>JAZDUA010000021.1:1652500-2852500 GCA_038098605.1 Gryllus longicercus
TATGATGTTCCAAAGTAAGGGACCCAGAACCGACCCCTGTGGAACACCACCCGTCACGTCATAGCTCCTCGGACCGTCATCTGTGTAGTACAACAGGACTCGATCTTTGAAGTAGTCGCTGATGATTGTCCTGATGTACACTGGGACTTCCAGGAGATGAAGGGCATTTAGAATGCAGCTCCACCTCGCTGAGTTGAAGGCGTTTTTAATATCCAAGGTCACGACGGCGCAGTACTTCTTAGTGCCCCTTCTCCAGCGTGCTCCTGATATGGCCTCTCTAGCAATGCTCACCACTTTACCAATTGCCTCCACTGTTGAGCGCGCCTTTCGGAAACCGAACTGATTATCGGAAAGGCCGCTGTTGCTTTCGACGAAGATCTCAAGTCTGCTGCAAACAATTCGCTCCAGGATTTTACCTGCTGTGTCCAACAGGCAAATCGGGCGGTAAGATGACGGATCGCATAGTGTTTTCTTGCCCTTAGGCAAGAGCACTAGCCGTTGTCGTTTCCAGCAGCGCGGGAAGGAACCTTCCCTCAGACATCTGTCTAGAACGCCCAAGAAGAGGTCTGGGCGAGCTTCGATGGCAACCTTCAGAGTCGCATTTGGTATTCCGTCCTGACCCGGAGCTTTAGTGTCCAGGATCCGGCGGCAAGCATTCCGAAGTTCATCTGGGCTGACTGGGGGAACGTCCGTGGGTCGATGTATCGGGGCTGCGTGGTTCGTCTCCGTCTGGATCGGGAAGAGTGTGGCCACGATGTTCTGCAGTAGGTTTGGACAGGTCGGGGACATGTTGACCGCGCCGTTCAGCTTGGTCATAACGATTTTGTACGGCCTGCCCCATGGGTCCTCATCAACCTCTCGACACAGCTCACGCCAGCAGAGACGTTTGCTCGCTTTGATGGCCTTTTTCAATGCGTTCCGATCATTCCGGTGTTGTTCCCGCAACCTCTCAGAGTCGGGCCATCTCCTTGCTCTTTGGCACAGACGTCTGCTCTTGATGCACTTCCTGCGCAGTTGAGCAATTTCTTCGTTCCACCAGTAAACCGGTGGTCGGCGGTCGCTTGGTGAGCACCTCGGCATAGAGGCATCGCATGCATTGACAACATGCGTCATGAGTTCCTCTGCCTGCTCTTCTGGTGGTCCTTCAGATATGGTCACATCTTCCATCATGGCGACGAGGACCTCCGTGTCCAGTTTTTTCGTGCTCCACTTGCGTCTGGGCTGGTGCAGTGTCCGACGTTTCTCAGGTTTACCCATCTCAATGATAATAGCATGATGGTCACTATGCGTGTATTGGTCGCTCAGAACCCAGGTTAGACCCGAGCGAGCAATGCACTCGCTCACGAATGTCAAATCGACTATGGAGCTAACGCCATTTCGGGAGAAGGTAGGGGAGTTCGCGGTATTTGCTAGGACGACGTCCAGTGAGGCTAGATGGTCTAGAAGGGCCTCTCCTCTTCGGTTCGTTACCCTGCTGCCCCACGCTGTAGCCCATGCGTTGTAATCGCCAGCGATGATAAGGGGTCTCCGTCCTCGTGCATCGGCCACCAGACTGTTCAGCAACGCTTTGAATTCGGGTAATGAGAGACTAGGGGGTGCATATACACTGTAAATGTATATGCCACGTATAAATGTATATGCCATGTATATGCCTTAACTCTGGTAAAGCCGGTCGGTGGTACAGTTATGACCTCGTGGACCTGACGCAAGCCGTAAGTCCATATCGCGGCTCGACTTGACCTGTCTGAAAACCAAGTAGGGCCCTCCATGTTCGTGTACTGCTCGCAAAGAATCGCCACATCGATTTTAAGGTCTCTCACCGTTTGTTGCAGCAGGTCCTGTGCTGCCTCACAGTGGTTGAGGTTCAATTGGAGTAGTCTGTGTGTCTGTCTGTCTGTGTGTCTGTCTGTGTGTCTGTCTGTCTGTGTGTCTGTCTGTCTGTGTGTCTGTCTGTCTGTGTGTCTGTCTGTCTGTGTGTCTGTCTGTCTGTGTGTCTGTCTGTCTGTGTGTCTGTCTGTCTGTGTGTCTGTCTGTCTGTGTGTCTGTCTGTCTGTGTGTCTGTCTGTCTGTGTGTCTGTCTGTCTGTGTGTCTGTCTGTCTGTGTGTCTGTCTGTCTGTGTGTCTGTCTGTCTGTGTGTCTGTCTGTCTGTGTGTCTGTCTGTCTGTGTGTCTGTCTGTCTGTGTGTCTGTCTGTCTGTGTGTCTGTCTGTCTGTGTGTCTGTCTGTCTGTGTGTCTGTCTGTCTGTGTGTCTGTCTGTCTGTGTGTCTGTCTGTCTGTGTGTCTGTCTGTCTGTGTGTCTGTCTGTCTGTGTGTCTGTCTGTCTGTGTGTCTGTCTGTCTGTGTGTCTGTCTGTCTGTGTGTCTGTGTGTCTGTCTGCCTGTGTGTCTGTCTGCCTGTGTGTCTGTCTGTCTGTGTGTCTGTCTGTGTGTCTGTCTGTCTGTCTCTCTCTCTTTCACATACAAACACATACACATATATGTATAAACGCTCTCACACCCATATATTCACTGCCTCACTCCCAAACACATTCAAACTCACTCTTTCACGCACACATATACACAAATACATATGAATACATTCTCACACAAACACATTCTTTCTCGTGTATTAACAAACATATAAATACTCTCTCTTACCCACAAACACACAATTTCCCACACACGCAAATTCATACAACATCCTATCTTTCTCCACAAGTCTTTGACCAATTCCCGGGCACGAAGGATCTACTGGCAGCTGTAGTGAGAGTCTGAGACCAGCATATGGGGGAACATAGCAGTAGTCATTTTGCTGCAGTGGGTAACATCCTGGTGGCTGCAGGCAAAATTAGCGAAGGATGGGCTTATTGTTAATATAAGACGAGAATACCCTTCTCAGATGCTTTAAGTGTTTGGATTTAGTTCAAGTCGAGCATGCAAGAGCGCGTTTGTCCACTCAGTGTTTGCAGGAGTTGCAATGATGATCACTTTTGAAAGACACTAACAAAATATACGAATTGCTTGCTTTGCGAAGAGAAAGACAAATAGAGAAAATATGCTATTAGGTGTATCGCGTGTCCATCCTACCCAAAACGCTATAGGTAATATAGGACAAATAAGCGTTCAACTAAATTATAATTATTGTGAACGGGCAAGTATATCCTGACAAATCGGCGAGAAATTGACATGTTTTGATTCTGTATTACAATAGCCGCGACTTGCATTAGAAAATGACTCGCCCGTTGCATTAAAAAATGACTTGACCAGAAGTCGAATTCCTCGGGGTGAAAATAGGTGGAATCCACATCAACTCTTTCACTCACACACACACACACACACACACAATCTCAAGAACGTCACCCCCAACTCTTCTCTCTCTCTCTCTCTCTCTCTCTCTCTCTCTCTCTCTCTCTCTCGCTCTCTTTCTTTCTTTCTTTCTCTTGCAGACATAGATTCTTTGACACTTACTTTTTTACTGTCTCTCCCACAAACATATAAATTAGTCAATCTCTCACACAAACATATCAGCACAGTTCTCATATTCATAAACAGTAATCTTTAAATTTATATACTATACATTTCACGCATTTAAAAACCTCTTACCCTTCAAGCTGAGCTTCAATTTGTAGTTTTAATTGGTCGTATTTGCTACGATACATTTTGGCCTCTTTCTCAGCAGTTTTGATACTGTCCTTCAGACGTGAGATAACATCATCCTTTTCCATATTACGAGCGCGTAGAGGTTCCATTTCACTGCAAAATTGTTTGCAGCTATACTAAAGCTATTCCTTAATGGGCAATGAAAATGAGTCTAATTTTAATACTATAACATAGGTAAGTAACTGTATATTATGTTCCTAGCATTTATGTAAGAAATGTCTTGCCACAAATATTTCTGACAATTAAATTGAACACCAGTAATTCAAAGAGTAGTATAGAATATTTTTTGTGATAAATTAGTTGGATACAAAATTGAATTAGGTACTACAATAGGACATACTTTTTCATTTATCTGTACGCATAAGTAATACTAAAATATTGCAAACGTGAATCTGTCACAGATCTCTCTTCAGAAAAAGCAGCGCGGGATATTCAACGTTGCTATTTTCTAAAATTTGCAACTTTCTGAATTTTAAAGGTTCTAGTGAAAATCGAACTCTAATTATATCTGTAAGCGCACTTTGCTCCCTCGGTTTTCAGAACTAAACATGTTGCCTTGGTATCGGGAAACAATCTTAAATATGCATATTACTGTGTTTCGACGCTATTCACAAGAGTACTTACGCGCACTTATCTACAAAAACACAAGCAGAGTATCGTGGACAGCATTCTTTGACGATTTGTGAAATTTACAAAGCTCAACATTTCAATTTAAAATTACCCCGAAGCTATGAAAACTTCCTACAAATGAATACGTAATGAAGAGTCGGACAAATAGGGCACCCAGTTCTGATTTATTCTCGGGGACGAGATCAGTGTGCTGGTACTTCCATGTCCGATAATGCTAGTTCACACACGCGTTTATATTAAATATCTTAAACTCATTTTTATTCCATTTTGAAGGAGGAGATATCTTAAATGTGTTCAAAATAGTATGGAATGCTCTTCTACAACGAAAACTGAATAAAAATTCGATCACACAAGGCAAGTTTCAAAATAAACAGTATTCCTACAAAATTTTCAGTAAAGCTTACTACTTAATCATCCATTATTAAGCGTGTGAATCCTTCATTGCCATTATCAATGCAAACTTTATACACATTTATCTAGTATCTTCAATTTTACTTTCTTACCTACTACGTACTTACATAGTCAAGAGAAACGACTTTAGAGCTGAAGCGAAAAGAAAACTCATATTGTGAGTTCCTGGCACCAAGAAAGTGGATAATTCTTGCAACTGTATGTAATTAATGACTTTCTCTAATACGTTAGGTAGTAGAACTCCAGGTTTTGTGGGTCCTTGATACAGAAATTGGATTTTCGGCAAAACGTCTCTCTGGCCCTCCGTTCACAACACCAGAAAACTAGTGGTGCTAAAACAGCCTCGAATAATCAAATTCACCGATAAAACAGTAACTCCTTACCTAAACAATGAGAGGAAATACTAGTAGTGCTAACACAACACGTTCCTTATTGTCCGTATTTTGATGCAAAATTACGCGAAAAGTACTCAAAGTTTCGAAAAGTACATGACTATTTCAAAATCTATCTTTAACAAACAAGTTTCATTAAGAGAAAAAATCTCTACCTTTAAACTTTAGCTGTAGTAAAACTCCGAAAAAATTATGATTCTTTTGCAATTTTCGAAAAATCAGTTTTCAACAAACATGAGACATACACCATTCTCTTAAACGTCCTTTACACTATCCAACAAAAATTTAAATCGAAAACGTCAAGCCTTTTTTTTTTTAAAAAATTGAAACTTTTCCACGGGCTTCATGTAAAGTTAAATTAAAATATCGGTTACAATTTAAGGAGCCGCAGCATCAGTGAGATTGATTAGGGAATATCAAATTTGGAAAAAGTAGGCTGAACGGTTAAGCCGCTGTCACAGACACACAGACGTTTCGCAGTCATTCGATTTTGTGGTGTCAAGGACCCACAAAACATAGATCTTAGCTACACCACGTGTCAGAGAATTTTTGTTTCTAAATTGAGCAACTGGATGTATCCACTTTTTCGTAACCAGGGCCTTGTAATAAGAGTTTTTGGGTAGAAAAATCGCTGTTTTTTTTTCACACAGCATTACATAACTTTCATTCCACTCCGTAGCGAGAAAGTAAAAACAAACGAAAATGTTTATCTGGGAACGGAATTCGAACATCTAATCTTCTTAACGTTTTAGCTGATGGACGCTATAACCACCGAGTTACTGAAGCAGGCAAAATTAATTTCAGGACAAAAACATTGCTCTATTCAAAATTTGACTCCAAATATATTAATACTTTTTGTAAAAATGAACATGAAATGATTAAAATCCTGTCTCGCCGCAATCGTACACCGGCTTTCACGTCGCGAATAGTGAAGAGCGTAAGCAGTTTTGTAGCCGACTTCTTCAAAGACCTGATATTATTCACGCCCAAGGCACAGTTCACGAGAAACGGAATAATTAGTTCAAGAAAGAGTCGTTTATGGACTTCTACCCACATGCAACACGTGAAGGGGATTCCAAGTAGAATTTTTCTTAAATGTGTGATGCGGAATTGTTGGAAAGCAAATTATAAGACCTCCCTTTGATGAAACGGTAACTGCAGACGTTTATGTGATTATCTTAGAGCATGAATTACCTTCTTTTCTAGAGGGTGTGCCTCACTCGTTGCGTTCCTCGATGCTTTTTTCGCACGATCGAGCACCGTCACATTTTAAACAAAATGTACTAAATTATCTTCATATGAAGTGTCCAGGAAGATTGATTCAAGTCCAGGATGGCCGTGGGGAACCTCAAAACTGCAGAGCAAGATCTCCGGACCTTAGTACACTCGACTTCAATCTTTGGGGTAATTTAAAGAATAGTGTAGAGGCAACAGTTTGACCACAGAGCTGCACTCGGTACGCGAATTTCTTATGTTCTTGAGGATATCAGGAATAGCAGGGAAGTATTGCAATCAGTAGCGGCTTCCGTATTACAACGGGCTGAGTTGTGCATCAGTGGAGGAAGAAATCTTTACCATCTTTTTGAGGGTACACTTTCGATAATTTAAGGTCGTGGCAAAGAAGAAAGTGAGTTCAGTGCTGCAAATTTTGTTTCGGAATGAACCAATTTACACAATTCAATTGCTTTTTTATTTCGGTGTTAATTTTTCTTTGTAAGCAAACGTATGTGTACTTAATAGTAATTTCTTTTGTAAATAATAAACAACTTACATGTTTCTCGAGACTTTATGTTTCTAAAATATAACTTTTGCATAAAATGTCTTTTTTGAAACCAACTTTCGAGTGCTTATTGCGGCTCAGCCATTAGAAATCTCGAAGGAGTTTATTTGACAAAATATGGTTAAAATCGGCTTAATAGCTTATTTTCGAGGTTTCGTTGTTTCATCCTAAGAAATTCTGTATAAAAGGGGGTTTAATTGTTTATTCTTTTATATAAATCAACACTTATTTCAATTTTAAAGATGTGTTGTATATGTGATCTTCAACTATGAGAAAAAATACAATATGTATGAAATTTCGTAAAAACTACCCTATTTCCCTTTCCTACCATTTAAATAAAATTTAAGTGTACACTATTTTTTGTTTTTGAGAATAAACCGGAAACGATTAAGAAATCTATTAAATTAATTTATCGTTTTTGAAAGTCCATATGATGTTCTACAAAATGTTTTTTGATTCATTTCAATAGTATAATAATTATTCTTTTGATAAATTAAAAATCAAAATGATTACTAAAAGTTTGCCGGGAATATGCAACAACCCATGGGTTGCTGCTGACGCAGCAACGATGGTGGTTTGAATGGCGATCGTAGCGAACAAAGCAGGGATACAGCGAAAAAGGACGGGGCTAAGCGAAACAAGACATGACTAGGGCGGTCGGAAGTAGAAGGATGGGTTTGAACAGTCTATGACGAGGTACAGTACAGATTGAATTAATTCATTTTCTAAGAAAAGATAAAGAAAACAAATACCCGGTCACCGCGGAATATTTTTGTTATGTTATGTTGTTATAATAATAATGTTAATACTAATAACAATAATAATTATTATACTGAAATGCTATTCCTGAAAGGACTGACGTCTGTACCTGTCGTATTTCTCGACGACGGTATGGTAGTTTTTGTTGTAAGATTTAAAATACTTACAGGAACGTAAATGGAAGACAAATCTTTTCTATTCTAAAATACTATTGGTTTATATGGATACAAAATAAAATAATGTATTTAAAATTTAAATACTTTGATAGGCGAATTGTTTCTTCTTTCATTTCCTGTATCATTTTACTTGTGTCTGAACATTTAGTAATCAAAGATTCTTTCCTACTTTGAAAGAGTTGGTGTGCTGCTTCAGCTCTTGGTAAAACGTTTTCAATGATTCTCTCACATTCTGCCACCATCAAGCTGAAAGAAATTAAAACAATATGTCAATAATTATTAGCTTGTATTGGAGATGTATTTGGGGCAGAAACGCAGTGATTTTACTACATTGACTAGTAGTAATATAGCGATTGTAATTTCAAAATATATTCCTGACTTTGTTTTACTACTGAGGTGAGTCATTTATGACTATCTCAAGGAAGACGAAAACATGTAAAATATTTAGTCTTAATTACAAAAATGGCAATAAAGAATCGCAAGTGAGCAACGGATGGGACAGATAAATGAGTTTTTATCAATAAAATAAATACAGAGACATGTAGTAGCAATAACGAAGGTAATAAAATAATGAGACGGTAATTTAGCAAAATTGGGACACATTGAGTAATTTCCGCGTAAGGAAAAGTATAAGTGTAGCATGAAAGAGGTAACCGGCAGAAACAATGTATTTAGTGACGTTGAATAAAATGATCCTAGAAATACAAAAGAGGAGAGAACAAATGAATATAGCTGCACTGAAAGAAGGAATAAGAAAAAACATGAGAATTTTCTACACACAAATGTAAAGAGTAGAATGCAACGTACTGGTGTTGACAGAGGATCATTTTATGTGTGTTCGTGACGAACAGTTACGTTAGAACGCCGATTCACATTGTCGAAAAATTATAATTGAAGTTTTGAAAAATAATGTTGACTTAAGTTCTAAATTTATAGTTAAATAGTGACAAAATAAATTAAAAGTTTTGACCAAATATAAAAATTAGTACGATTTTTGTAAATTCGAACATGGACCAAGGAGACAAGTTAGCGGTTAAGGGTGGTTTGCTAACGAGACGAAACTATAGTGATGGAGTAGCCATATTTTTCGTCTGAGAAGAGATAAGAACAGTACAACCAGGGAAGAGCAAAGGCATTCTTATACATTTGTAGGTAGGCGAAGTTTTGTACAATAAAATTTGACCTAGAGTCAAAGTAATAGAAATAATATAAATGAATAGAAAATATAGCTATGGTGAGAAATGAATGATTGTAATATGTTACAACTGTGAACGAAAATAAATTTTATATAAAACGTCTTATTGTTTTGAGATTAGAGTGGAGCAGAGGAAGGTATGATCAATAGTAATAATTGAGAATTGTAATAACGTCGAGAGCAAGGAAGCTTCCGAGTAGAATTTGTACGAAACGAAGTTCAATAAGTAAAACTTACACTGAAAAATGCTGCGATGTTATTTCGGGAGATGATTCAGAATTATCCTTGACAAGAAGTTCACATTCTGAATTCACGTAGGGTAGGCTCTATCGAGTCACAATATGTATTTCCCCCGAGTCTAGATAATATGCATTTCTATTACAAAATATTTCATTAAAAAATTAATGAGAGAAAAAGAGCTATGCACAGAGCAGATAAATTGAAATTATATTATTAACACGTGTTATGTAACGAAGGAAGTGCAGTATTCAGATCTCACTATATATATATATATATATATATATATATATATATATATATATATATATATATATATATATATATATATATATATCAGTTTGATTTTGTCACGATACGCCATTATCTATACGCCGTTTTTTTGCTTTCACGCGATAACGAGAAACTTTTTAAGAAGAAGAGAAAGATATGTAATGCTGCGAGAAAAAAACGGCGAATTTTCATTTAACTGGGCTAGCACGCATTGCGGGCGTTGTGGGCCCGAACGTGACGCCACTGATTAGCTACTGTGTTCTTACAGATAGGAGTTAAGTAGTCTAAGCAAAGCTACGCTCATCGAAGTCTTAGAACTAAAACTCGATGAGCCATATTCTTTATTCTTCAAATCGTGCACTTAGTTGACTGATTGATTAGCGATTCCGAGTGCGTCAAAGGGTTAAGCTCATTAGTTCCATACGTGTAGTGCATGTTTTATCGCGGAATGTAAAACTGGGGGCGTCTATTTTATGCATTTATGCTGACTCAAAACGCTCCTGAACAGAAGCTCTATACAACCCGCCGTATCCCCAAGTTCGCTGCATATTCCGCCCCTGCGATTGTGAAATATCGACCGCAATTATTACTTGAACGTTATCTCGGACAAGTAAATGAAATTTCTCCAAGACAGTTTCATAGCGATTGCATGGCCAAACGTGAAGGAGAAAGTTTTAACAATAATCCTATTGTTAAACCAAACCAACCGTATCCAAACCAGGACATACAACAACCCCATACTCGCGAGAGAGAATTTCATCTAATATTTTTCAAAGCGCAGCGTAAATCGTGATTAATAATCACGTGATCAGTAGTGTGTAAAATGTAATACATTGCAATAGCGAAGCATTGCCGGATCTACTAGTTGAATATCAAACTAAGGTTTTCGAGTATTATTCTTAGAAATATGAATCATTTCCGATCTTTTTTTGTTATTCGGTCGAAATACTAATACACGAATTTGAATAATAATAATAATAATAATAATAATAATAAATACAATATTAACGGTTATATCTAAGATCTAAGTAATGGTGTAACAAAAATCACCATTCGCAATGGCGGGTTAAACTTATTTATTATTCAATAAATCTACTTTTTATCAATGAATAGTAGTTTGTTACCGATTTTGCTTATATGTTTATATAACATACGAAAATTCGAAACTGCTAATTTATAATTAGCAATTTTCAGGTTCTGCACTTTTTTCAATTTGCTTATAGCATATACTTTTGTTTACAACGAAGTCGATCTAATTTTCTCTAAAAAAAAGAACATTCAGATATCTGATTATTGTTATGCCTTTTCGTCAAATATTTACTTCAGATAAAAAGACCCCGTTTCCACGTTTTGCAAAAGCCGAAATAAGTTTTCTAAAGAAAGTGATTTAAGGACTAACATTTAGTTTTAAAATTATAACTTTTACGTAGTAGGCTGACTTATTTATTAAGATACAGACAATATTTAAGTTGATAACGAAAGATAAAATTGTGTTCACGCAAAAATAAGGGGTTTTTAAAAAAAGTATTCCCAGCAAAGAAAACAGTAATGTATGGAATCAAATGAATAGGTCGATTAGCTTAGTTAATAGATACAGTGGAGAATCCAGAACATATTTACTTGGAGAGGGATTTCAGTTTGGCCACCCGAAAAATATCTTTGAGTTTTTTGTAATTGTTAGCTTCAAATAATACAAACGTTCATAATAAGTTCAAATAAGCACAAGAAGATTCGGTTATAGTGAACTCTGAGCCTCGGCTATAGTGAACGAAGAAAATACAACGTCCTGGAAATAAGTTTCCTCCTGGAAAAAATATATCGCTACAGTACCACAAATTCCAACACTAGGTAGCTTGGAACAATAATCGTCGGCCAAAGGTCACAATCGAAGAAGTCACCCCTGAGGTGAAGTAGCGGACCTGGAAAGGGGATCTTACTCATGACCTTACGACACTCACTTTGAATGCGGAGCCAAAGGCCGTGTAGTGCGTGGGCTACAACTGGCGGCGGCGACACGCGATTGCTTGCTTCAGTTTCAAGCTTGGTGTTTGACTTGATATTCCGTGGGACAAAGCACGTTGTGTTCTACGAAGGCTCCAAAGTGCGCACTAATGCCACAGCCTGGTGACACCCCCCGCGGCGCGTTGAAAAGCGATTAGTTTCCATTAGCCGCTTGTGCTCTGCCGCTTCCGAAAGGACCCTTATGTTATTAGTAGTGATGGCAGAATTCAGCACTTTAAATTAAAAAAAAATGCATTTTGAAATTAACTCTATAGTGTTTTATATTACAAAAATTAATATTTAGCATTTTGTAGCATTTGTTGAGAAAATTATTATTAAGGGAGGACTCAGATAAAAAAAAAATATTTTGATTCTTATCAGTTTTTCCCCATTAAAATCAGGGAATAAAGGAAACTAATTTAATATTTCGCCATTCAACAAAATAAAAGCACAAGAAGTAACGCGTGCGCCGTGGACTTAAAGACTTTCTCTTCTTTCCTTGACTTTCTCCGTTCAACGAACTGAGGAAGCTGAGAACCCTTAGATGACCCTGTGAGCTCAGACTTCATGATAAGTACTTTGAATTGTTCTTATTACTTTTTAATTTTTCAGTTAAGTCTTAATTATAAATTAATAAACATGCCCACTCTCAAATGTTTCCAAACATGGATGTGATGTTGATGTCTCGTCCCTAGTTAAAGAGCGAACAGGAAGGAAACCATGAAATGCAATTTAGCAATTATTTCGCAGATTCACCACCACTTCGCACTGTGTATGTGATTTTTCATTTTATCGCAGATTGAAAACATTCAGAAATATATTGCACTGGCCGTTAAACATGCAATTCCTACTTTTTTCAACGTTTGGTAAAATTTCGCATTTTTAGCAATTGCTAAACCATCTCTACCATCTCTAGTTATTGGGCTAGTGAAAGGGCCTTCAGAGAATAGGGACGGTGTTCCAACAATGCAAGAGGCATTGAAGAGTCTACAAGAATGCATTACGATACTTAAGAGACTGTGGACCATGCATATTCAAGTACGGAGAGCATGAGCTCTGGAGAAGGATCTACAGAAATTACTAACGAAAAAAGTAAATAATTAAAAATAATTGATTTTTCATGGTCAAAAATGTATTGAAATTTTAATTATTGTTAATGCATTTTTCTGTATCTCTATATTAATAAAATAAATCATTGCGGAGAAATTCTACTTAATTTTGAATCGGATATAGTGAACCAAATATTAGTCCCCAATAGTTCACTGTAATCAGAGTAACTGTGTATTCATAGGTCAAATCATGATTCATAGATCAAACGTATCATATATTCATAAGTAAAATATTTATGAATATCGCAAATTTTAAAAGCATGATTACTTTTTTAGAAATATTTTTTCATCTCTTTTATGTTTTTGTGTTCCCTTGTTTTTGGACTCTGACTCCAGGCACTGGTCACTCGCCCAATCCGCCAATCCCTAGCGCCGGCATTGATGAAGTGCTTACATATACAAATATTCATTAATTCTGAACTTGAATTCATTGAATTAATGAACGTAGGTATACTTTACCTTTCAGTGTTAGTGTGTGTAACATCCAAAATACAGTCAAACTGTACTGTAGTTTTTAATTAATTTTAATATTTAATATGATGAATTCTAACTAGAGAATGTGTTTTTTGGTTACTTCTCAGTAGTAATTGTATTTTTTCTACGTCGATTCTCTGCATTAACTAAACATAGGTATTTTTTACTTTCACTGTTCATGTGTATTTACTAAAAAAATCATTCAATGTTTGTAGACAGTTTTAATTAGTTTACAACCCTATGGAACATTCGCAAAGAAGCGTCACAACTTTTTTTTTCTCTCAACGTTCATTCTTCCTTTTCTATATTTTTCAGGTACATCCTGAGCATTTCTGTCGTACGCTGTTCCGAATAATTATACATCATAAATAACTTCTAATGTAGAATACCTTTCTGAAATTACTTATATCTTGTCTTTGCATTTACTATTTAGAT
Source organism: Gryllus longicercus (assembly GCA_038098605.1). Taxonomy (NCBI): domain Eukaryota; kingdom Metazoa; phylum Arthropoda; class Insecta; order Orthoptera; family Gryllidae; genus Gryllus; species Gryllus longicercus. Next base: position 1,666,012 of record JAZDUA010000021.1, read on the forward strand.
GCACGTTTTATCATTTTTTTAGTTATGCGATATTCATCCTTGAATCCTCGTAGTTCCCCGATTAACAAATAAAGTCTCTCAAATATGGCCTCTTTTGTTGGTGCGTATACTTATTTCGAAAACAATGATTTAGGATTTACAATTCTTAATTAGCGAGAAATTATGTCATAGAAAGATTCTCAGTATTCAGACAAATACAATGTGGAATGCCAGAAACATACAAGTACATACTGAAGATTCACAAAACACAGGCAAATAAATACTGAGGCTCTAAATATCAATTTCACAATTCATATTGATTTAGTAACCTAAATCTTCTCAGCACAAATGTAACACTTCTGAAAAAAGGCAATATTAAGAAAGAAATAATATTGTTTGTCAAAAAATATCAAAAATTTATTTACCTCAGAATTTTAATTTCCAGGTTTTCCTTTTGTATGCCATGCTGCAATTCAGGTATACTGCACATGTTGAAATCAAATGTCTGAACGTTATATTCACACTTTTCTCTGAAAAATAATACAAAAGATATTAATTGTTCGAAGAGACAAGAAGCAAGAATAAGAGCTGTACTTGATTAGTTATACCACAAAAGCTTTGGAAATAATAGATAAAAATTCAAGTTCCGAAGCCACGAGTGAATTCATCTGAGGATTTCTAAAGCACGAGGGATATTTACAAAGTAAGACTATTTTATAAATTAAATGTAATAAATCAAAGGAACAACGATAACATGAGAAGAAAGAGTATAAGGAGAGACGGACGTGCGGACGGACAGACAGACGTGCGGACAGACAGACGTGCGGACAGACAGACGTGCGGACAGACAGACAGACGTGCGGACAGACAGACAGACGTGCGGACAGACAGACAGACGTGCGGACAGACAGACAGACAGACGTGCGGACAGACAGACAGACAGACGTGCGGACAGACAGACAGACAGACGTGCGGACAGACAGACAGACAGACGTGCGGACAGACAGACAGACAGACGTGCGGACAGACAGACAGACAGACGTGCGGACAGACAGACAGACGTGCGGACAGACAGACAGACAGACGTACAGACAGACAGACAGACGTACAGACAGACAGACAGACAGACGTGCGGACAGACAGACAGACAGACGTGCGGACAGACAGACAGACAGACGTGCGGACAGACAGACAGACAGACGTGCGGACAGACAGACAGACAGACGTGCGGACAGACAGACAGACAGACGTGCGGACAGACAGACAGACAGACGTGCGGACAGACAGACAGACAGACGTGCGGACAGACAGACAGACAGACGTGCGGACAGACAGACAGACAGACGTGCGGACAGACAGACAGACAGACGTGCGGACAGACAGACAGACAGACGTGCGGACAGACAGACAGACAGACAGACGTGCGGACAGACAGACAGACAGACGTGCGGACAGACAGACAGACAGACAGACGTACGGACAGACAGACAGACAGACAGACGTACGGACAGACAGACAGACAGACGTGCGGACAGACAGACAGACAGACGTGCGGACAGACAGACAGACGTGCGGACAGACAGACAGACGTGCGGACAGACAGACAGACGTGCGGACAGACAGACAGACGTGCGGACAGACAGACAGACGTGCGGACAGACAGACAGACGTGCGGACAGACAGACAGACGTGCGGACAGACAGACAGACGTGCGGACAGACAGACAGACGTGCGGACAGACAGACAGACGTGCGGACAGACAGACAGGCGTGCGGACAGACAGACAGACGTGCGGACAGACAGACAGGCGTGCGGACAGACAGACAGGCGTGCGGACAGACAGACAGACGTGCGGACAGACAGACAGACGTGCGGACAGACAGACAGACGTGCGGACAGACAGACAGACGTGCGGACAGACAGACAGACAGACAGACGTGCGGACAGACAGACGTGCGGACAGACGTGCGGACAGACAGACGTGCGGACAGACAGACAGACAAACAGACGTGCGGACAGACAGACAGACAGACAGACGTGCGGACAGACAGACAGACAGACGTGCGGACAGACAGACAGACAGACAGACGTGCGGACAGACAGACAGACAGACGTGCGGACAGACAGACAGACAGACAGACGTGCGGACAGACAGACAGACAGACGTGCGGACAGACAGACAGACAGACAGACGTGCGGACAGACAGACAGACAGACGTGCGGACAGACAGACAGACAGACGTGCGGACAGACAGACAGACGTGCGGACAGACAGACAGACAGACGTGCGGACAGACAGACAGACGTGCGGACAGACAGACAGACGTGCTGACAGACAGACGTGCTGACAGACAGACGTGCTGACAGACAGACGTGCTGACAGACAGACAGACGTGCGGACAGACAGACGTGCGGACAGACAGACAGACGTGCGGACAGACAGACAGACGTGCGGACAGACAGACAGACGTGCGGACAGTCAGACAGACGTGCGGACAGACAGACAGACGTGCGGACAGACAGACAGACGTGCGGACAGACAGACAGACGTGCGGACAGACAGACAGACGTGCGGACAGACAGACAGACAGACAGACAGACAGACAGACAGACGTGCGGACAGACAGACAGACGTGCGGACAGACACACAGACAGACGTGCGGACAGACACACAGACAGACGTGCGGACAGACACACAGACAGACGTGCGGACAGACACACAGACAGACGTGCGGACAGACACACAGACAGACGTGCGGACAGACAGACAGACGTGCGGACAGACAGACAGACGTGCGGACAGACAGACAGACGTGCGGACAGACAGACAGACGTGCGGCAGACAGACAGACGTGCGGACAGACAGACAGACGTGCGGACAGACAGACAGACGTGCGGACAGACAGACAGACGTGCGGACAGACAGACAGACGTGCGGACAGACAGACAGACGTGCGGACAGACTTACAGACAGACGTGCGGACAGACTTACAGACAGACGTGCGGACAGACTTACAGACAGACGTGCGGACAGACTTACAGACAGACGTGCGGACAGACTTACAGACAGACGTGCGGACAGACTTACAGACAGACGTGCGGACAGACTTACAGACAGACGTGCGGACAGACTTACAGACAGACGTGCGGACAGACTTACAGACAGACGTGCGGACAGACAGACAGACGTGCGGACAGACAGACAGACAGACGTGCGGACAGACAGACAGACGTGCGGACAGACAGACAGACGTGCGGACAGACAGACAGACAGACAGACGTGCGGACAGACAGACAGACAGACGTGCGGACAGACAGACAGACAGACGTGCGGACAGACAGACAGACAGACGTGCGGACAGACAGACAGACAGACGTGCGGACAGACAGACAGACAGACGTGCGGACAGACAGACAGACAGACGTGCGGACAGACAGACAGACAGACGTGCGGACAGACAGACAGACAGACGTGCGGACAGACAGACAGACGTGCGGACAGACAGACGTGCGGACAGACAGACAGACGTGCGGACAGACAGACAGACGTGCGGACAGACAGACAGACGTGCGGACAGACAGGCAGACGTGCGGACAGACGGACAGACGTGCGGACAGACGGACAGACGTGCGGACAGACAAACAGACGTGCGGACAGACAAACAGACGTGCGGACAGACAGACAGACGTGCGGACAGACAGACAGACGTGCGGACAGACAGACAGACGTGCGGACAGACAGACGTGCGGACAGACAGACAGACAGACAGACAGACGTGCGGACAGACAGACGTGCGGACAGACAGACAGACAGACAGACGTGCGGACAGACAGACAGACGTGCGGACAGACAGACAGACGTGCGGACAGACAGACGTGCGGACAGACAGACAGACGTGCGGACAGACAGACAGACGTGCGAACAGACAGACAGACGTGCGGACAGACAGGCAGACGTGCGGACAGACGGACAGACGTGCGGACAGACAAACAGACGTGCGGACAGACAAACAGACGTGCGGACAGACAGACGTGCGGACAGACAGACAGACGTGCGGACAGACAGACAGACGTGCGGACAGACAGACAGACGTGCGGACAGACAGACAGTCGTGCGGACAGACAGACAGACAGACGTGCGGACAGACAGACGTGCGGACAGACAGACAGACAGACAGACGTGCGGACAGACAGACAGACAGACAGACGTGCGGACAGACAGACAGACAGACAGACGTGCGGACAGACAGACAGACGTGCGGACAGACAGACAGACAGACGTGCGGACAGACAGACAGACGTGCGGACAGACAGACAGACGTGCGGACAGACAGACAGACGTGCGGACAGACAGACAGACGTGCGGACAGACAGACAGACGTGCTGACAGACAGACAGACGTGCTGACAGACAGACAGACGTGCTGACAGACAGACAGACGTGCGGACAGACAGACGTGCGGACAGACAGACAGACGTGCGGACAGACAGACAGACGTGCGGACAGACAGACAGACGTGCGGACAGACAGACAGACGTGCGGACAGACACAGACGTGCGGACAGACAGACAGACGTGCGGACAGACAGACAGACGTGCGGACAGACAGACAGACGTGCGGACAGACAGACAGACGTGCGGACAGACAGACAGACGTGCGGACAGACAGACAGACGTGCGGACAGACAGACAGACGTGCTGACAGACAGACAGACGTGCTGACAGACAGACAGACGTGCGGACAGACAGACAGACGTGCGGACAGACAGACAGACGTGCGGACAGACAGACAGACGTGCGGACAGACACAGACGTGCGGACAGACAGACAGACGTGCGGACAGACAGACAGACGTGCGGACAGACAGACAGACGTGCGGACAGACAGACAGACGTGCGGACAGACAGACAGACGTGCGGACAGACAGACAGACGTGCGGACAGACAGACAGACGTGCGGACAGACAGACAGGCGTGCGAACAGACAGACAGGCGTGCGGACAGACAGACAGACGTGCGGACAGACAGACAGACGTGCGGACAGACAGACAGACGTGCGGACAGACAGACAGACGTGCGGACAGACAGACAGACGTGCGGACAGACAGACGTGCGGACAGACAGACAGACAGACAGACAGACAGACAGACGTGCGGACAGACAGACAGACGTGCGGACAGACACACAGACAGACGTGCGGACAGACACACAGACAGACGTGCGGACAGACACACAGACAGACGTGCGGACAGACAGACAGACGTGCGGACAGACAGACAGACGTGCGGACAGACAGACAGACGTGCGGCAGACAGACAGACGTGCGGACAGACAGACAGACGTGCGGACAGACAGACAGACGTGCGGACAGACAGACAGACGTGCGGACAGACAGACAGACGTGCGGACAGACAGACAGACGTGCGGACAGACTTACAGACAGACGTGCGGACAGACTTACAGACAGACGTGCGGACAGACTTACAGACAGACGTGCGGACAGACTTACAGACAGACGTGCGGACAGACTTACAGACAGACGTGCGGACAGACTTACAGACAGACGTGCGGACAGACTTACAGACAGACGTGCGGACAGACTTACAGACAGACGTGCGGACAGACTTACAGACAGACGTGCGGACAGACTTACAGACAGACGTGCGGACAGACAGACAGACGTGCGGACAGACAGACAGACAGACGTGCGGACAGACAGACAGACGTGCGGACAGACAGACAGACAGACGTGCGGACAGACAGACAGACAGACGTGCGGACAGACAGACAGACAGACGTGCGGACAGACAGACAGACAGACAGACGTGCGGACAGACAGACAGACAGACAGACGTGCGGACAGACAGACAGACAGACGTGCGGACAGACAGACAGACAGACGTGCGGACAGACAGACAGACGTGCGGACAGACAGACAGACAGACGTGCGGACAGACAGACAGACAGACGTGCGGACAGACAGACAGACAGACGTGCGGACAGACAGACAGACGTGCGGACAGACAGACAGACGTGCGGACAGACAGACAGACGTGCGGACAGACAGACAGACGTGCGGACAGACAGACAGACAGACGTGCGGACAGACAGACAGACAGACAGACGTGCTGACAGACAGACAGACAGACGTGCTGACAGACAGACAGACGTGCGGACAGACAGACAGACGTGCGGACAGACAGACAGACGTGCGGACAGACAAACAGACGTGCGGACAGACAGACGTGCGGACAGACAGACGTGCGGACAGACGTGCGGACAGACAGACAGACGTGCGGACAGACAGACAGACGTGCGGACAGAGAGACAGACAGACGTGCGGACAGACAGACAGACGTGCGGACAGACAGACAGATAGACAGACGTGCGGACAGACAGACAGACGTGCGGACAGACAGACAGACAGACGTGCGGACAGACAGACAGACAGAGAGACGTGCGGACAGACAGACAGACGTGCGGACAGACAGACAGACAGACTTGCGGACAGACAGACAGACGTGCGGACAGACAGACAGACGTGCGGACAGACAGACGGACGTGCGGACAGACAGACGGACGTGCGGACAGACAGACGGACGTGCGGACAGACAGACGGACGTGCGGACAGACAGACGGACGTGCGGACAGACAGACGGACGTGCGGACAGACAGACGGACGTGCGGACAGACAGACGGACGTACGGACAGACAGACGGACGTACGGACAGACAGACGGACGTACGGACAGACAGACGGACGTACGGACAGACAGACGGACGTACGGACAGACAGACGGACGTACGGACAGACAGACGGACGTACGGACAGACAGACGGACGTACGGACAGACAGACGGACGTACGGACAGACAGACGGACGTACGGACAGACAGACGGACGTACGGACAGACAGACGGACGTACGGACAGACAGACGGACGTACAGACAGACGGACGTACGGACAGACAGACGGACGTACGGACAGACAGACGGACGTACGGACAGACGGACGTACGGACAGACGGACGTACGGACAGACGGACGTACGGACAGACAGACGGACGTACGGACAGACAGACGGACGTACGGACAGACAGACGGACGTACGGACAGACAGACGGACGTACGGACAGACGGACGTACGGACAGACGGACGTACGGACAGACGGACGTACGGACAGACGGACGTACGGACAGACGGACGTACGGACGTACGGACAGACGGACGTACGGACAGACGGACGTACGGACAGACGGACGTACGGACAGACGGACGTACGGACAGACGGACGTACGGACAGACGGACGTACGGACAGACGGACGTACGGACAGACGGACGTACGGACAGACGGACGTACGGACAGACGGACGTACGGACCGACGGACGTACGGACGGACGGACGGACGTACGGACGGGCGGAGAGACGGACGGGCGGAGAGACGGACGGGCGGAGAGACGGACGGGCGGAGAGACGGACGGGCGGAGAGACGGACGGGCGGAGAGACGGACGGGCGGAGAGACGGACGGGCGGAGAGACGGACGGGCGGAGAGACGGACGGGCGGAGAGACGGACGGGCGGAGAGACGGACGGGCGGAGAGACGGACGGGCGGAGAGACGGACGGGCGGAGAGACGGACGGGCGGAGAGACGGACGGGCGGAGAGACGGACGGGCGGAGAGTCGGACGGGCGGAGAGACGGACGGGCGGAGAGACGGACGGGCGGAGAGACGGACGGGCGGAGAGACGGACGGGCGGAGAGACGGACGGGCGGAGACACGGGCGGAGACACGGGCGGAGACACGGGGGAGACGTGGGCAGAGACACGGGCAGAGACACGTGTAGAGACACGGGCGGAGAGTCGGAACTTTCTCTCTCGTCCATAACGAGAAAGGAATTGGGGTCCATCTTTAACTCTCCTTTGACATCCGAGAGTTTAACAGAATTAGTATAGTCCCCACTGAACAAAAATAAATTTCGGCGGTTAATTTGAATTCCAATACCTTCCATAACACGATTTGAACAAAATCAAATCGGGGCCCTATTGATGTAGGGCCCGAGGCAAGTTGCCCAGCAGCACCCCATTCCCTTCTGTACATCACTTCTATTTTATGCTCCTTCACTCCATATTTGCTCACGATTCACTTTCTTAATATTTATTAATAATACAAAGTAGAATGTTTTCATACATGATAGGTGAAAGAATTTTAAAAGAACACTGACAATTTTGTATCCTTAATAAATATTTTATAACCAATATATGCCAAAAATTTGTTGGTACAAGTTTATTATTTGCACATTTACATGAATAAATCTGATTTATCACTTTTACCGGCCGTATTACTTAATTTATTTAAAATTGTCAAGCGTACTCCCGAAAAAACGGTAAAATCCAAAAAATATAGTTTTTTTCCAAACAAGCTTTAAAGTGATACAAATGTACAAAAACGTCCAAGAAACTCTACAAACTAATCGTCAAAGCCATTCAAACATTTCGTGATGCAAGGATCCGTATTTCATGCAAACATCAAAAAACAGCACTGACAGTGCATATGAATCTTAAATGAAACTTCTTGACAAATACAAACAAAACCACTGCCTTCTATATGAAATAGTTCTAAAGTTATGCTCATTTAACATGTTGCCTGTCAAACTCGGCACTCTGCTTTTGACAGGTGCAGACAAATAAATAGCAAATAAAGAGTGTTCTTTTATACGTAATATAATAAAGTACATAAATTCTATAAGAAAATCAAATTATAACTTGCACTCTCGAAACGAGTCATACACATTGCTATTCACATTATAAAAGTCTCGAAGCAAAAAATGTACTTTCTACGCTCAAACTCCTTCTAATCATAGGCTATAAAAGAAGGAAAACGCAAACATGGAAGCTCTGCCTTTACTTGTAATTATTTCTGAATTCAATTTTCAATCTGATACGCAATTTGCTCCAACGTGTATGAACATATTTCAGAGGCGTACACGTTAATTATACACATAGTTAATACAGTTTTATTTCCAATTCAAAAATTGCAGAATTTTTGGTTCGGAAAGTACATTTCCAAGTAGAAGGTTGCCTAACTTTTTGCCCAAAATAAAATTTCATTTCATATCGATTTTCCTGTGATTTAAGGCAACATTTTCTCTGAAAACGTTATTTATAAATGAAAATGACATTTTAGGTTTTCCTCTCGATCAAATGTCAAGATCCAAATATTTGGTTACACAGTATTACAACATTCTTAAAAAGTAATTAGAATTATGTCTCTGGTGCAAAGAATCGGATGAACTTCATAATTTGGGAAAGTACAGTGCAGTTTTACGATTTTCATTCACAATTTCCGGTTGTTAGGAAAAGGATACATGGTAGATGTTAAAAATAAATTTAGAATTGTCCTAAAAATTAGTTTATAGAAATGATTTCAGTATTTTTTCCATCAGACTTACCAATCAGCTATGCAAACGGAAACACAGAACTTCACCTCCCGTTGCAATATTACCCACAGAAGCATTGAACACATAGTTAAAAGTGTATCACAAAAATTGATATCCCATTTTCACACTCAGAAGATGGATATCTCACAAAACAAAAACTTGAAGGTACCATGGAGATGTAAAAACTGGTTGTTTCAAACCAGTGATGTGAAATTAGTAATTATTCGTGAAAGCTAGGGTACGTTGGTGCTTTTATGGCAGAACATGCAGATACGTGTTTAAACAGTATATTTTTCTATAAGAGGGTTTTTCAAATTGATCTAACATCTTCCACTAATATCTACCCGTCGAGAAATTATCACTCTTGTTTTTTGAGGTTAACACATTTCTACTTACGTCTAGAAACTCATATTCGCTCATCATCTAGAGGTTTCGATAACATTAATAGTGCGATTGTGTCTTACAAAACACGTGTTTCGGAAATTCAGAAGTTCTGTTCACACTCAAGCTGGTGTCCAGAATTTCTTTGATAAGACACCCATGCATTTTTACTTGTCAATGTTTCTCTAGGTTCATGATTCACTTGACACTGACCCTTGTTCCTTTTATCGAAAAACTTAGTTTTAGCAATTATTTGCGTCCCATCATTTGTTATATAGTGATGACATATTTCGCAAATGTCAAACTAAATAGAGGAATACTATTGTAACTCAAAAAACGTGCAAATTGGGATTTTAAGGTGAAATGATCCAAGAAATAACTTTTTACGAGGAATAAGTCTGTATCTTTGGATATATTCGTATATCTATTGCCGCAAGTTAGCAGATACACCGCAATTACATGGGCATATATACGCGCATTTCTTTTATGGATTAATGTTGCAACTACAAAGTCATCAGCGATTTTATTCGTTTTCCGTAGATATTTTTGCTTGAAAGTCTCGTGACTAGTTGAAATTAAAAATTACTAAAAATTTTAGGGAGGTGATTTCCCTTATTTTCCTTCCCGAGGATCTGCGGCTGACTCAATAGTAATGTTATCAGAGGTATTTTAACACCTACCTGAAAATGATGAACAAGTCTGAGCAGTCCTCCATCGGCCCCGCTCCCACCTCGCTTGGCGGCAATCTCCACTTTTGGAGATAGTACATCAGTCAATTTGGCAGATGGTTTGTGGGGAAGGCACCACATTCCTCATAGAGTTTACAAATAAGAATATTGAAATATTGGAAATCGAACTCGATGATGACTGTCCCTGGGGATTTTCAAATCACTTCCCCCACGCGTTCTGCAGTTCAGGCATTTGCGAGGTCATGTCGAAAGAAAAATTGATCATCCTCCTACGTCTTCGCCGGAGTAAGATGAACACAACATAAACATGTGCCGTGGCCTAGCCTCGTAAGAGCACGGGAGGCCACGCTTCAAGGAGAAATATAATAATGAGTCTGCATAATTACGTAATATTCGTATCACTTGTGTCGTTTCTGCGAACTGTCACTGACCTCCACGATGGACACACTGATCAACTATTTGTTAACTACCTCTTTCAACCTACTACCATCTGCGATCGCCACATGCCTGTTGAAAGTTCATAGTATACATTAGTTACTACGTTGATACGGGAAAAAATCAACATGCAACTCGAAATATTAGCATCATATGTCCGGGGACCAAAAATCTTGGAGAAATCTACTCACCACCAAGACGCCAAACAGTTCTCAATAATAGGGCAGATATCTGTCACGGCGTGTCTACATCACAGTCTATGCAGTACCTGCGATATTCGTGACGTCTTTGCGTTGCGGTCGTAGATATACTACCATAGATAAACATATTCATCCATTCAACTGCAGTATATATCAATGTTCTATAGGACTAATTACAACTTCCCGTAGTGTCGCGTTATAATAAAATAAATTATTTAATTATTAACATTATAAATTGTAGTCATGAAATAGTGGACGTCTTGTACCACCAATATGATGTTCAATGTATTCACAAGTATAAACTGTGTTTTTTTATTTAATTTTTAAAAACAATTGTAATTTTCTCCTTGAGAAAGAGAATAAGAAACATGTATGAATGTCATGACAACAGTCAATGTAATTGCATAGAAAAGTTATTCAATGAAAATGCGAGCAAAACATTTTTTGATGCCTTATTGAATATTTTCATAATCCCAATTTATTGTTCCATAATGTCAAAAAAGATAGGAAATATAATAAAATTCTATTTTATTTCAAGAAGGTGATAAAGTAAACATCAAAGGTCTCTTCTCATCAGGGCTCTTAAGACCCATTTCAACTAAAGGAAAATTATCTTTTTTTAAAATATTATAATTATCGCATTTTTTTAAATCAACATTTTCTCCTGAATATATTTTTTTATCACAAGGGATTCAGAAAAAGGGGGTTATTTCTACTCATGTTATTGTTTCAAAGTGTTAAAAATATCTTGGTGTCATGAAATTGGGAAAAAAATGCTTGGGTATCTCCTTGTCCAAGCCATCTCCTATAGCAAAACTAACTTTGATAGTGGTAATTAAATATTTCAGATGTATCACCTCAAGAAGTGTAGTTGTGAGCATAAAATTAACAAAACAAGGAGGATAGAAAAAATATACGTTAATTATAAATTACACAGCTCATGATGTCTAGACATCTAAATTTAACTCTTAACTTTGGTGAAAGTCAGTATTATGTGCAAATTATTTCATTGTCAAACAAGAAAAGTAGGGTATATTATTTTTAAAAGTTATTGGAAGACAAAGAGACATGAAAACAAAGAGGGATAAAAGTACTTTCGTTGACAGAAAATGTAAATTAACATCTTAGTTTAATAAAATTACTAACCCCTACACATTCACGTATAAAAAGTAATGTGCAATCATAATTTGAATTATTGTTTTCTAAGGAAAGTAACTCATGATTTAGTTACAATTGTTATTTAGGGATAGATAGTGCAGGTTTTTGTTGTTATTTCTATATTGGAAACAATGTGCATATCTTATACTGAAGTACTGATTAGGAATAATTCAGTTAGTGGTAAGTTTGTGCTATCTTTGAAATAACAAATGTTGTATAAAATATACTTTTATTTGATGAGGTGCAACAAATTTTTCTACAAGATGGGTATGAGATCCCACTAGATTATGTATTATTGAAATAAATGTAAGAATATACACTGATATCTATGAATCACACAAACTTGTCTGACAACTGACACAGCACTCCATTCAGCCACAAATCACATAAACTACTGCATTTACAAATATTTACTTATAAAATATGTGGGTTGAGTGCTTTTCAGTACTACATGGGCTTGCTTAGAAAGTCTTAAATATGTTATATGTCAACAGTTCTGTTTCTTAGTGCTGAACGTGATAAAATAGTCAACAAATAAGCAAATCTCTTCTAATTTGACAAGTATCAGTGATACATCACACCAGACATGCCAAGTACTATGAAGGAGGTGAGTAATAGGTGAATATTGATGTTTTACATTCTACTGTTGTGCAGTATTGAGTACTCACCATTTTTCACAGACATTGTGAAAACAGTCTCTACTACTTCTATATGACTGAAATATGCTAAAATGTTTCACTCTTCAAAAGTTTTTCAATACAAAATTACAATTTGAAATATCGATGTTGCGACATGTATGTAATGTATGTATGTAATTGAACATTAACATAGTATGATATACAAGAATTATAGAATCTATTCAGCTCAGAGTGGTTACACATTCTGTAAAAGAAGGTGGTGCAGTTTTTGAACATAAAATTATAATCAAAGCAACGAACTTAATTCACTAATCTAACAAATTATCCATTACAACATATAGTTCACATTTTTACATCTTTTCTACATATGATATGGAACTTACTGGATCTTACTTAAAATTTAGATTGACACAATGTAGGGCTACTGTACAAAATAAACTGTACTGAAAGAATTTCCTATGAAACTCAATCTATTCATCTGATGAAATAAATGTAGAAAATGGGCATTATGCAAAAAAGAAAACAAAATTTACCTTCCACAAATTAACGATGACGAACTTGATTTTATTTCTCTATTTTAAATAATAAAATTGAAAAGTAGTGAAGAAAAGAAAGGAAATTGGGAAGAGAAAAGAAATTCAGATATGAAAGACAAATATAAGCAGTCAAACACATTCCATAAGTGTGTAGGACACACCATTGTGCAAGTGTGTAATACTAAATAAAGTTTATAAGATATTCTGGAAACTAAATATTTAATGAAACAAAGTTGCACATGAAAAAGCATAAAACAGAAAATATGAATTAATAGGTCAAAAAGAAAATGTTAAAGCAGCAGGCTGAAAAATTGAACAAGAAAAAAAAGACAATTTGAAAGAATGAAGAAAATACAAGGAGAAGAATCGATCCAAAAAACAGCTAAGTACTACTAAAAAAAGCAGGAATTATAATTTTGAAGAAAAAAAAATATAAGTGTGAATGTACAAATTTATTGTGCATCATGTGAATGTACGCAAATAAACTGAATGAAATATTACCCAGAACATAGGAGTATCACAAAAAACTATTTCCCAGATGATTATTGGAACTACAAAATTAATTTTAATATGTAGATTTTTCATAAATACACTGAATGACAATATCCATGTACTTGAGCATTTAAACATTTTTACTCAACAATATGGGAATACATTCTCTGTCTGAAACTGTGTGGGGATTTTGCTATTCTTTTTAGAACACTTTGCTTTTTAACCTGAACACTATCAGTTTATGATATGTTCAGGATGATTTTAAAATTTAATATGAGACCATTATTGTCCATTTCAGTCTAGAACTTGTCTGGCTGAAATGGCTTTGTATGCTACACAAACAACATATTACCAAACAGTCTAAGAGAAGACAATTTCAAATAATTGCACTGAAAGTACTATATTAACAACTATGGTCAACAATACAACAGGACACTTATTAATTTTTCAGCTTAAAACAAAACAGTAAGCTGTAGTATACACAACATTACAACAATTAAGGAAACCATTTACTTTTAACTATGATCTTTTCCTGAGCATCAACTGCAAAGCCCCATCATCAGACAGGCTAGAGAAAGAAATCAAAAATTGAAAAAATGAGGGTGGTGTTAAAATTTATGAGGAGCAACAAAAATCACTTCCAAAGATTTTAGAAAAAATTTGTAAGTTCACTTTCACAGCATATTTATATATTCGAGTTTTCTCTGAATACATTTTAATGGATATACATAATGCTCTGCAGAGTCTGCAGAGCATCTAAAGTAATTTTATTTTCTTTACTGCTGTCAATGTATGCATGACTTTTATAGTTATTCTTATTCTAGACTAATTTATTTGCACGGCTCAAAAGGAGGCAAAGATGAGATGGAAGAAAGCTAGGGAAAGAAGCTTAAAAAACAGATCCTGCATTGTTTAAACTAAGTTTTTCTCAAAATTCACAACTGCAGAATTGCATGAATTTCTGGGCTCAGAAAAGACCAATCTTTTAAAATGAAAAATTATTAAAAACTAAAAATTGTTTTAAATTGATATACAGTGACAGCAAAGGTGTAAAAAGAAATTCAACTATTTTTTAATATATTTTTGATGCTCCTTTAATTCTCCACAATAAAAAGCATTACTGCTGAACTATATTAAACATCACAAACTAGGATTTACACTCGCAAATCTACGCCAAGTAGAGCAGAGTAACATTTTCAATTAAAAAAGTGTTCCAGAAGAATGTATAAGTATCGACAGACTTGTTATAGAATACTTGATCCATCAATATTAAGATGTAGGCCGTCATGAAAGTTGTAGCAAAATAGTATATAAAGATGGCATATTACTTTATAGCTTAAAAAAATTTTACATTAAAAGGCATCTACATAAGTCTACCTGTACATGTCCAGCTGGATATTAACCTACAATAAAAAATCTTACTTCATTTCCGAAGAAGTTGTAAGTTAGTAAGACGTACTCCCCTTTATTTTATTACTTGTATTTTACAAAGAACAGTGTTCAAAACTGCTACTGATTGATAAGAGAAGCTACAGCAGGCTCACGTACTCAGCCATTCAGGTCATCACAGTATCCATTAAACAATTTAGTTGCTTAACACAAATAGCTACCCATCTATCCTTCACAAGTAAGCCCTAACAGAGATATTTTACCATTTAAAAAGAGTGTCCATTAACATCCATTACCATTGAAGAGTTCATGTACTGATATTCTATATCAGACATAGCACACTTCTGAGTCTCACCACAATAAGATATCTTTACGCAACCATCTCTCTCATCAACACATCTTTCATTACCGATATGGCATTCTTACTTTTTGCAAGGGAAGTTGTACAATATAAATGTATCTATCATCTTTACAGTTCTCACTTCACAAGTTTTTCAAACTATAATGTAAATGCAACTTCTCAATATGTACATGAATAAAACACTGGTAGTCTTCTCTTGCCAAGCAGTTAATGCAATTATTAACATAATGTGCAGATTACTAATATATCTGCTATCACATTAAAACATTCACATTAATACAATATATTTAACATATTTACAGTTTATTTTTATGATAGCATTAGTTTTTGATGTGACTTCATCAAAATGTTTCACATTAATTAAACTATACATTATTTTCTAAAATATAAATGAACAAACAGCAATATGATTTTCCCCATTGATAAATTATACGAGCAATGCACAAGATTTTTCATTTTGAACAGATCTTATAAACAACAGAATAAATATGCAAGGATCACAAATGGAAACAGAAGAAATGAGAGGTGTAAATTAAGAAATGTTACTTAATTATAGAATATTTGCAATATTCAAAAAGTGAAATGTGTCTAAGAAAGATGAATAAAACAGCAATTCATGACCTTGTAAACTGAGTATGGTCCCTTTGTTTCAAAACATTGCTTCATCAAATTAACCTTAGAGATGAAACAAGCAATGCAAAAAATTTTCTGTAATTCAACCATACTCAATGTTTTCTTGTAGAAGATTATGCACTATTACATTTACCTTACATCAATTATCTTTTGATATAAGAAATTAAAATAAAATTATAATCCAGATGTAGTTTATGAAGTAATCTGGTTGGAATGAATTTTTATTTTGTCTAATGAACCCTATTCAATCTTCCTTAAAATCAGCAAACTACATGCTAAATATTATTTTATGATGCTGCATTTAAAATTAATATTTTTATGCAATAATTATATTTCATATATTTTTTGGAATACTTTACTGTATAGTCATTTCTGATTTACATAAATAGAAGTTCAAAAAAGGGTATGAAAGAAAAAATATGTACTGTAAATGTTCACTAAAAATATTAAATATGCTTTTATTTCTAATCCTCAAAATGGTCCAAGCAACTATGAAACATCGCTTAAAAGTTTTTAGTGGCCCCAAGTTATTTATTCTGGTATGGGAAATAAAGAATTTGTAGATGAATGAATTGCTTTTAATTAAACCCCTTCAATGTATATCTTAAAATTACACTTTTGCTCAAGGATAGTGAAATAACTATGTTACTTTTACCAGATGTCTGGCCTAATTAGTTCTACAGAAGGGAGATAATGAAGGGTCCATAAGTGCAATAACTTCAAATGGAAAACACACACTTATTTTTTCTTCAATTTGCAATCCACATCACTTTTGGAGACAAAATAAGTAAAAGAAGTTCTTTGCACAATCTCCATTCAGTGTGTGCTGAATAAACTTTCCAAATTTACACCTGTCCATACCTCGCTTCCGAACTCGGTTGACACCTGGACCATTCTCTTACTTCCTGAATTGCTGCAGAACATCAACATTTACATCAATATATATATTCAATTCCATGAAAATTCTTTTGTATACAATGTAAGTACACTGGAATGTGTTGAACTGCATCAGATGTAAACAGCTAGCTGCCTTTGACTTAGTGATGACTTCTGGCCAGAACTGTGATCTGACCCTCCATTTCGAGATATTCATGAAGATGAAGCCTGCTCACTGAAGACTTATTTTACCCTTTATGTTCATTTGTCAAAATGAACCAGGGAACTACCTGAACCAACAATAATACTCTCAGGTCTCCTTTGATCACACATTTCTGGAAAGAATCAATAATTAAAATTAAAACCTTTGTCAAATTACACCTTTGGCTATAATAGAAATAGTATTCTACTTACGATGCTTCCATCGATGAATCACTCAGCATTAAATTTTTAATTCTAAGCACTTCATCCCTGCTTGGAGAGCGACTTCCATCAGATCGGTTTTGCTGACCTGGGTGACTTTCAGGTGCTTTTGCAGGAGTTCCTGGTAAAGTGATTGCTTGATCAACTCCTCCTGGGTCTGCAGGTGTTGGAGTAAGTTGTGTTTTAAGGAGCTGCACATAATATAAAATGTGTAAATAAGAATGCCAACAGCACTAAAATTTTGGTTTGCAGATAAAAAAAGTATCATGGAAAAGTTCAGAATTATTAGGATAATACTAATCATATTATAACATTGAATGTAAAATTAACAGTAAAAACAACTAGTTGAGAAAAGAAAGGATTTACCAGTATTTCTCAGTAAAACATAAGCCTACAATAAACTGATTTCGACTTCTCATCTACATCCAATATTTACTTTTACAATCATGATTGATTCTAATTACAATTTCTGCACCTAGTTCCAAATAAAAACACTATTGAGTATATAATTTTATTGTACAAATGTGAAATATGCAGTTTGACTCACTTAACTTGACCTCACTAAGACCTCACTTGACCTCACTAAGATGTAACCTACAGAAAAATGTTTCTACAAATTGAACACTAGGTAAGAGTTTTAATATTCTATACTTAAAATGAAATGTTATGTACAAGGGGGGTTAAGCAAGAAATCTATGAACTAAGATAAAACAATAGAATCAAAAATTTCCGTCTTCTGCTCACACAGGAAAAGAAACTTTTAAAAATAATTTTCACATAAGAAAAAAGAGTGAATAGCAAGTGACTAAAAATAAATAAATGAAAAAGAATATACATGTAGAACTCTACAAAAACCACAAATAATTTTATTTCAAAATTAATGATAACCTCCGAATAATTTTAATTTCATACCTCAATATTAACTGCTTCAACAGAAGGAGATGATGCAAATGAGTGAAGTGATGATGGGACCTCACAGCAACAACTATTAGGGTTCTCGCATACCACTTGCAGGGATGAAGCTATTAAAATAAAACCCACATTAATTTTCAGGAACATTTAATTTAATTATAAGTATATTCTCATATTTATTATATTAATACACATAATTGCTTCTAATGCTAATTAGAATGAACTTAAATTCCAACCTTCTAAATCTAGAGATCCAAATTCTTCTAATCCACTGGCAAGGCTCCCAAACTGTGCACTCCCAGTTGAACTCACTCCACTGGAACTGTGTACACTTTCCACACTCACACATTTGCCTGTTGGATCAGCACCTCCTGCAGAACCAGGCTGTCCATGGTGCTGACCTTGCCCACAATTCCATGACAATCGCTTGTGGATACTTGTGTCTCTGCTATTCTGCTTCTATAAAAGCAAGTAAGATTTTTAATTTCAAAGCTGAAAAACATTTTGATATGGTGGATGAAATGTTCTAATGTTGTGGTGAGAATTTAATTACAAATAGTTTTTTCACTTTAAATAATGATGAACATAATTATGAAACTAGAGGTAGAAACTATATACAGTACAAAAACAGTACAGAAAATGAATTACAAATCAGCTAGGTACTCTAAGTCTCCCATCAGTAATGTGAGGTTAGTTGTTATTAAGTTTCCTCCTGATATTACAAGCGTTAAAAAATCTCAAATTATTTTCATCCAAACTGAAGTAGTAATTATTATTTTACTGGTTTGGAGTTCGTATCATGATGATGCCATGTAACGTTTTGTGTAATATTTTTATTGTGTTCTGTAATTTACTGTTTTCTATATTGTCATTGTCCATATGACTCTTTGAATTAACTGGAAACTTGATTGTTGACACACTGTAATAAAGAAGTTTACAACAGAAAACTCCCTATATCACATTCATTTCTAGAGTTTGGTTGGTTTACTTTAAAACCTACACACATTGGTACACTCTCCAGATAAATACAACTTTCAAAAACCCATAAGCTCTTAATCCTTTGAATTTCATTATGAGGAGTTATTATTTTGTTTTTTTACTCACTTTAAGATCATCAATGGCTCCAGCTGTGTGATAGCGTCTATTTTCAGTCCGTGCAAGGCGTTTCATCACAGGATGCCTGTGTGTTCTGGAATTTATTTCTGGCGGAGGCTCTGGGGTAGAGCATTCTTCACTGGGTGGTGAAACACCTATCATTACAAGAAAGGAAACTTAAGCATCAAGGAGATCACTTTTTATTTTGCCAACAAAGTAAAACAAAACTTTTAATCAAAAACATAAATTAACATACCTGCAATAACAGGAACATCAAAATCAAAACTTGTGGTTGCGGCACCTGAAGTATGAGTTGGGCTCAATAAAGGGCCACTGGTTGCAGTACATCCAACCGTTGAACTGCAGCTTGAATTTATGTGCCGTGTCTTAATAAGAGGAGGATTACGAGACTGGGAGAGAGCCAACCCTCGTCGAAGAGAACCCCGAGGTGGCGATGGAGGAGGATAAGAGACTCCCCGATGCCCTGGACTTAAGAGTCCACCGTGATGGTGATGACTTTTAGAGGATGTGGATGGAGGAACAAGGAGTAAGGAAGTAGGAGGATTAGGATGGCCAGAATGACTACCACTGCTTGGAGATGTGGCGAGACTCAAATTCGGCAGAGACTGACCCAGACTAGAGTATACCGGCACTTGTACACTCAATGTGTTGGGTGTTGGAGATTTGCATAATATAGAGCGCCTGAAAGGGAAATAACAATATTTATTACTTGATTACAAAAATTAAAAGACATTCAAGAGAAATAAGACCTTTCTATAAACAATTATTTTGAAATGAATATAAAAATACAATTTGACAATCTCAAGAAGCAAAAAATATGAATGGTAGATTTTAAAAAAATTTAAACCTTGAACAAGAAACTTCATTTGGGATTTCAATGCATGGGTATTTATGAAATTAAAATATTAAAATTCAATGCAGTTAGAAAATCTTGTAAAAGATGTGAAAAGGGATTAAAAAGTAAACAATTTGAATTTGACAATATTCTCATAGAAATACTATAATTTGCACCTGTCAGTTCGTGGAGATGCAGAAGGAGGAGGAGGCTGTGATGGCTTGCTGCCCACCTCTACTCCTCCCGCAAGAGATGGCAGACCAGGAATGCCTTCATCTGAGCTAAGACTTGAACCTCTCAGCTCATTTTCCACACTCACTCCCCGAGAGTGACTTACACTGCTCACAGATGACACTTCATTCATGTCCATAGAACCACTGGAAGTGGGAGATTCACACATTACCCTCTGCTTTCATGCAGGTTTGGGTTTAGTTGGAATGGATTTGATCGAGTTATGAAGTTAAAGCATGCAGTTAATGATATATCAATCTAATTAATTGTTGAAATTGTGTTTAGGTACTTTACAAGAACTATATGTTTATATTTTTAGTCAGCTATAAGTATGAACTAGTTCGTTTATTCAAGTACATTGATCGATTAAATTGGTCTCCAAAACACAGCAACAATGATTTTACAATCCAAGAACATTCACTTAATGGGGTACTACCTCAAAGGAAACAAATACTTAAAAAGAATACCTACCTGTGGGAGTGGGCAAGCGATGACACTCTGCTCCCTCGACTTGAGCCTCCACGTGGACTACGGCTTGCAATACCTCCCATACTTAATGACGCACAACTTTGAGAATCTAATTCAAGAACTTCTACTTCCTCTGCTTCTTCATCATTCCACAGAGCACTGGGTTGTCGAGTCACAACTTGTGTAGGAGGCACACTTGTGGACATAGAGGCTAATTTTGCTGCTGCATACAAATCTTGTGCTTTGCGAATATGGTCAGCCCATGCCTAATTTTAACACAACACAAAAAGATTGTTCTCACTATAATAAATAGATGAAATATTGTTAAGTTGATTGTCAAAGTCAAACATTTACCTTGATAAGCTGGGCATCACCTGAGGTGAGAATAAAGGCAGCAGTGGCAGTACGATACTCATTTAGATAAACTACTCCCAACCCAGGAGGGTCCCGGCCCAATTCATGAACCATCAACCTCTCCACTACAAATGGCTGACGAACAACTCTCATACGACCTTCACCCCCACTACGTTTGGTGGCTGCCTTACAAACAAGCAGCATGTCAGTCAAGAGAAAGCAGTGAACATCTGTCTGCAAAATAAGAAGTGATGAGGGTAATTTAGTAACAATTGCTTGCTCCAGTGCTAAAACACTATCTGTTAATATACGAAAATGGCATTGACTTAAAGAACAATTTTTTTAAAATTATTGTCGTTTATTCTTTTTAACCAAGTTAATACAGTGTTGCAAGTGGCAGCAATGCTGGGTGAGAGTCAGGACTACCCTGACATTGCCTCTACCTCCCTTCCCCCACCTTAAGTTGCAGTAAAGTTAATGTATTAACTTTTTGGAAAGATCGAACAGTGTATCTCTTAATGTTATGATTCTCTGCCTGGAGGAATTAGTATCAACGACCAACAATTAGTACAGAAACTGTGCCAATTGCTTACCTTATTTCCAGTATTGTCTCTAAATTTAAGGTCACTTTCAAAGAGAAGGTATCGTCTTTGTGTAACATGGCACCCAGGCATTGGACTTGTAAGATCCAACTCGCTGTATGACCTCAAAAGCTTTTCTAGTTCATCATCTTTAGAGTCCTGTAACACATGAAATTTTGTGAATTTCTTTCTATTAAAAAAAATTTTATCATTTTTTTCTTTCTGCCTTTCTTTTCTCCCCAATCCTCTATAAGATTACTTACCACCACATCATAGGACTCTATCCTAGCAATAATACCACGTAACCTTTCATGATCTTCTTTCTGCCTCATATTTGTATTTACATTATGAACAAATTCATCTACACAATGAATCTGCAAGAAATGATAAGTGTATTAATGTACATTTTCACAAATAAAGTTTAGATAATATTGCTTCAAATAAGTTGAGCATTAAGTCCCACACAACTGTTATGTTCTATAATTGCCTCACCATTCGTGCCAAGTTTGTTCGCTGTTCATCATGAGGGGTATTTTTTTGAACAGCCTTCAAAAGCAAGGAATACTTGGTCAATCGTTGCATAGGTTTCACCAAAATGTCCATCAATCGCAACCTATTACAGTCTTTTTGAGTTTCACACCACTACAACAAAAAAACAAGAATTAGCAAACAAATGATACAAAAATTAAATGAAGAATTAAATTACACTTCATGAAACTTACCGCAAGATATGCAGTAAACATCTCATTTTCCTGATGTTTTTCTCGACAATATAATTGACATTGGAGTTGCTCTGAACAGTATTTTTGATATGGATGAAAGACATCATCAAACTGAAATATAAATTAATGGTCAAATAACAAACATTAATATGTAAAAAAAATAATTTTCCCATATTTGAAAAAATTTTTTTTGCTTGTTGTCTACTCAATAATTAACATTCATTTATACCATAGATAGAAATACAAATTACAAATAAATATAATTCTATTCCATCCTTTCACAACTTTCGGTGTCTAAAGGAGGTTAGGTGAATAGCAGTTATATAAAGATTTTTACCTTCAGAAAACCATCAATCATGCAAGACGGGTCCAAAGGATTATTAGCTTCTCGGGCAATCCGTATCATTGGAAGAATTGCATCAATCCAAAATACACAGTTAGCAGTGTAGATATTTGTGATGTTACTAAATAGACGAGATGTATCAATCTCGTTGAGAATATTTGATGCTTGGAGGTTTTTCAGGCATGCCAAAAATAGCTGAATAAGAAGATGTATTTTATTTACATGACAGGAATAATCATTCTGTAGAATTATATAGTTCTCTCTTTTTTAATGTCTTTTCTATCAATCTGCCCTCATCAGTCCAGAGAGATTTAAATATCAATGATAAAGAAAATTTCAGAACTACTGAAAGATTTATCAAAATTTAGTCTAATATTTTGCCTCTTAATATAATAAAGGTAACTCTCTATAATATGAATCAACTATACATAATAAAATAATATGCATTTGTGAAAAATAGCAATTCAAATGAATTATTGTGAATATAAATTATTTTTTAGTAATAATCTCCTATTATTTAGAACTATAAAGCATGCTACAAAATAAGTGTTCAAATATATAATTGAAAATCACAGATGAATGAATTGATTAAATTATTACATTACACTATTTAAATTACATTATATAATTTCATTGAATACAATTTTTGAAGTAAAATAAAAATAACAATGATGAAATTGAAACACAATATGAAAATAGACATTTTCACAACAGCAAATGTAACTTGTATAGAAGATTATCACAAATGAAATAGGGCTTATAATAAAGTTATTATAGACGACAACCCAAAACAAAAATATCGAACATGTAAGTACACACAAAAGAAAATTCAAATACCCACAGTAATTCTTTCATTTAAAAACTAAAAGCTATGAGCTTGTGTGTTATAATACAACTTACATCAGTCACTACTTTTAGGGTACGAATATACGCATGTTCAGTCTGCACTAGTTCCCATATAGCAGTTTGCTGGTGTATCTGGCGCTCAGAGAGTTGACTTGGATTTGTTACAATATCCCGCCAGTCATCTTCAAGTGTGAACAGATCTGAAAAATATTTCAATTTATTGCATTTGATACAACTAGAAATTATTTATTATATCATTCTGAAAAGGTGTGTTTGTACTTTTATACTCCTAAGAAACTAAAAAAAATCAACTGTACTTACCTACCATTCAGTAATATTGTAATTATATTATTCTATAGTATTAAAATAATGAATATTTACAACGATACTTACTTTCATCTATGTGTTCAACACTAGGATCAGAAAGTGTCAAACGAGGAATGCCTTGTTTTGTATAACTGTTCAAAAGCTCTACTAGACTCTCCATCTTTGTATCCTGCAACACATTTTACAATGACTATTAACAATTTTCATTTAATATTGTACATTATACAGCATTAAACATCTCTTCCATGACGGTTTATCAATGATTTTAAATGTTAATGAAATATTGAATGAAAAATAATTTACTGGATAGAAATTTTGAAATAATTAGGTTTACTTTGTATAATACAACTTAATTAGAAGGAGTTTTCATTTTTCTAAGGAGTTTTTTTACAATCAACAATAAAATTAATTTGAACACTCATTTCAAGAATACTAAGTTTTGAAATTAACAAAAATATATTTGATTAACACATTTAAAAATCGCTTCTACTCGAGAAAAAAACAAAAGAATACTCGCCTTGCTGTTCCCGAAGAGGCCGCTCCATCGCTGTTTGGAAGTTTTGGTCCCTTTGAACGAGCCTTCGTGACTGGAATCGCCCGTGTACGCAGGGTCCTCTGTGCTGGCGCTGAAGAAACGTCCACCTTTAGCCCGATAGCTCTGAAAGCAGAGGCACAACACACACACATTAGAGAATTGGTGTCATCTAAACACAAGGCCTCTACGATTTCTCTACAGACTGCTGAAATTATGACCACTAGAATATGGAAATTTCATTAGCACATTGTGTACATCGATATGAAAAACACTATTCGACACTTTAAATACAAAGAGTTATTTTAATGTAATATTTACTATGTGGCCTGTTTCAATTTAGCATTGACACTTCATGCCAATAAACCTCGAACGTGAGGGCTAAGTGCCTTTTTCTGTACCGTATGTTTATGAAAAGATTTGAGAAAAATGAATGCGGAATAGCCATTAACATGGAATGTTGGTTAAAATAATAATGAAAGAGAGAAAAAAAACGTGATTTTTGGTCTTCAGAGAAATATATAAATGTACATGACTGATGAACGAAGCTTTTTCTTCCATAAATTTTATTCTGATTTTATAGACACGGTATTATTCTTGAACTGCGGCCTTCTCTCTGACATGACGCAGCAGTTCGATATGATGAAATTAAAACATTTTTTAAGATTTTGCATTTTCCTGTCTTGCCCAAACATTTTCACTGTTTAATATCACATACGAAGTTCAGTAGACTAATGCCGAGGCTCTTTCTCTATTCTTAGACGCACGTCGGGAAAATTTACATTGTCTGACAGCGGCACGTCTGACACCGTAACACGAAACAACAAATTCATTACTCGTGGATCCATCTGTCACAATGATATTACCTCTCGATAATTACAACAAATTAATTATAAATTCCCTGATGTTTTCGAACATTGAATAATAAATGCTCAAAACAATACGTTCTTGAACACGAGAGACACAACGTAACTTAATTATGAACAACACTAGCAATGAGAGGAAACAAGGGTCGCAAACTGCGTCCAAGAGTATCTCGGGCATCGATGCTGCGAGTTTCTCGCGATGTCCGCAGCTAGGCATTTTCCTATCGCGAGCCACTGCCAGCGGCCGTGGGCAGCCGCGTTACCAGCAGGCGGCGGAAGGGCGACGGTCGTTCCAGAACCTCGACGGGCATCGCCGCGGCCTCCTCCGCCACGGACTGCGGCGCGGCGCGTCGCCGCGCGCGTACGGCGCCCTCTATTTGCCAAGGTGCAAGCGACCGCCTTCACCTCACCTCGCGCAGAGGCGGACAGACGCGCGTCGCTACGGGCGTAAGCTCTTTTTATGCAAACAAAAGGAAAATTTTCAAAAAAGCGCGATTTATTTTCACACAACACTAGAGTATAATAGCACTATTTTTTTTCAGTCTGAGCGTGATTGCTTACTACAATTTCTACTTACTACAGTAACTACAATTTCGCTTGTATGCGCAGTCTGCCTCACCTGGGGTCATGACGGATCGTGAGAGGCGACAGCTACAGTTGTGGACAAATTATTGGCAAAATGTCGTTTTTTTTAAATTTCCGTATATTTTCACAAAATAGAAAGTACTCGCGTAATTTTTCAGTCTGAGTTTGATTGCTTTTTTGAAGTAACTACAATCTCGCTCGTTTAAGCGTAGTTGCGGCCGCCTCACTCACGCACAAAGCTACAGTCGTGAACAAATTATTAGAAAAATCACGTTTAAAAAAAATCCGTATTTTTTCACAAAACAGAAATTTGCTTTCGTAATTTTTCCGTATGAACTTTATTCCTTCACTGAATTAACTACCATCTTGTTCGTTTAAGCAGAGATGCTTTTGCTTCACCTCGTGCGAAGAGTGAGAGAGACGCTCGCTTAGCTACAGACGTCAACAATTTATTGGCAAAATCAGGTATCTTATTTTATTAGAACAGATTATATTACATTTTAATTCTGAACTTCACTGTTGAACTGAATTAATTAAAATCCCGCGCGTTTTTAATAGACGCCTTTGTAGACAAGCATTGCTGTACTTTCATGACCTGTTTACCTTTGAAACCTGCAATGCACTATCAGGCTTCACCTGCATCTCAATAAAAAGTTCACTTCTTACACTATTGGAAACTGAAATGCAAACAGGCACGCATCGAGGAGCAAAGAAAGACTTTCAAGGATTCATCAAATCATCAAATGTATAGTTTGTTCACAGTATGACAATAGGACAAAATAGTTTCAAAAATTCAATCGCCGATTGTAAACTGTAGTTAAATATGGCAATCAGTTTTTTTTTCTTCGCAAGATCATCCTGTGGCCATTCAAACTTAACTGGAACTATTCAAAACGTAATTTGCATTATTCAATATGCACGAAAACAATCTACACATTGAACGGTAGAAAAATATTTTTTAAGAGATAAAAACATCTTACTTGAACCTTATACTATCCTGCATAAATGTAATATTGCCAATAATTTGTCCACTTCTGCATTTATTTTTCACAGGATATGATTTTGGGGTCAAATCTGGCGGGGTGTCCCGTATCCCTCAGATTGCATGGTCGTTGAAATGATGGCACTAAATCTTCCTTCAACGTTTCAGTCCATTTTTGCGTGATGTCCGCTTACTCGTAATATTGAAAGAATCTTTCGATATCACGAGGGCGGAGGGGGGGCGCAGTCCATTGACTGCTCCAACAGATGGAAGGGGGACTGAATGGGGAAAGAACAACTGAAAAGCTTATTTCCAAAGCGATTTATCTCTATGAAACAATTTTTCAGCAAGAGAAAGTGTTCACATTCAGATTTGCAGTTCAAATAAGGATTCAGTTGTTTTCGGATAGCTTTTGGGATACGAGAAAAGCAATTTTTGAACCAATATATGCCAACACGACGGAGAAGCGTTAAAAGAATATATGTAAAACGTGATTTTAATGTTAACTAACTTAGATAACGTTAGGTAACACCGTCTGAACGAATGTGTCTCAGCCACAGTAAAGATTTTCACAAACCTTTTTCATTTGAATTCATGACTTTTATAACGCTTTAAGTTTAGTTTTCTTCCTTTTTGATAGTTATGATTATGATGATTATGGTTATGATGAGTTCTGTTTAGCGAAATTTCTGTGACTTAAAAAAAATATTGAAAATAGCCTTTGCCGAAGTTCCATTACCAATTACATTTAATTTAAGGTTTGCGAAATTTGAAGAATACTAGAAAGAGAGAAAATTCCATCCTAATTAAGTATACACTAAATAGTAATACCTTTAGTATGTTTTATTGACGCACTGAAATTTACCACATTCGAAATGTATTATAACTAATGGGGCGTCAAAGATTTATTTCAATACCGAATCAAATTTGTGCTATTTGAATCTGCATATTTTAGATTGAAGCTGAACAAGCTTTCCTCTGTATCGTCTGAAACTGCAGTAGTAATGCGAGTTCGAACTTGAAAGCAATTACGAAACTCGTGACAAATACATGATGCGTCATTAACAGATTAGCTGATACAGTTATAAGAATTCACGAGTCCATTGCATATCTCATCGAGTGAAAAACAATTGGCCGAAAAAGGTTTTTGTTTGCATCGTTTGTGATGACATCGTATGAATAATTAAGTGACAGCGACAAAGACATTTTTGAAGTCCTTCAGTTGACACTCAACGAAAATAAATTTGGTGAACACTAAAAGTAAAAAACTTCAGACTATATTTGATTCATTAGTTCACAATGTTTTGTGTAGTGTGTTTCTTGGCGCGTCAACTGCTATGGTCACTGTAGACTAAGGATTCTCATGTAATTTACATGTATTTTGTCTTTTTATTTTCAATTCTGAAAATTGTGATATTGCCAAATCATAGAAATCCTAACACATTATCTAAATGTTTTTCATTACAAATGTATACATATTTTGTACTACTATGTATATTTTTCATACTTTCCTAATATTTTAAATACTTTGCAACATTTTATTTTATTCTTCCAACTTTCTTGAAATTTATTTTGCAAAAAATGTTTAAAGAATTTTCAAAAATAGTTTTACTTAAGTTAATCAAGATATATTTCCTATACGAATTCAGAATTGCGTGCTAAGCACAATATTATATATATATATATATATATATATATATATATATATATATAATGCAATAATAATGCTAATTAGGTGTCAGTGTTAAAAGCACTTAGAGAAAGTGCAAATAATTATTTTATATTATTTGACGTTTTACCAGACGAAACTAAAAACTTGTAATAATTACGCAAGTTCAAATGTCGGATAATGTATTTAAGCTGCTTAACTATTTTATATAATTGCAACATAAATTTAATTAAAAAACCGACAATGGTATTAATATAATGACACTGATACATTTAAAAGCACAGACATCTATCTTTTATATCGTATTCGTATTGGATATGCATTTAACGAAAAGTTTTTGGGTCTGTCCCGATCATTGAGGTGATCCCTTGGTTGGCTCCTGGACCTGTAGCTGCCTGACCCAAATCGTTACCCAATTTTTCCCACCCCTGATTAAATAAACAAAAATATAAATACAACAGATGCTCCTCGGGTGGCTAATAGACAGCATGCTAGCTTTTTGTGAGTCGGCTTCGATTCTCGGAAGAGTTCGATTCTCGGAAGAGTTCGATTCTCGGCAGGAGCAAAAATAAAGCTGCAGCTTTCTTGTCGGCTTCTACAGCAGTGTGACTAAAGAAAATCTCACCCAGGCCAAGTAAGCTAGGTACTGTAATGGGAACACGTCATGCTCACCACATCTCTCCCTTACTCACAACCGTGGATAATAAAAAAATAATAAAATAAAGTAAACTAAAAACAACAGACCTGAGAGCACCGCTAGCCGGCAAAAGTCGGATTAATGTGATCATAAAATGACAAATACATTCATATGAAAATAAACTGAACACGCAAACTCACCCCTGCAGATTTGCGGGCCGGGAACTGGTTGTTGGTGCCTTTGGAAGGGCCTCGAACAGGACTCTTGTCGTCCTTGGCTGAAACAATCACAGAAGGAGATGAATTGAAAGATACTACCGTTTAGAAAACATTGAACTGTTTTTTGTTCCCCATTTTCTATTCCCAAAGTCTGAACAAACAACTACGAAATTACGAGAAAATAAAATTTAAAGCTAGGGTAATTATTTATTCGAGAATTAACAATCATGTGAAATATTAAATGCTTGTGTAATGAATTTACATTGCAGTAGCAACTAAAATTTGTTACATAGCTTAAATAGCTAATGTGTGGAGTCTATAAATCAATTATTAAATAGTGAGAGTAAAATATTCAAAGTGTTGATTAGCACCGTGTTTGAACATATTTAGGAACGTCAATTGAAATACAGGTTTCAATGGCTTTTCATTTGTCTTATTACGGCCACAAAGCTTCATCTAAGTAACCCGCTGTTCCTTCGTCTTTCTAGTTTCGGTGTAACCCAATCCACTCTGTTCCGATTTAAAAAGCTTTTTAATTTGTTTTTAAAAAATGCTTCTTTTCTTTTCAGTTATTTTCTCATGCGGATTCTGCAATTATAACTTTCACGACCTGTTATAATTTTTACTTAGCAACATTTTGAAGCAATTCGTTTCATTCCGCGAACGCTTCACTGGCTAGTGTCGAAAATTCGTCGCCACCGTCGATACTCGAATCCCATAGAACCTCCCGGTCACCGACCATGTGGATGCAACGGAGGTTGCCGCTGCGCCATCGCAGCCGCCGTGTACTCACCTCGCACGCGCACGTGCTTGCCGCCCAGCAGCGAGACGTCGGTGGAGAGGCACTGGCAGGGCGCCTTGTACGTGGAGTCCACGTACACGTGGGCGCTGGAGAGGTCCACGCCGCGCTTTGCGCACAGCCCGCTCAGCGCGTCTCTGCAACACAACGAAGTACACCGGTCAACCTCCCGCAACAACACAAACCACTTAACTACCAACAACACAAACCGGTCAACTACCAGCAACCACACAATCCGGTCAACCACCCGCAACAACACAAACCGGCCCACAACATGCCACGAACACAATCCGGTCAAACACCGATAACAACAAACCGGTCAACCACCCGCAACAACACAAACCGATCACTCACTCGCAACAACGCAATTGGGTCAACCAACCACAACACAAATCTGTCAACCACCGGTAACAACACAATCTGGTCAACTACCCGAAACAACACAAACCCGTACCTGCAACGAACACAATCCCGTAAACCCCCGATAAGAACATAATCTGGTAACTACCCGCAACCTGGTCCACTACGCACCACCAACACAAACCACACTATATATACACATATACAGGATGAATTCGTAAAAGCTTGCAATAGGTTTATCTCTCTCAAAAACAACAAAAAACTCGTATACAACTTCTGACCTTAAGTCAATGGTTTTCTCAGAATAAACGCTTGCGTGTTAAAACTTCAAATCCGTTTATAGTCTGGAATTCAAAAGACATTAGTATTTAACATTCAGGTAATATTAGTTTTTCCATTTTAAAGTAGTAGTCGCAATTTGGTTGAGCTGAATAATTGCGAAATATATTTTTTAATATCGAAAAAAAGAAAGAAAACAAAACAAAACAAAACAAAAAACGTAAATGTACGACAAAATCTGAGGAACGTACTGTACTAAAATTTACTTTTTCACTTGCGTTTCAACTTTCCTTTTCGTTATCCAGTGACCTTAACCAACTCTAACCCTGCAAATTGAAACTGTAAGAAGGTTGTGTCGACATCTGAAAAGGAAATATTTTATACTGAAGGACATTCTAGGGTTTTTCTTTCAATTCCCCACTCGGGGGAACGTAACTTAATTTAGGCTTATTTTCGGAGGCGAGGCATGGACGTCGAAAAAATGGACCATTAAATGTTTTTTCCCATAATGCAATTGCTATTATAATGAATTAATTTGTTACTTTTACTTCTAATTCGTATTTTCATTGTTTAGTAAAATAATTAAATAATTAATTACGTTAATTTAATCAAATGTCACCGTACTCTTATCATCTCATGAACGTTTATTACAAACCCAATAAATGTGGCAGATATGCATTAATTGTATCCAAGGCAAGGAGAAATCAACACTTTTTCCGTCAGGGAGAATAAAACTCGAGAGGATACAAAATTCGGTATTCCCCTTGTCAATTCCGCACCCTCCAACGTAACTGAAACACTACAAAAGATTCGTAATCATTATTAGGCACTATCAGTCTGACAATATCAGGTGTTACGCGACCTTGAGCTCGCGACCTTGCCTTCAGCTCGAGTCGAAGAAGGGCGAACGGTTGCCACTAGATGGCAGCGATGTCTGTGAGCGCTTGGCACAATGCAGCTGGACAACTTGCACAATAAGCGCCACATTCAAAACTACGTCAAGAAATAACGTTTCTTCAAATATGGGACATGCACTCTGTTCAACTTTGTCTTGGATTGAAAATGACACGTATTTTTTTTCCTTCTCTCCTCAAAAGTATACGCGAAGTAGAACTAGAAAATAAAATAGTGCACGCAAAAAAGAAGGAAATTGTGGATATACTGCTAGTAGATACTCTCTAAGATATCTAATATGTTTGTCAGCCAAGACAACCTGATCACTTTTCAATAAAGAGAAGAAAATATACAATTTGAATATCGAAGTAACGTATGCTCTATAGGTTTTCATAACTTGGATATTGAAAATTATCAAGAAGAAACCAGTGGCTGTCATATTTCTAAGAAATATGAACTTTTTGCACGGATATTCATTTCCTTCCGATATCACTTGCCTTCTTATTTTCTCTCTCTGGTGTAGGGTAGGTATATTTTCAGGGAATACAGAGTTGGTAAAATTTTCTTCTTGATTAATGGACGAAAATAACAAAATCCAATTAATATGTTTATAAGAACTTCCTACATTCGTTACTGTTTAACAAAAGAAACAGCTATCAGTAAAAGTGTAATCGAAAAGCTGAGTTCTTGTAGCCACTAACTACAAATGATTTTGAGAATGCTTGTTGAAAGGTTTTTGCAACAAT
Organism: Gryllus longicercus; assembly: GCA_038098605.1. NCBI lineage: Eukaryota > Metazoa > Arthropoda > Insecta > Orthoptera > Gryllidae > Gryllus > Gryllus longicercus. The sequence goes on from JAZDUA010000021.1 coordinate 1,698,941, forward strand.
TAAGCACAATTACGCATTTTTGACATTCTAAAACGCAGTGGAATAAAAGACCCTAAATGCAATTCGATTACATCAAAACCTGCTAATAAATACTAAGAAATTTGGCAGCATTCTTTTCACAGATGAAGATAAAGAGCATTAAAATGATTTAAAGGTTGTACGAGTCATATCGTTAATAACAGAAACCATATTAAATGCGTGATTTGCAAAAAATTTAATTTCTGGTTGTACAATTAACTAGTATGCACACTGTCAAAGCGAAAAGATAATATGAAATGGGTTGTTCTAGCCACATTAATATAAGCACCAATGAAAGTAGGACTGTCGAGGCCGCTCTGACCAGATGTTTTCTAGTCTAAGAAAGTTACCCAGGGTCTGTAACCAGTATCCATATTTTTCCATATCTTGATTATCATTTTCTACTACCTAGAACCTCATCTTTGCCATCATTAAAGACATTTCTTTCTTCCATTTAGACGTCACACTTTGTTAGGAGAGACTAAGAAAAGGAGAGAGAAAGAAATGCGCTCTGATTTAAAATTCTACACACGATGATCCTTCGCGGCAATTGAGGCGCGCTTCCAACCCGGGCACGCAGCTGAGTTGCTGGAGGGGGGGGGGGCGTTCAGGGGATGTGAAGGAAGAGGAGAGGGGTGTGGAGAGGAGGGGTGGGGAGAGTGTGGACGCCAGAGGGCAACGGCCGCACACGAGCGCGTGGAGAATCCCCTCGCCCTGGGCCTCTTGCCCTGATTTCCAGCAGCCACCGCCAGAGTGTGCGATCTGCATAACTCTCAGCGCGGGATAGCGAGGCAACGCATTTTTGGATGGTTGACAGGAGCGGCGAGTAGAAACACAGGACGTTCAGGAAGTGCAGATAAAGACCGAAACAGGTGGGGGAACTGATATGAAGGATGTGGTTCACTGGAACTGTGAACTAATGACTTCTGAATAGAATCGCGTCTACTTTTAATTATGATGGCAGAAATTCAAATGCATTTTGAAGACTTACACCTCTGAAGTCGTAGGCTTCCGCGGCCAGAGTCGTGTGTATGATCTTGGCTATCCGGGTATGCACATATCAGCCCTGAGGAAGACCACGACAAGATGGTCAAAACGTCGGCATCACAGCCTTCGACGCAGCGTCACCCGGACAGCCAAGATCATACGACTTACACCTCTGTTAAAAGAATATGGTCACTGTACAATTATATTATTATTCACTATACTTCCATTCCATCTTGTAGTTTAATACAGGAACAAGTATACGTATGCATTTTTTCGTATTTTTATTGGGAGTATTGATTTTACCCATCAGGGGATTTGTGTAAAGTGGAGGCACAAGTCATAAGGAGGGACGTCGACGAAATTTTGTCGGACGGCGAGGCAGCGGAACAAGTATCAGAAAGAGATACGACATAAACAAGAGAGAACGAATTCAATGAAAAGAGGCAAACAAAGCAATAAGAAAAACATGGGGTGCATTTTTTTACTCTTGACTATAGGAATGGCGGACAATGCACGAAAATGCTTGATTAAGGAAAGAGATAAAATTAGGATGCAATAATCTTCTGGCGCTGCCCGGTGTGCCAGGGATCAGAAAGAATTTTACGTGTTTCCGGGCTACGAAATCAATCTCTTAACTTCGACATTACGACACCTTCTTTCCAATTAATTTAATAATTAATTTTAAAAGGGGTCTATTTAAAAAAATGCGTTTGGAGCGCGGTCCGAAGATATGGCAACCCTAATGAAATGGGAAACAGATTTGATAAAGTTAAGTATTGTCCAACGTCTCAAAAGAATGCACCAGAACGAAGCGTCAAGTAAAAGTTCATTACCACGAAAGAACAGAATGTTTGTGGATCAGTACTGCAGGGACAGTGGCAGCGGCCGCAGCACAGCATTCATTAGGTCGAAAACAGGCTGACGTCGACGAGAAGAGGCTAGAGAAACAAACGAAAGGATGTGTGTGTGTGTGTATGCATGTGAGAGAGGGAGGAGGGAGCGAGTACGATTCCCATACGCCTAACGAGCACGGCGCTCGTCCCAGGCGCAGTTTGAAGGCAACGGGCGTATGCAAGTGTTGGGTTCAACGGTTCGAAGCGGGAGAGAGGAGATTTACAACTGCAGAAAACGGGCAGGAAGCATGTGAGGTACGCTGTTTAAACAATGAGGTATTCGTCATATTGCACCATACAATCACAAAAAATAAAATTAAAATACCCAAGTTAAGAGTTTTTTGAGTAAAAATTAAATATATAAAGTGTTCACAAAATACAAACCTCTAGATATAATCAGGCGGGACCTACATATGAACAGCACGGGTGGGGTTGTAATGTGAGGTCAGTTTTTATTTAACTGATTAGTGATACCGGGCGCGCCATTAGTTAAAGTTATTAATCCCGTAAGTGTAGTCTACGTTTATATCGCGGGAGATGGCAGTGATCTTTCCCCCTGGATGGCCGAAGTTTAGCACCACGCCAGCCGAGATATGCTCTTATCTCCCGGCTGGAATCCAGATACACTCCAAGCTCCCGACCGGTCTCCTGGCATGTGTGGTAGTGCTGTGCATGTAAGTGTGTGTGTAAGAGTGGAGATAGGACAAAGGAGAGGTAGGAAAGACCGTGCGCGCTCCACTTTCCGTTCTTCAGGTACTGCTCCGGCATTCGCCTGGTATTGATCAAAGAAAGCATGGAAAACTACCGATCAGAGCAGTTGGTCGCTAGAATTATCCTCCAGACAGCTGTTGAATTCGACCAAGCCGACAATCTAGTATCGAAATTCCTGCCGCTGCCTGGAGTCAAACCCTAGGACCCCCCGGCCTGAGGCACTGCAGTGACATCACTTGGTGCCCTGAGCCAGCTCTTGTGGTGGGGTGCTTGAAGAGGAGGGCGCGCTGCGGGAGACGTAGACGGCTGGGGCTGGGGCGTGAGACGCCGGAAATAAGACGAGCGGGGGTTGCATGAGGCGTATGGTGAGGGGGGGAGGCGGCAGGCGCCCCTCGGGAGGATCAGTGATTAAGAGGAGGCTGTTTGCGTGGCGCTCTTGTTGACGCGGATCGCTTGCCAAGGCGTCGCTCGGGCCCAACAAGCTCGTTGGTGCGCACGTCCCCCCCGCACTCCACCCGCACATCACGCGACGCTCTCCCACCGCCGTTCGACAGGACTCGCACTCGTCGGTTGGCAGTGCGAGAGAACCGCTTCGTCGCTTTTATTCTCTTCCTCAACAAAACCATCTTGGTGCTTCTTAATTGAATTCTTTGAGAAGACTGCAGACGGAAAGGACTGCAGACTCGGACGGGGAAGAGAGCGAACGCAACGCCGCACGTCCGGTAAAGTTGCTCGCACACACCAACCAATCTGCGAGCTTGGAAAGCGGAAGCTTACTTCATATCCAGAAAAGGCTGAGGCCAAAAATGGTACGGCTTTCGAGACAACAGTTATTGCGCTACAAAATCACATGAAGAACACCGGCAGTAAGATATCCGTAATATCTCCAAAAACTCACTTTGCTGCCCGCCGGCTCAGCCTTCTAGAACAACGAAAAATGAATTGTTGAGAATGCCTGTGTGTTGGAGTGTGCAATAAGGATTATTGTTTATTACAACATCTCAATGAAGATACGTGTTTACACAAGTGCTATGTGAAGTAATCCCTTCGAAAGCCACATGATGGAGATTAATACACGTGTACGAAGTATATGACTACCGAGTTAGGAACAACCGAATTTTATACAGTATTTTTAGAAATGGACGAGATGAATAATGACGTTGAACATAATTGTCATTTAAGCATTTTCTCATAATTCTGCCGGTGGTAATTTCGTGTTTGAGCCACTCCCGTTTAATATTTTAGTATTTTGCTCTGTTGTTGCGGTTTACCGGCCGCGCCCAACCAATCGCTACGGCACCGCAATTCTAAAATTGTACAATAACGAACAAAACATTTACTACGACGATGACAATGATTAATTACATCTCAATGTTTGGCTTGCAAATATCGCGGTGGCAGTTCGCAAACCTGTACTGTATTGAAGCTATATTATAATGAGTATCTTTATAAACGGAGCACCAGCCATCTAATAAGAGAATTATGCATTGGAAGTAGAAAAAAAGATGTTTCTGATGGGATATCCATCATTAAAGATCAGATGAGAGAAACGCCCAGTGAATCCCCATCACATTTTTATGTCTATTGATAGCCATTCTAACGAGATGGAAAAGTGCACATTTCACAAAACACTTGATATTAAACGGAAACAAGAGATGCCATGTGGCGTAGTGTTTCACTTCCATAACATTGCTTGCCGCAATCACGACATTCGTCCTGCAAGTGTGGTTTCCCTCACTTAACGCAGAGTGGGTTCGGAGTTTTTCGTCGTTTCGCCCCTCGGGCCTGCTTCTTCGAAGAGAGCAAATATCTCTGAAGAAGGCGCCAATCGGGTATGTTGTTCGTCGGCGGGAAAAGGGCGTCTACCAGAAGAGCTCTTGTGTCGCCAAAGCGGTGAGCAAACCAGGAAGACGTCCATTTCCGACCACGAAACGAAACAGAGTTCGTTTCTCTTCCAAAAATTGGCATCAACGAACTTTAACAACGAAATTATAAATTACTACAATAAACAGCAATATATCGATCATTACACAAAAGACTAAATAATAATTTCTTCTCTTTTATCCAGCTGACAGCCGGTTACCCTTTACGTCCCGATGTAACGCATATTCGACCAAAAACTAGACACCAACTCACCATCGGGCTCCTCTGATCTGGGGCCAGCAGACAGCGAGTCCTCGACTATCCAAATCGAATAAATATTTATAATGCATTAAATATATTAGATAGAAAACAACTACTCACATTAGCTATCAATATTATAGAATGAAACGGCCACGGATTTATTAGATTCATTTTAAATTACTCCGCGGTTTTTGCCATTCCGTTTTTTCTTCACCGATCTCTATATCACTTTCATCTTCTTTCACCACTAATTCACTTCATCACATTGTGCCTTGGATAAAATAACATTTTTTCCGGTGCCGTGTTGGACATTTCTTATAATTTTAAGTGAGGGGTTCGTGTATAAATAATTGGGTCTGGCATTTCACGTTTCTTAAGAAATGCAATGTGATACCACAGCGCAACGAATCGCAAAAGACAAAAGCAAATTTCCAACGCCCAAGTAATTTGTAGTATGACTATTTTGCGATTTAATACGTTAATAAACTCAAATAAAACGATTAAATAACAAATAAGATGAAAAATAAATATTGTAATTTTAACATGCAGTTATTAATAAATGTCTTACTATCATTGCCTCGTAGAATAGCTTCATATAAGACATGGAAGATACACTAAGAAAATGAATTCAGAATGTTTCATTTACATCCTAAAATATATATTTAGTAAGAAGAAACATAAAAGAGAAACATTACAAGAAACATTAAATAAGTATATAATTATTCGAAACAATTTCCAATAGTCAAGTAATTCAAAATGTTTGAAATTCCATTTATGTTTGAAGTAAAATATCATTATTTATTTTCTAGCAGAGCTTCTGGTACAATTTACTAACGCTTACACATTTTTTCATTTATTTGGGGGTACTGAATTACTTATTTTGTCATCTATTCTGCACATGAAGTTTCACGATTCATTTTTTTAAATAACAATATGGGCTTGATTGAAGTTTGAATAAATTCCTTCTTACCAATGAACATTCAGAACACAGGTGAAATAATCATTGCTATTTGTGCTCTCTTCTTGATTCCACTTGAGTGTAGCAAGTGCTACTCTCTTTTTCGTAAAAGCCAATTTTCTCCATTTCACACAAAATGTCAAATACTATTATTGACATCCGAACGTTTTCACAAAGAAAGAATCATTGTACAAAATTTAAGTCGTTCCAAGTAACTTAGCATTTATGACACCCACTGCCTTTCACTGAATTTTGAAAATAGTCTCATTTAACAATGTCTCGAAAGCAGCAACTCAGGGCTTTAATATTCATGCATTTCTCGGGTCTGCTGATTAATTATGGGGTTGGCACTCTAAAACCTTCTACAATTCGTGCGCATCTTCTTACCAATATTGTCCTTTACAAATTTAGTCATCAATCTTCGCCACACCCAGAATATATACGCATTAAAATATGTAACGGAGGAAGAATTTATCAAAAATGTTTCAATGAGTCGTGAAGAATTACGTAGGACAATGTACTTGAACAACACTCTAGGAAAAGTACTAGTACTTTTAATACTATTTACGCAACAACATTCGGGCTGGAAAATATTGTCACTGGTACACACGTAAATAAAATAACGACATAAACATTGTCTATCAAAGAGAAACGAAGAATATTATAATTAAACATACAAAGAAAAGCGATGAACATAATATAATTATCGGAACATAATATAATTACGTATGTGTAAATGACAATAGATAAAATAGGGATAAAACAATGAGATAAATTATATATTGGGGAATCAAAAAAATGAAAGAAGATAAAATCTAGAAACGAGAAAACTATCCAATGAAAAGTGGATAAGGATAGAAAATGATTCCTTTGGCAACGATGCGAATTCATGAATAATTAGTGACCCGAAATAGTTAAAAAGGCAGGGACAAGCAAAAAATTCGCCAGAAAAAAGTATGAGAATCGTAATTACATTTTCAGAATTTTGTATTCAAAACAAGAAGACTTATTTGGAGTATTAACCGTATTTTAGTTACCCTAGAAGAAACCTGATGAACATTTATTACAGAAAATAACATTAAATAGGAAAGCTGAATAGCGGAAAATTGGACCTAAAAATGTCATACTATCTTAAAAAAGTTGTAACTTATAATTAGAAAACCCATGAGGAACGAATTTTAGAACGAAAAGAAGAAATTACCGATGTCCGTACTTCCACCTTCAACAAATTCCCAACGCGTTACTAAGGAAAGCAGACTTTTGAAGGGGAGGTCATTGTAGGTCAAAACATCCAATGCAACTTACTAACAAGTCTCGGTAACTTTGTTGTGGCAAATACCAGGAAAGTTATAAACAAAGCATTGATAGTTCTACATTTTCATGTGCTAAAACCAAACAAATGATGCACTTACTGGTTGCTTTGATCATACCACAACGTTATGTCGTAATTTACAGATATCTGTCTGTCTGTCTGTCTGTCTGTCTGTGAGTGTGCGTGTGCCTATGTGACTCTCTCAAACACAAACACACACATACACACACACACACACACACACACCTACCCCCTCCCGTTTTCCATTCTGTGAACGTTAGTTTCCAAGCCGGCGGTCAAAATGGAGCACTCCGACCGAACACACACACAAAAGCTCGGCCCACATTTGCGCGAGTAAGTATATTTCCTCATCAGAGACCGCGCAGTAACAAGAACTTGTCCAACTATCATCGCATGTGAATGCGGGCGCATATGAAAGGCACTTTACACGCGTCTGGTTTCAGCGGACTGCCATAGCCGCGCGCGCGCGTGCGCAGATGGGCTGCTTTGCTGCCTGCGTGACTGCAAGCGACGCCGCCGCCGCCAGCTGCCGTCGCGAGTCCTTGGAGAGTGGGGAGCAGTGACGGAAGGGGCCGGACGCCTTCACGGAGGCTTTAATGGTGTCGAGACGTCGGACCACGTCTCCTGCCCCGCCCCCCGCCCCGTCCTTCCTCGCCGCTGCCGCCGAGATTCGGCTCGGGTCATTAGCGCTTTCCCCATCCCTCGGCCGCGCGTGCGCTACCCGTCGCGGCTCATTCTCCTCCTTCCCCTTCCCCCTTCCCCTCCCCGGGGCCAGAGATGACAAGTGAGCGTCGCTGACTGTCGAGGACGCCGAGGCGGCGCGGCGGCTGAGGCACATTGGTAACGTAGTAGCTACATTTACAAATGATACGATTCCACAGCAGCAAGAATGTCCCATTAGCAAAGGGCGGCCTTTATCATCCTCTACTCCATCACATTCAAGACACTGATGACTCAAGAGATTTTTGTTCGTTTTTCATTTGCAAAGTAATTCAGGTTAGTATAAATTATGACTGCGCAACAAGTTTAATTTTTTGGGGCCAATTTGTAAAATGATTTATTGGGCACGGTGTTTTCTTTTCATCAAATTTTATTTGAATATTTTACAGTGAAGACTTTAATTAAAATTTCACAGAGATGATAATTCTTAATTCCTTCACTGCATATTATTACATATTCCATTACAATATTCTGCGAATATTTTGTCACAACAACAAAATATTTCCACTGCGAATATTTTGTCCTGCCCAATGTCTTGTCTACTCACATTAGAATGTGTACTTTTCAATATTTTTTTCCTTGTTTTAATGCAAATAGAGATCGACTTGTCTGCAATGAACGTTCTCATCGAAAAGCCGCCCTTCTATAAGTGACATCATTTATACCAAAGTATACGATTTCCTTTTCTCCGATCGATAAATTACAGGACAGTTCGAGGTGGTGAAAGTGTTCAAGACAACCGATCTTAGGACATGAACGAAATTACGTGTATATTCGCCCAAAGAGAGACAGATTACAGTTTCACCGAACTTTCTAATGCCACTAAAGATTCCACAGGTACTGTAATGAAAAGAAAAACTAATTAGTACTCGTAAAAGAAATTAAGCTTAATTGGTGTTCATTGTGAATTCTTGATGCGTTACTGACGAAAGTGCTACGCAGCTGAATTAGATTGCTTCGCACCTGAAGAGAAAGCTTAACAGCTCGTCGGCAGAGGGTACGGCGTCTATAACAGTCTCGATGATAGCGGCGGGAGCAGCGAACCCGGCGCTGGCGCCAGTGGCGACGGGGATGAAGACGTGGTAGTAGTAGCTGCAGCAGGCAGAGGAGGATATCTGATACAGGCGCCATTAGCCTGAGTAAGATGCTATCTGCACTGTCGTGCGCCCTACGGTGTAGAGGCGCGAGGCAGAACGAGGAGGGAAAGAGTGGAGAGGAGGGTGAAAGGAAAGGGAGGAGTGGTGTGGCAAGGAGGGAGAGGTGGTAAGAGAGGGAAAGGTAGTCAGAAGGGAAGAAAGGCGCAGGCGGGGAGGGAAATTAGGAATGAGAGAGTGGGAGGACAGGGAGGGAGGGGTCGGGGAGGGAGGGGCAAGGGGAGGGAGAATAGAAATGGGGGACTGTGAGGACGGGGAGGAAGCGTGAGGACGCGGTAGGGAGGGTGGGAGCGGTAGGGAGGGAGCGGGAGGGCGGGGAAAGAGCGGAAAGAACTGAGGCGGGAAGAGAGAGGACGGGAGGGACAGCGGGGAAGGGATACGAGAGATGGGTAGAGGAGAGGTGGACGGGGAGGAAAGAGGGGCGGGAGTGAGGGTGGAATGGTAAGGGAAAGAAATAATCGCGGCTCGTCCTCGATGGGCTCTTCGGAGATCCCCAGACCCCCAGCCACCAGGTCTCTCAGGGCTGAAGTCCCCAGCTCCGAGCTCCCTGGTCCCCGGTTATTTCGCGACGATCAGTATCGCGTTTCATCGCAAGATCCTTCCCCTGTCGGCATTGCGCTAACTCGTTTCTCCTTGCAGATCACATTACGGAAAAGTGGTTTTATATCTTTCGCTTTATACAAGTACTCATGTTTCCTGATGTAATAGTTTATTTAAATAAATTTTCTTTTAACACTTCAATTGAAGATGATATATTGCAAGTAAAAACCACGCCGTCCTGTACTACCGTAAAATAATTTAATTTATAAAAGGAAGAGCAAGATAGCCTGAAGAATAACACTTTTCATGCAACTTACCAGCTCCGCTTGATCGAGCCAGTACGAAACATTGTTTGTAGTTACATTTTTAATGAAGCCACATAATGATTTCATTGTAAATATCATCAACTTTAATTATATTTAAGTTAACAAGTTCATAATTATATTATTCAAAGTGATCATTTTCTGACAAATGGCATTTCCTGATATTCCTTTCACACGTTCAGTCAACCACATTCGCCCAGCGATCTATTTAGTAGTGTAACTAGTAGTATTTTTCTAGTACTATAAATTAGCGACATATCAATGGTAGCAGTACTAAAATTTGTAAACACAATCTGCAAGAGAGAGCCAAAAAGGACTGCACGCATGGACACTGGGCGAGCGCTATGCGCACAAAATTATATTGAGTGTTAATGGGTTCACGTGTGTAAACATCTCCTCACCATTTACCTCGCTTCGACTGTTTTATCTTCGTTACTTCTTTTTTCTTCGTTACTCTTTCCGCCATTTCCACCCACATTAAATGATAATTTCCTTTAATTTGTTGCGATAGTCAATATGGATTTCTTATCCAATGTTTTGAGGCCGGTTATCTGATTCCAAGGCATACTTGTTTCTTGACCGAAACCTCTCGCTTAAAGGGGGTCTGTGTTTATGAGAGGACATAAGGTGGGGACTTCGTGTCATATTCGCAATATGGCAAGGTACATATGACGTTGAAATAATGTTTTTCTTCATTATTGCATTAAAAAGGCATCCCATGAGTATCCTTCATCCAGAGAATAAAATGGAATTTTCCACGGATGATTGATGCTCTGTTTAATTTGTTACACTATTTTATAGTATATGACGCTCATGAATTATATACGTGTTTTAATATGTCTCTGAAGAGCATGGATAGAATAATGGATGCGAGACGTTGCCGAATAAACTAATGTATTTCAATTATCTTATTAAAAATAATAAAATCTTTAATATGCATTTTTACTTAACACTGCGTCTAACATATTTTTTTATATTACAAAGAAAAATGTATATTACTCGCAGTTATTTCATATATTTATTTAAAAGAGAAAATATATTAACCAGTTCTATAATGCGGTGGTTTTCCCTAAGAAACTACCCAGAAAGAGAGAGTATTAAATATTTTAGTTTTACCTCGCCTTTCTCTTGTTGCTTTATTTGTAAATAAAATATAACAAACTCTTTGGATTTTTTTCTCAGTGAGTCCAGAAGTTAATTAAATTTTTGTCTTTTTTCAGAAATATTAGTATTTTAGGCGAATTTGGCTTCTGTTTAGAAGAATACTAATTATTAAATATTTTATTTATCTATGGAAATGTACAAAACTTCGTGTTCCTACGTACAGGAACCACACGCGACGGAAAAAGTGGATTCAGATAGGCAACCGGTAGTACACTCCTGTATTGCGGTAAAAAGGCTGCGTTTTCCCTAATTTTTGCAGGGACGAATCGCAACCTGATCGATAAAAGTAAGATTCGTGAAGGGAACGAAGATCAACTATAAAATGAATATAATATGACGATTGATAGTCGATTTATGATAAAAGTAAATTCTGGTTATAAACTAAACATCACATCTACATTTCCGTAATTTTTTTTCTGTACGAAAATAAGAATTAGTGTTCATTGCAGATGTGAAAACTAAATATATACGAACTGTACTGAAAGAGTAAGTAAACGTAAGGAAAATTAAACTGTTGACTTTTAAGTATAGTGTGCATCATATGTCTATCACTAATCAAAAGAAAAATGTCGCCGAGATCAGGAAAGTCAGCAAGAAAAATCACTAAAACTATTCATAAAAATCAGTGATGAATGACACAAAATAACGAAAATTCTCAATAAAATGACAATAAATATCCGAATGCGTGTAAAACACTTAATGATATTAATAACTTGCAGTTTTCAAATTCATAATGTGTGTCTTACTAAGAACGATTAGATTGAAATAACTTGAGAAAATTGTGTAACTTATTTTTTTACGACATACGGATAACTGACAGTGTTTCAGAAGAGCACTGATGAAAGTACCTACGTTATCGGTAATGATTCATCGCATTCGGGAGCAAATAAGCACAACAAGGTAAGGTTTTTTCTCGTTTTATCCCAAGCACAATTATACTATTTAAAACCACGAAATAAGGTGAAGCTCCGCTAGCGAAATAACTGATTTAATTCACACAGTTAAATCGAACTTAAAATGATAGAAACTACATAAATGATATTTGTAGTTCCATACTTAATTCATTCATTGAAGTTCAAAACAGTTCATGAAAACAAAGACAAACTTTTTTTTTAATTTGATAACTAGCTTTGGTTAGATTCTACCTAAAGAATTTAAATTATATGAAATAAAAGTTAACTATTGTAAACTATTATCTTAGTGGGCATTGATTTAGACAAAATGTGAGATATTTGAATGGTAAGTATTAACAAAATGAATTACTTAAATAGTGGCAACGTTGTGATACTTTGAAAATCGTGGATAAAAACCACATTTTAAAACATGCTCATAAGGCGTTTTCATAATCGTTCATACGAAGATACATTTTGCCTTGAGTATGGTGTCAGAATTGCGGCCGAAACGTTGGCACCTGTGCCTAGGGCGCAGCGTCTTCTGGACAGCCTAGTAGCTAATAAGCTCCATATTATGGTAACTTTGGAGAATTAGGGTTAGGCACTCCTTCGCTAGGATTCTTAAAAATTAACTCGGAAAAAATTATTTTCATATTCTGACATATTTCCTTTCTATACTCTGGTTGATTTCAAGCTTACAAACTAAACTACTAATATAATGATTTGTAACAAAACCAAGACCAGGTACACAATTCGACTCCGTTAGAACACGAAATTCTGGAGAAATTACAAAAATTGACAATGAGGTTTTTAGATATTTTAACAGATCATTAAAAATTATTTTTTTAAAAGTGGGTATCGAAGTAAAATTTCTCTGGTCAAATCTGAGCCCATTCTCAAAATCAAAATGCTGTTAACGGCCCAGTTCTAGCTCGTCATTATTTGTCTACTGTGGATACCCCCTCGACACCCCCTCCTGTGAACGCGACGGGGACAGGGGTAGCAGAGACAGGAAAGCCCCACTGCTCAAACACTCGTGGGAATTAAATCAAGCTGGAGAGTGTGCAAAAGTGATTACAGAGGCGTGCTCATGACGCCGCAATTAAAAACTGAAGTGCGCCACCCGCCCCTGAACTCAAAGCGGTCCGCGAAACGCCCCGCCGCGACTCCGCCAAAAACCAACGAACGCTCAAACAAAACCGCACAACTCGCAGGCCAGAGAACGCGCACGCCAACCGCGACGCTAGTCGATCCGCTTACCGGCGAACAGAATGTTCGCGAGGCCCGTGGCGCTTTCATTCCGCGTGCATTGTGTTTAGAGAATCCATTGCGGAAAAGTACTGGGTGCAACGAATTAAGAATTCGACACAATTAAACGGAACACAAATTAAATACTTGATTGTAAATGGTTCGTGTTTACGCCTCGTGTTTTACTATGACAACGGAATGCAACTAAGCAGAGCTACAATGTTTGCAAAAAACTGAAAAAATTGAACAACATTAATATGATGTATCAGTGTGACGAAATTTATCATGTGTTACCTAAAATATTGAAAGAATAAATGTCGATAAACTCAAACTTTTGTAAAGAAAATATAGGCAAATATTTTAAAGTTAATTATGTAGAGTGGAATTATCAGGATTAATCTAAGGGGGAAAGAGGTTGTGTACAGGTGGCGTGATATTTTCTTAAATTAATTTTTCATTTACGCTGAAATTTACATTTACGTTCATGATTATTTGTGGTTTCTCTGATCAACACCAGGCGAATACGGGAGCCCAGAGACCCTAACAAACAGGCCACAGACCGCGAGCGATTTTTCCTTCCTCGTCCTTGTCCTATATACACCCGTTACACATATTTACACTCGCATGCACTACACTATCACGTTTGTCTGGAGAGAGGCCGGGAGCTTAAAGCGTGTCCCGGCTGGGGCGCTACCCTGCTGGTGGGAGATACCTGGCTGGGGATACCCCCACCAGCGACTTAGGTCGGTGCCGGATTTCACCATCCAGCGGTAGAAGCTCTCGCTATAAAACACTCCACTTATAGAACTAATGGTCCTAGCAGTTGACTCGCCCGGAATCACTAATCAATCAATCAATCATTCAGCATCTGTTAGTCATAAGAGAGGGGGAGGAGGAGGCTAGTCCAGAGGTCGCTGCGGTGCCCGGGGCGTGGAGGCCAGCAGCGAAGGGGCCCGCGGCGGCAAAGCCCAGGCGTCGCTCTGCGAACGCGGGCGCGGGCGCGGCCTCCCAATCACGCGCCGATAGGGGAATCAATAACACGTAAAATGCAATGTGAAATCTCGTTGCGCGCGTCGCGACGCCAATAGCCAGGCAGCGCCGCCGTCATCACCACCCCTGTTACCGAAAATCTTCACTGCTACCGCCCCCATCACCGTCGCCCTCACCGCCTTCGCCATTGTCACCGCTAGTTTCATTACTACCGTCACAGCCAGCGCTATCCCCATAGCTCTTGCCACCGTCACGGCTACCTTCACTGCTACCACCATCACCGTTACCGCCACCGCCATCGCAGGATGAGCTAACGCCGCGTGGTTGCAGAGGGGCCTGTCCACGGCTGGTGAATTAACAGCGATAAAAATACAGGGGAATTGCGAAGTGATTGTAAAGAAATCGGAGTAAAGATCAAAAAGAGACGAGTGCAACAAAAAATTACATAGACCTACGATTTAAAATGAATAACCCGCACCTAAATATTTAGTCCAGGCATAAGGATTAAAAATGTCCGAAATATCATTTTAAACGAATATCATATTGAACATATTGCATGTAAAATAATGAATTATAATAAGATAAGTGAGTTTTCTTTAGATATGTGAAAATAAATACTCCACATGGAAATATGAACAAATAGGGATGTCAAAGAGGTATCAAATCGCATTAAAAAGCCAGATTCGTAGACATACAACAAAAGTTCGATCGTACCTAATGAACACGCAAATATGTAATTACAAACAAATCCTAGCCCGATAATTATGGAGAAACTGGTATTTCAAAAAGGTAGAAATTAGGTCAAGTGAATAATCAGAGATGTACGTGGAGTGTAAACAGAGATTGAACTAATGATTTCATGTTTCCCGGAAAATCAGAAAACGTTTCTAGAACGCGGTAATTCGTGTTTTATACGAAGGTAAATAGGTAAATATCGAAAAACGTGGTGCCCGGAAGACATTGAAGAAAAAGAAACTATTTTTACGCAAATGGTAATTTTTCGTATAGTTATTAAAATAACGTACTAGCACCTTTCTATTGCAAGATTGGCAACTTCGCTGAACATAACTCGCATTACATTAAAATACTAGTGATCTGCAACAGAAAAATCTCAACAAAACCTCACAAAATGATTTCACAAAAAGTAGCATGCACATTGCTAAAAAAATCAAATAAAATACTATGTTTAACACTGCAATAAATTAAATATTATAACCGATTAATTTGTGATTTCGGGCGCATCAACTACTAATTTCATTAGTCCCTAAGTGCAGTGAATGATTTATCGCGGGAGGCAGAGGTGATTTTCCCCGGCTGAATGGCGAGATCCGGCGCGGGCCTACCCGTAGGCTTGCGGAGTTTTCCCCAAACACGTATCTACCACCCGTGGGGCACCACCCCAGCCGGAACAAGTTACTGTCTGGTCTCCCGACCTGTGTGCTAAAGCAGTGTAGTGTACGTAAGTGTGTACGTAAGGAATAAAGGCAATACACAAGGAAGAGGACGGTAAGATCGCGTGAGGTCCTTGGTCCGTTCGTTAGGGTTCTGCTCCGGAACTCGCCTAGTGTTGACCGGAGAAACCACGGAGAACTACCGATTAGAGCACCCGGCCACTGGAATCCTCCTCATCCGGCGGGTGAATTCAACTTACCTGTCGAGCTAGTGTCGGATTAAATATTGCAACAAAAACAAACGGTCTTCGCGAATTTCCAATCCAATTTCATACATACTACTCAATACATATTATACATATCAAAAAGTGGCGAGCATAGTACAACATTTCCTTACAAACCAAGGACATCAAAAAAGTTTTTATTCCATAAAGCAGCACGCGAATAGCAAATTCTAATGAAATGCGTCTTCCTTGAAGTCTTGTCGTTGCATGACGACAGCAGTGTCGTATCTACCGACGCAAAGAGTATTAGAATTTAGTCTGTAATTGCTGTTCGAGAATGGGCGAAATGACACAACCATTTATTTGCATTCTCAGTCCACTTCCAAATTGATTCATTGTTTACAGATTTTTCCTCAGTATATCTAACGAAAACTCATAGTCACCTCCTAAAAGGCAGACAGCTGCATACTTTTCTTTCAATTTTTGTGCGCTGTCACGATGTCAAAAATTAGTAACATAGAGAAATCAACATTTTGTAAAAACAATTATATTATATTGGTAAACCCAAGCCAAACAACAATAATTTGAAAGTTTGCTTAGAAAAGGAACTTTCTACTTACTGTAGAAAAGGAAATCTCTGGGAGCGACTAAAATAATTATATAGCATGTACGAACGGAGAAATAAATTGTGGAATTTTTCAATATTCATAACGTGTACCCGGCGTTTAACGAACATTCCATTGAAACTGGTTCTTTGTCATCAGTATTTTGCCTTCAAAGGAAAGAATCCTTCTTAAACATCAATCTGGTATCAAACCCATAAAGAAACGATCCATCTCCTATACGAAACACGTTGCAGCGCTCCGACACAAGGACACAGCAGCAGAACATAAAATGGTAGTCGGACCTCGCATTCATCTTGCAGGTTGAAAGGACGGCCGTAGCTTCATAAACAGAAGCGCAACGTTATATTAGAATTCTGCCCACAAAGGCAGGCCGTTGCCGTCGCCAATGCCTTGGGGCGTAAAAGTTTATTACTCACTCGCCCGCCGAGGCTTTGGAAGCGCTGCTGCTGTCGCCAAGCCGCGCTCGCTTGTTTCAGTACAGCTTCGACAATCGCCTAGCGCGGGCCTCGGCAGTAACGTCTTTAATGCGACTCGTAAAGTTTTAAAGGCGTGTTCTTACTTCGTCACCACGGAAAAAATATAACCCCCCACCTACCCTCCCACCTCGAATTTATTCAAACGCCGATCTTGCGGTGAAATAAATTGGCTTCGTAATGTCGGAGAAGCTTTTTCGCGACGTTTGAAACACGGCGTCGTCAGCTAGTGCGTAGTGATTCGTTTTGTGATGTCTCACAATCGAGAGACTGCCTTCGCGGCCGGCGTGTTTGGCCAGCAAATGTTTCCTTTTTTCAAATGCAAAGACGCTGACTGCTGGTTGAAACTTCCTTTACAGATGAGGATGAATAGGAGTGTTAGTCTACAGAAGAGATAAGGCGAGTGAAAACAGCATTTGGAAACAAACGACAGCAAAAAAAGTCGTATCGCGGTTTAAAATGGGCGTCGAGAAGGCGCTTACGGAAGGAAAGGATATGGAAAACTGGAAATAAAACCGAGAAATAAAAAGTAACGAGATAAGAAACTTATCAAAGATGAAGACGACGTCGCGTGTTTTGAAGTTTTGCGATAGATGTATAACTATTAAGTAAAAAAATGTGCGGGTGAGATTGCGATATTCTCTTAGGGCACAAGACCACAGAATCAATTTAGATATTAGTGATTAAAGGTGGTCTGGTCGACGGATTAAACGTGGCGCAGGAGGTTGTCGCAGCGTTGGTGATGGTAGTGGTGGTTGTTGTTGTAGAGGAGGTGGTGCTGGTTGCGACAGCAACGGTGGTTGTGATAGTGGCGGCAACGGTGTTGGGAGAGGTGGTAGAAGTGACGTTGACGTCTGTGATGGTGTTAGCGGCGGTGGTTGTAGATGTGATTGTAGTAGAGATGATGGTAGTTGTTGTGACAGAGGCGATGTGTTAGTCATAATGGAGGCGTCCGTGTAGATGGCGTTGGTGACATATGGCGGTGGCGGTAAGGATGACTGTGGTGGTAGTAGTTGGTGGAAGTGGTGGAGGTGATGGTTACAATGGTGGTGGAGACGTAGGTGGCTTTG
The DNA here is from genome assembly GCA_038098605.1 of Gryllus longicercus. NCBI lineage: Eukaryota > Metazoa > Arthropoda > Insecta > Orthoptera > Gryllidae > Gryllus > Gryllus longicercus. The sequence continues at coordinate 1,716,781 of JAZDUA010000021.1, forward strand.
GCGACGGGGTCGGTCATGGCGTAGGTTGTGGTAGTCGTGATCGCGGTTCTCATGGTGGAGATGACGGCGACTGACATGGCGTTGGTGCAAGAGATGGCAGAGGTGGCAAGGGTGACGGTGATGGTGGTAGTGGTTGTAGCGGTGGTGATTACGGTGACTATAGTGATAGTTGAGATGGTGAGAGCAATGACGTTTGCGGCTGCGGCGATGGAGATGGTGTTGGCGGCGGCATTGGATGGTCTGTGGTGGCGATTGTGCTTGATGCGGTTGTGGAGGTGAATGTGGTGATAGTGATGGGTGGTGGCGGCGGAAATGGCATTGGTGACGGAGGTGGCGGTGGCGGCAATGCTGACGGTGCTGGTGGGAGGCGGCAACGGTCGCGGAGACAGCGCAACGCGAAAGGGCAACGCGAGGGCGCAAAGGCCGTGACCCCCGCGCGAACGACTCCGGTCCCCGCCCCGCCCCGCCTTGCCCCGCCCCCTCCTGCCACCGGCGCCGCCGAGCACTCCGCTCGCTCAGACGGAAGGTCAGGCGGGCGTGACGGGCGAGCGGAACTCCCACGTGGGAAGATGAAGGGCGCCAAATGGGGTTTGTGGGGCAGGTGTGAGCGAGCGGGGACGGCGCGCCTATTGGCGGTAAGCTACGAGAAAAATAGTTTCGAGGGACGATATAAAAATGGGCGCGTTATGCGGCTTTCAGATGAGCACGAGTGCGCGAATAAACGTTGGCACGAGAAATTGAAGGTCAAAAGTCTATCTAAATAGCGGAAATGGTTCTGTCGGTAACACCTGCAAACAAGGATATTCGAACTCCGAGCACGTTTTCCAACCTTGAAGTGGGCAAAGAACAAGGGTGGGATAGAACTACTAAAAGTCTAAATGAGAACTTTAGTTGAGGACGAGAGGATGAACGGACAATGTGAACGAAACACTAAACAATTGAATGGGACTGAAGAGGAAGCAAATAGGTAACATGTCGGCAATGATTACAAAAATTTATATTCATTTCTAGCAGCTTAGGAAAGCTAAATGTCTTAACTACGAAATTTTCTAGCTAACATTCCATGAAGAATACACCTCTTAACAAAGAAGAAATTGTGCAGCTAATAAGCTAAACAAATCACACACATGGACTAAACCTTAACTGGCAGACGAAAATGAAAAAGTTGTAGCAAAATGTATTCGTTCTTAAAATGTCGTTTCTTTTACTATCATATATAGGGAATGATCGATAAAAATGTACAGATTAGAAAAAGATTTCATGAAGTAGATTTATTAAACATATTACTATATAACCGAATAACCTGTTGCTACATAAATACTGTAACACCCACCGGTCGTCTCGTGAGAGAACGCCCGGTAAGCGGCCCGGTTAATAGCTCAGTCGGTGATGGAAGGAATTGTTAAACAGATACTGGTAACATGAAACAAACACTTTGATCACTGGTAAAAATCACTTTTATTCCTGGGCAAAATAATTTAAAATGCCCCAGGGAAGTTACACTTGTAAATAGAATAAGAAATCTGAAAATTAGGTGGAAAGAAAGGAAGATGAAAAGTTAGTATCCAGAGTAAAGCTTAAAAATTAGGAAGACTTATAATTAACATTACAATGGTAACAAATATTACAGGTCAATGTGTCATAGCGCGACACCGCATTACAGAATTTACGCAGGGATGAATACCCTGAATTATATTGCCTTGGTAAAGTTTTTTGTGGGCCCGAGACGGGCGCGTTGCGGCCGAGGGGGACGGCGGCAACCTTCACAGAGGGCGCGGCCGGGGCGATGCCCTTGCACGGGCATCCCAGGCACGCACGTCAGCTGGTCGGCCGTCTGATGACATCACCAAGTGGGGTGGCGGCGCGGCCGAGGCGTTGTAACGTCGTCTGGTAGTCTGGTTGAACTCGGAGCGGAACTGGTAGTAGCTGGTAGTACTCTGGTAGAACTCGGAGTAGCCGGGCGATCTCAATCTCAGGAACGTAGTAATTAACTACGCGTACCTCTGATTCTCATTATAATAATTGTCGAACACAACTTCGGACAGTTCAGCGATCCTTCGGAGAAACGTTCGCCTCTCGTCACGACGAATTCCCACCCCAGAGAATTTTCTCTGTCTACTGCAGCCGGCACAATGCTCAAAACTCGCAGCAAAATAACATAAGTCCCACATAGGCACATTCGCCCGAATAATTCCCACCCCAGATAAGTTTTTCTCCCAACTGCCCTCAGCCTAGAACTCAGGCTCCTTCCGACGAATAATTATAATTTTTTTTAGAGGCACACTGGTCTCTCTCCGACGAATAGTTACCCCCCAGAGAAGATTTTCTCCCGACTGCCCCCCCGTCTAAATGATCTGGCCCCGTCTGATGCTCTGCACTTTCTGATATTCTGTCAGTCGAAATTGTATTAGGTTAACTTTTGCCCCCACCCAATTTTCTCGTGTGTTCAAGCTCCTATGATAGTCGCGTCGCTACTGGCCAAAGGTAGTTGCGCATTACGTTTTTTTAACCAATCGTGACGGGAGTAGTGAAGGAAGTTTCAACTCTTTGCGTCACTGTGAGCGTCCAGAATTTTCCTATTCCTTCTAGAACACCGGTCATGCTTGCACAAGACAGGCGTTGTCCGTGAAAGAATTTATCGCTCTGGGATTCCCGGGATGTCGATTTCAAGAGCGTTCTAGAAATTTCTGCAGCTGGTCATGCGAACACGTGCCTCTCAGTGAATCTTTCGACGACTGACCCTTGTAACGACTTTCTTAATGTGCCGGGGGCGCAAACGGGTGTCGCGATAAGCGAGGTTGCACGTGCAACGCCGTCTGTTCATTTTCCAACTGCCCTCAGCCTTATGAAATTTTGTATGAGGAAATTGGTATCGCTACAATACATTAAGAGATTTGAAAGCATCGTTTGTCAGACGTTTTAATGTAATGTCAATGTTGCGCGAAAACAACTTTTTTTCTGAAACTACTTTTGCTTTCTTGTTTTTCTTTTCCAGAATATCATTTGCACAATTCATAACATTCGCCGAAAAGAATGAATTGTTATTGAGATCTCTAAAAAAAGCAATTTAAAAATTACCTTTCATGTTTGATGTTTAGTTCTTAGTCGCGTTTCTCGCATTAAGATATATCTGAACATTTTGTCGATCCAAATAATATCTACAATTCCTGTTTTGTTTTATACTTGTAATTGTTATACCTTAAACTTTTGTGGTAAAATAATTACTGATCAGAAAGAAAAATCGCTTTCAGGATGTCGGAAAAATCTATCAGTGAAAGGACATTTTTAATAAAACATGACCACGAGCGAGGATAACTCGTAAAATATTGATCTTATTCGCAGCACGAGTCGGAAATTTTATCATCGTAGAACTTTCCACGAATACACGTTCAATCGACGCTCTCACAATTAGACCAAGAGCTAAGGGCACAGCGTCAAAAGCATATATGACGACGGATATCCATGCTGACAGGTTTTTAGTTTCTATCTTCAATGCAGGGCGCGCCACGGGTCGCGAGTAATAAAGAGAAATGACAGTGTAACACATAAAATATTACCCACGAAAGGACAGAAAAAAGCCGAGGAAAATTGACATGTCCGGAAAGAATAGCCCAGTTATTCAGCGACCAATTACGCAAATCAGCACATCAAAAAATTTCACGTCAACATTTTTCACGCCGAGGACGAGTTTAATGCAGAAAAATGAAGGCAAATAGCTGCAGGGAGAACCATGAATAATAATTTCCAGTGCAGCGGCTAACGGTTCGGCGCTCGGGAACAATCTTCACATAAAACTCGTGTCTGTCGCTTCGGAACGTCTCTCCAACCATCCCCTCCCACATACCCACCAACCCACCCCGGGCGTACGGCCGGACTAATGCCTGCCTCTCGGCGCCTCGCGTAATTTTTCTTCCTTAGCGGCTGATCCGGGCCGCGTCTTGCTCGCTTCGATTTTCGTTAATGTATGCAAATTAACGCCCTGGGCGAGCTGTGGGCAGAGGCTCGGGCAGAAGGAGGATGGAGGAATGGGGTGTGCAGTGAGAGGGGAGAGAAAGACACGAGACAAGAGGGAGGCGGGACGATAAGAGACGAGGCAGAAGCGGGACAAAGAGAGATGGAAAAGAAGAGTTTGGACGGAGGGAGGTGGGACGGAAGATGAGGCAAGGGGCGGGGATGGGAGGCGCTGATGGGAGGCGGTGTTGGGAGGCGGGGATAGGAGGCGCGGATGGGAAGCGAAGAGAAGGCAGGGATGGGTGGCGGGGAGAGGGAGGAGTGAAGGGGGAAGCAGAGAGAGGAGTCGGAACTGAGGGAGGCGGGACGGATCTGTAAGGACTGCTGCAGAGGCTGCGGAAAAAATGGAAAAGGAGCGAATGTAATAAGATCAATAAAGAAGATTAAGAGGTACGATTTGTTAGGATTAATAAAGATCAAGAAGCGGAAAAGGAAAAAATCCACGCAGAAATTGCGTGCAAAAGTGAAAAATAGGAAATAAGAGTCCGGAATGAAAATGGAATGAGAGAATAATGCAATAATGTACAGCATATAAATGCTAGCAAACGGATGGAAAGCTAGAATTTATCTCTGACAAGAAACTTTTTGTACGCCTAGAAAATAGAAAAACTAGGGGAGCAGATCGTTTCAAAGGTACAGATTTATTGCTGTAAAAGACGGAATCAGAAAAACAAGTTGCCCCAACGGATTCCCTCAGGCACACCAGTGAAACCTCGATTACATCTGACTTTTGGCTGTCTGAGAGGAGTGGCGTCTTCAATACAACGGCAATAGGTATAGCTCTGAAGATCACAGCAATTTGTTATCCGGGACCACATAGACTTTGCTCTTTTCGAACAGCTTCACAACCATTTCGAGTGACAACGGAACCCAATCACGGCAACTCTCGGAGGAGCGTCGACAAACCACACGAGGCTAGCGAGCACGGTAATTGTATGCTTCGCGTGAGCAAGTCATTTCATGGATGCAAGTAGCCTCGCAAAGGGAAGAAGGAGCTCACGAACATGACCCTCGGGGCAGTCATGCGATCAACTTCAACCGGGTACCGAGACGAGGGCAATCATTGAGTGCCAACTGTACCCATTCTGGGTCTTTCTCACGTGGCGCTGCAGGACCTTTGGCGGGTAATCGAAATTAATTTCCAGCTTTCAACCCTATACTTTTGATATTTTTCTCTCCTATATCTATACTAGTGACTAGCCCTTGGTCAGCGTGCTCCTTTTCTACTACTCAGCTCCGGGTTCGGTTCCCGGACAGGCAAGATTATAGTGGGCGTTTTTCTTACATTGTCCCAGTATACGTTGCTATGTGACGATGAGATAATTCACTTCTCAGTTTGAAAAGGCCGGAATACGGTATGAGGATGTATACGTGCTAAACATACGTACCTCGTTAACCTATGGCCGCTAGGCATGGACGTCGCTGGTAGGCCTGAGCCCATTGACGGGCTATCGCGCCAAGTACATACATGCCTAGACCGTCTTATTGGAGGGAAAATTGGATGATGGGCGTCATAAATGCGAGGCTGAAGCTCAAAGCTTGTTAAAAGCTATTTTCCCTGAATTAATTCCGAGTTGGCGGTGACAAGATTTTGTTAATACAGAAGATGCAATTGGGCGTCATTAGGCTGGCATCTGACGGCGTCATCTCGTGACTCTCACACGTAAAGCACAAATAAGTTTGTTTTAGCATATATACTTCGATTAAAATAATAAGTCCATTCAAGGCAACAAGCAGAAAAGAGAGAGGGACACTGTCATCCAATCAGGAATTTCAAAACAAAACAAGAAATAAGTCGTAATGAACCTCGCGATTGGATGACAATGTACCCCTCTCCTGCCAGCTCGTGGCCTTTAAATGACTTTTTATTTTAATCGGAGAACAGACCCGCCAGAAGGAACAAGGGGGCCAGGAAGAAGGCCGACCGGACAGTCGTGCGAACAACTGCGGCCCGGGGCGAGAGCAATCATTGAGTGTCAACGGCACCCAATCACGGCAGAGCTCCCCGGAGCGCCGGGACGCCGCGCGAGGCGACGCCGACAACGACGACGACGGCGCCCGTGACGGTGATGGATGTGGGCGCCGCCGCCCGCCGCTCGCCGCCCTCTTCCTCGGCCCGTCCGCGCCTCCCGCTGCTCATTTGTTCCGGGCGGCGGCGCGACCGCTTCCCCGCCCCCGCCACCGCGCCGTACCGAGGACACTCGTACTACGAGACCGTTGGCGCGACCGACAGGGTCGCAGGGCACGGGGTGGGACTGGAGGTCATCTGAGGGATGAGGTGGATGCGAACGTTGCTCAAGTCCGGAAAGGTGGAAATTGGGAGCTGTGAGGCGTAGGTGGTTGAAGCGAGCAGACTGGTCGGAATGGTTTCTATGGAAAGCTTACTGTAACAGACGACGTGAGTGGGAAGGATCGAGAATGGGAAAGGTTACGCGTTGCGATCAAATATATCAAAGCATTATCATTATTACAAACCCACGAACATCCTTTTTAAGAAATGGTTTCCTTCTTTCACAGCAACATAAAATTTGCCTGCGCCGTTTACCCTTTTTTCTCCTGTGGTGTTCAATTTATTAATTCAAGATCTTTAACGCCGATAAATATGTTAGCATTTAAAACGTAGAAGAGAATAGTGTTACAAAAGGGAAAAAAGTTAAACTGATGTCTTTCTGACCCTAAAACAATGACATTTATACTGAACAAGAAGATCAAGAACACAAATAAAAGAAGAAGAAAAGCAGAACATGCACAACTGTTGTAAGTAAAGAAGGCAAGTGACTGAAAATGACCGGGATGGCAACGACCTTGCACTTGGCAATGTGAAAAGGGCACACTGTGATACAGAAGGGAAGGCAGGAGAGTGGTGGCAGTGGCATAGTTCGTCAAGTGTAGAGAGGAATCAACGGGGACGGTAGACGAAAAAACTGGGAGGTGATGGAGACGTTGTGTGAATAGGGCAGCGAGGATAAAATACGTGGCGGGGAGGAGCACGCTAGCTGGGATGGTAAAGGCAGCGGCGATTATAGAAGACAGCGGAGATGAAACAAATTGCGGATACAGCGAGTATACAATAGGGAAACGATAATGGAACACGGCAACGAGAATTGTGAAGGACCACGAGAATGGAACATTGCAGTGATGATGGAAGAAGGCAACGAGAAAGAAACACGACAACGAGAATGGAATAAGGCATCGAAAATGGAATGGGTCAAGAAGGTTGGCACAGTCCAGCAAACTTACAACTATGGTAATTGAACAGTTCCATCGGCACAGAGCAGAGATTGGGACCGAGGCGAAGGGAATGGAAACGCATTGAGAATGATGGCAGCGGGGCGGGGTGAGGGCGAGGAGGCCTAGCGCTCTCGTCTGACGGATGATCGCCTACTGCGAGAGCGCTGCGGACTGCGATTAGTCGGGCGAACGATGACGGATTGCGGGTCCGTCGGCGGTAGGCAGCATCGGGGTTCGCTCGTCTGTTGTCTTTGGCGCCTCCGCACTCGCCACCAATGCCCATTTACATTCAGATTTTACGAACGAGGATTGGATTTGGATCTGGAATACCAAGATGGACGTTACTTCCACTCCCTCTTCTCCATGTTTGCAGCTTCGGTGATGAAACGGTTAGCGTATCGGATACCCAAGTGGATTCAAATCGATGCCAAGGATTTTTAAGGGCGAAAAAAAGTTTTCGTACGTCTTTCTTCAGAGGGGAAATAAGCCGCCTGTCCCATGTAGCTTTAATGCATGTCAAAGATCCTCAAGCCTAAAAGAATCCACTGAGCTAATTTCAAATCGTCTGTTTCGCCGAGTGAGACTATAGCAAAATTTGCAAACTGAAGTAGCAATTTGGTAGCAAAATTTGCAGACGGAAGACGGGCGAAAGAACAGGCCTGGAGTCCTGCGTCTCATTACGTAAAAGAAAGCATAATTCATATATTGTGATTACTGCTCACGTTACACTTGAGTTGTTGTAATTTCTTAATACATCACCACATTAAACTTTTTTAGTTGTAATTTAAAATACTGTGAAAAATAGCTGGTTTAGAATGAAGTATTACAATGATTAAAGACAAAGCGGGAAAAATTATATTTGCTATTGATTGAAACATTTTTCTTCATTGAATATTTTTCTGTAAATCTTGCCATTAGAAAACATAACTCAAGGTATTGTTTATGTTTTACTGCATTTTAAGAATACTTTTAGAAATCCATGAAATTATTTTATTAAAGCATAAAGCATTGTCAATATATAATAAGAAGTGATTGCAACTCTAACCCGATTTGACAATCAAGTTAATCAAACAAAAATGAAAGGACTACAAATGAAACCTATCATCAGCAGAAATTTCTAACTACTATACCTGTATGACAGCAATAATAATTTACAAAAACATCGTAAGATACATTCCTTTATGTCGCATCTCAATTAATGCACAGTTGTACTAGTTTCGTACAAACCAGAACCAGAGGAGGATTATCCTTAATATTGGTTTCCAGGATAATACACATTAGTGTAAGAATAATCACCAATGTATCATAGGTTGTTAGTAACGACCAATTTCACAAAGAACTAAACATCGAAGCCAGAACCAACCATATTACTTTTTCCACAATTTCTATTTCCCCGTACCATACATCCCCACATTATATGCCATCAACGTAAGCCTAAACTCAATACACTCAACCGGAATTGTTAAAAAAAAAACCTCCACGCGATCATAAAACATTCGTCGTAATTGACACTTAATAGACATGCATATTTGGCACCCTCACCCATGTGTTAAGAACTAAGCGTAGTATGTAAGAAACGAAACATCCGTAGTATAACTTTTGAATGCCCTGGGTAAATCAACAAGACAATTTAAAGAAAATGAGAATTAGTTCATTCATGTATTAATCCGTAATATAAATTAACGTAGGACAGTTGAAGTAAATAACGAGAAATGGCTGCGCTTCACGAAAATTATTTCTAAACATCCAAAGCGCTGACATTTCTGTATTACACGTCAGGAAAGAATGCAGAAAAGATACGTTCTTGAACCCGTGTTCTGATTTATAAAATGCAAGATTTAAAAAAAGATTTCCGTTTGACTCCCCGTTGTACTATTCCACAAGGTCGCCTTTACCTGCACTGAGACCGCGAGTCTTGCATTTCCGCTGCCTGAGAAACAGGAAATTACGATTTTTTTTCTGAACTGCCCGCATTCGCCGATAACTGCGGCAGCGCGAGCGGTTTCCAACCTTTCACGTCTTGGGCGCTCTTTGAAAAGACGAGAAAAGGGGCACGGGCGCCACGTTAAGCTATCTGCGAGAGCACGTTTCGATGAAAGGAACACGGGAAAGTAAAAAAACGAAGAGCAGGATTTGTAGGTCAAATATAGCACGTCGACCACCACACTGCGAGAAATGTGCCAATCGTGCATTAAAGGCAAACATTTTTTTGTTTGAAGCGTAGCTTACAGAATGTAAGGATTTTAAAATGTCCCCGCATATTTTAAATCACATGTAATATATTATTAGCATTGTTACACAAAGCCTAAGAAAGTAATATTTCTATATGAGCACAAACTATTAACAGAAATGTGCTGGTTACGAATGAATTGTGTTTAAAGAACTGTGGATTCAAACGTATTCTAAATAATCGTCGGATATACAAGTTCAGCAGTTGTTCATACCGACTACCCGAAAATGTGTCAGTGAAAAGGTCCCATGAGTGGGTACCCGGCACATACAGTCGATGTGAACTTGCTGTGAGATTTTTTTGTAACATCACTGCGGAAAGAGCGTAACATTAATTGCATAGACGATTTATTAATGGTATTTAGCAGCATAAAAGTAAATATTATCATTTTCAAGGCACTGTTCTGACCTCCGTTGAGCGGTTGATGGTTTCGGTCACGTTAACTGCTACGGTCATTAGTGCCAATAATGTGGTGAAAATTTTTATTCCGGGAGGTGGCGGAGTTCGTCTCCCACTGGATGTGACACCGTCACTGACCGACCGTGAGCTTCCGGGAGATTTCTCCTCCAGGTTTCTCCTCAGCCGGGCACCGCCCCAGCCGATACAAGCTATGCTCTCCCAACATGCGTGGTAGTGCAGCGCATTTAAAGTAAAAGTGTGTGTAAGTAAAGCGAGAGGATAGGGCAAGGGGCAGGTATGAAAGATCACTCGCGGTCCAGGGCCCGTTCATTATGGCCGCTGCATTTGAAATTTCTACAGAAAATGCAAAGTATAATCTGAAAAATGAGACAAGAACACAATATACCAAAAAGTCATAATAAAGTGCATAATTATCTTAAGAACCCTTAACCGCAACACTGCAGCAACTAAAGTTGTACCCGAAGGGAAATGAAATGCACAAGTAAAGGACTACGCTTCTCGTCCTCTGGGGAACGAAGCCCGCGCGCCGTCTGCCACAAACTGAGGGAGCCCGCGAGAAGAGCTACTGGAGTGAATTTGGTGACGTTGGCGCGCGCGACGCGTCGACAAGGGAGCGTCGCCTCGCACCGCCCTCTCGGAGATATATGCTTCGCCGCGTAGCTGTTGCGGCGCAGAGCTGGGGGCGGGGCGCGGTTTGGGGAAGGGGCCGAACAAGCGATGGCTGGAAACACGGAAGAAGAGGAATGGGAGGAAAAGGTGGAGACGGGTTGGAAAGAAGGGGCAAGAAGAGGGTCAGGGCTGGAAACTGGAAAGAATAATGGACAGGAGTAAATAAAATGGAAAGCAGGAAGAAAGAGAATAAAGAGGAGTAAAGTGTATAAAAGGGTAGGAATCGTGGATATTGACGAAATACTAAAGAGAGGGGAAGGACGGTGGAAGAGAGAGCAGATGGAAAGGACAGGGATGGAAAATATAGTAAAAAGAGACAAAAGGGAGTCAAAAGGGGATAAATGGAAAGGTAAAAGGAAATGGATGAAAAACGGTAAGAAAAGGAAGGGAAAAAACAGGTAAAGACGGAAAGTCTATAAAGAGGACAGAGAAATTAGGAAGATAGGAAGGTTAAAGAGAGTGTGGAAATAGAATAAAGGGCAAAAAGGGGAGTAGTATGAAAAGAAATGGCCGGAAAAGGAAAGGAAGGGTGGGAACGGGAGAGAAACTGAAGAGATAAAATGTACAATGAAGGTCCTGGAAAATGGGATTGCTAGTGGGTGGAGCGGCGAGGGAAGAGCAGGTGGAAAGGGGAGGGTGTTGAGGCGGGGCGGGGCGGGAGGGCGAGACGCATCGAGAGCGAAGCGGGGCGTTCGCGTTGGTGGCGTCGGCCCCGGGACATCTGATTACGCGAGACTAACGGCCTCGTAAATCGCACACAAATGGGCGGCTGGCGCCGGCGCGGGCGGGCGGTGGGGAGGAAAGGAGGAAGGGCGGCTGTACTGTCGCGCGGGCCGCGCAAACAGCGCGCGCGGCAGGTGGCGGGAGACGGCCGGCCGGGGGGCCTCCGGGCAGAGGGGAGCGACCAGTGACCGCACCCGACGGCAGACGGCGGCGAGAAATCGGGCGCCCCAAGCGGACGCACGTGGAACGCGACAGGGATACAGGTGGCCACCCGGGACGTTCCGGGGATGTATGTGCAGTGGTCGGTGGCCGCAGACCGGAAGGGGTCGGTGCGGTGTCAGAGAAGGGTCGGTGTGGAATCGGAGAGGTTGCCGAAGCTGGGAAATGGGTCAGAGAGAGGTCGGAGATGGGTCGTAGAGAAGTCGTCGGGGAGGGGCCGGACGTGGGGCGGAGAGGGGCGGGAGAGGGTCGCGGAAAGATCGTCGAGGAGCCGGAAAGGGGTCGGGGAGAGGGTCGCGAAGGAATTGGGGAGGTGTCGGGGAGGGGTCAGTGATGTCTCGGAGTGGGGCCGGGGAAGGGGTAGGAGAGGGGTCGGGGAAGGGGTCCGGAGAGGGCCGGAGAGGGGGGGTTGGGGAAGGGAACGGAAACGGCCGGGGAGGGAGGTTGGGAGGGGGTAGGGGAAGGGGCCGGGAACGGCCGGGGTGGGGTCGGAGAGGGTTCGGGGAAGGGTCGAGAAGGAACGGGAAGGTTCCAAGCGAGGGCCGGGACACGACGACGCGCCTCGAGGAAGCGAGCCTGAGCGAACGCGCGCACGGCCCATCTCGCGGCGAAAGGCGGCTCTTGGAGGCAGATGGGCTGTCGCACGTGATCTATGGGTACGTTTTCCTCGCGGGGGCCCGCTGTTCAGGTGCACTTGCGGCCTGAGAAGCAGCAATCTAGGTGTCCCTGCTTCCAAGAGGCAACAGCCATCTCAGTACATCTTCCTTTACTCTCGTTTTATGTATATCGCAGAGGTAATTACAAAAGGGTGGTCTGACACAATTTTGACAGGTAACTGCAGCTTTTGTTCATAAAAAGTTGGATGTTTATTAATAATGTTGAATAATACTTGCTACTATATCCTTGTTATGTGGAATACTTTCTTTGCATTCCAGTATTATCAATGACTTTTTTCTTTACAAGAAATGGTTCTTAAACTGACATAGCAAAGATTATTTACTATTTACCTTTTATAACATAAACAACTGAGTCATCACTCATTTAGCCAGTCGTAATAACAAAATCGTAGGGTAGCAGAATGGTAGCAGAAACCGAACAGCCGATCACCGTTTTCTCGCACAGATGTCAAATACCCGTGACGTCACAATAGAATTGTTTCCAAAAATTAACTTTCGATTCTCTCATACATGTATAATTCTTTTATAAAAAAGAACATATTTAACTCGTTTATTGGCTTCATACAAATTTGAAAACGAGCTACGTTAGGAGCAATAAATAAAGTTTAACTTTTTTAACTAGTTGCGTAATATAAAGTTGTGCAACTAGTTATGCAACACAAAATTGATGACGTTATCTCTGAGTACTCACGCCAACGAAACGCCTTTCTCTGCCGGAACAAACTCTTCATGTGGTTCACCGATTTCGAAGCTGACACTGAAGTACTCGGAACTTGACACCTGCAAACAAAAATACATTCACATTTTATTTTTTTTTAAAAAGCATACATTTAAACAAGATTTAATTAACATCGCATCTGTTTTCATTTCAAACTGATCACTGAAATATATTGAAACAAACGAGTTAATTTATTATATTCCGCTGATGAGCTTTGCAATATACGCCACATAGCTTATAGTGGCTTCCGCAGTTCGCTAAACGGCACGAAACACAACGGTATATCCCGGAGCATTCTGGACGTAACACTCCACGCTGAAGGCTCGAGCAGAATGCGGGTCCTTTCCGCTTTGTGAGCCACGCACACACGTTTGCCGTTTGGCCGGCTGCTCCTGTCGCGTCTCGCCGCAGTCCCGGGAGTCTATCCACTCGCGGCGCCGTAGTGAGATCCTCCCCCACCACCACCCCGCCAGGCTGCGCCGCCCCGGTCGGCTCCACCCCGCCACGCTCCACCCCTCTCCGCCCTGCACCGCGCGATTCGACCCGTCATGACCCGCTCCACTCGGCAAGTGCCTGCTTCACAACGCCTCGCTACCCCAGCCCGCTGCACTCGTCTTCGATCGATTGATTGGTCAGTGATTCCGGGCGCGTCACTGCTGAGGCCTTTAGTCCCGTAGGTGTTTTTAATCGCAGTTCTCTGATTAGACGACCCGATCCGACGCCGACTTACCCACCGGCTTGCGAGATTTTTCCCAACCAGGTATCTCCCATCAGCGGAGCACCGTCCCACCCGGGCCTAGCTCTCAGCTCCCGAACGATTTCCCGACATGGATGGTAATGTGGTGCAAGTAAGAGTAGGTAAGGTAAAGTGCGTAAGTAAGGAGTGGGGATAAGACAAGGAAGAGGAAGGAAACATCCCGCGCGGTCACACCCGTGTTGATCGGAGAGACCACGGAAAACTACCGGTCAGAGCAACCGGCCGCTAGAATCCTCTCCCAGACAGCGGCTGAATTAGACCTAGCCGTGCAGCTAGTGTCGAAAATCGTGCCACCGACAGCACTCAAAGCCTAGGATCTTCCGGTAAGAAGCAGTGCAGTTACAACAATTGATACCCTGAGCCACCTAAGCCCGGGTTCCTCTTCGAACCTCTCCACTCCACTAGGTGCTACCCGACATCAAGTGTCTCTCCGGGTCGCTTGAACCTGCCCCACGCCGCCCAGTTCTCTCGCGCGGCATTATAGTAGTGCCCCTGGCTGCCCTGGCCCGTCCCGCCCAACCCCATTCCTTTCCTCCCCTTCTGGACTGGTGTTTCCCGTCCAATTTCGCTTATCTAGCTCCCGCCTCTCCCCGTCTCGCTGCCCCCCATACTGTTTAGCACTGCCAGAGTTTTCTCGGCATCGCATCACCCTATCCGGCTCTGCCCTACCACTCTCCCACCCTCTAGCACAGTCACAACGTGCTCCGCTGCGCTTTACTCTGCTTCTCACAGCGTCGCTCGATATCGCTTCGCTCTGCCCTGTCCTGACGGGATGTGTCCCGCTTCGTCCCAAACAGCTCCAGCTCGCTCCGCCTTGTAGCCCTCCCATCCTAACTAGCTCTGCCCCGGTTTGCCCACCTTACCCTACCACCCCTCTTTACTGCCACTCTCCCACCCTGTCTATTGCCCTATTTAAATACAGTGATTTGTGTATATATAAGCAGTGATGCGGTTTCACAACCGGGTGCTTCGTAACGATTTAAATTCGTGGTAGTTAAGCTCCCCATTGGATGATTCCTTTGCTCCGCTTCACTTGCTGTGCTACTCTCGGCGTCGTCTGACATCGCTCCACCCTACACTACCTCGCTTTGCCTCAAATCCGCTACTCCTCGCTCAGCTTTGCAGCCAAACCGTCCTGTCTGGCTCTGCTCCGGATCGCTCCGCTCCTCTCCCTGCCGCCCCGCCCCGCTACGCCTCGCCCGTCCCCCGGCGCAGCGCGAGCGCACGACCGCGCACTGCACACACTGGCTGCCCGCAGCCAGAGCAAACTAACTCGAGCGCTGCGGCCGGCGCGCCGGGCGTGGGCGGGCGGGGGGCGTGGGCGGGCGCCGGGAGCGAAGGCGCTGTGCCGGGGCCTTTGAGGCGCTCGGCTAAGGCCCACTCGTTCGCACCGCGAACGCTCGCGCCCTTCAACTTCTGGTTTTATTGTTTAAGCGGCGTTTGCATCATTGCATCACATGCGTTTGTATCACATAAATTGCATTTTTCGTGTTGGTGAGCATTAACAAGTTGGAGATATAAAAAATAACCCCAAACTCCTTCCATCCCCCATGTGGATGATGATAGGAAAGGAGGGGAGGGGAAAAGGATGTGACGAGGACATATGGTGTTTACTAAGGGTGCTTTTTTTATGAGATGATTTTGGGGGTGAAATATATGGGGCCTGTTTACTATTGCAAGAGGGGGTAATTTTATTTCTTGTTCATTTTTCATTTTATTTTCATTCAACAGCGCGTTTGTGTTGACATTTTGTCTTATTCTGGTCAGTATTTCAAGTCAGTTTTGGTCATTTAGTTTCAGTCTGGTCAGTATTGCAAGTAACTTTTAAGTACGTTTGCAGTAGGTATTTCGAAGTGGTTGTAGGTTAGTGGGTTGGTGGTATTATTAAGTCCGAGGTTTGAAGTGTGATATATTTCACCTTCTGCAAATATTATCGGGCGGCAACAAAATCGGTGTGTTATTGTGGACAATGCATTCTATCATAAGGCAATGTTTCAGCAGTTCCTTATGCGTAGTGCGTGAATATTTGATTAAAAATGAGCCAACTCCACTTGTCCATCAGCAAGAACGTAGGTTATACCGTCTGTACAATTTCACAACATGGATAATCTCACGCTCAAGGAGGTCAGAGAGGTAAATAATTCCTGAAGGCATCGGGAGGAAGTTCTGCTCTCAATACATTCTATGCGATTGGTCTATAAAGCCGGACTTCTTACTTTATCACGACCAATATTCCACACATCTACGGAGAAATTTCTTCAACACATTTGAAAGAACGAATCAATCACGCAGTAGTGGAAAACGGAATCTCATTTCAGGCAACATAACACTTTGCAGGACACACAACAGCGACAAGCCACAACCTTGACATCCCCATGACGTTCTGTAACGGCCAATACGTCCTCTCACGCATTCAGCCAAGTGCTCAGAAAGTGCGCTGGGGGGATGGGGATAAAACTCGGGAATAGCGCGCAGCCCTCAGGCGCAAGAGCCTTTCAGAGGGGCTGTGTTCTCGCGCGGCCCGAGCTCTCCGCTGCCCAATCCTGCCCTCCACCCGTTGCGTCCCAGCCCTCCGTCCGCCCCGCTTCGTTCTGCTCCTCTCCAGTCCATTAAATTCCCTCCGATACCACTCTCTCCGTGTTTTTCTCGATCTCTCTGTTCATTTGCCATGTCACTCCGTCAAATCTCACCCTTTCAATTCATTCTCACAATCTCCATGTCCGACCTTTTCCCTCCCTTTCTGACGCTTTCCCTACCTTTCAGACCCTCTTTCTCCCTCTCCAACATTTTTTCTTCTCTTACTCTTTGCCTCCCTCTTCGATCCTTCACACATTTTCTGACTCTTTCCTTCCCTCTCCATCACTTTATCTCTCTCTCCGACCTTTTCCTCCCTCTCCGATCACCCTTCCTCCCTCTCCGTTCGGCCGAGCCTTGCTCCCAGCACGCGCGGGAAGTGAGCGTGAAAAGCTCAGGAGTCCGAGCGGCACAGTCAGCCTCTGACCGTGTGGTCTCTCGCGCAGAACTGAAAAGAGCGGCCATCTTCCGCAGGCAGCGCGTAACGAACTCACTGTCACAAAGGTTTTGCGGAGCATCTTCTCCCAAAGCGGAATCCAAGGGGGTAATTCTATTACTTCCTCTCCTGTAGAGTGTTCTTCAGTCTACCCATTATTCTTCGTTAAGCGATACTTTTTTGATCATTAATTACACCGCTGTTCTCAGTATTTCCGAAAATTCAATGTCTGGGCGATGGATGCTGTCGAAAGTGAAAATACGAGTTTCTTTCCTGACCTTGTACCTCCTATCAGATATAAAGTGTAAGTGAATACGAATAATATTATCTTAAATTTATAACTCAAGATCAAGATTTATGTTACATAGTAATAGAAGAGATGATTATACGAATATCTTCAGTCCTTCACAAGAAAAACTACAGAAACGGATACTTTCATCAAACTTTTAGAAGTAGAATAGATACAAAGGAAACTGAAGGTATGTGTCCGATAGTCACTCAGTTCATCTAAAATAAGGCTACGAAATAAGGCATTATTCAAGTCAAATCCCTAAATCATATCACAAACCTGCGTCGGAAGTCAAACTCCTTAATCATGTTCCGGCCCATAGAGATAAAAACCAACCACATTATGACAATATGAATTAATTCATGTTTAATAACTAATAACTACGTTCAAGGAAAATTTCTGCGTGTTAAAAGCCGATTAAAGGTTAGTTATATTGTTCAGAGGGATATAAAAAAAGACAGCAGATAGCAGAAGAGTGTAAAACAAACGTAAATGTTTCTGAGAGAGTAAAATATAAAAAATAGTATCTAATTCAGAATGGAAGATTCCAATCAAAAATTAAAACCTGATTCCGTTAATTATTGACGTAGCTTATTTGAATGATTCAGCAACAAACTCGAAAAAAATACAAAAAATTGCGATACTATTCTAATTGCCAGAGAAAAAAGTCTTAACAAGAACCGCAACTATTTTATAATACAAAAAATAGTTAATTGGGCTAAAAGATCATCAACTCGAACAATATTATTCACTTTTCACAATTAAAGCGCAATAAGTTCCGTCTTATTCCACTCAACTTTCGCCTGACATTTTTATTCCAAGAAGCGAACAGCACATAATACCACGAAAAGCCGCAAAACGAAATCGCTTCCTCTTGAAAACGCAAATTGGGTTTGGGGCAGGCCGCTGGCGTTGCATCTGCGTACGCACTCGGATGGAATCGACCACGAATCGTCCTTCTAGCCCTTCGCCCTTTCGCCCTGCGCAGCGCGGCGCAGCCCCGTGACCTGCCCTGGGCGCGTGCGCGTGCGCTGCTTGCTGCTCCTAGGCGCAGACGAATGCGGAAGAGAGCCTGGGAATTCGGCGAGGAGGGGGGTAGGGCGTGGTAGCACGAGACGGAACGGAAGGGCGAGTGGCGGGATGGGTGAAGCAGGACATGGTTAAACGGGGCGGAGAGAAGCGGGGACGAAGTGAAGCGGGAGCGTACTGAAGCGGGGACGAGGTAAGTCGGGTTCGAGGTGAAGCGGGGAAAATGTGAAGTGGGAACAAGGTGAAGCGCATACGAGATAAAGGGGGAATGAGATGAAGCGGATACGTGGCGAAGTGGAAATGAGATGAAGTGGGGCCAAGGTGCAGCGAAGACGAGGTGGAGCAGGACCGAGGAGAAAGCGTGGGCAAGCTAAAGATAGAATAAAGCAAGGTGGGCAAGCTATAGATAAAGAAAATATGGGTACGATTTGGAGCGGAGCAGGGTAGGGGTGAGGCAGTGTGGTCTCTGTGCTGCGCGAGACGGGACTGGACGAGAGAGGGACGGCATGGGATGGTGCGTGGTGGAGCGGTGCGATGCACAGTGCTACGGGACGGCGGGGGCGGGGCAATGCGTGCTGGCGCAGTGATGGGCGCCACGAGATGACGTAGGCACGGAGCGAGTTGGTAGCAGGCGAGAGGGCGCAGAGCTTGGCAGGGCGGGGCGGCGAGGGACAACGACAGGGTCAGAGCTGGCCAGCGCGGGTGCGGGGCGGGGCGGTGCGGGGCGGTGCGGTGCGGGGCGGTGCGGGGCGGTGCGGGGCGGTGCGGGGCGGGGCGGGGCGGGGCGGGGCGAGGAAAGAGCTGCTTAAAATTCGAACTCGCCATTATTGATGGAGGGCGGGCGCGGCGAATGCCGATCGCTCAGCGATGGCGAGGGGGGAGGGGGGAGTGAGGGACGGAGTGAGGTAGGAAGGGGCCCGCATTAAAAGGAGCAGAGTAAATAAGCTAACGAATTCCCTGGAGAGGATGAGCAAGAGCGAAGAAGAGAGGGCAGAGAAAGAGAAAGAAGCGGCAGCATTGTGCGTCAGACAGCGGTTCACACTTTATCAAAGGAGGACGAGAGAGAAAAAGAGAGAGAAGCCATGAAAAATGGAAAGGTATTAAGAGGAGGATTTGGAGAGAAATATTATCAGATGTTGAAAGTGAGTGATTTGTAGACAAAAAAGAAGTGAAATGTAATCCAGTAAATCGAAGAAACTGAAAATATTTTTGAGCACCTGCGTACTGCGAACATTAAGAAAAGAAATAATTGTTAATGGTTATTATTCGACAGAAAATGCGAAACTATTATGTTTACCACAAACCGATGCGCTGCGGCAAATTTATTCACTCGAAATATTCAGTTCATTTTTATTCTACTTTGCTGCATATATTACCACATATTTCAGAAAATTGAACTTCCTGTAAACGCACACTTTAATGTACCCAAGGATTCATTAATTCATATTTAAAACCTTAATAATGAGAGATATAACTGGGAGATAACCACACAACCTAAGTCTGAGAAATGTTTCATTAGATGTTTTATTTACTGAAGATTTCAAGAAAAAGAAATTCTATGGATTGTTATGGACGCTTCATAAATCCGTTCTCTTTTGTTCCTTGCACAATTCAAGACTATCCGCGATTGTGTATATTCAGTGGTTAAAACAGGGTTGCCTCACATCACAATGTGTAATCCCGTATGCGACTGATCTAGCAGGATGATTCTTAAATCTAAATACCAGGTTATCAATATAAAAGGCAATGTATTGAAGCGAGCTTAAGGGCACTCTTTAATGTTACGACTCAATACGATATAAATAAATATTAGAAAAAGTGCAACTGTTTAGAATTATATCGGATACCAATTGCACTGTGAAATTCAATGATGTTCCTGAACCTCAGAGAAATTTTTAATATGACGAAAAACTTATTACCGTATAACTGTTTGTAATACTAATGGCACAATGTAATACTACGCTATACCTCATCTAGTGTAACTTTCAATTGAAAGAATTAAAATGGCGTACCTCGATAGCCACGCGGAAGTTAGACCAAGACTCAATATGAACTCTAGTACCATCTGACAATGACTAAGAAAGAGGACCCAAATAGAGGGGCTTAAGAGAGATACTATTAACATTTCTTAATAGTATTATCGTTTGAGAATAGCATAAAAAGTTATTTTGCAATTTTCAAATAAACTATGGCAAAGAAGAAAAGAACCTTCCAGGCATGTCTTGAAATTTTCATATACAAGGAGCTGAATTAAAAAAAATAGCTATTCTTTTTCATTAGTTTTGTTGAACTGTCACATGTACAGTATTACAACCGAAGGAGGACGCTCAGCCCCCTCCCTCCGACGCATATTACACATTCTCAGAAGTATAGCTTCATTTATTTTTTACAATAACGAGTTATGTAATATCTCAATGAGATACTTTATAAATAAATACGTACTAACAAATAAAAATAAATTTTAAATCCAGCGTGATTGAAAAATGTTTCATTACAAAACATCAAGTCACCTCAAGACCGCTTTCAGATATTCAATCTGAAGACTACTCTGAAAAATCTTGATGGCGCAATACCTCATACAGGCATATAAGACTTCAAGACATTGATAATTGTTTCCTTAAATATTTAAAGAAAAATGAAAATCACTTATGAATTGATTAAGTTTAATGTATCACGTTATGTAATTATTAAATTAATGTTACCAATATAACAGGGCTTAACAAAGTCTCCCGTTTCGTGGAATCCAGCCAGAAAGTATCCGTTTCACTGAAAATTCTAGAATAAAAAACGGAGATAAAGTTTCGAGAATCGAAAAATGAAAGAGAATACAATTTTACGAAATTCACATCGAACGCGACTGACTTCTCCGATAGAAAGCACATGTATTATAGCTAATTACACTGAAATGTGTCAAAATCTACATTGGACCAAACTTTCTGATTTTTTTTTATTTTGGAAATTTTGATCACATAGATTACGAAATCGCGGCAAAAAAAAAAGACAAACGGAAGCAGGCAAGGAAAGATGAGGAAGGGAGGGGTACTTTTGTCCGATTATGAAATTCGAACAACTCGCGAGCCAAATCCCAGAGCGCTCACGTTGCGTTATCTTGCTCTCGGAGCGAATCGGGAGTGGCGCGCACCGCATCGCCACTATCGATTGTGGATTTAGCGCTGATCGATACACCCGATAGACTGGCGAGCAGAATACCCAATCGCGCAGAGGAGTAGGAGAGGGAATGCGAAATGAAGGAGAACGAACCGTCGAAATATCG
Organism: Gryllus longicercus; assembly: GCA_038098605.1. NCBI lineage: Eukaryota > Metazoa > Arthropoda > Insecta > Orthoptera > Gryllidae > Gryllus > Gryllus longicercus. Next base: position 1,738,038 of record JAZDUA010000021.1, read on the forward strand.
AAAGCGCTCGAGATTTAATACAATCAAAGGGAATTTAATACAAAAGACATAGCGAAAATAACAGATTATCGCTCTCATTTTTTTTAAATTTATTCTAGCTTGGTCATTGGCCCTGCAGCTGCATAAGATAAATACATTACTATGATTTATGCACAAGAATAATTTGAGACATTAAACACAGTTAAATTTAGTTTTGGATGTAATACAATACAGCGGTTATATGTAGTAGTTTATAATGAGAAAAAACTCGCTATATCTTGTAAACTTGCATATCACCCGTAATGAACTGATTACACTTTCAGAAAAACAGTACAGCGAATACGACCTTCCTGAATCAACCCGCAGGGAACAAATTAGCAAAATGTCGCATTTTCGGTATTCGTTTGAAAGAGAATAGTTTGTTTATTAGAAACACATTAGTGCAAATTTTTGGTACACACTCCGGGGACACTGCTGTGCAAACTTTGTGGTCCTGGACGGGAGACGTGTCGTCCATTCCAATTGCAGCACGCAACCGGGTAATTGAAATGGCCTGAACTCTCGGAGCATGGACGGGGGCTAGTGATTCCGGAGCAGGTGCAGGAGAGAACGTAGGAATCTGGCATTCCGGAGCGATTTCACTAAGTTGATTGCGGTCTCCAGGAACACGAACTGCTGCTTCCAGTAAACACACTCCCCCGCCCGGGAGGGCTCGGTTTCGGTAGCGCGTTTCGGCTCACTACACTCGCGTCTCCACTCAAACTAGGGCTTCTAGATGAAGTGCTATCCCGTGATGGCATTCAGAACTAAGTGGAACAGAAAATACTCATGCAACAAGTGGATAAGTGGGCGGTTTCTGGGACATAAAAAAGAGTTAAAATAAAAAAAGGTTCCTTTGGACAAGGCATTTTATTACTTATTTGTTAATACACAAATACTCTCTTATTCGTTACAATAAATAAGTAAATATTTATCTCCGAATTACATCATCCATTTCTTAGACGATAAGAGGGGAACAATGCTTTATAGTCAAAGGCTTTCACGGCCGCAGTCAATATTAATGGTTACTTTTGAGCTGGTAGGCCAGTTGGTTCAGGTCCCTGGTACGTCAACTGAACCGCGGCCTGCCAATCCGGAAGCAATCATTAATATTTGACCATTTTATAGGATACGTGCTAATGACTCTGGTTGTATTCAGCATAAATGTTATTCAATTGACAATTTGAAATCTGTGGTTTTATTTATCCAAAGGACGGACAAATATTTGAAGCAAAAGAACAATTTAGAAATATGATTTTAAACATTTGTTTCAAAGAGAATCGCCTGTTTTTATTGAAATAAAATATTCCCACATTAAATCTCTCCCGCTCACTGAATTTGTATTCACAGCGTACATATACATGCAGCGTATTGAGAAACGTTACGAATAAATATGTAATTGTTTTATTAATTAGAAAGGCGATTCAATAACACATATTGCACACTCAGAACTGTGTTATAATTTCATTGCTTAGTGAGTGTTTCATCATCTTATACATCACTTGTTATTCTGATTTCTCGTGAATAGCAACAAAGGAAACTTAGGACTCATTGCTCAGTTTTTTAACGTCTTCATTTATAATTTCCGTCGCTCCAAAAAGAAAGGTTTATCCAAAGCAACAATAAATTTCACCACCTTGCGGTATTGCGTACCCCGAAGACATCCATTTCCACCGGAACGCAGTTCCTGACCACCATTCCTCATCTCGATGGTCGTCTGATTGCACCGAAGACGTGCTTGCTTTTGGCCGAGGGCAGACAACACTCTTCCTGCACGGCAGAGATTTAAGAAATGTGTATCCGGAAAAGGTTTACACACATAGACGTTCACAAAACGGCCAACCAGGAACCCGTATCCCGCTGAAAATAAGTCCCGATGAATTTCGATCCAGACACATTTACTTACGGGGTGGTGATCGAAGACGCTCCTGTTTTCATGGGCCGACAGAAAGGTACGGGTAAACTAGCACAAATTCCGAACATGTAGGAGGAGTCTCTTTGAAACACATTAGACATACCAGACGCCTCTGCACATTGACCGTTGTGCACGGAGACAAGAAAGCGTAGACTTCCGCGGCCGAATCAATAGGACTTGACTGTTCGGGAGACGCCGCGTCTTGGCACAGATGCCATGTTACGGCTGCTACACTACGACCATCTTCAGGGTGACGCGACGAGAGAGGCGTGACAGCGCTTTGGCTGAATGCTTTCGGGGACGTGCTGCGGCGACTAATCCTTTATGGTATAATGAATGTTCAATCTCGGGAGATGAGAGTGTTTTTCCTCCGTCGCATATTTGGATCCGGCTTCGACATCCATTAATTTACGGCGAATTTTCCTCCCCACGCATCTCCCTTAGAGGGGAAACGCTCAAGCCGGGACGAATTCTAAGCTCCCGTCTACTCTCCGGTTATGTGTGGCAGTGTAGTGCACGTAAGCGTAAATGTGTGTTTCTGTGTGCGTATGTGTGTAAGGAGAGAAGATGGGGCAAGGAAGATAAAAGAATGCGGGCTGCCCGGGGACACTTTGTTAGGGTACTGTTCCGGCTTGCGTCTGATAGTAACTGAAGAAACCAGGAGAAACCACATAACGGATTAAAACAACCGGTTGATATGAAAATCTAACACCATCGGGACTAGAAATCTAGAATACCCTGGTCAGAGACGCTCCAGAGACAAGGTAATGCTGACTGAGTAAACTCAGCTGTTCAAGGTGGCGGAAATTTAGTTTATTAAAAAAATAGAGCTTACTACAATTTGATGTAAATGGAGTTTTAAACCTTCCACTACATCTACGTGGGCTAAGAAAGCTAGCGAGGGCCGCTCCCTCGCGTCTTTGATTGCACCCCCACGGGGCGATGACAAAGGTGTGAACGAGGGCGAGGGCGACGGCGGCGGAGGCAGTGGCAGCGTCTGCGACGGTGGCGACGGCGGCGGCGGTGGCGGCCAAGCAACCTCGTTAAGAGCGCGCGCGATTAGCGGGGCGGCCGGCCGCGCAAACACTAATTGAGAGCAATTAGAGCTCTGGTGACGGCGCCGGTGGACCGGAGACAGCCGCCCGCCCGCTCGCCCGCCCGCCTTGTTACGAAGTTGCCTCTGGAACCGCTCCCGCACGAGACAGCCAGCCCCCGCTGCGGCCGAAACACAACGCCGAGCTCCACTCCTGGTTTTTATTTAGAGCGGTTAAAGTGTTGCAATTACCGCTCTGACGGAACTGTGGGCTGACCGCAGGATTTGTGTTTGTCTTTGCTGTCAGGAACATGCCGCGACCTTGCCTGAATACATTTGCCTGTAGAATAGGTTGGAATAAATTCATAATAAAGTGAGTGTATTCCAGCGTATTCCTTGTTTTGTTAATGATTGCAGACTGTGTTGCAATTACTTGTTTGTTGGTATTGTGAAGTGGCCGTAGGATTTGTGTTTGTATTTATTGTCAGGGACAAGCTGCGACCTTGTCGAAAAAGCATACGAATACATTTGACCGTAGATTTTGTTCGAATAAATTCATAATAAAACGACGCATCTCCAAGCACACACCTTATTTTGATAATGATGAAAGTGATTCAATTATTGCTCGGTCGATACTGCAAATGTAACCGGATGGTTTGTGTTATCTTTGCAGTTAGGCACACCACATATTTGAGTGAAACCTTCCACTAACAGTTGGATTGATTCGAATAAATTCATAATAAAAATAAGGCAATGCCAAATACTACTCCTTTTAACTACGATTTGCATAACTACGCAATGCTGTTCTATCGATATTGTGGCGTGTCAGAAAAGTGCGCGTTTATCTTGTCTTCTAGGCTGAAACGCTTCCGATTATTATGGACAGTGGGATCCGTTCGATTACATCGTAGGATCCCTGTTCGATCTATCATTGAATTTTGTGTAATAATTTCCCAATTACCTATCAATCGGTTTTGTCACTTCGCCATACAATTGGTTTAAATAAATGAATGAATGAAATTTTCAATAGAATGTATTCTACGAAACCCCTTGCACACATCACTCTGCAACACAGATGATATTTGCACAGTATGACGCATAGTCGTAGAATGATGTCCAATCGTACGTTAATAAAATCCACTCGAACAGATAGAAAATGTTATTTTTATAATTATGAATAAAGAGTTGCATAGAATTAGCAACTGCATTCTACAAGGAAAACAAACAATTCAAAATTATAATCGAGTTGCAGTTTCATTACGAACTTGGGACCGTATTCCGACGCGTGTGACCCTTTTGATTACAGTTCGCAGAAAATCATACAAATATGCGAATTAGTTTGAGGAACGAGACCATTCTGAATGAAGGCAATCTGAAATGATTTCCGGCGTCCTGGGCGCAGATTGCATAAAGCAAGGTAGCCAAGGACACGCGGTCAGCGCCGGGTCAGCAACTGGCGCTCTTGACCTCTGGCCGAAGAGCGCCGTCTGAAGGTGTGGACGCGAATTCTTGAGACGGGGGGGGGGCGCGTCCGGAGCCGGGGGGGGGGGAGAGGGTCGCCGACGGAGGCGTAGGGCGAAGGGGCGAGAGGAGCAGAGGGGATGGTGCGCCGGAACGCGTTTGGGATCGATTGTGCTCCACTTCAAAGAGAGCTGCGCCCGGATTAGCTCGCGCGAGTCCACCGGCAGCGCAAGCAGGCAGGCGACGGAAGACGATGGCGGCACTGGGTCGGACGGTGCGGAGAGAGGTTGGGAGTGGGCGGAAGGTAACCGATTGATTATTTAATTTGCAACAACTGAGCTCATTATTCACACATGTACAGTGGATGTTACATCCAGAGATGTAGCGGGGTTCCTTCTCCGCTGGAATATGACGTCCGCTGCCGGACCATTTCGGCTTGCGGGTTTCCCCCACCAGATATCTCCCTCAGCGGAACACCAACCCACCAGAGACAATTGAATCGTTTCTTTCAGAAACCCGTCAAACGCCAAAATATAAAATACGCATTAGCGGCGGATTATTGTTTCAAGAGGTTAGACACATCGTATAGTGCATATTTATACGAAAAATATCCATTTGACACCTGTTTTAAGAACTAAAAATATTTTGAAATCAGAAAAATTGGGAGACTTTTTGTCAGCTTTCTCGAAATGAGCAACATGGCGTTGGTGGCAACTGGTCTCCCGACATACAGGGCAGAATAATAAACGTAAGTGAATAAGTGTATGGCTGCATGTGTAGGGGAAAAGAAAATCACAAGGATGCGGAAGGAAATTCCACGCACTCTCCGTGACCCATTTGATTGTGTATGGCTGCATGTGTAAGGGAAAAGAAAATCACAAGGATGCGGAAGGAAATTCTACGCGCTTTCCGTGACCCATTTGATAGGGTACTGTTCCTGCACTCTCTTGCTTTTAATTGGATAAGCCACAGAATTAATACTCACTCACTGATTGACAAACACTCACTCACAGTAGGAACAGAGGTGTGTGTAGAAAGTGTACAGTGTACTCGTACAGTAGTGTAGAAAGAGTACAGTGTACAGTAGTACAGTTGGTTGAGATCCGACAGCTGAGAAGGGAGTCGAGGTCACGAAAGCGATGGAAGTAGAAGGCCGGAGGAAGTTACGGGGGAGTCAAAGCGCAGACATTGCTGGAAAAGTCGAAAACGACAGGAGATTGGGAGGGTGAGTGAGGGGTTGAAAAGTCTCCGCAAAGAGAGAGGCGGACGGTCGCGCTGCGTCTCCGTGATTAAATCCTTAATTAATCCCAGTTACAGACGCGGCGATCGTGGAGCGTAGCGGTGATTCATTCGACAACCCTATTACCTCTTTGCGCATTGTAGCGTAGTCGCGTTCATGGCACAGAGCTAAGAGCGACTGAAAAGGGTAGAAGACAGCAAGCACCGAATGAAGGAGCAAGAGATACGAGCCGTAGGACAATGAATTATATGTTAATTCTTCGATATTACGCCGGTGTGTAATGTGGGATGATTTCATTAAAAATATGGGAAAATATCATAAAAATCAAACAACAACAGTATTACAGTAGTCATGTAAATTTGTAAGACGTGTGGAAAACGTGACTATACGTTACGCCTGAGAGCACATTAATATCTGCGTAATTCATTTACATTATGTGGGGCGCAAATTAAAAATGAGATATACTGTAGTATGTAAAACATTTCACTTAAACACACAGTACTGACAAATATCGACGCAATTACATCTCAAATATTTTTTCATCTTAAAACTCATTAACGTTCGGGGTTCATGAAGATGTGAGATAATTGGTCAAAACTGGGTAAATAGGTAGGTAATTCAGTAATAGCTTTATCATTGCACTTTTTTACTTTCATGCCTTTGATTTTACATTTTGAGGTGCAAATCCTTTCGTGAAAATTCCCCATTTAGAAGAAAATATTCACCGGAGAAAAAAGTGTCTGAAATTATGTCTAAGGTGTGAATTTTACGATGAATTGAACTTACAGTTTAGCTCAGAGCGTTGCGAAACACGAATGTGCTTAGGGAGACTGGGTACACCTCTATCAACGAAGAAGTTAATCATTCCTTTAAAAAACTTTGCAAAATGTTGTAATACTCACTTTAGCCGCCAGGAGAACGACCGCAAAGTTTTACACCTGCAACGGGGAATTTGTGGAGTTTCGTGACATTTTTGTAAGAAGTAGAGTTCGATTTTGAATATGAATTGGAGTAATTTGCATTCTATATATATATTTTTTGTTTTCAACGGTGAAGCGGGACAATGCCATTTCGTGATTTATTACATTTGGTCGAAAAAGGAAAGCATTTTTTGCACTCATCAAGAGAACATTTGCATGAGAACGACCGTATGTGGAATTCTCAAGCACTGTTGCAAGTAACGGCGTTAATTGAACAGGCATCACCAGTTTGCTTATATATTCATTTACGAGACAATTCGTCGATTGTTTTTTCCATACAACAGAGCATATTCTGAAAATAAAGTTAGATCGAATTCTCAAGCCCTGTTGAACCCCAGGACGTAAATCGTGTCAGTTTCGCTAGTTTGCTTACTTCTGTCATCTGCGACGTTCCTAGAGGCTTGGAAGCCCCTGTCCACAGCTTTCGGGAGAAGGGCAGTTGCGGCTCGGTCCACATCTGATCCCAGCCAAGAGCTTCCGCACCTGTCGCCCGGTCGGAGCCTTAGCCAAACAGGCGTCGGGGGCCTCTCACCTCAATGGGCGCCGCTTAAGCTTCCAGCTGGCGCAACACCGCAACTACGTCGTGAAGCCCACGGAACACCGTGAGCAACTGCACTATTGTCGTACAAGTTCTGCGAACCGACGCTGCAAGAAGCTTATGAACAACTCGGCTATAGTTCGAAAGTGAAACTCATCCCTGAGACGCAGTAAATATATCTAGGCGTGGAAAGCTGAAACTGATATTATTGTAATACTGTAGTGTTAACTGAATTCTGTAGTTTATTGCAATGTGTGTTTCGAAGTTCCAAAGCACAAGACTCACATACTTCGTTACTGGAGGGTTTATGTGGCTAATTTCCTGCATAGGACAAAGAACGACTTCCATGATCTGTTCTGAGAGATTTATTTTGTTAGACTTCATCTCGTAAATTACACTGGAAACAGAGTCATGCACAGTTTCTTTCAATTTCTTCCGTATTTCAAGGACTGGCCATTCGAAAACTCATGAGCTTCGCAAATTAAGAGGGGAATTATAGTTCGTAATATTGCACATAACACTACTGAAACCATGTTTATGAAGAACAAACTGAAGCACTTAAGACTAATTAAACGAATCAAATTGTAATTCGAAAAGTTGAATGAAGAGCTATTATTTGTTTAATGCTTGACAATTTTAGCAACAAAAAATAGATATGCAAAAGTCTGCACCTTTTTTATATTGTAGTAATTGTATAGCAAACATATTTGAGGACTTCCTCTTATTTTACTAACATTTTAAATGAAGCCATGACAAAATTGAATTCCAAGAGGTTCAAATCAAAGCCTCGTGAAAAATTTATGCGAGGCACGAAAGTGCATTGGTGTTGGAGTCCAAAGCAAATAACGGTCTCTCTTTTAAAGGACGCAAAATCCGCCATCGGAGCGTGTTCCGAGCGGGTCAGCGCGCCAAAGAGCTAACAAAACAGGTGGAACACGCAGGTAAAGACTTAATGGGAGACGCGTTCGACATCCCTAATGGATTTTCGCGCTCGATGCACGTGCGCTCCGATAGGCTCTGGCGCGTGATTATGCTTTCTGTCCCCCCCCGCCCTCACTCACCTGCCTGAACTACCCACTGCGCTCGGGGATGTTCCGCCTCCCTCCATCATGCTCAGGCAAACTCGGTCCCATTCCATCTCCTTCCACTCTGCTCACGCCTCGCTTCGCCTCGCCTTCCCTCGCCTTCCCTCGCTTCGTCTCGCCTTCCCTCACTTTGCCTCGCTCCGCCTCGCTTCGCCTCGCTTTGCCTCGCTTCGCTTCGCCTCGCCTCGCTTCGCCTCGCTCCGCCTCGCTTCGCCACGCTCCGCCTCGCTCCGCCTTGCTTCGCCTCGCTTCGCCTCGCTTCGCCACGCTCCGCCACGCTCCGCCACGCTCCGCCTCGCTTCGCTTCGCCTCGCGTCGCTTCGCCTCGCGTCGCTTCGCCTCGCTTCGCCTCGCTTCGTCTCGCTTCGCATTTCTGCAACGTGTTCCGTCCCTCTTCTCTTGGCCTTGCACCTCTTCACCCGATCCGATCTGTACATCCCATCTAGCAACCCACCGCCAAGTCCCGTTAAGTCACGCTTGTTCTATCTTTGTCCCCTTCACGATTCTCCGTCCCTCTTCCCTCTGATCAACACCGCTCCGCTCCGTTTCATTCCGTCTTCCCCAGCTCCAATTAATGCGCGTGGTCGTTTCGCACAGTGAGAATGGATAAAATAGCACGCAAATTGCAATTCTTACATTGTTTCTCTCAAATAAAAAAATGAAGTACAGGATAAATTTGACTTCATACAAACTCTAGGAGTCGTTACTGAAGAAGACAGTACAAATTGTTCTAGAAGCTTATATCCGATGATTTGGAAATGACTCCGCCCACAGTAAGATAGCAGTTTTTACCTCTATTTCAATCTAGTGCGGAATAGCAAATATGAAACAGTTAAAAAAGAAAAGAAATATGTCTTTTGAAGATCTTTCCACTTTTTTAATACCGCAACCACGATACAAGCAAAACGATATAAACATTTACTAGCACGCCTTTCCAGATTTGACTGCGTCAGGACGTTCATCACCGTGAACACGCATTCATCACAACTCAAGGCCGTCACTTCGAGAAATGTGCAGAGTACCCTGGAAGTTCGGGTAAATGCCAAACAGTGCAGAATGAGTTGTCTACCAATCATGGACGCACATTTCAAAAATATCATGTGCGTAATATTATTGGAGACATCTCGTCACATGTTCATTGCTGAAACGTAATCATCTTTGAACCGTCCACATGCATTTTTACATTTATTCTGAGCCCCTGTGTACTACAGAAATAACATCAGGAATTTCTCACATGTGACTGAGTGATTGTGTGTGTGTGTGTGTGTGTGTGTGTGTGTGTGTGTGTGTGTGTGTGTGTGTGCGCGCGTGTGTGTGTGTGGCCCAGCGATCACCGGCCGGCGTCGCCATGCAGAGCACGGCGAGGACGCAACAGGAGAGCAGCCAACGGCTGGTGGCAAGCGGCCGACGAATACGACGCTTCAGAATACGGCATTCGGAACGCGAATACGACGTTCAGATTCTGCGTTAGCGCTCAGGAACTCGTAAAAAAGTTTGGGTTCAATGAGTTTGGTGCGAATATTACTCTCATAAAACTTTGCCCTAGAAGGAAGGCCATATTTTCTGAGTAATATCCATAATGTATTGCGAACGAGTAGCAAATGTTAAAAGAATTGACGAGAAACAAGAAATTTAAACAATACAATCGCCCATAAAATTACACATTGTGTGAATTATACTTCATAAATATGAATCGTCCTCCAATTGAGAACACAATAATATTTATTAGAATAATAAATCATGCACGTATGTGAACAAATTTATTTTCTTGGCGGTAAAATAACACCCCAGGACATAAAGGAGATAATTTACTTTAAAAACATAACCGTCTAAGTAACCTAATACTTGACTATTACCATTTCCAAACATTAACAAATGCTGAGTTGGTTCATGACTTGTTTATGGGCATTGTATAATATCACATACTTCGTAAATGTTAGATATACTTACTTCGTAAATGTTAGATACACATTGTTTTAATAGAAACAAACATTATGTTACGGCAAAAAATGCCGAAATTATGGGCTTATGAGAGCATTTCTCACTCTTTCGTTCTTTCTGTGCAGGTGAGTGAGTGCATTGTACTTCCTAGCAAAAAAAGTACGTTGGCAAGTTTAGCAAGTTTTAGTTTAGAAATGAGCTTTCAACAAATGAACATTTTGAAGTTGACGGAAATGGTGCTTTTTATATTGCTTTGTTAACCGAAAAAAGTTAACTCGTTTTCAAGTCTATGCTTCAGGGTTCGCCCAGATTTTCTGTTTCATGGGTGATGACATTCTCTTGTGTAAGAGACGCCTGTACGGAAGTTCGAAACAATGATAACCTTATACATGTTAACATGTGAAGCAAGGCAAGAAAGGTAATCTTGAGAGCGCACATGGTAAAGGAAAAATGATATCTGCAAAGACTATACATTGCACACGATCCTCGTATGCATGTTCACGAGCGAAGTCTCGCAAATTCGCCGCTTATGTAACCGTCTACTTTTCTGTATCTACAAAGTTAAGAGAGATGTGCTTTGATACTGGTTCAGAATATACTCTTTCAGTACAGTGCATTTACGAGTATAGGAAGAGGTGAAAGTCTGGCAAAAGTACCACATTTTAGAATAACAGAACTAAAAAATTGACGAGAAAAATATTTACCAACAACACATACGGTTGTATAACAAAAATATTAAAGATATCAGTGAAATATTGATTCTTCTCTCACCAATATTAATATAAGTGATAATCAAATAAGTTGAGAACTCAATGTTAAGAGTTTTATAGATAACTTACAATGGCACACAAAGTTAAATGCATTGTAATGCCGAAACAAAATTATTCGGCTGAAATTAGTTTTGTTGCAGCGTAATAGATAATATTCCTGCCAATTTCGTAAAATTTACAAACATAACAAAACTGGTTCGAAACTTGTTAAGGAACTGTGAATGTGTGGAGGAGTGTGTGAAGTGGAAGGAAGAGACGTTCACGGAGTAAAAGAGAGAGACGACAGGAGGGGAGACGGAAAAGGCGAGGGAGGAAGGAAAGGGGAGGGACGGAGAAATGAGATAAGGATGCAAGGAGAGGGAGAAACAAAGGAGGAGTGAGGAAGCAAAGGCGAGAGAACAAGGCTAAAGCGGAGGGACTATGAAAGAACAGGAAAAAATGAAATAGTGGTGGAAGAATAGAAAGAGGGGTTTCCTGAAAAGGAAGAGAGGCGAGAGAAAGGAGACAGAAGGAGACGGAGGGAGGAGTGAAGTGTATGAGACGAAGAGTGGAGTCGCGTTAAAGGCGAAAAAGACGCGTGGATTGGAGTTGTGGAGGAGGAGGAGGAGGAGGAGGAGGAGGAGGAGGAGGAGGAGGAAGGAGGGGGAAGAGGGGAGGAAGTGTAAGCAACCACCGCAGGGGCCTTCGGCGGCCGCGGGGCGGCGCGTGCCGCGTCGCGAGCGCCAAGGGGGCGCCGGGGGACTTTCCTGCAGAGCACACATCGGCCATATGCTCATCGACGCACGGCGCGGCGCGGCGTGGCGAGGGACGGGCGGGGGCGGGGCCGGCCGCAAGGACGCACGGGGCCTTGCTGCCTACCGTCGCTTAAAGAGGACAGCCAGCGGCGCGTGCAAACTCCGAACCCACACACTTCTCTTTTACTATACTCCGACAAAATTATGTCTTCCAGAGGGTTTTAAGGTTACATTTTTACTTAAGTTTCAACAAATGTGTTCAATGTTTGAGGGATTGATTAGTGATTCCTGGCGCGGAAACTGATAATATAATTATTTCCTTAAGTGTAGTGCATGTTTCTATCATGAGAGCTGGCGGTATCTTCCCCCTCAGGATGGCGAGATCCGGTGCCGAACTACGTTGGTTTGCGTGTACCTATCAGGTATCTCCCACCAGCGGGCCAACGCCCCAGCCGACAAGCTCTAATCTCCCGACAAGTATGGTAGTGTAATGAATGTGAGTGTAAGTGTGTGCATGTAAGGGGGGAAGATAAGACAAGGAAGGGGAAGGATAGATCGCGCGTGGTCCATGCCCCTTTGTTAGGGTACTGCACCAGCATTCGTCCGGTGTTCATCGGAGAAAGTATGTAAAACTGCCGATCAGAACAGCCGGCCCCTAGAATTATCTCCCAAACAGTGCTTGAGTTTGACCTAGCTATCCAGCTAGTGTCAAAATCCTGCCACCGTCGGCACTGGAATCCCAGAATCTCCTGGTCACAGATACTGCAGTTACATCAGTTGATGCCTTGAGTCACCTTTGCCGGTACAATGTTTGAATAAATAGAAACTTACAATTAAGGATACCCAGGAAGGGTCCTTCAGAAAAATAATAAAACATTTGAAGTATAAAATACGGACAATTTGAACAAGTTATACAGCTAATTAAGGAGGATGCAGTAGGTCTTAGGAATATCTTGGTTTGATTCTTCGAAAAATATTAACTGATTTACCTAGAATGTACATACGAGTGGCAGGACAAGATGAAAGAGAAGAGTAGAAACGTGAAAAAATTTTAAAAACCAAATTTATTTTGCAGTACTTCCAGTTTACGAATGTTGGTTTTAGAGGTACTTCCTTGTATTGGACAGATGTAACTCAGTGGCTCAAGAACAGACATTAATAGGTTACATTCCAAGCAGTTATTCATAAGAAACACGGGTACGGGTACACAATTACTGGGTACCCAACCTGCTCTAAAATCTTTCACCATTCAACGACTAAAGTTCACCATTCAACAACTTTATATTAAAATTCAATTGAGAATTCATCAGTTAAATTTTGCTTCGCATTTTCTCTTCCCGATAAAGAAACGCACGAGCCATTTTTTTCTTTCTCTAAAATACGTTAAATGAAATCTAATTGGACCATTCGAACATTGGAATCTTCTCTAATCACAGTGCATTTGGCGAGAGATCGTGGTTTTTATTCCGAACGTTCTAGAAAGGTTTCGGAGAACGAATCCGCACAAAACTATCGGTCAGAGCGAAGTTCCACGAAAAAAACCGCCGGCACAAGAGGAGACGTATTGCCTTTTAGAGCCGGCGTAATCCATTTACGTGTCCGCGCTTTGTGTGCCCGCGGCGAGAGGGACGGGCGACGGGTGACGGGGAAGGAGAAGGGGGGAGGGGAGGGGAGAGGGGGCATCGACGGCCGGCGAGTTGCGATGTCGACTCGTCGCCCTCAGAGGACGCCCGGGCGGCCCTCACCCTCACCCGCCCGCCCGCCCCCCGCCCACCGGCATTTTCCAATATGGCGGGGCGGCGCAGGAACAAAGGCCTCGTGCATTCCGCCGACAAGCGCCCGCGCCCTCTCTCGATCTCCTGGGCTCGTGCCTGCGTCCGCGTCCGCATTGGTCCTCGCCACCGCCTTAATCATCTTTCTTATACCCTCCCTCTTTTACTCTTACCGCTCCTGCCGTCATCCTTGTCATCGCTCTAGCCATCGTCATTCCTATCATCATCCCTACTACACTTGCTATCGTTCCTGCCGTCATTTTTGCCATCGCTCGTACCATCACTTGTCACTGCATTTGACAGCGTGCTTGTCATTGATTTTGCATTCAACCTTATCATTGCTCCGCCTCACCTTTCTAATTGCCCTTGAAATCCCTCTTGCTTTCACCTAAGTCAGTGCTCTAGCCAATGGTATAGTCGTCATCCTACCCATTGCTATTACAATCGCTCTTGCCCCACCTGCTATTTTTCCGGCCATCGGTCTCGTCATCATTGACCTTGACAATGCCTTAATAACATTTCTTGGCGCCTCCTCATCACCGCCATATCAATTGGCATCTCTCTCGTCAGTGCGCTTGCCGTCACTATTGTCATAACCCTTAGAGTTGCCCTTGCTTTCGCCACCGCCATTCCTGCCACCGCCCATACCCGAGTCATCATTCAGCTATTCATGGAGTAGATCCGCCCTTGGGAAGCAGTTCTCCCAATTGGTTCAGTAACGCCGTGATTTCCACGAAGCTCTAATGAGTCCCAGCTACGTAGAGGGAATTTGAAGAACTACTGCGTAACATACGAGTATAGCAAATACTACTTTCTAGTATGATTTAAATGGGAAGTACGTTTTTAATGTGGTACGCAACTTGGAGAATCTTTATTCCTTGTTTATGAAGCCTTGTAATTTCTTACAATCGCTGCACCCTTTTTCGACATTGTCTCGGGGTTTGATAATTTAGTTTCATAACGTTTCATAATGCTGATACAAGACAAAAGAAGATCGCGTTTAATGAACATTTTGCAAAACACACATTCTACACGGGTTAGATTAAAATTAATGTTGCAGAAAGTTCTCTTTAGGTCCCTTCGTGGCGTAGATGTATACAATAAAAGACGAATGAGGTAGTTGATTAAGTCTATGCTCTACGGATCTTGCCTTCCGAAAACTTTTGTGTTCTTATTGTGGGAAAGACGAACTAAAAAATCCGATAGAAGATTCTGGCTTGTAAAATTCTCTTACAATCAGGTCATCATCCCTTCAATCGGTAACTTTTACCCTACGAAGTTAAAATAGTTGAGAATTAGAAGTTCCCGTAAGTACCAAATCTCTAGAACTAATAAAGCCGAACACTTCTTTACTCTTTCATTTGATTTTATCATCTTCCAGACAGGTCTCGTGGAACTATGAGCCAAAGATTTCGTGTTCCCTTTCTGGATAACTTGAAGTAATAAATGATGAACTGAATTATATTTTGAGGTTACTTTTGCAGTTAACCTCCACCTAGAGAATGTGAAAACGTTAATTCCGTTTGTACAAGTAAAACAAATTAGTTCCACATATGTTTTCAAACCATTGAATTATTAAATTTAAAAAGGAAATTATTGATAATTGTTTTCACGTAACACACATAAGCACTTAAAATTGATTCTAATGCAGTTTGATAAGGAAATGGTTGAGTGAAATTTTTATTAAAGAAAATATCTTTCAATTAAATAACAACTTTTTTAAATTTATTAATTTACACAGATCCATAATCCAAGAAAAAACACTACTGAATTAATGTAGTTCGAAGTACTACACAAATCACTTAGAGTGCACATTTCCTAAATGACGCGAGAATACTGCGTCAATGGGAGTTCCTTATCTGACTAGACTGACCTTTGTCAGTGTTCGATATTTAATTAATTTTGTCACACAAAAAAATCTTAACGACGTCCCTCGACTAGGTTTAAATTGTTACTGAAATCACTCATAATCTTTGACATATTTTCCTATTCTTTTTCAACAATGCTACATCTTTAACAGTGTAAGACAATACGCCTTCGTGAATGAAATCAATGATATCATTAATTTTGTATTGGCTATCTTCATAATAATTTATGGCTACCTTCATGATAACTTTTGCGTTTTCCAGTGGGTATTTGGCTACTAATTCCTGTACTCCGTAAGCTTTCTCACATTTCATCACACGTTTCCTCCCACGCGTATCTTTAAATACTCTTCCTATGAACTACTTCACGCATCAACGCAGCCAATGTCGAATTTACGACGAAAACTACGATTTCAATTTTCGACTGATTCAGGCCGGTTTACCCTACCACACCTATAGATATTTCACTTAAAAAACTAACGGTATAAACATATTTATTTAAAAGATAGAAATGCTCATGTAAATATTACGATCGCGATCTGTAGGAAACCAAAGTGCTGCACAATGAAGTTGTCGCCGATCCGTGTCTAACATTTATATCTTGTCAATTCGAAAGATATCAGCTCGGTAATACAAATATTTTTTAATAATTTTAAGTTTTTATTATTAATGTAATTATCGCACGGTTTCGTTTTTATGAGCGAGTTTTGTATTAGGTTTTCTTTTGCTGTAGTTATCAAGTTACAAATAGTTTATATAGTGTGCCAGAAAAGTCTCTCTCTTCGCAGTAGTACCTCACATCAGAAATCATGTTCGTAGCACGAGCATGTAACAAAATAAAACGTAAAATGCGTACTCACCACAATCATAATAAATGTTAGAAGTCTTGTTCCTTGCACTTGTTTCCTAGTGGTCTGGTTGCTACCAACATAAATGCAATTTTTAATAAGAGGCCCTGATTCGGCTCAGTGCGAAGTGACTTTCCTGGCGCACTGTATTATGATTACTAATCAGGTAATTTTCCAATTGCAGCCACAGGAATATTATTCAATTAAACTGATTTTAGTATTATTACTAATTATATATTAATATAATATAACATAGTACATATTAATTATTTTAATATACAATTGGTACATAATATAATAACATTTTAATAATATAAATAAATAATAATAATAATAGTAATAATAATAATAATAATAATAATAATAATAATAATAATAATAATAATGACGTCCTAGAAACGATGAAAAAAACAACAATTTTTCTCTGAGCTGGTATCCATTATTGTCTTCGGCGATGCGTAAAAAAACAAAACTCTCTCCCCCATCGTGCGTGTAATAAACGCGTTTTACGCCGTAATTTTCGCGCCGCAGTCACGGGCTTCTGCTCCATCGAACGGCGCTGAATGCGATCGGGCGGCGTTCACGCCTGATTAGAGTCCCACGCTGTCACGTTATCGCGCCCACAGGGAAGATTTACCTCATATCGCCTGCACGCTCCGTGGCAGCTCTCAAAAGAACAGATCGGGCGAAACCAATATGACGTTTTGATTGGAGACGGTGCTTCCGCTATCACTCCCAACAGGCACATTGTAATGCACCGCCAGTTTTCATTTAAAAACACGCAAACAGTTATCTTTCTGTAATGTTCGATGGACAAGAAACTTATCATTCTGCATTTAACATGTTTGCTTGTTTGAATTTATTATTTATAAATTTTAAAAAACACTCTTTGAGGTCTAGAAAACTCAAAAGCGTTTGAAGTTCTTAATGTTTTGGCTAGGCAGTAAAAATAAGCCAAAAAGTAATAATCATATCATGAAAATTAACACATAGTTTTAAACGTTTATTCTGTGAACATGAACATGTCATACTATCTTCGTCATTATAATTTAAAAATTCAGCAGTTTTTGATACCTCATGCTAATACAAAAATTGTTAATAAAACATCCAACGTGAGTATCGACTCACATCGGCTTTTGCTTTCAAACTGGAGTGAGCTATATACTCTGAGATTTTCATCAACCGAACAAAGAAATAGAACCGAATAAACCAAAATAGAACAAAGAACCGAAAAAAGCGAATAATTATTTCGCTTTTCTAATTCCTCCTGATTTATAATAAGATGTAGCTCTCTTATTACTTGTGTACTATGATGCTATTTAACTATATTAAGATTATATATGCTATTTAATCATGTTCAAATAATGAATCAGACTCATTTATGAAAAAAAGTTAAAGAAGACTTAATAATCAATGACATAATAACTTTACTCAAAATAATATATCTTATATGATGAAAGACCTACCGTAATTGTAAGAAAAAGCGATTTATTTCGAACAAGGGAAACCACTTCATATCCTTCTGAGCAAGTTTCAGGAAAAGTATTTTTCCACATATCTCCCTTCCCCTATGCGGGCTCCCCCAAAAGATAAGGTTCGATGAAATGCCGACTACCGAATGCTTTCAAACAGTTGATGACTCTCTCGTGAGATTGATTTGACAAATGTCTTTCACTTCAGGGTCTATCTCAACACGAACGTACTACCATTAGGGAAAGTGCAAAGAAGTATTATTTGAAAGCAGGCGGTTTCAAAATATGCCCAAGTACAAATAGAAATGAATTAACAAATATAGGAACTCGTCTAAATATACCCTGAAAGCTGGTCACTTTATTTCACAAGAAATTCATATTGCCTTTGAAGTACACCGATATCCACACAAATAATATATCATTTTAAATGGTGCGTGTTGTTTGGACTGTTAGGTGTACGCAGTGCACAATTATATGCAACACGAAAAAAGCATATCCCTGACTGTGCGTGTCAACATTGGGATAACTTCTATGAAGTAAATATGGAGTAGTTTTCGTATTATTCTTGTCTTGTCCTCTCACTAAGATTTCCAGAACTGGTTATGCCCATAATACACAACTTAAGAGCGCGGCAAAGATGTGATGGTAATTCTTCCTTTAGTAAAGTGACATGGATTCGTAATGGGTGGTCCCAGAGTGATCGATCCAAGAGAATAAAAAACTAACATAATAAAAAATCAAGCATTTGATGTTCAGGCAGCATCGATGAGGAAACTCTTCTCCCAAATGCAGCTTCAAGCATGCCGATCGTTCCAATTAATTTGCCAATACACTTTCGTGATGTGTTCCAATGTAACCCGTCTAGGTCTGAGCGTTCCGAGTTCACACATCGGCAATCGTCTGAAGCCCCAAGTGATTCCGGGCGCGTCAACTGCTGAAGTCATTAGTTCCGTAAGTGTAATGCATGTTTTCTCCTGGAAAGTGGCGGCGACCTTCCTAGCTGTTTAGTGAGATCCGTCGCCGATCTACCTGTCAGATTGCTGGTTTTCCGCAACAATGCATCTTCCGCCAGCGGGTATCGCTCCAGCTGGGACAATCTGTAAGCTCTCGACTGATCTTCCGACGTGTGCGTTATTTTAGTGCATGCGTGTGTGTGTGTGTGTGTGTGTGTGCATGTGTGTGTGTGTGTGTGTGAATAAGAGGTGAAGGTAGCCCAAGGAAAGGAAAGGAAAGATCACGCGCGGTCCGTTATCTTTCCTTTAAGTTACTACTCCACCTCTGCTCTGAGGTTTCACAAAATTGTACCTCAGTTTATGCGTATATACATTCAGGTTTCGATCAACTGCAAATCCGTAACCAAAATAAAACAGAAGTCCATGAAATCGTTCGTGAGTTTTACCCGCGGGACTGTGGCCACAGACGCTCGTATTTGCTCGAACCACTAAAACTGTTTTAGTGTGTGAGGCCCTTTACACGCCGACGTGAAATGTGACCGGAAAGGGAACGAAGACTTCCGTCTTCGCCTCCACGGGCTTCTGCAAAACACGGCATCCACGGCCGGCGCGCGAGGCGTGGTGGGTCGGGCCTCAACCACTGGCGGCGGTGGGGGGTGGGGGCTGAGGTGGGGGCGAGGGCGGAGAACGCGAAACACGTGCTGTCTTGGGCACACACACTGCGGCCACGAGGGGGGCTGCTCTCACGATATTAAACCACCGCCCTCGCCGTTGCGGCGCTGCCATCGCCATTGTTCCGCTGCCGCCTCCTTCCCCCTCTCTTTACTCCCACAACCGATCCTCCGCGCGAGAGGGAGTTAGACTGTCGGGCTTCCGGGTTGCCCAGTACCATGGTCATTCGTCTCATGACTGTCGTGCGTACGAGTATTACAGCCGGGAGGTAGTGGGTTTTACCCTACCAGTGGAACGCGAAGTTTGGCGCCTCCCTATACGTCGTCTGGCGGAGGTCTGGGCACCGCCAAAACCAGGCTAAGCTCTAAGCTCTCAACGTTTGTGGTACGTAGTGCATGTAAATGTGCGTTTGTATAAGGAGATAGGACACCCCTGTAGAGTAAGGGAAGATGGCGCATGGTCCGTGGCCCGATTGATAGGGTTCTGCTCTGGCATTCTCCCCCAGACACCACTACTGCGCCGTGGCCCCCGTCGCCAAGGAGACCTTCGCCTCGCCCCCTCACCTCGAGCCTTCGTCGTCGCCCTTTGTGAGGCTGCTCTCGCAACGCGGTGTGGCGCGACCTCGCGCGTCTATCTCCAGCCCCTCGCTTAAGCGGGCCCCGACGGCCGCCCCGCCATACAGCGCCCGTCTTTCTACTCCGGTATTTCATTCTTCCTTTCTGACTTGCAACGTCTCTCCCAACCCCGCCTCATCTCGCCGCAACCCGCCGCCGCCGCCGCCGCCGCCGCCGCCTCGCCTCGCCTCGTTCCATCTCACCTCGCTCGTTTCGCCTCGTCTCACCTTCCCTCTTCTCGTCACACCTCGCCTCCGCTCGCTCCTCATCGCCGCGCTTACGCCCGCCTTGCTCGCTTAGCTTCTTACCGCTTCGCTTCGCTCCGGTCTGCTTTCCCCAGCTCATTCCCACCCCGTTTCCCTGCTTCGCTTCATCTCATGTCCTCCCCCCCCCCCACTGTTTCGCAGCTCCTCTCATCGAGGCCTCTCATTCCTCCTATCCTAGCTTCATTCTGCTCCGTTTCACTCAGCTCCGCCTTGCCTTGCTTCCTTTTGCAGTGCCGCCCCGCCATGTCTCCTCTCCCCTGCTCCTCCCGCAACGCCAGTTGCACAGCGCTCAACCTCGTCCCACCCATTCGCACTTCGCCTTGCTCCCTCCTGCATCGCCTTACTTCCCTCCCCGGCCTCTCATCCCGCATTACCTCATCCTGCCTCGCTGCCCTCCTCACCTTAGACCTTTCCGCTTTGCCACGCATCGCCTCGGCTCGCACCGGCCCCTCTCTCTGGCTCGTCCCGCCTCGCTCCAACCCCCTCCACTTCCCCTTCCCCTTCCCGCCCCTCCGCGTCAGGCGGCCGCGAGCGCGCGCTCGTTAAGCCGCGGGCGCGTGGCGTATCTCGTGCGGTCAGCCGCCGCCGCCTCACCTCCGCCATTGAACCCCTACCCATCCCGCCCCTCCTCCTCCTCCTGCCACCGCTTTTACGCGCACTTACGCCACGGGGCGCAATATCGCACGGCTCAGCGCCGGATCAGCGTTGCCCCGCGCCGCCGCGACGCGGGGCTCGCTTCGCCCCCACGTGACTACGCCAGGCCCGCGGGGGATGTACAGCTTTATCCCCTGTACTAACTACACACCACTTGTTTGCAGGCGTGTCATGCAATGTGTTTCCAGATTACGTTACCAAAATATCAATTCGCTTACAGTTATGAAAAAAATATATGAACACCAGCGTTTATTAAAAAAAAGCTTAGTGTGAAGATTTTAATTATATTAAATTTAACTGTGGAGTAAAACGTTTTATTTTCCTAAATAAGAAGATGTAAGAATCAAACAAATTCCAATTATATTTTACACTGGGAAATCCAGAATAAAGACACTTTGGAGACGTTTCGCGATAGGATGTAAAAATTGTCTTCTGAGCTCCGAATCTCCGTGTGAATGCCAGAAGAAATAGCAAATGCTGTAATAATTAAGAATTGAAAACCAACTAAACAATGTACTTTAGAATAACCTGTGTAACGAGAAACATGGTAAAGAAATATCTGCAGATATAAAAGCAAAACGCACACATTATGGTTTACTCACAGGAAGTTCAAAACGCTTACATTTTACTTCGTGCGGGTCTCAAGTTGCCATGGAATGCCTCAAACGGCGCGACAAAGCGTAAGTATATATTTTAATATGGTATATATCCTAATAAGGTACATATCTCAATAAAGTATATGTATTTTAATAATGTATATATCTTCTAATTATGGTCCCATTCAACCAACAATACCTATAACCCCATTTGATGAGAAAAATACCTTAAAAATAATCCCAAAAATATGCCCACAACAAAAGTGCTGGGAATCAAGTACTTAATCAAATGATACCATCATCTAACGTATGTCAAAACCGTATTTAAATATAGAAGTTATTGAATCTCGCCTTACTAAGGACACCTTATGGATGGCACGTTTAGCAGAAACACACCCGATATACGAAACATGTTTGTTTCTCTACACAAAACGCAATGTCACATCCCAAAACTCTTTATTACGGCCATGCCGTTCCCTTCATAGCCTTCCGTGGAGCTACGAGATTCCGTGCTCTAAACGTCTGGCGCGAGCCACAACGGAGGGCGGAGGGGGGGGGGCGCTGGGAGGGAAGGCAACGTGGGCGGCCGCGACGGAAGCGAAGCAGAGGCGGCGGCAGCAGCGGAAACGAGCGTCTACGCAACCTCGGCCCGGAAACGAGTCTGGCGTCCTCCCGCTTCCCTCCCACTTCTCAACAGCCTGCTCTGCG
Organism: Gryllus longicercus; assembly: GCA_038098605.1. Taxonomy (NCBI): domain Eukaryota; kingdom Metazoa; phylum Arthropoda; class Insecta; order Orthoptera; family Gryllidae; genus Gryllus; species Gryllus longicercus. The sequence goes on from JAZDUA010000021.1 coordinate 1,760,173, forward strand.
CTCGTTTCAGCCTACTAACATCAGAGAGTAAAATTTCCTCCGCGAGCGAGATTTTTGAATTTCGTAATGGTCAAAATGTAGTCGTTTACTGACTGGAAAAAAATTGGAAGTGTTGGTTTCGTTACGTGTGGATGTAGGACCAGAATTAAGTAACGTCATTATTCAGCGAAAATAAATCAAAGGTGGAGAAGAGAGCTTGCCTTTTTCGATCGGATCTTTCCCAACTATCCAAATTCTCAAGCTTTCTGTTCTGGTCAGTTTTCATTGCTTTCCATGGCTGATGTTACCTCAATGAGGATTGAATGGGATCAAAGTAAAAATCATATAATCCCTTAATACAATATCTAATCCTCATATTAATATTAACACAAAGTGACTTATTAAATTCGTCAGGTTATATACTGTCGAAACATTAAAATATTACATGACAACAAATAATAAATTGATCCTGGAAACAATATTTATATTTCTATGACGAAAATCTCGAGGCATTCTCTTTAATACTTTGCAAAAATGCGAGTTTCGATACATTGAAAGAGAAATTATAGTAAGAGAAGATAAATTCTCGATCTCTCTAGAGAACAAACTCCTACCAAATGACTTTCCGCATATTTACTTGCCCCGTGAACGCCATATTACCTGAAGTATTGTTTCAGAGGGCAAGACTGAGAGAGACAAAGAGGATTTCCACCCGTGCCTTTGCATCTTGTCTCGTATAGCAGCTTCCAGTTTCGCGTCCGTTCAACGCTCTCATAAGGGCTAATTTCTGAAAGCGGCCTGGGCAAAACGCCGGTGAACGGCGGGAGGGAGCGAGCGAACGAGCGGAGGTAGGGGGTGGGTGGAGAAGGGAGGGGCAGCCAGCAGTCACTGCGTCAAAAAACGCGCCGCTCCGCCGCTCTCGTCCCTCCGCGCGCCGCCGATACGGAGACACGTATTACGAGGTAATTAAGGTAAAAGCCACAGCGAGCAGCGGCGCGCGTCCCGGTCAGGGGGTGCGCGTGGGGAAACGCGTGGGCGAGCGCAGGTTGCGGGCGCGGCGGCGGGGCAGGTGCGGTGGGAGTCGCCCCGGGGAGGTGGGTGAGGTAAGAGGGGGTGGGGTGGGGCGAGGTGCGGCCAGCTGTGGCGATGTAAGAGTCCGTCGCTGTAGTGGTGGGGGTGGCAGGAAAGGTGCGGAGAAGGGTAAGGGTATGGCAGGGTAGATCAGGTGGATGATACGGGCACATCGCAAAGGAGGCCGGGGCTGGGCGGTGGCAGAGCGGGGGCTGGGCCAGGGGTGGGCGAGGGCGGGTGAGGTTGAAGCGGTGGTCGTGGCCAGACGGAGGCGGGGCGGGGGTAGACGGGGCGAGGCGCGCGAGGGGTGGGGGTACGAGGGCGGGAGCGTGATGGGAGCAGGGTAAGAGTTGGACGAGGGCGGGGTTGAGGTGGAGATCGGGGCGGGGCGGGGCGGGGCGGGGCGGGGCGGTGCGGGCGAGAGGCGGCAAAGCAAGGAAGGTGCTCGACCAGGAGATAATTCACAGGGTAGGATGGTGTAAATGGGTGAGGGCAGGGCGGGCCGGGCAGGAGCGATGGAACGGACACAGGGGCATGGACCGCCGTGACAATGCAGAGGCCGAAGGCAGATGTACGGGCAGTTTTGTCAGCGGGCATCGTGGGCGCGAGTGGGGACGACGGGGTGGGCGAGGTACAAAGCGGGATAGATGAGAGAGCGGGAGCTAGTCATGACAAAAGGTGCATCTGTTTTGAGTGCCTGCGTATGTAGGAGCAATGGAAAACTACAGAGCTGTTAGAGAGTTGCGGTGTGAATCAATCTACGCTAGAGATTAACGTCGCGTCCACTTATCACTGAGCTAAATGAACTTCAGAGTAAAAAACTTCAATACTGTTGAAGTGTAACAAACTCGCCGGGGGTAATGGTTCACTTTGATTAAATGAGATGAGAACTGTAGTTTGGTTGTAATACGAGCTACGATACAAAAATTGGGAATTTCATAAATATTTCAAGTATTACAGAAAATAATGACTAGTATAGGAATAATTAAAGTTAAAACACAATATAAGTATTTTGGAGTCACACTAACAGCAGATGGTAGAGACGAACAGGATGTGAAAAATAAAAATATAAGTGGAAGAATAGCCACAAGACAGTTGAACCCAGTGCTATGGAACTCAATTATTTCAATGAAAACAAACAAACGTATATATAGCTCCTTCATAGAGAGTACCACACTCTATGGGGCAGAAGTCTGGACTCTATCAAAAATATTGAAAGACAAATTTCAATCAACAGAAATGATGTTCTGGCGAAGATGTTATAAACTTTCTCTGTTAGATAAAATGATGAAATAAGAAATAAAATGAAAGTGCAAACAACCTTGAACGAGACGATCGAAATGAGACAACTAAAATGGTATGAATATGAGAAGGTTGAAATCGGATAGACTTCCTCAAAAAGTTTGGAAGTTGATACCAAATCGAAGAAGATACAGGGGAAGACCGAGAAGAACATGGAACATGGCAATAACTGAAGCCATGGAAAAAAGAGAAATGGAAGAAAACGATGTATGGGATAAAGAGGCATGGAAATTGGGATGCGGAAAACGGCCAAGGCTGTAAAAAACCGCTAAATAGATAGATAGACAGAAAATAATGCACCATCTTCTATGACAGGGGCGAAATTTCGCTGACATTAATGCGAGAAACTGGATATTGAGAGACAATACGAGTTTGAATACATCCCGTTTGATACATCAGTTCTATGAGGAATAAATTCCAGTTCGGATTGTGGAAAAAAAACTTCTGGTCAGGTTTAAACAGAACTTTATTTTTAATATATAAACTGAAGATACTTTAAAGTATATACTGGCATATATCTGGAAATAGCATGCTACAAACTTGATGTAAATTTTCATTAGAAACAGTCTGCAGTAAAGGAGTCGACATCACAGGAAACCCGGCATAAACGGCTTGATGAACCTTCTCTTGCCACTTGCGAACTCGCTGATGAATTGAGAGGCCGCGCTAACACTCCCACGAGGACTTCAACGAAGAAGGCGCCGCTTTAATAACACTCGCTCCCGCGAAACAGGCCCAGCTCCCCGCTCCTGCCCTCTCCCGCCTGCTCCGCGGGCGAAAAAAGAAGGGGGGAATTTATAAAGCTCTCTCGCGGCCCGGTGTGTGCTTAGCACTTCACCCTTCTCCCGTCCCCTTCTTCCGTTCCGTTGTTTCGTCTTCTTTTTCTTCCGTGAACGCGGTCCATAAATTTCCCCAACACGCAAATCGCCTCGCGGGCCCTCCTCGGCAATAAGCGAAATTGCACACACCGCTAGGAGAAGAACTCTTCTGGGGCATCGGCGCCAGTCGCCAGGGCATCCCCGTTCGGGATAGAGTTCACAGATCTACAGGGAGATTCAAAATTGCTCTGCGGGGCCCTAAAGGGGGGCTGCGGCTTGGCAAGATAATTTACGAGCGATACACTTTGTTCTTGCACAATTGTCAAGAGTGTTTCCGCTAGCAGGTGGGAAACACAGTTATTCAAATTATTGTTCTCAATGATGTCCCGGCAGGAAGTCAATTCCTTCAGGAAGAACAGAAAGAAGGGTAATAGCCCAAATCATTAGCTAATTAGCTATTTTAAGTAGTTCTTATGACACCGAAGCGAACATTTTCATATTAATTGTCACCGAAATACTCATTTCCTTCTCAATTCAAATCGAACGTTTGAATTGCTTATGGAAGAATTCCCCAAATTAAGGAAATGTGCATAGAATACACTGCTCCTCGCGGCACGTTACACACTGTTTTTATCTATTTTTGAAGTTAAATAAGTAAATAGCGAAGAGCGATGATCCGCAAGTGGTAAGAAAAGTTTTGCGACCAGAGGCTGCGAGCTTGGTGCAGCGAAGCGGCAACGTGTTGCATCGAAGAGATGATCCTGGACTTGGGGAAATTGCGAAAGGGACGCGCTCAGCGTTCTGACTGTACGATACACAATGTTTCATAACCACGTCCGCTTTAACGAGCGCTTGGCGTTGTAACTGACACACGTTGAACCCTAACCAAACAGTATCGCGCGGCAACCAAATTTGAAATTGCTAATGTGGGCACACACGGACGCTCCATATTGCCTGAATTGTATTTCTTTGATTATTTCGAAATTATAATTACGAATAACATCGTGTGGGTTGGAAGCAATCCAGTACAAGCAGTGGTGTACTCAAGGAAGGGGGGGCTATTTACAAATGCAAAAATGAATATTTTATTAAATTATGCATTAAAGAAACTCATTCAATATATTAATTGTAAATGTTGTAAACATTAATAAATTAACAAATAAAAAATACATTTTGTAACCATCATAAATAAAATTTTTTTTACAAGAAAATATCAAGACCGGCGGACATTATTCCTGAAGACCCTCCCCCCCCCCCCCCCCACACACATACAAACAGAAAAATCCCAGGTGTGCCTCTATGTGATCGGTTTCACACGCCACAACCTTTTTTTTTTCTCGAAAACAACGGACAACTCGATAAATCTACAATACCCAGCCGAAAGTGTAAGGGATATCATTTCGAAAGTAGCCACAGTACTATGTATTTGAAGAAGGACAGGGATCCATATTGTAACCGAACCGATTACCTGTGGAATCGGTTGGCGACCCTGCCACTAGCTCAGATCGGTGATGGAAGGAATTGTTACACTGTACGGTGGAAACACAAAATAAACACTTGTTCACTGGTAAAAATTCACATTTATTCCTGGGCAGTATGATTAAAATGCCCCAGGGAAGTTACACTCTTAAATTTAATAAAAGAATAGCGGAAAATTAGATAAGAGGAGAGAAAAAAAAAATGAAAAGTTAGTTTTAGGAGTTAAGCTTAAAGAACTAAAAAGAATTATAGCTAACAATTACAATGGGTAAAATTACTACTAGTCAGTGTGTCAGAGCGTGACACCGCATTACTAAAATTTTATACAATAGGGCGGGAGCCCTAACGATACCACTTGGAGAAGGGTCTTTGTGCGGCCGGGGGGGGCGGCCGTGGCGCGGTCGAGAGGGTTGCCTGGCGGCCTTCAAAAAAAAATTGCCTTCGGGAAAAGGCAATGACCTCTCTCGTCGCCAGCTGGGCAGCCGTCTCGTAGTGTCACGAAAAAGGCTGCGATGCGTGGCTGCGTAGGCGGTGTCCAGAAGTCTGGTTGAGCGGGCGGATCTGGAAGTTCTGGATGAGCTAGCAGATCTGGAAGTTCTAGTCGAAACTGGTAGTACTAGATGAGCTGGCCGGACGATTTCAGGAACGGAGTGATCAACTATGCGTCTCTCTCTGACTTTTATGATAAGAAGTCGAACACAACTTCGGACAGTTTAAAATTCGATTGGAGAAACATTCGCCTCTCTTCATGGCGAAAACCCACCCCAGAGAAAATTCTCTCTCCACTGCAGTCGGCTCACAGCTCAAAACTCGCAGTAAAATAACATAAGTCCCCACATAGGCATTATCGCCCGAATAATTCCCACCCCCATATAAGTTCCTCTCTCCACTGTCCTCAGTCGAATATTCAAACTCAGAAAATAATACGTTTTCCAGAGACACGATAGTCTTTCCCCGGCGCCGAATACTTTGGCCCCGTCTGATAGATGAAAATTTTATAAGTCCGGCGAAGGCGAACTTTGCCTCTGACCGACGTCTAGCTCCCCGAAAGAAACTTCTATCCCCGTCTGATGCCCCAGCTCTTCTGCTTTTCTCTCCGTCGAAATCTTATAAGGTAAATTTTTTCCCCCACCCAATTCCTCTTATGTGCCCTAGCTCTTTATAAAAGTCAAGTCACTATTGGCTCTAGGTTGTTGCGCATCACGCTATTTTCAGCCAATCGCCACGCGAGAAGCCACAGAATTTTCCGCCCTGCGTGCTAGCTGCACGTGCACAATGTTATTTTAATTCCTTCTAGAACATCGCCCCGTGCTTGCATCAGGGGGGGCGCGTTCGATGACAGAAGTATCGCTCTGGGCTTCCCCGAAAGTGGGTGGTCTCGAAATCTGCAGCCGGCTGTGAACACTTGCACAGTGTCTGTCAACGGCAGTCCTCCAAACGGCCTGCTTAATGGGGAGGAGGCGGTAATGGCCTCCCGCGATAAGTGAAATCGCACGTGCGACGCAGTGTTTACATCCCCAGTCGAGCTCCGGGCTACAGCTGAATCTGTTTACATTCTCCCAACTGCCCCTCAGCCTTATAAAATTTTGTATGACGAAATCGGTTTCGCCACATTGGCCTTCCCCTCCGAATAAAAAAAAATTTGAGTTCAAAAAATTAAATTTTGAAAAGCGAGAATTTTTTTTTGTTTAAGTAAAAATTAAAAAAAATGGCGATACCGAAAGTTAATGCTTTTACCAGTAGTTCTAATAAAATTTCATTTACCATTGTAATTTAAAGATAAAAATGTGATTTCTAATTAAATCTAATAAAGTACAAAAAAATTGAAAAACTTAGTAAAATTAAAAAATTTAGGAAAAGAGAGAACCGTTTGGTAAAGCCAGGGTGGTTTTGGATTTTCTTTCTGCTTGCCCCAGAAACACAAGTTCTGCGGAGGAATCCACGAGAATCTCACATCTAATACGCCTATCAAATTTTACCGTAAAATTATTTTCCGTTCCTTTCTTTATTCCTTCTTTTAATAACCGTTGTAAATCTTGACCAATTCCCCTCTTTAGATTTTCTTCCCCTTTCTTGATATTTCCCCCGTCGGTAATACCTGATTTCTCGAATTTGTCGCAGATTTGGCTGACTTCTTTGTCAAGTTCGGGTTCGATCCTAGTCGGTTCGTCGCTCATTTCCGACCTAATCTCGGTAATATTTCCGATAACTGGCTCGCGGTACGCTTCAATTTTGCTGTCACCTGCCTGGATCTTTTGACTACTTTCTGCCTGAATATTCCCAGAATACGAATTTACATCAGTTCTCGAATTCTCTAATTCTTTGCTCAAATTTTCTACACGATTCTGAATTTTCACGAATCTATCATCGAGACTGTTCTGCACTGTTCCAAACCCACGATCAATTACTGTTTCTAATTTCTCTAATTTTGTACCGTTGTTAGCTAAGCTACTGTCCAGCCGGTCAAATCTTTGCGAATGTTTCTCGTTAATGTCCGAAATTTGTTCCGAGAGGGATTTCTGATTTTCTGACATTTGAGTCGTGAAGGATTCCTTGAGGGTTTCCTTAACCTCTACAATCTGTTCCTTAAGAGTTTCCTTGAGTCTTTCGTTACTTTCAGATCGTTTTTCAATGCTTTCGGATTGTTTTTTGTTAATCTCCGACATTTGTTTTACGAGTTTTTCAATACTTTCTGACATTTGTTTCATGGCAATTAGCATAGAATCACTGATGGTGATCTTTGGCGGTGATTGTTTCCTTGGACTACCATTTCCTGCCACGTTAACACCTGGTTCGTCCAGCATTTTAGAAGTTTTGAATGAAACGCGCACACGAGATTCACAACACACGCAGCACAACACAATAGTACTCACAAACAAAATACAACAATAAAACAAATCATTACCAGTCAACAAGTTGTTTCTCTCGTAACAATGTCCTTCCATCCATTTATAACAAAATTTTGGTTAAATTTAATTTTAAAATTTGGGCGTGAAAAAACCTCAACTATTCGGCTGTCGTGCCCCACGTTGAATAGCGCCAATTGTAACACTCACCGCGGTAATTAGGTCGTCGAGGCCCCACGTTGGGCGCCAATTGTAACCGAACCGATTACCTGTGGAATCGGTTGGCGACCCTGCCACTAGCTCAGATCGGTGATGGAAGGAATTGTTACACTGTACGGTGGAAACACAAAATAAACACTTGTTCACTGGTAAAAATTCACATTTATTCCTGGGCAGTATGATTAAAATGCCCCAGGGAAGTTACACTCTTAAATTTAATAAAAGAATAGCGGAAAATTAGATAAGAGGAGAGAAAAAAAAATGAAAAGTTAGTTTTAGGAGTTAAGCTTAAAGAACTAAAAAGAATTATAGCTAACAATTACAATGGGTAAAATTACTACTAGTCAGTGTGTCAGAGCGTGACACCGCATTACTAAAATTTTATACAATAGGGCGGGAGCCCTAACGATACCACTTGGAGAAGGGTCTTTGTGCGGCCGGGGGGGGCGGCCGTGGCGCGGTCGAGAGGGTTGCCTGGCGGCCTTCAAAAAAAAATTGCCTTCGGGAAAAGGCAATGACCTCTCTCGTCGCCAGCTGGGCAGCCGTCTCGTAGTGTCACGAAAAAGGCTGCGATGCGTGGCTGCGTAGGCGGTGTCCAGAAGTCTGGTTGAGCGGGCGGATCTGGAAGTTCTGGATGAGCTAGCAGATCTGGAAGTTCTAGTCGAAACTGGTAGTACTAGATGAGCTGGCCGGACGATTTCAGGAACGGAGTGATCAACTATGCGTCTCTCTCTGACTTTTATGATAAGAAGTCGAACACAATTTCGGACAGTTTAAAATTCGATTGGAGAAACATTCGCCTCTCTTCATGGCGAAAACCCACCCCAGAGAAAATTCTCTCTCCACTGCAGTCGGCTCACAGCTCAAAACTCGCAGTAAAATAACATAAGTCCCCACATAGGCATTATCGCCCGAATAATTCCCACCCCCATATAAGTTCCTCTCTCCACTGTCCTCAGTCGAATATTCAAACTCAGAAAATAATACGTTTTCCAGAGACACGATAGTCTTTCCCCGGCGCCGAATACTTTGGCCCCGTCTGATAGATGAAAATTTTATAAGTCCGGCGAAGGCGAACTTTGCCTCTGACCGACGTCTAGCTCCCCGAAAGAAACTTCTATCCCCGTCTGATGCCCCAGCTCTTCTGCTTTTCTCTCCGTCGAAATCTTATAAGGTAAATTTTTTTCCCCCACCCAATTCCTCTTATGTGCCCTAGCTCTTTATAAAAGTCAAGTCACTATTGGCTCTAGGTTGTTGCGCATCACGCTATTTTCAGCCAATCGCCACGCGAGAAGCCACAGAATTTTCCGCCCTGCGTGCTAGCTGCACGTGCACAATGTTATTTTAATTCCTTCTAGAACATCGCCCCGTGCTTGCATCAGGGGGGGCGCGTTCGATGACAGAAGTATCGCTCTGGGCTTCCCCGAAAGTGGGTGGTCTCGAAATCTGCAGCCGGCTGTGAACACTTGCACAGTGTCTGTCAACGGCAGTCCTCCAAACGGCCTGCTTAATGGGGAGGAGGCGGTAATGGCCTCCCGCGATAAGTGAAATCGCACGTGCGACGCAGTGTTTACATCCCCAGTCGAGCTCCGGGCTACAGCTGAATCTGTTTACATTCTCCCAACTGCCCCTCAGCCTTATAAAATTTTGTATGACGAAATCGGTTTCGCCACAATATGTCGCGATATGGCATTCCGGTCCTCGCGACACGCTGCCGTCGGCAAGTGACCAGTTGTCATTTGCCGACCCCAGCGTTCCGAGGTTATAAAATGGCGAGGACTTCGCACCTCGCCCCCTCTTATTACGCGTCAACCTGCCCAAGCCAGCCGTCGTCACGCCACCCACTCCCAGGACGAAGGGTCCACTACGCGGGTAAGTCAATAAACTTATTTAAAAGATACTCTCTTTTCTTCCTGCACGAGTTGGTGGGGTTCTCCCTCTCCCCCCCCCCCAACTTGCGACACATACTCCGATTTAAATGAAGTGTCCCTTCAAGTTCGCGAGCTAAAAGGAGAGGGTGACACTGTCATTCAATCGGGAGATTCGTTTTCACTTCCAAAGTTTAGGAATTGAAGCACCCGACTGGATGACAGTGTCCTGTCCTTTCAGCTCGTGACATTGAAGGGACACTATATTTAAATCGGAGTATAAGCACGCATTCAAAGCCAGACGGGGTGTGAAAGTTCGAAAATCGAAGCAACGTATTGTCAGGTGGTATGTTCGTATTCAAAACTCACGCAGCCACAGAATAGCTCCTGTCATTATGCACTTTTTGGTCACTCCCAACAGTAATACGTCCATGAACACTTGAGGCCTATTGCTCGGCAGGGTTGTGGTGTTGTTTGTGGCTGGAGAGCGCTTTCCCAGTTCGTGGAATTGAGGCGTAAACGAGAATCCTTTAAAGCATCTCCTATTCACCACGTGAGTGTGATGTGGTTGGTCTTCCGCAGTCTTTTCAATCTGTATATTATACTATCTATTCGTATAGTGAAAGGCAAAGACAAACTACTGGTATGGTCACCGGCCCTGGGAGGGGGAGGGGCGATGAAAGGCACTTCCTTTATGATAGTGATTAGCGTTGTGTGGTTCACTCTTCAAGAGAGCATAGTCTCATAATAAGAATTTCTTGCAACACGCATGTATTGAAGACGATTGGTCTGAATACAAACATTTTTTGATGAATGTGATGATGAAAATATGTATCCTTACGGACCATTTAATATTTTTACCTCATTTCTTTCTAGATGGAATAATCGGATGACGCTTGCCAATTAATAATAAAGTATAGCTATAGATTTTCGAAGAGCTTGTTTTGGATCAATGATACAAATCGGTAAAAGATATATTTATTAGTAAAAGATGAACATACAAAATAGTCTGTAAATGATTGAATTATAGGTAGTGCACATATGACTTCAATATATTATAATCCGCAAAATCGTTGAAATTAACTCGAAATACTAAATATACTTGTATTTTACCTAGAGAATCTGAGAATTATGCTCTTACAAGTTGCTTCAACTACATCCTCTCAATAATTCTGCACGGTTAACTATCTCAATTAATTTACAAAGCAGGAACTGCGGAACTCTGTTCCCGCGCTATCTCGGAGTCGCATCTAATCGCCCAGTGGGCGCGAATGGGCAGCGAATCGAACGAGCGCCAATCCGAGGAGGTGCGAAGATGGGCGGGCGCGGCGCGCGAACCGTTTAACACGGAAAGCCCAGCATCCGCAGGAAGCTCCCAAATGGACTTAAGGGGCGGAAATGAAGGGCCCCGCTGACGTCACCGAAGGCGCGCGGAAATTGGCAGGCGGATTCGCGAGGCCGGTGGGGGAGGTTGGGGGCAGACGGATTCCGGGGGAGGACGGTAGCCGGTGGCGGGGTAGTGGGGAGTCGTAGGTGGAGAGGTGACGAGGCGGGGATAGGGCGTGGGAGCGATGGAAGCGACATAAAGAGAGGGTGAGAACGCGAGCAGGAGCGGTAGGGGCTCTGCGGCACGATGCGGTGCGGTGCGGGTCGTTGCAAAGCGGAGAAGGGCAATGCGGGGTGGGGAAGGGTCGGGAGAGGGAGGGAAAATGGAGGGGGCGGATTAGGTGTAGGCGAGGAGAAATAGTATACGGCAGAATGGGAGGGAAATGATAAGGCAGGATGAGGCAAGACAGGGCGGGGCGGGGAGCGGGGATGAGTAAGGCAGGGAACAGTGGGGTAGAGCAAGGCGGGTCGGGACGAGGCATGTCAGGGCGGGGCGGAGTGGTGTTGTGTGGTGTGGGGGCGAGGTGGGTTGGAAAAATGCACGATGAGGTGAGGTAAGGTGAGGTGAGGTGAGCTGGGGTGGTGTGAGGCGGGGTGTGTTGTGGTGTAGTGGGGTGGGTAGGCCGGGTCGAAGTGGGGCGAGGCGGGGCGAGGCAAGGCGGGGCGATGAAGGAATCAGAAGTCGTCATGTAGGCAGGTGCAACGCCAGCCGCGACAGATCGGTGCGGGGCAGAATGATGCGGGGCGGTGCTGTGCGAGTTATGGGATGCGATGCAGTGGCGGGGAGAGAGCGGCCAGGGCTAAGTAAGGGCAGCGCGAGTGGAGCGGAGCGATGAGTAGAAGCGCGTGGAGTGGGGTTGTGGTAAGGGATGAGACGATGTTGCGCCAGCTCGAAGCGAGGCGTAGTAGGCTGGTGCGGGCGGGACAACGTGGTGAGGTCGGAGTGAAGGCAGGGAGGAGGAGGATGGCGAGGGGAGCTAGAGGCCGGAGGCGGGCCGCGAAATCGGAATTTAGATTGAGGTCGTCGGCCGGAGGATTGTGATTTGCTAATTCCGTTTACAAATTAAATCATAATTATCTTCACCTCGCTGTCCAAGAATAGGCTGCAGAAACCAAGGGAGGCACCGTCCTGAGAGGGTAGGCGAATTAAGAAAAGAGCAGCGTCTCTGCACAAAACGGAGAAGAGGGACGAAGCGGATATTCGTCATAGACACACAATCTGGTATACAAATAACAATTCGTGGTTTTGACAATAAATAATGAACAGTAAATTACTACTGAATTGGGTTGGCGAAAACAACATAATGGCAGGAAAACAATATATCTGAAAGGGATATTCACTTTAACCTATCGACAATCAAGCCTTGATTTATGGTTTTACAGAATCTGTTTATAATATCGTTCCTCAATTTTCCGTTTGCATTCAATTTAAACTTCTATGCGGAACTGAAGTTCCACTTTCCATTCATATTTTGAAGTGTAAAAATAACACGGGAAAAGTTGTTTCGTTATGTGAAGGTATGTGTATTAAAGTGACATTACAGTAAAAATATATAATGCTGAGGACGATTTACTGTAACGGATATTAGATATTTAACAGAACTTTCTTAGCCGTGATGAGCTCATGAAAAGAGCTCTGTTAAATCTCGTGACATAAAAGAGATTTCACAATGAAACAATTTTTTTATTTACTGTAATCGCTGAAACAGATGCAGAAAATGACTAACTGTCGATTAGGTTCAGACAATAAACAAGATTTAGGTCGGTATAAATGATAGAGGTTAATGAATTTGTGGCATAAACGATAGTCTAAGAAGATTCGAAAAAAATCATAACACAGTTTCATTTTAAATGACAGAAAAGTGCTTTATCAAATTCAATCTTGAGAAACCGTAGCACCTAAAAAATATGAAAACGTCTATGATTTGACGAATGTCGGAAAACTGATGCGCGTATCGGAAGAGATTTTACTGCATTAAAACAAAATCTCATAAATGATAATATCTAATTTTTTTGTGTTGAACTCAACATTACGAGCTAAAGAAATTACAGACATTTGTGTAAGAACGTATGTATTCATCTGAACAGTGGTGACGATGCATGTGTACGGTTGCTATAGCACTATCATGCCGCCTCTGGGACTAAAGTATTTATTTAATACCTGTCGAAATTAAGCATCACTTCAGTCAATGAAATGTGTGGTACTAACTTATTATCTTAATTGTCATTTGAACGACTTCAAATGATTAATTATAACTAAACTTTTTATTGACCATATATTATACGACTCTTGTTATTACAATACACACTTAACTGTGAAATAAATGGCCAATAAAAGGTGAAATTACACTTTAATTATCGTGAACAATACAAAAAATATTGGAAATTAAGGATTTCGTACGATTTAGAACGTAAAACAATGACCAATTGTAACAGACTAGAAACCAAATAGATGTAGGTATTGTATTGTATTACGTATTGTAAGCAGGCTTTAATTACAACGTAAATCACAGTATTTGTCAGGATTTAATGGCGCTTAATGACAATAAAACCAAAATTAAGATGTTTGAATCCTCATTTTTTCCGGATTCCACATCCATCCCCCCCCCCCCCCTCGCAATAGAACCGAGGCGAATCTCCTACCTGCGGCGGCATGGGCACCAAATTATGATCCCGCCAGGAATAAAATATCAATTTAACCTTCGCGAAAATTAAGTTATAATTTATCCAATGAAACGTTTGATTAGAGTGGAAATTTATTTACTTTTAACTATGAATAAAAAACTATTCCAAATGCTCATAAGGCGCAAAAACTACGTATTTTCAAGAATCTGAAGACGAAGAATGACAGTTTCACAGAAATTAGGATTTCTGAATTCATCATTTTTTTTTTTTTTTTTTTTTTTTTTTTTTTTTTTTTTTTTTTGGATTCGACAGAACTGAATATTCCCATCCAGCAAAGGCAGTCCGCGCGAGGTGAGTAGCCTACCAGTGACTGCGAGAGCTTTCGCCGCTGAACAGGTAGGGGTCGGGCGAAAAATTTTTATCCCACCAGGAACAAAGTATCAATTTAACATCCGCGAAAAAGCAGCAACAAGCAATTTATCCAATGAAAGGTTGATGAAACGTTCACTTCAATAGGTTTAACAAAACAAAATTATTTGAAATTACCTGTTTCATGGAATTTGTTGAATCGAATGACACTGAAACGAGAAACTCCGATTTCTGCATTCATCTTTTTATTCAGATTTAACAAAACGGAGCATTCTTCTCCAACAGAGATAGCCTGCACCAATCGAGTTGTTTACCTTTGAGTGCGCGAGCTTCTGGCGCCAGGCCGGAGGTGTTGGGCAGAAAATTATGATCCAACCAGGAACAAAGTGTCAGTTTTATCTCCGCGGGAATAAAGCACTCTTTTATCCAACGAAATGTTAATTAATGTCTCACTTTAGTTACGTTTAACAATACAAAATCATTTGAAATGATATATTTCATGAGATATTTAAAGTTCGAAAGACAGCTAAACAGAAATTTTGATTTCTGAATTCATCTCTTTTTTCGGGTTCAGTAGAACGGAGAATCCCCTTACAACAGAAGTGGCCCGCGCCAAGCGAGTTGCTTATCTGGGAGCGCCTGAGCTTTTGCCGCCGCATTGACTCAGGTTTGGGCAGAAAATTATGACCCCCACCAGGAACAAAGTATCAATTTAACCTCCGTGGAAATGAAGCAAGAATTTTACGAACGAAAAGTTGATGAAAGTAAGACTTTAGTTACGATTGAAAACATTAAAAAACATTTGAAATTACATAATTCATAGGACTTGTTAAGTTCGACAGTAAAACAGAAATTTGGGTTTCTGAATTCATCCTTTCTTTTGGAAAGAACAGAGCGTTCCCCGCCTACAGAAGCAGCCCAACGCGGGGCGATTCCTTACCTGTGAGCGCGCGAGCTTCTTCCCGCCGTACAGGTAGAGGTAGGTCGAAAAAGTGTGATCACATCACGACCAAAGTATGGATTTAACCTCCGTGGCAATCAAGAATTAATTTGACCAATGAGAGGTTGACGAAAGTCGCACATTAAGTTAGTTACGATTATCAACATAACAAAATCATTTAAAATTATATATTTCATAGGATTTTCAAAGTTCGAATGACAGTTAAACAGAAATTTTGATTTCTGAATTCATCTTTTTTCTTTCTTTTCTTCAAAGAACAGCGTTCCCCTCCAACAGAGGCAACAGGGGAGAGTGCTTACCTGCGAGCGCGTGAGCTTCTGCCGCCGAACCTGCGGCGGCTCGGGCGCCGGCACGATCAGGCGGTCGTGCGTGGTGTCGGGCTCCGAGCGGCTGTCCATGTCTTGGCTCTTGACGAGCATGCTGCCTGCGGCGCCGCCCGGCCCGTCTAGCGCGTCGATGTGCGTGAGCGAGCGCGACCGCCCCTGCAACACACCACACGCACCACACGTTTAGGACGCTCCATCAATACTTTCATCTTGATTATTCAAGGCTCGTGATGAGAGAACCAATACAACACCATGATGATGATAATAATAATAATAATAATAATAATAATAATAATAATAATAATAATAATAATAATAATAATAATAATAATAATAATAATAATACCATGTGATCGAAGTTAGAAATTAAAAATTACTTGGAAAAACGTTTCCCGATTCGCAATTGCCAACTACAGCTGCAACCCCATAGCTACTAAGTATGAAGTAATTGTTATAAATTATGTTTTGACTGAAGAATTGACAGCCCCAGCTTTGGTAGCTCAAAAAGTTGGAACAACTGCGCATAAATTGTAAGCACCAGGTTCGAATTCCGCCTGAGGCATTCAATTCTTTTCACAATGTCATTTATAATAATAGTAATAATGAAATTACAATACTTTGAGATGATGCGCTAGCCATAAGACATGCTCGTTAACATGTTTACTGTAACGAATTTACAATTACATGATTAGAATAGCATTGTTGAATTTCTAATTGAAAGGGTTAGAATTATGGGAAATGGAGATCATTTGGTCTTGTGACTTGGTCTTGGAAGTGCGGGCAGAATCCAGACAAAGGGCGGTCTGTGATCCACTCTAAGGGTTACTGTCCCTCCATTCGCCTGGAAGTGATCACAGAAATTCCAGAAAGCGGCGATCGTATTTTACCGTCGATCTCGATCCCGGAAGGGGCCACAAACAGGGGTAAATTTTCGGATCGAACTCACAATCGGTGCCCTCGATTGCCACATTCTAGCCGTCATCCTGTTTATTGCAATTGATCGTTCCTTTAATACCGCTATCAGTGGTTATTTCACTTTCAGAAAGACCAAAACGAAGTTTCAAAATGTCTTCTACGACTGATACAAACTTTTTATTGTTCTGGCGATCAAAACTATAATGAAGATATCAATGATCGCCCAACGGACGTCTTTCGTGAACCCATGTTTCACGAAGAAGAAAATCATGAAGAGGAAACAAAATCGTCCAATCTTCATTTCACATTCCGCAAATATAACTATAAAACTAAAGGTTGTTCTGTTCTTTATTGAAAAGTTCATAAGAACACTTATTTTAATATAATTATGTTAAATTATGCGTTTATACGAAAACGAATAATAAAAAAAAAGACACCTTTTTAGATTCAGAGGTTACGGGAAGAAATGAGGAAGCGGAAAGCCCTCGTGATTGATTAAAATTGCACGTTGAGAGCGGGGGCCTCTAAGGTTATCCCGTCGAAGCCCTGCCATCACTTATTCCGAATTACAACAAAATTAAATGCCAGTAAACAGGCGCGTTGTTATTCACAGCGCACTATATCACGGAGGGCCTCCTGAGGTCAAACAATTACGCCGCTGCAACAGAGGCTGAATAAATTATAAGAGCAATTTGCCGGCGCGCTGCCTTCACCACCTCCTACGTCGGCCGCGCTCGCGCGTTTTCGGAGGCCACACATATCGCGAGGGTAGCGCATGGGCGAGGTGGAAGGGAATTGGTAGTCACGGAAAATAAATGTTCTCTTCTTCTACTGTTTTTTCTCTCTCAATCAACACTACTATTTTCTTCTCGGCGAATTTGTAGCTAAAAAATGAAGCCTGTTCTATGCATAAATACTGACTTTTATGGTAAAGGATATTCCAAAATTTATAGGAATGAAATCAGCCGTTATTTCCTGACCAAAAGACAGGTCGTATGATGTAAGCATATGCTCATAATATGTTCCAGAGACCAACTAGCGCAAAAAGTTGTTAACGTTAGAAATAGAAAAAAAATTGAAAGTTTTCCTTCAAAATTATTTTCCCCAAGACTATTATGTTTGAAAAACAAGTATTTTTCAAATAATGGCATCTGAAAAAATTGGCAAACCAACAGTGTGTCTTAATACCCCATCGGTAGTTTCTGAGTCTTCATCTTCAAATCAAGTCTTCCTTCAGGAAGACAGAGAACATTCTGTAAACCTACCATTTCCCTGAGGCAAAGCATTCAGATGAATGAACCTCATAACTCCTGCAAAGAAAACTTGTGAAGATCGCATCGCAGACCAAACTGTCACAGTTTCCTCACGCAAAAAATCTCGCACCTTGGCAGTTCTCGGAAGCGGATGAATAACAGTGCGCCATATTTCGCGCTCGACGTGTCGGCAACCCCACCCCCCATAAATCGCGGTAGCCGGCGGCAGGAATAAGAGCTTGGCGGCAGAGGTAGAGGGGGATGGAGGCGGGGGGAGAGAGAGGGAAATGCAATGGTGACGGAAAAGCCACGGGCGGGAGAGAGGGTAAAAGAATCAAGGATAAGAAATGTAGAAGGTGGATCATTCCTGAAGATTCTGGTAGAACCAACTATTTCAGTTATGGAGCACAGAAGCAAACATATTTGCAATGGGTTGTGATTGGTCCCGGCATGTCACATTGATTAAGTCTGCTTCAGTTACCCAGGAAAAAAAGAAGTAATAAGAAAATTCGAAGAGGCCTGGGAAATGGATTGGTAACATTCGGAGAGCTTGGAATTTCAAAATACATACCTACCATTATTTTAATCCTTCTTTTTTCTTGGCAGAATTAGGAGTCAGACCTGTTTCGATCTCGCCATTTCTCTTAGTTCTTTCTACACTTAGTAGTCCAAAAGATCGTAATCCAAAGTTCACTCTTGCATTTTAGCGACAGTATAGGAAGTTCATTCTCCCTCGTTTTTTTATAAATATTGGATTACGACAACTAATTAACTTATACATTAAATAACAATTGAAGACAGCATCAATTGTGACCCAATTCATGACTCTCATATTGCAACTCTTTATAAGTACAATACGAAAGTTGAGGCATTTATTTTGCCGTTAATAATACAATTGACGTTAATAATAAAAGACGTTAATAATACAATTGAGTGACAATTAAGCATTAACAAGAATATATTGTTAATAAATATCAAAGAGATCACGCCGTATTCAACCGTGGATTAGAATTCTTCGTGACCGAAGAAAATCTATCCTCGCTGGAAGAAACCTACGAATTTCCACTCTCGGGCAGATCTGTATAATCTTGCCTGAATCTAGAGACCGAGCATAATACTTCTTATCTGAAGTGTGCCTTCAACTCAGTGGTGGCAGCATGTTGCTTGCTGTTCAGGCTTGCGGAAGTCCAGGTTTCCAGGTTTGAACGAGATCGAAGCAAGGGGAAAAATTAATACTGTCGATAATGGAAACACGGTTAAAATTACATAAAATACATAAAATAGGTACAGAAAGGCATGTCACTTCGTTACATATATTTATACAAGTAAAATTTGACACTAATTGCCAGGCTAGAATGCAAAGATACTCGCCAGCTACATAAAATTCCCGGGGAAGAACGGTGCTATAAGGTAAGATTATGAAATCTCCTTGATTGAGTCACAACGTGACTTCCCGAATATCTGAGCAAACGTAGTTGCCTAAAACTAAGGGGCAAATATCACACGTGTCTCTCCGTTATACAAAAGTGCACAGCACATGTTCGTTGGCAAAAAGTGATCATATTCGATCCCTCTACATGCCCTACAAGTTTGTAACATTTATTCTTAGACACTTATAATCAAGGCTTCATCTTTCACGTTTCCAAGAATGTCGAGGGTAAGATGGAGGCGTAGTCTTAGTCGGAATCAGGGTTAGTGAGGGAATGTTTGCGGTGCGTCTGTGCACATCCGTGGGTTGGTGTTTGATCACGACCAATCCACCAGCATCCCACGCATGAGATGACACCGATCGCCACGAGCCACCGCGAGCAATCACCATCTGCTTGCGATCTTGCTGCAGACATCGTAATCCCCGCGACAACATAAACATAAATAAGCAGTCCAAATTTTCAAGGTCCGCAGAAATAAAAAAAAATTGCAGACTATGGTCTTTTGGTACGTATGGTTTTCTTCGATACTCAGGACATCCGGAAAAACTCCAGGACATTCAAAAACTTTTCTATTGTCAATTTTGAATACACGCATAAATTGACGGAAAACTAAAGAGCATATGCGAAAGTGAGGGGTGGCAATTATTTTGTAAGATACCCAGGAAGACTGGAAAATTTTAAAAAAATGAAAAAGTATCAATTTTGACTAAAAATGCAAATGTTTTGTTATGTTAATTCGTAATTTCTCATAACTGATGTTACATCTATTTTCTAGCTTAATCACTAACAGATTTTCCATCAAATACTATTTTGACGTTTATTAAATTTTGTTGTATCAATGGAGCATTCCAATAAACACGCATTGTAATAAAACAAACAAGTGAAAAAAGACAAATATGTGTGTTTAAATTTTCAATATTATTTCAATCCCACTAGACGCAAAGACAATTCCTTTGCTAATAAATCATACCGAAGGGGTTTAATCTTCCAGGAAATCTTCATGACCTGGCGCTGGCTTTCAACCAACAGCAAATAATTAATTTCGGCTGGAGTAATTATTGTCTCGTGAGCTCGTATATTTCGCCTTCCATTCTCTGCAGGCTTTTAAAGCGCGATTCAACGCAGTACAATCTTCGCTCCGGGGCACAACACACAACCCAATTCGCTTGTTCTTTTAACGCGGAGCGATTGACAGGCAGATTTCATTTGCGGCTCGGCGGGGGTGGTGGTGAGGTAGGTGGAAGTGGTGGTGGTGGCGGCGCCGGCGTGACTCCGTCCGCCCTACGCCCGTCACTAGATTAGAGAGCGCAGTGCTGCGACACCCAGTCCGCCTCTGCGAGGGCAACGGCTGCCGCACAGCGGTTATGGAGGGGGGAGACGTTGGTGACGAGAACGCGGTGGGATAGAGGCGGATACGGTAGAAACGGTGTCGTGCGGAAGAGTCAGGGGTTGTAGTGATGAGGATGGGGACGACTAGAATTAGGGGGAAGAGGGGAACGGAGGGGGCCATGAGGACAGGTGGTTGAAACGGTGGAGAGGGCGGAGACGTGAGGAAAAGCGATACAGGAGGTGGCGACACGAGTACAGTGTCGGGGACTCATCCAAAACGGGAAGGCGAAGACCGTGGGAAGCGAATGACTGCGTCGGGACGGGAGTTGGGAAGGGGGTGGGGTGAAGTGGCGGCGGCGGGGATGATGTGGCTGCAGCCGTGGTAAGGTGCCAGCGACGGCATCATGGGGCAAATACGCAGGAGGCGGCATCATGGGGCAAATACCACAGAGGAGGTGGCTACGAATCGAGGGTGACGGGGAGACAGCAAGAACGGGCGGCGGTGCTCGAGTTGGCTGCGAGGGCGACGGTGGCGGCGGCTTGAGCGGCGTGCGCTCCGGGCGCAGGCAGCTGCGGCCCGCGCCCGGCGCTGCCATTGTGACAGGCAGCGCGGCCGGGGCTGGGGCTGGGACGCGGCGGCGCCCGGGGCGCGGGACGAGAGGGGTGGGAGGGGGCGGAGGCGGGAAGCCGCGCCGACCACGCGCGGTATGCTTTGTCCGCGGCCCACAATGCGCCGGCGTAATTATTGTCGTCGCTGGCGGCGCCTGCGGCTCCTGCGCCTTGCTCACCTGCCGCCGCCCCCTCCCCCCCTCGCCCCCTCCCCCCATAAAGCCTGCGCTCGCGCAGCCGAGGTGCCCGCTCTGGTGACAGGGCCGGAGACAGTTGCATACGACACGTAATACGACGACCCGATCCGATAGGTGACGAATAGCTGTGTGACGGCCTGTCGATAACGATGGCTTCTTTCAGTACATCATTCCCTATTACAAATATCAGACGAAGCGAAATTTAGCGAAACTAAAAGACTCAAAAACTTTTCGTATATTAAAGTATGAATTAACTACTCAGGTTACGAATAATTATATAAAGGATAATAATTTAACGCCCCTCTTAATCTTCAGACTTGCCCTCCCTCACAAGCACTTGGTCATCGCCCCCGATGAAGGCTGTACGTTCCCTATTCTTCATCTTTACTGAATTTCATTCTACACTTTATTACCCTAGCTTAATTTACCATTCCCTTTAACGCGTAAATTATTAGCAATAATATACCCTTCTGCATATAAACAAATGTATTGTTTCTAATGAAAGTATACAGTGACAAAGATACTCCATATAAAATTTGTAAACACGTAGCTTTTTTAGCAGTATAATTATTACAGTTGTAGCTATCATTTTTATTACTTGTACTGCACAGAACATAAACCAATGTAAGATGTCTCATAAAAATATAGAAAATGGCATTGTATTACTCAATATTAAATTACTTATGACTATCTTTATATCTGTATCATTATTTTTATTACAATGACTATTGGAATCATTAATCTGATAGTGACCTTTATCAGATAGTGAGCTTTAACTACGGAAGTTCAGATTTTCTTTCATTATTCCCAATAATACAGTTAATATTGTGTATTAAATTACTACATCTATCAACTCTCACCATATGGTACGTCTGGTGTTAAAGTTATTATTATATTCTTATTATTATCATTATTATTATTATTTTCATTTTCATCATTATGACAAGCAAATGTATTTCACACGTAGCATTCTGATTATGTTTTGTCTGCATTTTGGGGAAATTTTGAGTTAAGCGTAAGAATATAAAGTAAAAACTCCAATTTATTTCGTGAACAAAGGGCATTTCAACGGCTCAAACAGTGGCTGTGTTTAAGCGGCGGAGAGAAAAGACCTTCCATAACATTTTCAATAGTCAGTCAACTTTGAACTCGATTTTCTCAACATCATATTTAGGGCACTTGCATTCTTTGTGCTCTAAGCGCAAATATTATTATAATGAAGACAAAAAAGTTGTTTTTAATGACACGCCGAAGACATGTTCATTGGCCCATCCTTGACTTGATCTGTAGTTTCGGTCACCGACACGACAATCGTCTCAGTGGTATTTATTATTATACCTATGCCGTTCCGTGTCTGCGCGAGTATGAGGTCTAATTAGGACAGAAGTTGTCGAAGGTGTTAATTTGTCGGCAGTCAAACAAGGTTTATTTGCATACTAAAACCAAGACATGGCACTCGTAAGATTTACTGCGGTTTTAACATCTCGTTAGAGACATAGCGTTGAAACTCTCATATAACAAAGTTACAGATGTGAAATTTGCTCCTGATTTGTCACCTGACTCATCCTGCACTAGTGTTTTGCAGATACGCATCCTCTCGTAGAATATAGGTGAATCTGTCAAACACCATGAAGAATGAATTGCCTTCTAACCAAGGGGGCGCGATGTTCAAAACAACATGTATCTAACCTTCTTTTATAACATTTCCCACAACATATTAATTTCCAAAAAGTGATCTTCGCCTCCGCTATTTGCCCTAGAAGTTAAAAGAAGCGATAAAATTGCACACAAAATCTCTACTTTCGAACGTGAACCTGCGAAAATTTAGCGCACCACGAATTCTTTGTCAATTAGGAGAAAATGTCACAAGCGTGTCCTTTTATATGAGATTTCCCCCATGTTCATTAGCAAAAGTGGTGATCTTCGATCCCCTTACGTGGCGTAGAAGTTTGGAACATTTATTCTGAGACACCCTGTACTGTTACGTTGGGACACGACGGTAGAGCGTGGCAACGGCTATTCGGACAGAACAAAAGTCACGCGTGCCTCAACGTGCGCCTCCTGGCATGCGTAAGCGATGTGCTGCGTGGAGGAGCACGTTGAAAGCACGCCATCCTCATTCCTCGTCCGAGGGAGAGCTCTCATTAAACGAAATGTTGCCGTCACCGCTGTTGTAACACGTTGTTAAACTTTTACGTTCAATGAAAATATTGTTTTTAGTTCATTGAAAAAACACCAAGTTGTTTACCAATTCATATTCCTTGAAGTGGTAAATACATATGTTGTTACATTATCTTTTGTACAGACAATTCCATAGCAACTCTTCAATCATTTAACAAATAACACCATTGTATTAATTGAAATTAATGCATCAAAAATATATACATAACTATTTTCAATTACATGTTTTAATTTGCTTTTTACGCTCGTTGGCATGATATACTGCGATAACCTTACCATGTTGTGACACTCTAGTTAATAACATCAATGATATTAGGAACTGGATTATATTGATGGCATCCAAAGCACCGATGGATATTGTTTAGCGTCACAACTTTAGCACCTCATCACTCAGTGGTTACAATTACTGTACAATATTTTACGCTCCTTGTCAAGTACGCAAAGCAATATTTTTTCAGAAAACAACTGCGCAGAAACTCATTTAGAGGACTTTTATTGTGTTGGCTCTTTTGTTATACATTCCAGGAACGCAATGCAACATATTAAGCAATAAATTTTGAAATTAAAAAAAACAACATAAAATTCATAAATTTATTCCTTCAAATATTTGTATCCCTCCTTGATGCGATCAGCACTAGAACACCAGAAATACCAGTGTATACATATATGAAAATAGGATTGGGAGAACCGTTAATAAAACGTCGACAAATCGAGGAACTTCTCTACAAGCTAGCGTGCAGCGTACTCGATGACGTTAACTCCAAATATTTCAATTTTAGATATTTTCCAGCGGTGCCGCTGAGCAGCGATACGCGCCGAGTGCATCATTAAAGCAGCGCGGCGCAGCCCGCGCGCAAAAAGGGCGCCGAGAGGGCGCTCGCGTGCGCTGTGCAGCGATCGCAGGAGGCGGGGGAGATCGATGGCCGAGCCAAATTGCTATTTACCTTGCTCTCGCCCACCGCCCTCGTCGCCCTTCGCTCTCCCACGCCCTTTCCCTCCGAGCTCTCCTCTCCTCTCCTCTCCTCCCGGCCCCTTGCGCGCCCGCGAAAAACGCGCGCCGCTAACTGGCCGCTAATGGCACCACAGGCCTCGCGGTGGAGGGGTAATGAAGGAGTTTCACGGGGGGGGGGGAGTGGGAGGAAGGAGAGAGGAAAGAGAGAAGGTGAAAAAAGAAGTTGGAAGAGAAAGAGAGACAGGGGAGACCGAGAAACAGAAAGAAACAGGTCCGAAAAGAGAGAGACAAAGAAAAAGTATTAGGAAGAAATAATTTGAAGTAGAAGAAAAGGAAAGTAGGGAGAAGAAACAAACACAGAAGAAAGAAAGTGATAGTGAAAGAATGACGAGGTGATAGAAAGTTTTAAGGAAACCGTCTATAACAAGAAGGTAAACATGAAAGTGTAAAAACATATATGTAACTGTGTAATTCACGATTTCTATTCTTGCTTGTACAGCACGCTGCCAGAAGGGGAGTGCTGGAGAGGGGCAGCCCCCCCCCCATCATTCCAAGCCGTCATTCACTCTCCTCCTCCAGCAAACGACAATTCTTGTTCCTCGTCTGTGAAGGTAAGTGTTGAAGTCCGTACCTCTTGCGTTTGCAATGCCACAGAGGAGCGTGGAGAGAAGACCTGCCCACCCACTAGCGATAGTCTCCAGCTCGCTTCGCGCAGCGTCCTTGCATCGCTGACGATATAGTTCAGTGACGCCATTATTTTGACATCGATCAGGCCAAGCTAAATTAAGGGGTGTGGTGACAGATTAATATAAAGAGATAATTTATATTCATATCACGAACGTTGACTAAATTGTGTTGGGGCTGTGGTAGTCCTCATCAGTTTTGTCATTTCAGCAATTAGAGAATGATCGCATGAAAAAAACATTGTGTTGCTATAATTCATGGAAAGTACGCATCAAAGTTAAATTGAAAGAAACATTACACAGATTATTTGATTAGAATTCGGTATATTGCGAGTTTGGTTCAAAACGCGATGAAAGTTAGCAGCAGGTGCCTTTGATTGTGAGCCGTCTGTTTAACTTCGACGTGCACTGCTTCACTTTTAGTTTTTCTAACAGAGTTCATTTTCAAATTCTTATTTAATCTTCAATATGATTTGCATCAATTCTTATAATATTATTTTTAGAGATGTATCTGAACCAAAGAACTCGTGAAAACTAGCCTTCACCTTCAATTGCCCACACCGAACCAACAATTTCAAGTCAGTATTAAGTAAAGATTCATTTGGCTGGCGGAGTAATGAATTTTGCGAAGCGATGCGGTCTTCGCCAATGCTCATCTGTTTCATATAAAGTCAAAAGACCGTCCGCTGGCCTGAACAGAGTATTCTGGTCCAACCGAGGGGGAGACGCATCGAGAGACACAGCTTATCGCCGAATGACGCTTGAAGGCACGGAACCTCTCTCTAAAAGCCTACTAAAGATACACTTATTTTAGTTTGGTTTTACCCCGTCAGCAGCTGCGACGAGGAGATTTGTATTATCGCACTGAATTGGTTATGACACAATACCGTCAACTTTCTAAAACGTGTTCAATATGTGTTTCATGGAATAGATTATTCAATTAGTAGCCGCTCATGCCTATCCAGCCCTACATTTGGATTCAATAGAAACCAAACAAACAATTTCAGAATGTAACGATGGAGGATACAAAAGAAACGCAAGGACAAATAAAGAACAGTATATAATGAAATTGTGACAACAAAAAACTATAATGAAAACTGAAAAGAAATCGCGACGGTTAAATAAATGAAACGAGATAATTTCATGGTCACTTGAAGTTTCCTTTAAATCTCGTTAAGCCTCATTGCGTCGAATACTGTAAATAATTAATACAATCCGTATATACTTGCCGGTAGTTCATTTGCTGGTGTGTGTTACATTCGTTGGCAGCGAGTCAGAAGCGCATGGAGAGGGGCCTCGTCAGCGGCCGACAGCCCACGCGGGTGGATGGCTCAAGAGAGCTCACCAGGCAACGCGCCTCTGATCACACACCTGATTGGAACCATTCGTCCGATTCGAACCCAACTAATTAAATGTGATTCCACTGTTCTACTGGGAATTCGCCTCCACACCACAAACCAATCGTTCTCTCATTTCGATGACGGACCGGCGTCTCATCATTTTAGCGGTTTTTGAATGAACTGAAAATTATTTTTTTATGTAATAACAGTCTATGAAATTACTGTAAGTGTAACAATGAAGTATGATAAATATGAAAGAACTGAATTACAGAGTATTTCTTTTATATTTCTATTGAATATACTATTTAAAGGAAATTTTAGTAGAGTTAAAAATACAACTTAA
The DNA here is from genome assembly GCA_038098605.1 of Gryllus longicercus. Classification (NCBI taxonomy): domain Eukaryota; kingdom Metazoa; phylum Arthropoda; class Insecta; order Orthoptera; family Gryllidae; genus Gryllus; species Gryllus longicercus. Next base: position 1,786,654 of record JAZDUA010000021.1, read on the forward strand.
CATTCACATAAATCAGTGATTCAGAATGTTTGAATGAAATAGCAATGTGATACTGCTATATATGAAGAGTCTACATAAAAAACTAAATATAAAATCAACAACAGATAAACTCTTGTCCTTTACTTTGCTAGTGAGCGTCGTATCGATTTTAAGTCAATTTACGCTGCCTATATAACTTCCTAGCTTAAAGTAGAGTGCTTGAATCTTCGAAAATCACTCTCGACTGATTGACGCTTAAGGTAATGAAGGAAGGGGGATATAAAATACACGATCAATAATATTATCCTCGCCCCTACGCAGTGCAGGGGAATATTAATAGCGCCTTAACACTTCTTTTTACAAGGAAACATCACAATTCTAAAAATACTAGGTACAATTAAGTTTAGTCATTCCACTTGAAATATTCGGATTGTATCTTTTTCAAGCCAGATATTTCCCGTCCGAAGAACGGTTAGTCGGGCGGGGTCCGGAAAGAGCAGAGTCGAAACAGAACAATTCCATCAAAGAAAATTCCCTTCTGATTGCCTCAATCCTTCCCGGATCAACTTTTTCTCGCGTCGTAAAATGCACTCAGCGAGGAACAGAAGCGAGATCTTACTCGGCGCTGAGAAGCGTGGGCAGTTGGTGGCGAACTGAGACAACCCGAGTCGCAAAGACGCAGGGCAGCCTGCACGAAGGCGGAGGAGAAGCTGAAGAAACCAAGATGAAAGAGTGATCGTGGATGAAAAGTACAAAAAGAGCGACTAAAAAATGTATGTATGTCTAGTAGCCCTGGAGTGACACATGGACAGCCTACAAGCTTCCCATTGTGCCATACCAGGTTCTATTCCCAGTGGAGGCAAACAAAAATAATTGTGTCTTTCATTTAAAATCGTCTCAGCTTCTTTAGCTGTGCGAGGAAGGAAAGCTTAGGGTTTGCTAGTTACGGTGAAGGAAATACGTCATGTTTGGCACGATCTCTTACACCTATGCGTTGGAATTATGACCAATATACGTTCGTAGGCTTCCGAGGCCAGAGTTACTACATTCTTGGCTACCCGGGATGAGCCGAGTGTCGGTCAATTATCCTGACATTTCGGCCATCTTGCTGCTTGCTATGGCCTTCTTCAGAGCTATATTGCTGATAGCAGCATAGCTCTATGCTGGCTTTTAGGGTCGGATGAATTCCACTTTTGCCTACTAGCGGTGATCCCAGGCCTGCGTTCTGTACTCATTTATTATACAAGCCTGGTGTTAAGAGCGACAGGTTGCGAGAATGACGTATTTCCATCACTGGACCTAGGTTCTCCTGATTGCTCTTTTTCTTTCGTCACAAAATCTATAGAAACTGAGATGATTTCTACTAGAAAGTTGCAGCTTCATACTTGCCCGAGCTTCATATTGGATCGAACCCGAGACCGCCTTACAGAACATGCATGACCCCTTAACGGGCGAGTAAAAATAGTAATAGAATAATTAAACTCCGTTTGTGACAAAAAATTGGTAAAGAGAGATAAAGAAATGAAAACGTATTACAATTTATTACAGGCCCATAGCCAAACACGACTCTCTTCTACACAGCGAAGCGGGTTTTCACGGTGACAGTCAATTGTCCTCGGAAGTTCCTCGCTACTGTCCTGTCTCAAAACGTGAAGCGCACGCGACAAGTGAGACAGGACAGACCGCTATCCTACGTTTTGTGTTTCGCGCTGTCTGAACAGGTTCACCGACGTCGGTCGCTGTCTTACGGACTGTCGACTAGCTAGCTAGCTAGCTAGCTAGCTGTTATCGTGAAAACGGTGCTTTTGGTTGCGGCGACGTAAAACAGCGTGCAAATCGAAGGAGAAGTTGGATAAATTAAGGCAAGAAGGCCCCCTTGCAAAAATATCGCTCTTTGTAAATAATTAAATTAAAAACGAAGGTTTCTTCTCAGAACATCCCGTCTACGAACGGTTAGCTCCTAAACTATGCGTTACAACATTATACGCCGTGTACTGTGCCGGAATAATACTATTAATAACCTCAGGATAATGGTCGGGCAAAAGAATGAAGGAAGAGAATCCGGGAACTGAAAGCCGGCGCACCCATGAATTAAGACGGAAATACGAGACGCTCTGATTACATAATATGGGAATTGCGGGGACTGGAGAGATGGAACACGAGACGACGCAACCTGGACTGACAAGACAGGGAGATATGAAGGGGAGTGAACCGTTGGGTGTGTTGGAATATTATTTATGAAACGAAAGTGATGGTGCATTGGCCGGAAAGTGATGGGGTGTAAAGATGAAGTGAGGAAGAATAGGGTAAAACACATGAGTAATGAAGAATGGGATGAAGCGACAGAGAGAGGGAATACAGAAACGCTTGTAGCTTGGAAGGACGGTTGGTGAGCTGGGCAGCAGAGAAGCTGTTTGAAGCTCACCCTCGCCTTCCAGCGCCGTCCCAATTGAGAGAGGACGCACCGAAGCCAGTTGCAGGGCATGTAAAAGGCCTGGATTCAATAACCTGCGACCTCGTCACGAACAGTGTCCTCTGAAAACCGCCGCGAAGCTGGGCGGCGGTGCCCATTCGGGGCACGCAGACCAAAGAGCTGGCTGGGGCGGAGCGGGACGGGTTGCGGCGTGGCGTGGCGTGGCGGGGCGGGGCGGGGCGCGCTGGTGAGAATCGAATAGGGCTGGATGAAGGGGAAATGGAGCGGGTGGGGGTAGAGGGGATGTCGAGAGCCAAGATGGAGAGAGGCGGGATGAAGAGGGGAGCGAGATAGAGAGAGGGAAACGAAATGTAGAGGGGCGGGATGGAGAGGGTGGAGGGATTCAGTGGGGAAGGGATGTAGAAGGGGGCGAAGTGGAGGGAGGGGGCGGGATGGAGAGAGGGGGCGGGATGAAAAGGGGGGATTATGAAGAAGAGTGGGATAGGGAATGGCGGAACGAAGGAAGGCGGAACGGAGGAAGCGGGTGGGGGGGGACGTGATGGAGGGGTGATGGTTAAGGGCTGGTTTAGAGGTGCGCCGTGGAAAGTGGCAAACGGCGAAGGACGGGGTTACATGTTGCTAGGTTGCTTGGCGTGAGGCTGCTTAGAACGGCGTAGCTAGAAAAGCGGTTGCGCGGGGCGGAGTTGCTTAGGGTGTGGTCGCGCAAGGCGGAATACGTCGGCGACACGGCGCTGGGCAGAACGGAGCCGCCGCGCCGGTTTGGCGTTGGGCGGCGGTCGGAGCGAAGCAGGCCCAAGAGGGCGCGTTCGATTTTCCCCAGAAAGCAAATCCGCCGCTGAGAGGCCTCGGAGGCCGTGAGCCACTTGCTCGACGCGTCCGCGCTCGCATTTCAGCCCTCGCCCCAAGCCCCCGGAAACAAATTGCTACGCTGCGGAGCAGCGGTGTGAGCTCGATCAACTCGAGTGTCCATTTCTCTAAAATGTACTGGCTGGCGACGATGAGAGGAATAACGCATGATTTTACGGGGAGAATATTATATCATAATTTAGAATATTGTAAGAGATACGAGATACGTGTAAGAGAAACGTATTGTAAGAGATCCGCAACAATTCCAAGATAAAAACATCACTGCTTTGCGTGAGATATGAAGGTATCCAGCGTATTCTATAGAATAGTCTTAAGCTGTAAGCTATAATTTAATTCCTTTCCGGAAGAAAATAAGGAATTCTTTCGGGTCACATTTTTCGTGTGAAACATTCATAAACATAAATGTTTTGATTACTCTTCGTTTTAGTTTTCACTTTCTATATTCTATTTTTAAAAGCTATAAAAATTACAAAAGTGTGTTATTATTTAAAAAATGTGAAATTATTCTAATAAGCATTATCTTTTTGCAAACAGACCGTAGATAAATGTACTTGTAAGTGGCTAGTACGAAGAGAAACCACACCAGCAACAAAGATGTTTGTTTTTCTAGCGTCGTCGCGATGTTCACTATAAACGATAACTCAAAAGCTTGAAAGCCTCTATGGCGGATGTTCTGCACGTCACTCTTCCTCCTCTCCTCCCGTCGGTTTCTTCCTCCTGAAAAAATAGTCATCAATCATGTCTGCGAGGAGGCGACACGTGAGATCTACAGGGATTAGCCCTAAGAACGAACGGGAAGCACCGACAACAGAGAACGCACCACCAGAATGTTTTTTTTCTGCACAAGGAACGATCAAATCATAGAGCAGGTCAACTCTATTTGTCATGTCATCTGTGAGCAATTGTTCACGTGATATTGAACGGAAAGCCATAACGACTTCCTTATTCACGTGAGTTGGAATCGATTGTTAGTTCATTGTTTGAAGCTGTGAAGAAACCTGCTATGAGTGAATAACGCGTGTGTGGAAGGGAGGAGGACTTGGCTAAAGGAAACGATTATCTTCTATTTTAAAAGTTACTTGTATTTCCTATAAACCTGTTTTATTTTAACTTTATTGATATCACCGTGAAATTAAATAATGAGCACAAAATATGCCTAAGTTTGTACTTAGAAACTTCAGGTTATGGATACCTAGAAGTGCTTTTTTACCCTTCCTCACTACACCAATTCCTATTTAGAAAAACAACTAAGTAATATTAAAAACGTAATTCAAATTAATTTCCATCACAACTTATTTACGTCTTTTCTCCAGGATCACATTTCGGAATAATTTTCGGGCCTGCGTTAGTTGCACCGATGGAGTAAAGAACATACACTGCCACTATTAATAGAATTTAGAAGCCGCACAATTAAATACAGCGACAAGAAATGTAACGCGTACATCGATAGAATGATAATGTATGGCGACAATGTGACATAGACTTGTAGATATTCAGGAAAACAAAAGATTGGGATTAACTTGTCAGTTGATAGATTGGCTGTTCGCTGTCGCAAATAACATGATTAGTGGTAGAAGATATCGTTTCTCCGTGATTTTCTTAGAATTCTTTTCCGCCTTGTTTCATTGCGGGAAGGCATTCTAAAAACCTACCACGTACAAGAAGTCGAAAAAGATCACGACAATTACGATAAGGACGATTACGATGAAAATAATGAAGGGGATAATCATGGAGGAGAAAACTATTGAGAACAATACTAAAACATGACGCTCAAGAACGCAAGACAACGGCGAATCAAGACAACAACGAAAATTATCGCGATGATAAAGAAGCGCTCTCGCTCGCCAATCGTGTACTGCCTGAGCACTCCCGTCAGGTCGCAACTGTTGGAGGCGCGCGCGCCCCAGTAACCTGCGATGGGCGGCCTCGACCTCACCTCACCTCACCTCACCGCCTCATCCCAATCACCTCCCTCCCCCTACGCTTCGCCTTGCCGGTGTCTCAAATTAGGCCGCTTCCAGCGCAAACAAGGCGACGCCGCGCCGGGCCGGGCCGGGCCGCCCCGCCCCTCCCCACTCCACTCCACCACGCGCGGGGGCGCGGGCCCCGAGCGAGCGCTTCTCGGGCGAGCGTGCGTGGAGATTACGCTCATCTCCACGCTCTCCGCTCCTCCCCCCGCCCCAACCGCGCGGAGCGATGCGATAATAATGCTCCAAGCGGCGCGCGCTCGCGATACCTCTAGAACAGCGACTCCCTATTGGAGGAGGTAATTCTACCTGAGATAATGGGTCGGCGAGCGGGTCGAGTTGATTACGCGGCGGGGGCGGGACGGGGCGGCGCGGCGAGAGAAGTGGTTGAGGAGTTTGTGGAGTGCGTGGCGTACGCGAGGAGGTGAAGAGATCCGCGGGCGGAAAGCGGGGCGGGCAGCGAGGGAAAGAGCAGGGCGGTGAACGGGATGGGCAGCGGGAGCGGGACGAAGGAGAGCAAGGGGAACGGGGGGAGAGCGGGACGGTGAGCGCGACGGGAAGCGCGGGCAGAGAAGAGGGAAGGGTAGAATAGGATGAGCGGATCGGGTTATAGGTGGGAGAGCGGGGGTGAATGAAAGGGGGAAAGCGAGGACGTGGGCGTTGGCTAAGAGCGTGAAGGAGGGAGGGGCAGAGAACGGGATGAGAGCTTGACGCAGAGCGGGGTAGAGAGCGGGACGGAGGGCGGGACGGAAGGTGGTTCGCCGAGTGGATCGGAGAGCGGAGCGGAGAGAGGGAGCGGAGAGTGGGGGCGGAGAGTGGGGGCGGAGAGTGGGGGCGGAGAGTGGGGGCGGAGAGTGGGGGCGGAGAGTGGGGGCGGAGAGTGGGGGCGGAGAGTGGGGGCGGAGAGTGGGGGCGGAGAGTGGGGGCGGAGAGTGGGGGCGGAGAGTGGGGGCGGAGAGTGGGGGCGGAGAGTGAAGGCGGAGAATGGAGCGAAGAGTGGGGAGGAGCGCGGAGCGGGAGCGGGGCGGGAGAGGGGCGGGAGAGGGGCGGGAGCGGGGCAGGAGCGGGGCGGGAGCGGGGCGGGCACGGGGCGGGAGCGGGGCGGGAGCGGGGCGGGAGCGGGACGGAGAGCGGGACGGAGAGCGGGACGGAGAGCGGGACGGAGAGCGGGACGGAGAGCGGGACGGAGAGCGGGACGGAGAGCGGGACGGAGAGCGGGACGGAGAGCGGGACGGAGAGCGGGACAGGGAGAGAAGCTCAGAGGAGGGCGCTGAGTTCGGAACAGAGAACGAGGTGGAGCGAAGACTTAAATCGGGGCGGATAAGCGAGACAGAGAGCGAAGAGAAAATGGAGAGCGATGCTAAAAGCGGGTCCGAGGACGTGGCTAGAGACAGGATCAAGAAAATGGTTGAAAATTGATGTTAGAGAGGAGAGCGAGCCGAACGAAGTGGAGAGCGGAACGACGAGTCAAACGGGTAACGGGACAGAGAAAGGGAGTGAGGATCGGGGCGGACAGGGGAGTAGGGACGAGGCGGATAACATGAGAAGGAAGAGGTTAGAGAACTCAGCGGAGAGCGGCAAAGAGAGACGGGAAGCAGGATAGAGAGCGAGGCAACGGGATGTATGTGAAGGGAATGCGACCGCTTAAGAGCTACAGCATGACTCGGGCTGAGGAGATGGAGGTCGAGTGAGATTGACAGGGGCATAGTTGCGCAGTTGGCGGACTCTAGCCAGGACACCACAGGTAGGGGATGCGGGTGGTGGAGTTGGCGTCAAAGCGCTTGTGACGAGACGCTGGATGTGGTTCAGGGGGAGGGACAAAGTGATGAGGGTGTCGGGGGGTGGGGGAGCTAGCCGCGTCGGCGGCACATAGCAAAGCGAAGACAGGGAGCCACTGCCTGCGGGACAAATGAAGGGTGGGGCTGCTCGGCATCTCGACAAACACGCGGGTGGCATTGGAGTATTAGGGCGTATGTTTGAGCTTCTGTCCCAGCTGAATCAGAGGTTTGCTACAAAGCGGATTCCTCGAAGTCATAAACTAATTCTACAAGAAAGGTCACATACACCACATACTCATCTGCATCACAGAAGAAGGTGCATGCTGCAGGCAAGCCTACAATAGTAGCTTGTTTCAGAGTGATAAACTGACTAATATAACACTGAAATATTTTAAGTATTTTTAGGCGCTACACACAAACAAATATTTCAGAAATGGTAATGAGAAATAAAACAAAGATTTTGACAAAAATGGGAAATCCATGCTACTGTCATAAAACCATAAAGGGAAATGGAAATCATTAAAATCAAAATTCCTTGAAGGAAAATTATAGACTCGCTGATTTAAATAGGAAAATTACATTACTTGGAGACGAACATCAAGACGTTTATATTAGTCACGCCGATTCACTTTTCCACTGTTGGGCTATATATTGTGCCACGTGACTCATATACCAGTACCATTCTAATTTGCCATTAGAATGTACGCAAATCTCTTTCACGATTTCATATGAGTAGGAGTTATTTTAATTGAGAACATATTAATACAAAATATAATGTGTGCAATGAACTTGCTACAACTGGAACTACGCAAGCCATTACTGTTGTGACAAAGGCTCAGACCGTAAGATTTTGCGGTCTATCTGGAATGAGAGGCAGGAAAAGAGGAGAATTCAGAGGAAACATGCCGCGAAGGTGCTATGTTCATAGCAAATTTCTCTCTAGAGCGACCGAAAAATTGGACGGCAGTCCCCAAGAGTGGATATCTAGCCTCATGGACATTACGCTACGGATCACACCTGAGCTGCGTGTAAACAAGGATGCTTTTACACATGCCAAAAACTTGTGTAGTAGTTTTGCCAACTCTTCGGCCATAGATGTCGTAACAGGTCAACTATTTACAATAAAAAATTTGCGCCTGGTTTAGCCAATGATAATTATTTCGTTATCTTCTCCAGGTCTGGGCAGCCAAGAGAAATCTGAAACCGACGACACCACAAATATTTTTGACTTCATTATAATAGCACCACGTACGCCTTACGACCTTGCCAGGACGAATAAGAGATTTGATATATAGCAGATATAAAATTATATGCATGGTGATGAAACAATAATGGAATTATAGACGAAAAAGTGAAGAACCCCGAGAAAACTTGCCTCGAACCCGCTTTATCCAGCTCGAATCCCACATGGTTCGAAAAAGAAAATTTGAAACGCAGTAACCAGAGGTACTTGCGCTGTGGTAGCTAGCTACCCCACTTGTCGCCTCAGATTTCCCCAGTCTGCATTTCTTTTTCGAAGACATAAAAGTGTTAAAGACCCATTTAGAACACCATAATACTATAGGCTGCATTATTTTTTCCTTGTCAATGTTTCCAGCGAGAGTTGTCACGGGCGCCGAGGGAGCTGGCACGTGTCGGCCAGCGCTGCAGTGGCACGCAGGCAGGCTGGGGCTGGGGCTGCGGCTGGGGTTGGTGGCGGTGACCTCGCGGCTGTGCGTGCCAGCGGAGGGTGCTGCGTGCGACCACGCCCAGTGCGGCACCGGCACCCGCCCCGCCCCGCCCCTCCCCGCCCCGCCCCGCCCCACACGACGCCGCGCCCGCTTCGCTACTCCACGCCCAGTCCCGCCTCTCCCGGCTTCCCCCATCGGCCCAGCTCTGCTGCGCCCCTCCCTGTCCCTTTCTGCTTGACATCGCGAAGGTTCGACCACTACCTCCCTCGCCCTCCATCCTGCCTTGTGCCGCCCTGCCCCCTTAGGACACCTCGGCTCCCCGCCCTTCTTTGACCCGCCCCGCCATATCACACCAGTCCGTTGTGCTTCACGTCCTCCCTTCCGGTGTCGCGCCCCGCCCCGCCCCGCCCTTCCCGGTGTGCCCCGCATCCGCCCTTCCCTGTCCGGCCCTGCCACGCCCTCATCGCGCATGGGCTACCCTGAGAAGCGCCGACGGCTGCCCTGGCAGAAACAGCTGAAGGTAAAGGCCAGCAACCAGAATGTTTTTGTCCAGGGAAGCTTGACCAAGATAACATTTAACAGAAGAACGTTGAACGCTAAATGGAATGGGAGAACTTTCACGAAACATTTTTTTTATTTAATAGGTAATTATTACATTTACAAATTAAATAACTTAATACTATGTGGCTAGGCTGAATGCCTTTCAGCCACTACAATACCTGCATCCTACCTCGTTCTAACCTTTCCAATTCTGGTATTCACCCCAAATGGTATCTCTATCACATCAAAGCCATGGAAAAGAGACCATAAGGTAAGGCTGACGAAACGTTTACGAAATTTTGACATATGAAGCGATTAGTGACAAAGCCTGCAGCTATCAGGCACAATTTTGGAGTTTTCGGGGATAGCATGATGCATTCTGAGCAACTCTTGTCTCATTTAGTAATGCACGTTTCGGTGTTCTCGCCATATCACAGCATAACGTGATTTTCGTGATCCTTCAATCCAAAACTTCAGAAGTAACTAATGATTAAGGAGGAAAATGTATAGTGAAACAAAAGTGAAGGCAAAATATTTATTTCAAAATATAATATATGAAAAGTCGAATGTAGAAAAAAATGAAAAGTAACAAAAATCAACAACTAAAGAAGATAAGATTGTGAATGTGAGAAGAATAGATATAAGATTGATAGGCCTAGGAGAAAATATGAAATAATCATAAACAAATTATTCGTCTTTGCATCCAGAACACTGAAACGTACTAGACCGATTTTCAAAGGCACAAATAATCAAAATAATACTTTCTACAAATATATTCAAACGTTGTGACCCAGACGTAAGCTGTGAAATGAAAGGTTAAGCACATTAATGAAAACTGCAGTCATATATGTCTCCGAAGATTCATATCCGTGATCACGGATATGAATATTCGGAACGTATTTGATTGCACTTCATTCATTAAGCCGAGTGTATACTAGGAATGAGCAGGCCTTGCAAACTCGAATATCGACTAAATACTAAAATTCCGACTTCACGGAAATCACATTCACTTCAGGAATCTAAATCTTTGATAAATTTATTACATTGATTTAATATGAAAATTAATGACATTTTAAGACGCAATATACATTTTGCTGATCATGAACAAGAATTTAAAAACAATATTACGATGCGCAGCCAGAAAATAAGTCCACCTATATTGTCAACAAAGAGAAAAGACAATTTCGTAGAAAAAGTTCATTGTAGCAGATACAGCACATTTTTCACTATTTCTCCCACACAATCGCCACCCAAATTGAGACATGTGTCATATTACGGGATCAACATTTGTATTCCGGTGTCAAAATAGCCTGCCGCCTGGGATAACTACGAGTGTGTCGACAACCACCTTTCTTGCGTCATTGAGATACTAATATTGCTGAGCGGACAGGAATTTGAGGTGTAAGAAAAGATGGAAATCCCTGGGAGAAAGGTCGGAACTGCACGGTGGACGTTTAAACCCTCCCAGCAGAACTGTAGGACACGTTCTGTTGTGAGCCAGGTCCAGTATGGCCGACCGTCCACCCTATTGGCCAAATTTCGCCTTTAGCGATTTTCACCTTCTCTTACCCTCAAGAAATTCCTGTCCGGCCAGCATAACACACATCATAGTGAAGCAGACTTGCAGGTGGTTGTCAAACGCTTATCTATCGCAAGCTGCAGATTTTCACTTTACAAGGATACAAATGTTGATTCCACGATATGAGAAATGTCTCAATCCTGGTGGGGATTATGTGAAAATAAAATGCGTAATATGTGTTGTATCTGCTACAATAAAGTTTGTTGGCGAACTACGGATACTTACTATATCGATACGCCTCGTAATTTTAGTAGAACTCAACAGCTAAGTATTGTAATACAATGTAGAAAATAAAAAAATAAAAAATATCAATATACATTGTTATTTTAGAATAATGTAAATGTTTATTTCATTCTACAAATAAATTTAATGTTCTGACAGTTTGATCAAATTATACTCGTAAAGCAGAGGTCGGGACACTAACGATAAATATTGCTTAAGCAGCACAAGAGTCAGATGAAATAGTGAGCCTTTTTAGCGAATTTAAATGCGAAACCGACAATTCAGGCTAAACGAAGCTAAACAAAAAACAGATAATTCGCAACAGGAAACAAAAACAAAGAAAAACGATGTCATACACGCTAGTAAAAGTAGCGCATTGTAACGGTATTGGCAAAACACCAAGAGAGATGCGTTCCGGGTTGTTAGACCACACGTGCGGAAGAGTTCGTTTCCAAGGGAAAGAGAACGCTTTCTCAAAACGCGCTCTCGGAGAAGCTTAAACATCCGTTATTCTATTTGTAACGAGAGTTCGTTAACGGAAAGCGGATGTTGAAAACGGGGAAGAGAACTGAAGGCAACTGCGGGAAATTAACACGATTAGTGGAGTATATGAGAAATTAAAATAACTTCACGTTTATTAAAGGAAGACTAGCGAGCGAGAATTCATATTTCTGACCAACGTTTGAAAGAAATTACATTCACCAAACAAAGGAATTATCGCGAGAGACAGAAATTGTCGTCATTGAACGTTTTTTAAGACATATTTTGTTCATTCGAAGTCAGAAATACCCAAAACGTTCGTGGGACCGGCAAAGAAGAAGCGCAAGGGGTTTTTGAAATGATAATGCACACAGTTTACTTTGTCGTCACCTCTACCAAGAAGAAAACCACCCTCAAGTAATGAAAGCTCATACGGAAAACTTCTCCGACTTTCATTACTGACTCGTTCACATAACACAATGAATAATGCACGATATTCCTTGAATAAATGAATGTTTACTTCCAGTGTATTTCAAATCAGAGGCACACTCAAACTAGAATGTCAAAGCCTTCTTGTAACCCCAACCATTGCGCAACTCGCCGAAGTGCGCCATCTTCGTATGAAGACTGCTCTCCAGCGGCTTTGAAAAGCGAGACCCACTCGCAAAACAGCCCAAGCCCTCTGCTTAGGGATTTATTAGACCGCATAAAAGCTGCTGAGCGCGTCGCAGCGACGGCGTGCCCCGGAAGCAGAGTGGGAGAACGTGCGCACTATAGACAGCCACCACCTTCAAGGAAGCCGGACGTAGCCCTTCTATAATTTAATATCTCCGGGCAAAAAGGTTGTAACCCACATATTAAAACCAGCACACAGCACTGTGCAAAGTGGATTTCAACTATGTTGGTGCGTGTCCCTACCAAGAGAATGTTGGCTAACTAAACTTAACGTCAATTACTAAAGGTTATTTAATTTCAAGAAATAAGCATTTTCCAAGGATATTAAGGTTGCAATCAGTTTTAAGAAAGCTGCCAAGGCAAATGCTTTTCGAATTTTATAACGTTTTCGCCAGGAGGTATTCAATTATGATTCCGGTTAAGTTTCACTCAAAGCTAGCATTGCCGATGACTCTACAGCGATTCTGACCGAAAGGTTTTAGCTGTTGAGTCCTACCGAGGATGGATTTTCGATTCTAACTAGGTCATACCTAGGTCAGATCTTTCATAGCTGGTCGAATTCAGACACTATCTGGAGGAGAATTCTACCGGCTACCCGCTCTGATAGATAGTTTTCCATGGTTTCACTGGTCAACACCAAGCGAATGCCAAAGCAGTATCCTAACGGGCCGCAATCCGCGCGCGATCTCATGCTATTCTTTCTAGTCGTGTCGTCTCCCTTACACACATACATACACACACACGCACACACTCCTCGCAAGGGACATGTAGGTCGGCACCGGATCTGACCATCCAGTGAGGGACCAATACCGCAAACTATCGTCGAAAAACAAACACTATACTAACGGGACTAATTACTGTAGCAGTTGACAATCCCGAAATCAATCAATCAATGAATCTATAATCATGATTACGATATAAACCCGGTTCCTGATATAACCTGAACATTTTTCCAATTCACAAGCATACTCTCACCCGCATTATTAAAACAATTTTATTTTTTTTACTACCGCAGAGACGTATATCCTACAGGACATACAAATAATTTCTACAGTATTGCTTGAACGGTCTATTAAGTCCTGGTTCTTCTGATTCTGAAGAACAGACATGAAATGTAAATAAGTGATTCTGCTATTTAGTTTATATGCCGCTGTAGCAGTGTAGAATAACTTACCTGAGATTCCTAAGAAATCGCCGAAATAAAACATTTAACTTATATCTTATGACGTAATTTTTTTTTTTTTCAAAATTCAAGTGCTTTTTTAAGAGAAGTTATAATTCTAAAAAATCTTTCAAAATATTTATTGTTCACAGTCATGTCCATATCATTAATTAACGTTTAAACTCAGTACAATTACGAGAAGTTTCAGTATCAATTATTTTATCACATGAAAACTTGTGTACTTCCCTTAGTAAAAAATCTAAAAACCAAATTGTTAACCCCAAATTTAACATTCTTAAAACCTACAATTCTTAAATTCTACAATCTACTTTATGTTCTATCTTTCCAGTGGAATATCAGCGGAGGTTTACATTTGCCTCCTCATCAAACAATCCTCATCAAGCAATCTGGGATGAATTATAGTAGATACATTATTACGAATGGAATGACGTTGAAACGTCTTACGTGGTGGTATGAAAAACCAACCACCCCACAAACACGTGGTGAAATCATCCACGCCCCACTCAAGGTTCGAACGCGCAGCCTTCAGCTCCGCGTACTTGGCCACCGCTCCGAGCCCCTGGGCCGTCGAGGCAGGCGTAATTACCATTATCGCCCATAAACATTTGCGGCACGCGCCTTTACGACGCCTTTATCGTCCTGGGCGGCCGCCCAGCAGCCGAGCAGCCAATCGCCCGCCCGCCCGCCCGGGGCGAGGGAGCGGCGCAGATAAGACCCGGAGGACCTGTGACGTCGCGCGCCCACTCGCGCCTCACTGCTGGGCACTTCGCCGCCGGGAAACAAAGGTCGCCGCAATATAAACTTTATACTGAAATCGTGCGGCTCATAACGCGCACTTGCTCTTTGGGAACACAGCACCACCCGAAAGAGCCCCACCTACGCACTAAAAGGGATGACGTCTTCTTACGAAGAATGAAGTTGAAAGGTCGAGGTTAGAAGATAAATTAAGCGCATATCAAACTTGGGCATGAAAGATCCTTTACGATGGTATATTTGAAATTAATTCTTTCCCATTTAGAATGACAAAAGAATAAACAAAAACGATTTTCTTGGTTGAATTAGAGCACAGTAATGTGGAAACAAAAAACACGCCATGTTAATTCGGAAATGTAAAAGAAAAACCACAACTAGAAATTAAATACAGTATCGAGGAAAAATATAATTTTACTGCATGTAATCAGAGGGATGAAGTTTAAATTAAAACTTAAACCACAAATATCATATTTTTAATCTGAGTTGTTACAAAACTCTGAAATAAACTTAAAGCGAATTTCCTGAGGTAAGGAAAACTAATGGGGTAGTTCAGAATTACCAAAGAAACATAACAACCCAGCTCAGAACAGTACATGAAAGCTGATTACTAAGAGAAATACCACATAAATAATATGAAATTCATTTGGGTCGTCAAAAAAGAAACCCGAGTGAGTGGGATTAAGTAGTGGCTGATCAACAAATTAAGCTCTTGCACCTATTTTTATAGGCCAACATCTTCAGGGTCTTTTGATATCAACATTTCAGCATTTTAACTCAGAAGTGAAAATTCATTATTTCCAGACAGTTATTGGTTTGTCAAACCATTCATTCCAGCCCCTATTGCAAAGACTAACGAGACTACGAAACACATGATATTGCAGGCTTCCGGACAGCCCAGATCAGAAAGATATGTTTTTGATAAACATGCGAAGAATCATTGTTACCAAATTGGTTAGAATTTTTGCTAAATTTCTTAAAAATACCCTGCCCACTCTTTCGTGGCCCCACCCTTCGGTGGCAGGGTGCGAGATGGGCTGCTGAAGAGCCATCGAGGGGTGGATGAGTTGGGCACAAGGGTGGTGACAAGACGGGTGAGAGGACGCGAGAGCTGCCGGATAAGAGGGAGAGCGAGAGAGGCCTGGGAGGGTTCTTAAAGGAAGCTCATAAGGTGTCGGGTGAGGGAGAAGAGGCAAAGGGGGCGGGTCAGAGAGCAACTGAGAGAGAGGTGTGAGGCAGGGCCTGATGGGAAGGGCCGGGCGCCGAGCGTTAAGCTCTAGTTGGGCGGCGCGCGGACATGCTGCCCTTAATGCGAATCCCACGTCCGAATTAAACGTCAAAACAGCGCTGGCGATGTGCTTGGGGGACAAGGGCCCAGCCGGCCGCAGGCTGCAAGGAGCAGCTCACTTTCATTAGACGGGGAAGGACGGAGGTGCACTCGACCCGTTCTTTCCCTACTGCAACTGACATTTTCCATTTCCTACACATTTGAGATCAGCGCAGTAGTGGTCTGAGCCACATTAGAAAACGGAAAAATAAGTTAAAGTTACATAATTGTTATTAGAATGAATTGTGAAGAGAAAAATAGTGATTTAATTCTTAACATTATAAGTGAAAACTGGAAAAACCGACAAAGTACAAAGATAGTTCACCTTCTTGGTAACAAATGGTGTCTATAATTCATTTTTCATATTTGGAGGGGGAAGGCGGGTTAGCCCACTATTGCGCTGAGCCCTTCAATTTCTCTACTTCAGTTTTAAATCAACAACTGAGAATAAAAATACACTCGTATGATTTTCATTACAAGTAGTGTAACGAGAAAATGCTCGACCACAACAATCATCAAAATAAAGAAACGTATTAATAAAATACGAATAATTTTTGGGAACGAGGAATGAGATAATCAAATTTGATTACAATCTAATTTTAATTATTGCAAAATCAAAAACCATAATTATATATTTTTTTAAAATATAGATTAAATAATTAATTGAGAAACAAACAGGCGGTTATTATTGATGTTTTGCTACATGTATTTCACATTTCGGAATATTCGGCTGAAAATTAGAAATTTTGAAATATTAATTTTACTTCAAAATAATTATACTAGTATTCAACATCAAACGAAATTTCAATTACGATTAAAACTAATTATATTCGAAACACATTGAAACCACCAGGGTTACTCGACATTCCACCTATTTTAACGTGAGTAAAACCCTTCACTCTACATTCCTTGAAAAAGTGTTTGCCCCTTGTGAGAGGAAATTGACAAAAATAACTATGACGTGCAATCAAATGTTAAAAGAGAGCCCGCATAACGCACGAACAAACGCATGCACGTTAACACACACTGTACCGGGCCCCACATCCAGTTAGCCAATTAGATTCCATCCTGTGCCACGCGGGTTGCAGGGCGCCCCTCTTCTCGTTGGGCCAGAGGAAGGGAGGCAGTGGCCGAGGTGGTAATTGGGTTAAACAGCGGCGAGGGAGCGGCACTTCGCAGCACAACCTCGCCAGCGAACCCTCCGCGCGAGTCAAGTCCCCTTTCGCACACCCGCCAAGGCCGCTCGAGAACGCCAGCACATGCGCTGGGCCTCTGTTCCTCAAGTATTTCGTACTTGGGAGCGTTTACTACGGGGTTGGTGCAAAGCATCTAGATACTTTTAAAACTCGATAAAATTATAATATAATAATTATTTAACTTTGTAAACACAGCCATCATGTGACATGTTTAATAGGATTTCATAACACTTGCTTCGCTTGGTTCAAACGCTTACCGCTGGAAACAGCACTTACATTGTTAAATAAAGAACTAAGTTTTCGACCATGTTGTTCAGCAATTCAAGATGTGTCGCCATTCTTCCACTATGACAGAATGATGGAATTTAGTGAATCAATAATGGCTTAGTGCTAAAGCAATCCCACTTTGCGCTCATTGTTAGCGAATAGTTGGACCAAAAATTTCCTGACGTTGGCTTAGGACGCGTGGATCTCACGAAAGGGCAGCAAGAAGTCCAGATCTCAGTTCGTGTGATTTTTTTGCTTAGGGAGCTACACTAAGGAGGAGGTGTGCAAGTCCAAACCTCGCACATTGGAGAAAATAAAGGTGTGGATTCAAGAGGTAATGACCAACATCCCAATCTATTTTCTTCAGAAAAGTTGATCAACTGTACTAGTTGAGGAAGCTGGTTGACAACACCGGTGCCTGTATCGAGATTAAAAATATTATTTTGCTTTCGTATGTAGCAAAGATTGTATAGACGTCTTTCCAATAAAGTAAGTCTTACTCAAACTACAACACATTTTAATACCTAGTGGCTTTACAGTTGTACTGCGAATAGTAAGCTTATTAGAGTCCCGTGGGGTAGCGCAAGTTACAGCCTGGACGTGGCGGTGTTCGCCTCCTGTTGGAACGCGAGAAAGGACGCCAACCTACATGTCGGGTTGTGGGGTTTTCCTCTTCAGATATTTGCCCCTTAGCGGTGCCTAGATAACCTCTAAGCTCTTGACATGTGTGGTAGCATGAAACATGCACTTGTAAGGTATGTAAGGAGGGGACAATAATGAGGAAGGAAAATATCGTGCGCGGTCCTTGGCCTTGAGCTCGGCTTCGCCCATGACCTGAAAATGAACAGAAAAACTATCGAAAACTAACAAAGGCACCAGCCACTAGAATTCTCCTCCTGTCAAAAATTAAATTTCACCTAGCTATGTAGGTAGAGTACACAAAATCCGCCACATTACGAGCATCCGGTCAACATGCTGCAGCCGCAACTTTGTTGCCAGTGCGCCGTTGCATCTGGTTCTGTAGAAAGGGTCATTAACACGATTAGAACCATTTATTATTAATGGGATAGCGTGATGTGCGGGGAAACAACCAGAAATGACATTTCCGCATTTGAGTAACTTGAAATGAGTATTATTTCTTTACTTAGACACAATACTAGAAACGAATACGAAAGTAACATGTGGAATTATAAGCGAAATAATGGCGATGTATGATGATGCAAAGTGAAAAAGCCTAGGAAATGAAAGAACCCAGAGAACACCTGTCGCAATGCTTGGAGGAAAATACTGCCAGAAAACCAAAGGTCGGCGGGCTACAATGATGAAAGATGGTCTTTACGATTGTTACCTTTAATTAAAATTTGCTGGCCTATCGAATTTACTAAAGGTTCGGTCAAAGGGTAACGCCTTCAAACAAATTACGAAAACTCTTTGATGATGGAAGAAAATATCACTTTCATGGATTGTTTTGAGATCCGTCCCAATTTTTGAATTGTGTTTTTAGGTAGTAGTCATAGCTTCTGCACTAAAACTCCAGGGATTAATGGGCTTGCCTTATGAGTGTTATTTCATATTTTATATGATCATTCCTCTCTAAAAGAAAGTAAACCAGCTTCAAAAAATCTAAATTCGCTCTCTGGTGATCATGGAGAAACCATCAGACATCGCAGATGAAAAAATACACTCCCTGATAGTCAATATCATTGATTTTATTAATAAGAAGTGTATCCTCTACATCTTTTATGACAATCATATATTAAAAACAAATTACGTTAAGTAACTATGTTCGTTACATTATCAGGTATACTTTACGGTAGAAGGTCAGAATTGTTTGATATTAAGAAATCACATGATGTTATACACCACAAAACATGAAAATCGCTCGAGGTTACTGCGTGCATTTGTTCTTAATAGAGCGTAATTTAAAATTAATCTTATTTTCAACACTATGTGGTTTCTTAATATCAAACAATTCTGACCTTCATCTGTACATCATCTGATATACTTTTCGGTAGTAAAGTATATTAGATGATGTAACGATCATAGTTACATGTTGTAATTGTTTTTCTTACATAAATTATTGCCATACACATACAGAGGATACTCTTATTACTTTTTGAGGACTTTTCATGGAGGATCCCTCTTACACTCCCTCAGTTGAAAATATTGATTCGTCACCCCAACAACACGAAAACATGTCGGCAACTCCTGTTTACGTGAACAAGGGTGGCTTTACTCGTTTTCAAGCACTTAGTGAGGAGGATACATCGTACATACATTAGCAAACTCTCTCGGACGCGTAAAGTGTTCAGGAAAAAATCACAATGTAAATATAAAAAATAAAAAAGTGAAAACAGACTTCGCATCCGAAATGAGTTCGTTCCCTTTAACACTTCTTCTTTCCATTCCCATTCGACATCGAATATTCACTTGGGGTAAATTTTAAAACAATTATTGGATACATATTCAGAACAATTAATGGATATATTTGTTTTCAATCTTTGTATCTCAATTTACATTACTTCAATCATTGAGCAGCACTATTTAATTTCTGTATGTTGCAGACATCTCCGTTCGTGACATTTTCAATGTGTGTAAATTATGTTTACTTGCAATTTTGAATTCCCTCGTCCATTACTTTTGCATAAATACGATCAATTTGTACCCTTCAGTAAAGGTTCCTCGTCAATTCTCACAAAATAATGAGAAATAAATGGGTAGCAATAGAAATATTATTAGAATTATTGTACTTCAGGGTTATGACTTTCGTTTAAAGGTAGGAAGTCCTAACTTCTTTCTAGCCATGGATATTTGTCGCTTATCTCTCAAGTACGTTTTATCATGAAGGGCTTCACGTTCTGCTCACTACTGAACTAAGAAAACCGCATATGTAGCAGCATTTTTATGGATTAAGATACATCCTACTCGACAAGGGGGAGTATCTGGCTTTGACTGAAACAAGCTCTAGAGAATAATTATTTATTGTACAAGACAATAAAAATATGCCTCAACCTCACAAATGATGAAGAAGCAAAAGAGGTATCTTTTTCGAGAGGGTAAGTATCTGCACCGTCGAGTGTAATATTTGATTTGTTCATTTCCATTTGTTTTAGAAAATTACAAAATGAAAAATGTAATATTAGATTATGACCGGTTAAATAGATTCCGGTGAGACAGTAAGGAGAAGATACTTTTTTTCGTCAAAGGCTAGTGATGAATTCTTACTTTAGGAAAATTATTATTAACATTAAGAAGCATATTTACTTTTATAATGAAACAAATTTAATAGCTGGACCTCTGCGAACATTTCGCACTTTGAAAATAATTGTTTTAAAAAAAGAACAAATTTAACTTGAAACAACTTACATGTCGTCTCCCAAGTTGAGGAGTTTCCAAAGAAGAAACAGATTGAGCACACGAGCACAAATGTCTCATTTTGAAGATTATGACATAAAAAATATAACTGAAAAAGATACGCTGTGCAACTAGTTGACAATATTAAACATGATTGCATAGTTCGCGGTTTGAAAAACACCGACGTTATGAGCAAGTTTTCAAATAAGTTCGAATGCAATAAAACATTATAAACGAGTTACATACGCTTTTTTTCTATAATAGCATTATTATTTTGTAAAAGATTGAAAGTTAATTTTGGAAAAATCATAAGTAATTTGTATTATGACTACACGCATCTTTGACTTAGTGCAAAAAACTGTGCTCGCCCTGGCGGTTTGCATTCCTCGATTCGCGCTCTGTGATTCGTTGTGCGCGATGATTGCAATTATTCGCGCCATAAACTAATACGTCGTAACGTATGCCATAAAATACCATTTTATGAACGATTTATTGATACGACAAAATTCGCATATAATGTTGACTTACACTAAAACCTATTTAAAGGACCCAGGGCGCATCGTTTCCTCAACTATTTACTGTGCCGCGGGTTGTATGCGTGCTTCATCTCCCCTCTCCATCATAATGTGCAAACCATTATTTTTCATTAAAATCTGTTTAATGCACGACTGTGGAGAGATCCCCTATCCAACCAGTAGCACAACTCGGGGGTTTTGTCTCGACCGTTATCTTTCTTTAGAGTACGAAATATTATGGAGAAGAGATACGAAAAGAACTACATTCAACAGATTGTGGTGAGTGAGCAACTAGGATACGTATTCCGGGTGGTCTAGCTTCGAGTTCCGTAGGGGGTGGTTATTCCACACTATCTGGATCTAAGTCACTCACTGTCAGGATGCGAATTTCAGTGGTTGACTACTATAATCAGAAGCTTGCATGGTTTTCTCCTACCAATTGCACGTGGAGGACACCTGAGCAGTAATTTAACAAGTCACGTATGATACACCATTCTTAGTCCACTGACAGTCAGGAGAAGGGTCTAAGCTTCCTATCACCATTGCTCTAGAAACCTGATGTAGTAGACTCAGGATGCAATGTCAAGTTGCGTGATCCTCGAGACAGTACGTGTGACCCACTCATTCGATACAAACAAAAACTAAAGGAATTCATATTATGCAAGGAACAGAATAAACTTGAGATCAATAATTCGCTTTCTCTGAGAGGGGCGCAACTAATTCAAGAACAGAGTAAAGCACTTGACGAAGCCTTACTGCGCAGATCCTGAGCGTGTTTTCCGTCAGGCGCTCAGCCTGTATGCAAATTCTGCTTCATCCACCCTACGGCACATGCGCGTGCCTGCGCCACCTTCGCAAGTTGGAGGCAACGACATCGTTCCTCCGCAAACCGCAGGGAGCGAGGGCGAGGTTTAGAAAAACTGACAGAACCGTTATGGGATCGAGTTTGAAAGTATGGAGTACATGGGAGAAAGCTATGGAGGGTGCAGAAAAACAATAAAGTGCAGATATTAGTAGATATGACAGTGGCAGAAAGTAGCCTTGAGAAAACAACAAATTTCTAGAGGAGAGGGGAGAACGCTAATGTAGAAAATAATTAAGATAGGGTGAAGTTCGAGGTCAAAGGGAGAGAGGTAGAGAAGTAAGCTCACGGAAAGTGCCGCTGAAGGTTTCCAAATTGAGGAATTAAGTCAAAGGATTACAGGGAAACTCTGTTAACAGGCGAGAGTACCAAGGAGAAAAAATAGTAGCGAGCGGGTGGAGAAGACCTAGAGAACGAGGAGACAGAAAATCAGGGAGAGTAGAGGGATCACGAGGGCTGCTGCGAGTTCCCCCTGTGGGGGAGGTTTGGGGAGGGAGCGGAAGGAGGCGGCGGATAAACGATGGTATTAGGCACGCCGGAGCAGGGACGTAGGGATGACCGCAGGGTTAAAGCGAGCAGGGGGGCATGGGATAAAATTCGAGTCTGGAATAAAGGCGGAACGAGACAGGATGAAGGGCGTGGGCAGAGGGCGGAATGGGGCGGAGTCAGGGATGATATGTGGCAGTGCTCGACGGGGGTGGCGCGTGAAGAGGGCGCTGCGAGAGGGGGAAAGGCTGTGGGTCAGAAACGATGTGAAGTGGGGTTGAGCGGAATGGAACGAAGAGGGGTGGGATGGGGTGGCGATGAAATGAGTATGTCTAGGCATGGATGGAACGGCGGTGTTGGGTATGGAATGGCGTGGAGAGGAATGGTACGGAGTGGTGAAGGAAGGTGTCGGGCTAGGCGGAGGAGCTATAATGCCAGAGAAGGGGGCGAAACATGTATGGAAATAGCAACACAGGAGAGAGACGTGGATGGGCAGAGCGTGGCGGGGCCAAGCTGAGAAAGGCGGGGCGGTGTGGAGCGGAGCGGTTCGATGTAAAGCGGGGCGGGACGGAGCGATTCGGAGGGAGTAGAAGCGAGTCGGAGCCAGTCGGAGCGGAGCGGGGCGGGGCGGGGCGGAGCGGGAAGGGCGGGGCGGGGCGGGGCAGGGCAGGGTGGGATGGGGCGGGACGGGGCGGGGCGTGGCGAGACGGGGCGGGACGGGAGAGGGCAAGGCGAGGCGAGGCAGTGAGTGGCAGCGCCTTGGCGTAAGTGCATGCATTAGACCAGACAATGGCTGCGGCGGCTGTGCGCCTACCACGCGGGACGCGGGGCGGCGCCCCGGAGAGCTTCTCGGCGAATCTTCAAACTGAGTCAACAAGGCTTCAAGACGTCTCGGCTAGGACCGCACGCACGCCTTTTCAGAGGCCTTAAGAGGGTGGGAGGGAGGGAGGGAGTGTGAGGGAGAGAGAAATGGTCCATGAACATTCGAGTAAGGGTGAAAAAAAGTGTAATTGAAAATATTCTTAAATATTATTGTTATTATTATTATTCTTTTTTTCTTTTTATGCTGCTTATTATTATTATTATGATTATTATTATTATTATTATTATAAACATCATTATTATTGAAATATTCCTTAGCTAATTAACTGATCAAATACAATTATTTACGTATACCTGACCAAAATAAAAAATGAAATTATTAAACGAACGGGACTAATGGCCGTAGCCGTTGACGCGCCCGAAATCACTAATCAGTCATTCGATGTGATCAGAAAATTATAACGTTAGCTAATATTAGGCTTTTACTTTTAAACCGGGGTGTTACGTGGACGTTTGTTTATCTCGAAATTAAGTAAATATTGCTAATAATTATTTCAGAGACAGAGAGCTTACTACAAGGTCTATAGGTTGGCAATGCCAGCTGCATACCTGCTCACCACATTCGGCTGTGTGCCTACCAAAAAAATGGTTAAATTATACCGTTTCATTTTCTTCGTGCTTCCTTTATTGCAAAGCTCATATTTTTTAGTGGAAAGAACCATCATGCAGTTCGCGCCCCGCCCCCCCCCTGCATCCTGCTAGCATCCGGCGTCTGCCGTAGAGCGCCGCACACCGCGGGGATGGGTCCGAGCCCGCACAGACGCTCAATCGATGGCCCTGACAGCTCCGGAGAAAGAGGTTCCGCGAAGAGACCTGCCGAAGTTGAACCGCCAAGACGATGCGCCGCGTCGCCTCGCCCCACACGGCCCCCTTCGCTCTGCCTCGCTCTGCTCTTCCTTGCACCTTCCCGTTCAGCGTCGTTCCGCTTCACTCCGCCCTATTCCACCTCGCTCCGCTCCGTTCCGCCCCTCCCCGTCATACGCTAGACCGACGTCCGCCGAAAGGCGCGCGCCAGCAAACAAGATTATCGTTCAATTAGGAAACGAAAAACCAGACTCCTCTACAAGACGTTTACCTATTACGTGCACCAGACTTTTAATAAGCGCTGCCATGTGCATGGTTTTATAGAGTTCACGGAGGCTAATGGGCTTTAGAACGTTCTTTGTTTCACTCCTTTTCTCAAATAAAAGAACATAGCGTAAACTAAACACTGTAGTTTCGTTTCTGCCAGAACTATTGTTTTCAATTTCTCAGAAGTCTACACAATTTTTGAGAGCTTTAATATTGCAATCAAAATTTTGCAATGCAATTGTATTTAAAAACAATATCTTGATCATTCCTCGTCACTTAAGGATTAATATAGACTTTGCTTCCTTGCAGTTTCTTCAGAAATTAAACGGCAATTTGGGAACAAACACATTACCTTCCTGTCAGACAAGACAAAATGGAACATTTCAAGTTCTAAAAATGTGAAACATAGTGGGGAAAAAACAACCAGAATGAATGTTTTGAAAAATGTATATATACGTACAGAAATTATGAACAGAATTCAATCCTCAGACCTCAATATTGACTTCTTCCCTGCCCGCGTATGTCGATCATGAGAAGAAACGCAAGATTAGTCGTCGTCCAGTCCACACTAGGGGATATGAAACGGAAGGAAGATTACGAGTGTTCCGTAGCCCGTTTTATAAGCTGCAGCTTCAGCATTCGACTGGATCAGCTCAGAGAAATCACCGTCACCGAAGTAAAAGCGAAGACACGATGCGCACGCGCCGTGCGTGCGTTTCAGACCGCTGCATGTTTTCCTGGGCGTACAACATTCTGCGGGATTCCCCGGAATCGTGCCCTTCTGGCCCACTTTTCCCCCTTCAGGTGTTTCATTCAAACAGGTCGAAGCGCGCGAGTTAAACGTAACGGCGGCGGTGGAGAAGGGGACCGGAAATTGGGTTATTTCCCCCGCCGGAATTTTAAAAGATTTTCCGCCTCGCCCCGCTAATGGAGATGAGATATCAAAAGTTAGAAACAGTTATAGCTCGGAGAAACTGCTGGAGGTTTCCTCAAAGGAACTGAAGTGAATTACACGAGTAAAGTGATGTGCAGACTCGCATTTATTCACTATTTACATCTAGATTAAGCTAATTTCTCTTCTGGCCGATATCAAAACCGTATAGAATATTGCTTTTATGCAGGAAGGCTTGTTTAGTAATATGTGACATTGAGCAACGAAGGGATATTAAAAATTCTCTTGATTACATTTCCAAGAATATAATTTCTTATTACCAGCTTAGGACGAACCTAAAGGCAAAGCCTGCCGCTGGAACGGCATTTACCAGCAAGGGTCGCTCAGGGCATCAACTGATGTCAGTACAGTGCCTCTGGCAGGGAGGTCCTAGATCACAGATTGGTCGCTATCTTCCCTTTCCATTCTCTTCCATCTCCTTCAACCCGGGTTGGGAAGCCGTTGGTTTGGTGAGAAAGACCCATACCCTCCCCCTTTGCGTTGGGAGGCGAGGAATAACTCACAATCTATTCATCAGATTGTTGATAAATAATAAAAAGTTATCATAACAAGTTATAGCAATTACTTCATGTTCATTAGATAAAGGGTTGCAACGGTAGTTACAGTTGCGAAACGGAAACGTAACCAACTGTGGCCAAATTGTGAAATGTATATAATGAACGTTGCTCGTATCTCCTATGCTATTTGAAGAGTTAACTGTTACTGTAGCTCAAGTGGTTAGTGCAACTCGGCGTATACACGAAAACCGGGGTTCTGTTATAGATTAAAGCAATCAATTCTTTGAGCAGTCAAAAACATTACTTATAACAATTACATCAGGAAAGAAGCAATGGAGTTGCGAGGGTAGTTGGCAATTGCGAAACGGGAAACATATTCATACGTTACAATTGTTAAACTCCCAACCGTGACAACGAGGAATTAATAATGATTTAACATACAATCTGAGCTGGCTAATATTTAAATTGTAGTGTATGACTTATATATGAGTGTACCTTTGATGTTCGTATGTAATACGGTGAGTCAAATATTCTATAACAAGAAATAAGAAATAACAATATATATTTGTTATTTCAATTTGATATACTTAGTTCCGTTGAGTCTTACCACTAATATCCTTGTAATTTCCCTTACGACGGTAAACTAATTGTATAAGAAAACTGAACTGGTAAATTTTATTATAATTTTGACGGCCTTTTTCTTTCAATACATCCAACAGTTTTCCTGTTAGTTTTTTTAATGTATATTGTACCATGGACATCGACATTTATTCCATTTTTAACATTTTTATGTTACGTTCGCTAGACGTAACTGCTCACGACAGAACGGGAAACGCTTTCGATGTGGGCAGCGTTTTAAGAAAACGCAATTCCCAACCGCTTGCTTGTTGCTCCACTTTTCGGCGCTCGCACGTTCAGGGAGTTCCAAGGTCCAGCGGGACCTTCGACCGCCGCGGCGCAGTACTAGACTCGCGACCGCGGGCACGCAGCACGCCACGACCTGCTCCGGGGCTTCCCCTCGATTGCGAGGATACAGAGCCGCAAGTGTGTAGCAATCATATATGCTCTACTCCCTCTACATACATACACATTTCTTACATAAAAATGTGTTGAAAATTAAGAACGGACTAAAATATTATTTCTTTGTGAATTCATCAATTGAAAGAATCGAAACGACATAACATATATTCCATACATCCAAAATAAAAGTCTTACAATTTCCTCTCCAACCCCCCAAAAATGAGACACAAAAAGAGTGAGTCTACGGTCGTGTGAATAATTCGAGAAATGTCTCGAATGCTGAAGTGGACAGGCACGCACAACTTCTTCTAGAGCACAAATACAGAAGTATTGTAACGTGAACTCTTACTAGCAGTGACCTTCGTACATTGTTAAAAAGCAAAGGAACTAGCAATGTTAAACGCCCCCACCCCCACCCATCATTCGGAAAACAATATTTATTCTTACTTTAAATGAATATAATTGTACCACTCATTTAATTACTTAATGATTTTTAGAAATATAATTTTTAAAACCGAACGTATCATTATCAACCGCTTCAAGAGGCAAAACACATGAGAGCGAAACAGTAAGTGTAGAGCGTGAATGTTAAAAATTGCTCACGCTCACAACGTTAATCCCCCGTTGCCAGAATGAACAGATCAAACTATAACGCTTGGTCACGTTCCCACATGTGAAGCGCATTTCATCGCACGACAGCGCCCGAAGTACACGCACATGTCCGCCGTTTCCACGTTTCCGCTCGAACGTCGCCACCGCAATCGAAAAACCCGCACCGTCCCTCGGGCATGCGGCATGCCTTTCGTTATCCTCTTTCATGCATGAGAACGACGCGGCGACCGTCTCGATGTTTTCACAGTCAAGTGAAAAGTTAGTTCGCCCACCATCCCCAGCGCGCCCCGACCCCCACAGGACATCAAATCTGCGGCGCGCGGTCGCCCGCCGGGGCTCCCCTCAGGGCAGAGGAGGGGGCGACGGCAGGAGAGAGCAGAGTCTGAGAGGAGGGCAGGGACGAGGCCGCGATGGAGACTGCTTAGAGCTGTAGCCAGGTTTGCGACGACGGGGAAAGAGAAAGGAATGTGCTGGAGAGGAAAGGGAGAGCGGGAAGATATGAAAGGAAGAGAGTAGAAATAGGGGATGTAGAAAGCTGTAGTAGAGAAGCGAGAGAACGTAGATATATGGAGAGGACGGGTAGAAGGCAGACAGAGGCTGTAAGAATACGGGCTCATGGCCACGAAGCCGGAGGGGAAAGCAGTTGGCGAGGGCTGAGAGGCAGTGGCAAGAAACAGCAAGAAACGAAAGAAGGCGGAGAGAAAGAAAGGAGAGAGACAGAAAGCGTATAAATGCGATGAGGAGGAGATGGCGATGAGGGTACAGAGATTACACTGCAAGTACAAGGGAGATAGCAGAGGGAGGGAGGGATTAGGAAAGGAAAGTGTGGAGACAAGGGCGAGTGTGAGTATGGGGAGAAGGGAGAACAGTGCGAGGGTTGAGAGAGGGTGCAAAAGACAGAAGCGAGAGTGAAACGGAAATGAAGATGTTTTAGTTGAAGAGGGTGAAGCGATGAAGCGAAGAGAGAGTGAGGCGGAGGCGCGGAGAAAGCGGTAGGGAAAGCGATGTAAGGACGAAGAAAGCGAGAGCGAGGATAAAACGATAGGGGAAGTGCGACAAGGCGACGTTGAAGCGGGGGCGAAAGTGAAGCAAAGCGAGGGTGAAGCGCAGGCGAGAATAAACTGAGGCGAAAGTAAAGCGAAGCGAAGGCGAGGGTGAAGTGACGCCGGAGCAAGTCAGAACGAGATCGAAGTAAGGGTCGTATTGAAGGTAGCGAGGGTGAAGCGGAGGCGGGGATCAAGCGGTGGGGAGAGTGAAGCAAGGCGAGGATGAAGGGGCGAAGATGAAGTGGAGGCGAGGATAAAGCGATGACAAGTGAAACAATGTAAGGTGAAGTGAAGCGAGCTGGCGAAAGTGAAGCGAAGCGAGATGAAGGAGGTGATGAGGACGAGGACGAAGCGGAGGCGAGAATAAAGCGAAGCGAAGCAAAGGCTTAGGGGGCGCGGTGAAGCGGGCCTGGAGCAAGTCTGCACGAGGACGACGGCCGTGCGGGCGTGGGGTAGTCGGGGAGAAAGCGGAAGCGGTGTGAGGCGGGGGCATAGGGCGGGCGCGTAGGCGGGGCAGGCCCGCGGCGCCCTATGCAAATTCCTTGCTGTTTTACATCCTCCCGCGCGGGCAGCAGGCTGCCCGATGCCCGCCACCTTTGGCCGCGTATTTGTATGGAAATGCCGCGCGGGGCGCGCTCCGAGGGCGGCTCCGCGGGCGCTGCGGAAGACACCGCGACTGCATTCTCTGCGCCAGGAAATTGGGTTTCAAAATGCGCCACTTCTTTAAGGGGAGGCCTCATGCATCATATGGACATTTACATGAGGATTGTCGATTCATTTTTTCTCCAAAACTGGATTGTAAAAAGTGTGACGAACAAAAACAATTTGCGACAAAACACAAAATGGAAAATGGGTTTCCTTTATTTTGTGTGATACAACTACTCACTGTATGGAAATAAAAAAATATACCATAATATTATAAAATACTAATGCCAGAAACTTTTTTTTTGATAAAATGGGATTAAAATATCGATTTATTGATGACGCAAAGGGAATTTGAGGAGGCATTTTAGATTTTTTTCTCATCCATCCGAATTCGACGACCAATGTTTTGCAATAGTTGTGCCAGCGAGGTCTCCCTTTAACGGTAGCATGCCTAACAATTTTTAGTGAGAAGAAAGAAGCTCCAAGAGACAAAGTCACCAGAGGAGTGGAGGTCAGAGACCCTCGGATGGAGTATTTTTTGTCTCACGGAAGTTACAGTCCGAGTTCCCTTGGTCCTCGATTACCAATTTCTCCTGCACCACCGTCTCGTGCTTGCCCTCATATTAATCCTAGAAAGCCTTGTCATCGTCAACGTCAGTTGGAATTCAGTACCAAAATAGTCAACAACGGATGTCAGAGCGAAGACACGGCGGGCGAGGGCGGGCGAGGACGGACGTGCGAGGACGGGCGTGCGAGGACGGGCGTGCGAGGACGGGCGTGCGAGGACGGGCGTGCGAGGACGGGCGTGCGAGGACGGGCGTGCGAGGACGGGCGTGCGAGGACGGGCGGGCCAGGAAGGGGACGTGCTTAGGGCTGGGTGGAGTCGAGGGCAAGAGCGTGGGCAAAGGCGGCGCGAGGCGCCGACTGGTCGGGTGCGGGGTCGCTCTCTTGGCCGGCAGCGGTATCTCCAGCTGCCTCGTGAAATATTACAAAGCAACCGCCCGGCCGCATTGACAGTGGCCGGTGAAAAATGGAGGCCTCTCGCCCGCTGCGATCCTTCCTCCCGCTGGGTCACGGCTCAGCCGCCACCCCAGGCCCTCCGGCCTCCCGCCTGGCCTCGAGCAGCGGCGCCTTCCTGCTTGGAGAGGCACGGCGACCACACATCCGTGCACCACGTATACGGATCTATTTTAAAAAATAGATTCACTTTTATAGGTATTTTAAGTAGTATTAATAAAAATCAATAACTTTTGAAACAAGTATCGATGTATTTAATTAACAACTTAAGACTTTCTCTCTACGTTTTCTTTTTCGTGGAACCAAAACAGTTTCAGCAAATCATCTCCAATTATCAATAGACAGTCGAGTCAGGCTTGTAATTAGGATATTGAAGACGAAAAATCACATAAAAAATAAAACTTATGAAAAGAAGTAAATGCTCACAAATTCACAACAGCCATTGAATATTTAATAATGAATATTACGTTGTATGAATTTCGACGGATATATTGCTTACACAGAGATATGGGTTTTAGATTTATCACGTTATCATGACCTTCATTAATGACCAAGAAAATGGTATCCATTTCAAACAAATACGTTCTGCTAGTTATAAAAGTTACGTTTCTCTCGTTATAATTCAGAAGAGTAGGGTAAGCATTATTAACACGTGGTCCGCGACGTGAGGATTACTGTAGCAGCGACATTCAGTAACTGGAAAATATTTTCATGATTATGTCGGTCGTCAAATACTAGTATGGAAGTTAAATATTCGCGACCGAATCGTGAAGTAAGCTGATGAGAAGTACTGATAAAATATACAATATACCAAAGCTATTTAAATAATAATAATAATAATAATAATAATAATAATAAGAAGAAGAAGAAGAAGAAGAAGAAGTAATGTATAAATTGAAAATCACTGTAAGATAATTTTACTACGTGATAATTAAGAAGTTTAGTAATATAATTACTAATATCGTAGTTTCATCCGTTCTTGCAACAAAATAATCGTTTAATACTACATTAATTTTAGGTAATTTGATCATTCAATTTCAAAATCAATTAATTCTTTGTAAAAACCAGAAGATCAATTTGAAGTCTCGGCTTTACACCATTAAAAACTACACAAACCAGTAAGTTAACGCAGTTTTTTCTACCTCAGTAATTTTCCCTAATTGAGTTAGCCTAATTGTGCCTATTTATGTGAGTTGCCATGAAGGAGAATTCCCAACTCCCTGACCTCCCCGTACACACAGGCTCCTGCGACCAATTAATTACAAGCTGCGCACATCCACCCTCTGCGGGGTTCGAATCCAGGGCCCCGGCCGTTGGCTGACGGATCGCTGAAGTTGAGAGCCGCCCGAGGGGATCTCCCGCCGCAGACCGCACGCCCCGGGCCGCCCCACACAGCAATTTCCTTCCGAGAAGCAGGAGGGGGCGGGGGGCAACTTTGCGAGAGCCACTCGCGCTCACGAGCGGTCTGCGCGAGCCACGCAGGAGCACGCGCACGCCCGGTCGGATCGCGTGGCGCACGGCCGTGCACAGCCCTCTCGCTCGCTTCCCCACGGACGCGCTACCTACCCCACGAGACTGCCCCGCGATCACGCTCGCTGCCTATGGTCAGAATAATATTTCCGTCTACTTGTGAGCTAGCGCTTGACAGGGGATAGGCCATTCCGATATCCAATTAGAGACTTAACATTGTAACGTCACTTCATTGATAGATGAGTGATTCTGGGCCCGTCAACGGCTAAGGTCATTAATCCCGTAAGTGTAGTGAATGGTCTTTTCCTCGGGAGGAGACTGTGATCTTGGTGATGGAGGATGGTGAGATCCAGCGGCGACCTACCTGTCGGCGAGCGGGATTGTCCCCAACCAGGCATCTCTCACCAGCGGGGCACCATCTGGGACAAGCTCTAAGCTATATAGTAGGAGGACGTATAAGAAGGGGGTGAGAGTAAGTCAAGAAATGGGAAGGAGAGATTGCGCGCGGTCCGTGGCCCGTTTGTTAGGGAAATGCCCCGGCATTTGCCTGGTATTAATCGGAGAAACCACGGAAAACTACCTATCAGAAAAGCCGGCCGCTAGAATTCTCAGCCAGACAGCGACTGACTTTGACCTAATTCTTAGGCTAGGATCGAAAATCCTACCACCGTCGGGACTCGAACCTAGGATCTTCCAGACGCATTGCACATGTCCTGAGCCAATTTTCCCTGTACCCTTAGAGAGCACTTTAGAAGTAGCATGTTTCGTTTGTACCTCAACCGTTCACGGCTTCTTATCAGAACAATGAGCGACTAGTCGCTTGACGGAACAGTATCCTCCGAATACAAAGAACACACACGAACTTTCATTCCATCTCAACATGTCAATTCGAGTTTGAATATGAAATGCTACAAAAAAAACACACAAAAAACCCTGAAAAATGGCTTTTCATTGCCAGCTAATATTGGAATATCCTGTGGGTGCAATGAAATAAAGTAATATGTAACTGATACACGGTGTTCATTGGCAGTAAAAAACAAATTCAATTTCCATATACGAGCTTTCAGTTCACTTCATTAAAGTACACATATATTACAGGGAACAGCCGAAATAGAGCCAGAATCGCGTAATCGCGCAAATACGTTTGCGGCGATGTCAATTAATATTCCCAACCTCCACTCACAACATATGTGCGGATAATTGTGTAATGTGAACTACATAGCGATACTTTAATTACTGAAGTCCGACAGCAGATACCTTTGCGTAATTTTGGGTTAATATCAGCATATTAAACGGAAACTCGAGTAATTTCCCAACAAATAATGAACATGAAAAGCAATATTCTCAAGGCTGAAGTTATAACAGAAATTAATAAATTATGGTACTTCATGTGAAGAGTTGAAGACGTTAGGAGAGTTAATTACCAAAGAAATAACAGAATGAGTCTTACAAAAGAGGCTTTTGTGCTTATTCATATAACCCTCAGAAAACAAAATTTGTCATATTTACCCTTATAGAACCGTTGTAAGTAGATACTAAAATATTAGTTTCCTAATAAAATGCACGGTTATAAATTTAAGAAAACTTCTGTACAAGAAAGTGCGGTATTAAAATGTCAAGAAAATATTTTCTAATACAATGGTTACCCTAATAAAAGTATAAAAATGTTTTAAATAAGTAGAGATCATTTCTTTTTTACTGAAACACAATATTCTTCAATAGAAACAAAACAAATCTGAAATACCGAACAAAATGCTCTAAAGTCACAGGAGAACGTAGAGACTCAGAGAACAAATTGCGAATCAAAATCCATAGAATGAGTTTGGTGCAGGTTACATCGCAGAGGTCCTCGGATAAGATTTCAGGAGCCATGCAATAGCGTTAGTGCCTATTGTATGGTTCCGGGATACAACAGTAGAGTGCAGACGCAAACTGGCTCATAATAACCTTGAAGGGGGAAAATAAGATTTTTTGATGGTCTTTTACCACTTCAAACCAATAGAATTTCCTCCAAATCGGTCACGACCTCCACCTTTATTGATTGTGCGGATAATTTATTCCGCGGAGCTCTTCGCCATTCTCCGCTCCGTCCCCAATATTCCCTGAAGGACGTTGGAGGACGGGCTCGAGATCAGGCGTTGCGTAGCTCCCCCAGGACTCGCTCTTAATCCCACGCGAACCGCTCTTCCGAAGGGCCGGACGGAAGGAAAGCATTCCGCTCCGTCTCACCCCGCCACGCCTCGCTCCACACTGCCTGCTTCACTCATCCCCTTTTTCCGCTTCGCCCTGTCCTTCACCACGTCTCGTCTCGCCACATCTAGCCCCCGTTCTGTAACACTCCTCGCTCTCGATATCCCTCCCTCTCGACATCCCTCCCTCTCGACATCCCTCGCTCTCGACATCCCTCGCTCCCGACATCCCTCGCTCTCGACATCCCTCGCTCTCGACATCCCTCGCTCTCGACATCCCTCGCTCTCGGCATCCCTCGCTCTCGACATCCCTCGCTCTCGACATCCCTCGCTC
The DNA here is from genome assembly GCA_038098605.1 of Gryllus longicercus. Classification (NCBI taxonomy): domain Eukaryota; kingdom Metazoa; phylum Arthropoda; class Insecta; order Orthoptera; family Gryllidae; genus Gryllus; species Gryllus longicercus. The sequence continues at coordinate 1,820,520 of JAZDUA010000021.1, forward strand.
TCGACATTCCTCGCTCTCGACATCCCTCGCTCTCGACATCCCTCGCTCTCGACATCCCTCGCTCTCGACATCCCTCGCTCTCGACATCCCTCGCTCTCGACATCCCTCGCTCTCGACATCCCTCGCTCTCGACATCCCTCGCTCTCGACATCCCTCGCTCTCGACATCCCTCGCTCTCGACATCCCTCGCTCTCGACATCCCTCGCTCTCGACATCCCTCGCTCTCGACATCCCTCGCTCTCGACATCCCTCGCTCTCGACATCCTTCGCTCTCGACTTCCCTCGCTCTCAAAATCCCTCGCTCTCGACATCCCTCGCTCTCGACATCCCTCGCTCTCGATATCACTCCCTCTCGAATCACTCCCTCTCGACACCCCTCGCTCTCGACATCCCTCGCTCTCAACCCCCCCCTCGTGCTTGACACCCCTCGCTCTCGACGCCCCTCGCTCTCGACGCCCCTCGCTCTCGATATCCCTCATCCTCGCTAGCCCTCGCCCTCGACACACCTTGCCGTACACGTCTTCCCGCAACACCTCGCATCAACACACTTTATAACCTCCAACTCGTCCCACCTATCCACGCCTCTCCGTTTTGTTTCTCCTCTGGATTCTACTCCTCCTCTTCAGCCTCCTCCGCCCTACCCCACCTCGACGCGCCTGGTCTCGCCCTGACTCCCGCCTTGGCCTGCTCTGCTCCGCCCCCGCCGGGGGAGAGGGCGGGTGGAGCTGGAGCGTGGCGCGTGTCCGGGAGGCAAACGCCCGAGATTCTAACCCTCGCGTGGGCGGAGGTAGAGACGCACGACGTAGGACGTCCTCACGGACGCTCCGAAAGATCTTTTGCGCCGAACAAAGGCTTACTACAAATACTACAAACACACCGCCACTTCGTGTCTGTTACCATGTCCTCTGCTTTTAAAAAGCTATATTATTTCTGGATGGCAACCTCATTTTGAATACCGATACAATGGTATTCCCGTTTTATTTATTCTGTACTTAAGCCATCTAAATATACAGGGCGTATTTTCTTGGATCTGAACATGTCTGAGTATATTATCCTGAATCACTTCAAATAGAAAATGTTTCTAAATAAACGAAGATATTCAACTTTTTGTTTCACTGGTTTTCACCAAGAATCTAATATATTTGTACAAAGAGCAGCTAGATGAGAAGACACCAAGAATGCAAATTGTTTTACATCAAAACAATAGAAAACTAATAATACATTGCAAGTATTTTAACAATGTGATTTGTTTCTTGAATGTGAGATAAATATTTTTTAATAATTTTTATGAAAATATTTTTGGTAGAGTAATTTGCAGCAGCAGACTTAAAAATCTAAAACCATGGATGTCCTTGAACACGTTCCACTAAAATATTTACATGAAACAGTCTGAAATGCAAATGTTGAAATAATGATTCTCTAACGTTCTCCATTCCATGTTCGATATTTACGTGTCCTGTTTCCGCTGCGTTCGTTCAACTCATCAATAGAGAACATAGCATTTCTGGCGGATGGCGAGACGTGACACCTCTCGTAGCCCTCGCGGCCGAGAGACACGTTCTTCGCGTGATACCAGAGCTCTCGGCACATCCGCCCGTTTCCCCATTTCCCAGCCGCGCATTCACAGGCGGCGCCGTGAGGCGGTTGAGAAGGGGCCACTTGAAACGCGGAAGCGCGTCCGACCCGCGCCCCGACTCGCATCACCCACATCCCTCTTCGCCCCCTCCTCTATGCCCACGCAGCACGCTGCTCGTCCTAAGGCTGCTGCCGCCCTGGGCGATGCGCTGCTATGCAGCGGGGAATATGCGTACAGATGGTAGATTTTAACATTTGCTATACTGCGATTTATGCAACTCTGCTCCTGGGCGCTATCAGCTGTTGACGGTTTCATCCGATCGGGAGTGTGAACGTCACCATGGTGACATCACTATGGTGACGTTCAAGCTCCCGCTCAGATGAAACTGCCAACAGCTGGTATCTGCCAGAGGCGAAAACCGCAGTATAAGTAGTCGTGCTACAGATGGCACAGTCTTTTCGTACTAGTTGGTTTTATATTTAATTTGGTCTGGGCTAGCTGTTCGAACTTGCCACATTTTCAAGCCAACTGTTATCTAACGCCTCCTAAAATTTTACTACAAGAAATATTTTCTATCTTAAATTTTGTAACAGAAGGAATAAGTCGAAAAAAAATCATACATTTGAAATTTTACAGTTAAGAGTGAAAATCGGATCTCTGCCATCTTTCTAAGTGTATTTTACTGTATTCTTTCAAAAGAATGACGTTTGGAAAAAATTAATTTTTCGGTATCAGGAGACCCCAAACGTGTATTTCTGTTGGAATCTCGAGATCGATTTTTGCAGCATTACGTAACTTCCTCTGTACTACGTACATTACTTCATACATACATACACGGGAAAGTAAAAATGCGAAGTTGATCGCAAAATTCGAAATCACATTTAATGTGGGAAATGGCCGTGAATTTGTGATACAACTGCAATTTATCATTTCATGATATCCTTCCTGTTCGCTCCGAAACTAGGGATGCGACATCGATAACAACACATCCCTGTATGAAAACATAATTGGGGAGTGGCCGTATTTATTAATTTAAATTCAACTGACAGAACAAAGTAAAAAATAATATAAAAAAACGATTCTAAAAACCTGGACGCTCAGCGACATTGCAAGTGGTTGGTTGTATAGGTAAGGTCACGGGAATAGGAGGAAGGATGTTAGCCTAAGACGCGCGCGTTTCTCCTTTCACAGGCGAAGGAAGGCGAAAACAAACATCTGGAGGAAAACCTCCGCACGCTAAAGAGTACGTCGGATTTCACATTTCAGTGGGGTAGGAATATCCCCACTTACCTCCACCGGTTATAAAATGGACACGTCGTGGGACCATTGACCAATGTAGTTGACACCCAGGAAATACGAAATACTTCACTCACTCTTCTATTTTTGCGTGCTTTATGTCAACAGCCATACACCCCCGTGGGACATCGAACACATCACTATCACCACCACCACCTACACACCAGTGCCATCGCCCCCGACCATCATTATCAAACCTGCACCATCACCCATCACTCCCTCACCATGCGCAGCACGGCCATCACCACCACAACCATCAGACAACGGCAGAACAAACAGCAGGCGGGAAAGTTGGGCTCCACCAGAGACGGCATTCCCATATCGAAGCAAATATTTGCGGAATATAATAATGTCGCCGCTGGCGGCGCCGGCGCTGCAGAGTGACGTCTAAGGGCGGCGTCGCGACGCCTGGGCGGAGGACGCGTGAGGCGAGGAACCATGCACGCGAAACGCTCGACATGGCGCGGCCTGCCAACTGGTGAGAGCGCCAAGAAATGGACGGAGAGGAAAAGTGACGGAGTAAGAAGAAATCAAGTTAGATCAGAGGCATCCGACCAGCAGCCAGCAGTACCGTTTATTGTGGCCGGCGAAAGGTTATTAGTACACACCGGAAAAATATACAGTACGAAACATCAATATATCTATATAAATATGTAATGGAAAGAGTAAGAATATGCACTAAATATGTAAAATCGAATATAATACGTAATATTAAAATTCACTAATTATAAATCACATTTAGATAATACGAAATTACATTTATAAATTTCCTAACCCAATTTTTAAAATAATACAAATGTTTTATAGATCATTTGGAGAGCACACGTTGATGTACACTTTGCACCATACAACTTTTCCGTCAGTAATAAAAACTTCATCCACTGCTATTCTTGACCGTAGTTTATCAGCCAGACAAGACGCAATGGACGCCATCAAACAAACTGGCGATATCTACGAACAGGAAACAATCATTGCCGCGTGCAGCATTCTCATCGAAGTGTTCGCGATCGTCAAAGTGTCTCAGAAATTAAGATTAAAGGTAACGAAACGTGGCGTCAGTGATACTTTTCACACTAAAGGTGGGGATGGAATCCAGTCGCTAACGCGCATTTCCAGCCAATGAGCTAATTGAAGCTGGTGCGCAGGACTATGAGAGAACATTTTCGCGCGTTGTCATGTAGTGACGGAGTAGACAGCAATACTGAACAGGACAGACGGTAATACTGAAAGGAAGCTGCTGACATTTTAAAATAGTTTTCATAAAAAAATGGAAGATAATTGAAAAACGTAAATATATAAAAAATATTTTGTGAAATAGCAAAATATGTAATATAGTACCGAATATGTAAAAATATGTCACGAAAAAATTGGATATTAGGACGGCGTCAATTCGCGTACATCACAATTTTGAGAATGATAAGTTGAAAGATAAAAAATATGCAATTACATAAAAATCCGGTCTCTAATTATTAATCAAAAGTTAATATCTCTTGCATCCATGCAGGGTGAGAGCGTTGTGAACCTAGCGCCCGCGCTCTGGCGGGGTCGAGACACCTTAATGTAAAAACAGGTTAAGTTTAAGGATGTTTTTAGGAAATTCAGAACTATAAAGTCATCCCAATTAGTTTCACTGCGTTATGGTACGATCTGATAACCCGCATGGTTTATTCCCCCCCCCCCTCGTTTCAGAGCAGCCGGGCAAACTGCCGAGATCAACAAGACGGGGAATTCTGGTGAAGTTCGCCCGAGTAATAGGACCCAAACCACATTAAAGGTTTTAGTTGTGGTCCTTGAGACCTTGTAAGTTGGACATCCCTGAGTTACATCATGAAAAAGAGTAGTGCAGTGAATACTCGAGATCAGGTAAGTTACAATATTTTGCACTTTTCTTTTTCTTTGAATAAATTAGTTAATGAATGTAAAAAAAAAAGTAAATAAATCTGAATATAAAAGAGCCTGGGTGCAAAAATAGTTTGTAGCTGGGTATGAATGTCTATATGCGCTTATCGAACGAAGGTAAGGTAATGTCAATTAACGTTATCGAAATGGAAATCGAATAATGTATCAATTTTTTTATTGAAAATGTGTGCATGCGATATGTATTCGGTCACGTCCAATTTTACGATAGATTTTATCTGCATAAAAGAAACGTATGAAAATGCCAAGCCAGAGAAAGGAACCAGTAAAGAAAGGACGTTGAGGGGGTTTGAGAAGCAATTAGTACAAAAGAGCTTAGAAAAGTGGAAGAAATTATTTTAGTATAATATTAAGTTCTTCTCCAGCAAGAAACACTTTGGTCCGAAATGCAGAAGTCCCAAATTTACAAGTATTAACGAAGCATTTAATCTTGTATAAAGGAGCAATATTAGTATAAAATACGGAGAATCTCAGAGCAAGGTAAACATCTTTTGAAGCTGTTCACTCGCAGGATCCTCTCATCAAAAGAGAAGTATCGAATAAAGGAAAAAATATTTTCTTCAGGACTGCGTTCATTCTCGCTGTATGAAATTCTTCTATAAATCGATAACAGCCAACATACCCAAATAACAGGATATTTAGGCCTATTTAAAGTCATGGAGTTATTAATTTTTTTTTGCAGGCTAAACATTTTATTTATATTGTGCCAACCTTTTAAATATTGTTACGCACAACTTTGTGTTCCCTTGAAATAAGATAATATGGTAAAAGCGCTTTCAATATATTTATAATTAAAAGAAAGATAATAATTGAAAGGAAAATCAATAACGTTCAATATGGAAAACACTTCACATCGTTTATTATATATTCATCACATAACATTATTAAAGAGCACTCTGAAACGCGGACACAATGTATACATAATTTAGATTTCATAAAAACGTCTGTGGATGGCCAACAACGGACACAATCACGAGCGGTGGTATTAGCACGATATGTGCACATAATGAGAGCCAAATATTTCTTCTTTTGAAACTTAATTATGATTATTAAATGCTCGATTTAAAACCCTTCTCTGAACGTACAAAATTAAATTACATAAGTAATTGAAAATAATATACAAAAAAATCACATATGTACCACTGAATGTGAATAACGGAATTTTAGAATATGCTTAGTACTTAAAGAGAAACTTTTAATAGAATGAGATTCAAATGAGTTCTCATAACATGTCAACAGAACTTTTCTGGACTTAAAAGACTCCCAAAGAGTATTTTCCCAGTTTAAGAAAAAAATCATGAGAAAAAAATAGGAACCGTAAAAGAAGCATGTCCTACAGAAGAACGGCTCTAACGTTTAAATAAAAGTTTACGTCTTGTGTTACGAACATTCTTTTCATTTCAATCTCACTTTATTATTGATGTATAAACGTTGTACGTCGCTTCACGCCGTTTTCACGGCACATTTCGTTCGCCGATTTCCTTTTGCTGCTGCGAATGGAAACCGTTAGATTTGAATAAGAGGTTCGTTGTGAACGTTTCATTGACACATTGATGGGTTAGGGAAATAGCTAAGTACAACAATGTCTCAAAAGCGTGTTTATTTGGTTCGTAGTATTTTTCGATTTAGCCAAGAAATAGCTACCCACCAACCACCACATAACTTCGTTTTGGCTGATTCAACTAACCACATACCAATCCGGATTATCTTCAATTGATATCATGAACACGTTTGTATATGATTGTCACTCATGTTGTTGTTGCAAAAAAAGGGGACGATGTACGCCACTTTCGACAAGTACTACAACTAATAACGAGAATGTGCATTCAGAGACATTCTATTTAAGGTCAAACTATCTCAACAAAACCGCGAAGCACCTCTTAGTTTCTGTAAAAGTTGGGCCCATAACTCGTGACCCTAAATCCGAGCTCGACTCAGGAAAGACTTCGTTCCTTTTTAGTAGCTCCGGGACTGGATCTGGGAGCAGTTTTGGACTATTGGATAACACACGGAAGTTTACGTAAGAGGATTTGCATCCACACCGCATATTTTGGCGTCACTTACGTGACTGAGTAGTGCTTATTTGCGTTAATATTGTATAGAGAATAAATAAACTAGAAAATAAATCGAAAGTATTATATATCGCCTGAAATGTACGAAAATGATTCAGAAATATGAATGATTAGAGAAAACTTTCCTTGTACTATAATAATATTTTCGACAATTTATTTCATTCCATTCCGCATGGAACCAGGCAATGTCCCCAACTTCATCAACCTTTTCAATCACTTTATGTGATAGGGTTCTGGGACAACAATCCATCTATTAATTTGGTAATACTGCGAGTCAGAACAGACGATTCTTGTTAGTCTCCCTATGTCGGAATTCGGTGTGCCCACACCCGTGTACACCTGTGCATTCTGGGACTCGATTCTTTCTGGAACAGCGTTCTAGAAGTTTCAACATGTGTTCCCTCATTTGTTTCTGAACATATGCGTGTACTGTTTGAGTATGTACGTGAGAGAGGAGAGAAAAGAGGAAGAAAGAGACCAAAATAGAGGAAAAGGGTAAGAAAGAAGAAAATAGAGAAAGAGAGGTAAATAGATAAAAGAAGAAGAGAAAAAGTGGAAAATACAGAAAAAAGAGGAAAATACAGAAAAAGTGGCTAACTATTGAAAGAGGAAAGAAAGGAAAGAAGAGAGGATAATAGATAAAATGTAGGAAAGTTAGGAGAAAGAGAGAGGAAAATACAGAAAAAAGATAGGAAAATAGATAAAAAGGAGGAGAAGAGAGAGAAAAAGAATAGAAAAAGTAGGATTTGCCCGTTATCAAGGATACCACTCTGGCATACGCTTGCAACTGAAAGGAGGAAATCATGAAATTGTCCACACATTGCATAGTTTTCCCACAGACAGAAACATCATCCCTTTCTGGGCTTGAGGATCCTGGCCCAAATGATCTTTACTTCTCTTCCCCTTACCCACTTTCCACTTGGGAGACCACCTGCTGCAAGCCAAGCGCGATATCTGTTGCAATTCAAGAAGCGTTCAATGCGTGTTCCCTAGACAAGGTGAAAGAGATTGTACTGAAAATCCTTCAAAAGAAACTGGCAGAAACAGTAGAACGTCTTTGTGGATTAGGAACATCAATCCTCTAGCCAACGTTATCTGGTAAGTAGTAAAACGAACGATACGATTCTTTTTTGTTTGACTGAGAGAGCAATTTGAGAAAATCGCGACCCGTTGAAGTCATCAACTTCAGGGATTAAACCAAGCGGTTTGTTCGAGTCTCAAGTATTGTAATGAAGGATTGAAAATTCATCACCTCAGCGTTTCCTTGAGCGATCCACATTCTTTCTTCCTAGTGGTATACAACTCAGAAGTTGTTTTGGAATGCGGCAATCCTCCATTCTGTCAAGATACTCCAACCAATTTCCTCTGTATCTTTCAATTTTGTCGAGGGATGTGATGTTTAGTTCCTGACGTATATCGTCATTTCCTTTTAAATCTTGGAGGGTGTATTCTGCCATATGTCTCAAAAATATCATTTTAGCAGCATCAATTCGGCTGGTATTATTTTTTTTGTTAGAGTCCAGTTTGCAGATCCGCAAAAGAGCATAGTGATAGCCATTACTTTATAGAATTTTGCATGTTTGTATGTTTGTTGCTTCGATATTTTGACTGATGGTCCCACACATTCGGTTGAATTTATTTATTCCATCATTATTATTCCTGTATGAGATATTGTAACCTAGAAAGATAAAATTGTTGACTTATTCTAAGATAAAGTTGAGTACTAGTTTCGCTTTTAAAGGGTCTATTCCTGTGAGAGCCACTATCTTAGTTTTATCAATAAATATTTATAGATTATACTCTTCAAATATTTGAAAGAGTGAATAACAAACTGGAGCTTATCTTCAGAATTAGATATAATGATCTGATCATCAGCGTGTCATGTTGAACCCTCTCCAAATACCCTATCATCCCAGAACCAGCATTGCATGTGACTTGGTGGCAAACCCTGCTAGGTGACCCCGGGGTCTTTTATTTTGGATAGGCCTGATCTTCGCAATCTCAACCGGTTTGCTAGATCTACCACTCATGGCAGCGTCCGGAACCACTAGCTGCCAAATAGATATACACGATGAGTCATTTCAGGTAGAAAAAATAATCTCCCCGTGTTCTCTTCAATTAGACCAGGCGTCTCAAAGTGGGGGGCGATCCGAAACGATATCCAGCGGGAGAAGATCACCTTCATCTCACACTATAAAAACACGCACTACACTTACGTGACTTAACGACCTTAGCCGTTGACAAGACCTGAATCACTAATCAATCAATAAACACGCTGGATTGTTGTTTTTATTCATCGTACATTCGAGCGCAGACTTTTGGTAATCGAATGTCGTGTGAACGGCGCGGCGCGGCGCGCGAGCGAGCGATGTAAAGAGGGGCGTGGCGCCGGTTATCGGGTGTTCGCCGGCGCGGCGGCCGGACGATCGCGCGTCCCTTGCATAATAGAAGGCTCGCGATGGTCGGAAGGCCATTAGCCGAAATGGCGACGAAGGCGCGGACGGACGGGCGAAGCGGACGGCCAATAAATTCATGAATAAATAGTCCGCGCTTCAACACCGCCATCCACCGACCGGGGACACTGATCCATATGCAGCATGTATGTCGACTCGAATTTCACGAGTTGACGTAATTGGCGTGTCCTAAAAGCATCAGAAGCATCAGTCGATTAAGAATGAAGATGTTGGTACATGTGACTTCCTATCTAGCATCTCGGGCTTTGTGTTTCATTGCTAATTAGTATTCACAGTAGCTTCGTTTTGAAAGTTCAAAACTCACAAACCAATCGCAGGTAATGATTGAAATAAGAGCAATTGAGCAATCTAGAAATCTTTTGCCCTTCTCATTCATTTTTAAAGGAGATCTCTAAGATATGGATTGCTATAAACAGAAAGAAGATACCATGTGCAATGCTTCACATGCTTCAGACAGTTACTGTGTCAAATGCAGTGTTGTGTTATAAGTTAATGACCACGCTTGTTGAAGTAATAAGCTCCGGCAAAACAAACAAATATGACACTAAAGGACAGGCGAGGGAAATTACACAACCGACAATTGCAAGATAAAGGAGAACGATCGTTTCCGTGTCAGTCAGAGAGAAGGAAGCCAGGAATGGAAGTGTTGATGTTTCTCTAAGTGATTCGCACTTGAAATGATAAACATGTCATGGTGACATGTTATAGGAAACAATCAAATCGCGAAGTCCAATGAACCTATGAAAATAGGTTTTTTTGTGTATTAAACATTTAGAAATACTTAAAATAAATACTAATAGAACACTAATAGACAAATAGAACTAATAGACGTTTGAAATTGTACAATATTTTAAAGAAAATTTTGAGTATTTACGTAAAGAGATACCAAATGTTGATGTAATGGGCAATGAGGTGAGAGTGTGGGAAGTGTGTCAGAGAACGGAGTGAAGCTTCATTAACTAAAATGTCATTAATATGAGATATAAAATGTAAACATTTTGTCATCATATATTAAAAGTCAAAATAAGTTTCAATATTATTTTCCCAAATTATCTTAGTAGAACAGCTAAATTTATAGAATAGGACTGAAATTTTCACAAAATTGTGTTACATTAAATTTACATTTTAAATAAATATTATAAAAATATTTTATATTTTGAATATAAATTTTCAGTATTAAATATACTGTTCACTCTTAATGCAAATGATTAGCAAATATTTCAATTGTATTTGTTTATAAAATAATTAAAACCATGTGTTGTATGCCATATTGTTACATTACTTTCCTTCTCACTACTTGCACCAACGATGAGCTCTGTCGAATCTCTTTCAGAGCGCCGGTTTCGATCTGCCCCTGAAATCCTCCCCGCAGTTTGTCTAAATTACAGTCGATCCCCCACGCTCGATTCCTCGAGCCGGCGCATTTCTTTTATTGCCCTAGCGCTACTCACACATCTCATTGGGTCGCCTTTTCAGAAAAGAAGAGGTAATAAATACGCGATGTTAATGACAAGATGTAGTCTTGCAATCGAGAGCAAATATGACATTAAAGAGACGCAATCCTACACGACAGTTAAAAAAGAAACAACGATAGCCTTGATATCAACATTGTATTCAGAAAATTGAGACATAATTCTTACTTGTATTGAAGACATGTAGTACATCTGCTATATATTCAGGGTTGGCGACTCCAAATTGTCATTGGGATTCTAACTGATAGATTAGTGATTCCGGGCGCGTCAACTGCTAAGAAGTCCCGTAAGTGAAGAGAATATTTTCATCGCGACAGGTAACGGTGATATTCCCCCGCTTGCTGGCAATATCCGGCGCCGACCTAGGTCGCTTGCAGGGATATTCCCCAACCAGGTACCTCCCACTGGCGTTGCACCAGTCGGGGAAGTTCTAAGCTCCCGACTGGCCTCTCAACAAGTGATAGTGCAGTGCAAGTCCACAACACTTGTATCACACGGGGTGGAACGATAGTGGGCAAAGAAGACGATGGTATACTCCAGAGCGCGTAGTAAAGATAATGAGCGCGAAAATGAGAAAGGCAACTAGCAAATAACCGAAAAAAAATTAATGTGTCTTTGGGCAGGAAATAAGAGGAACATGAAATAATAAAATGAGAAAACCTTAATAATAATCTAAAGTACAAATGGTAGAAGATCTAAAAAGTTTTAATTTTTACTGGTTCACAAGTGTATCGTCGTGAGTTACATATCTTATTTTATCCAGTATCACCATGCAATTGAAAGCGAGAAAGTTTTAATGAGATGTCTGATTGTTGTATTTATACTAAAGCATAATGCGCCTTCATTGTTTCAATGCAATCATTGCTCAAGATACATGATAGCATTGCAAATGCTTACATTATTTCAATACAATTAATGCTAAAGAAATAAATTATGATTAGCTACGAAAATTACATCAGTAACAAACACTACGCATACCATGGATAATATAGAAATATTTCATTTACTAAAGAATTAAATCGTTGTTTTATTATTTAAAAAAATCATGTTTTACGAAGGAGTACGAGGTGAAAAAATTTAATAACTTTCGAGATATTTTGAGGAAATTGTACTTGGCCATTTTCATTTTTCAACATTACTAGCCTTTCCGATGTCCTTAGAGTTTCCTACTTTTTCATTTATCATGTATTATTTCAATGCAAGATGTTTTACTTTTAACATCCCATTACCAAAAATTTAGAACAAACATAATGCACACAGTAAAAAAGCTCATTTGAAAATAGATAAGATGCAAAGCATTTTTATGACGAAATATGGCGTATCACATTTAAAAATATTTGAGTTAGTTGGATTTACTTTCACGGAAGACAATTTACTTATTCGATATCATCTGCTTGCGATTATTTCATTCTACAAATTTTGGCGCACGTAACTACAAATCGCATATGAAAGACGTGAAATAGAAAACTGCATTTTAAATATTTATGAAAACAGAACCACCCGAAGTTTGTAGAGATGCCTCGTACGAAATCTAAGATAAAAGCACATTTGCGTGTAAATCGATATAATACTTATTAATTCCCCCAGAATACTTATTAACAGAGATCTTTAATACTTGACTAAGATTAATACATGCATCCAATTTAACTTGCAGGAGTTTTATAATGAGTTTGTGTCAACCCTTGGACGAGTTGAAGAATGAAACAAGGGCAAAGTCGCTCAAAACAAATTCAATTTTCATTTTGATAGTCATGGGCGGATTCAAAGAAAGATTCGGCGAACGAACGCCGCTGCGCAAGCAACCGCCCGGGCATTGTCGTTGGCAGCGGAGGTTGCCGCAGCGACCGCGGCTGCGTCCTCGGAACGCCCAGGAGCAGGCGTCTCCGACAGTCGTGCCATTTCCTCCTTCACTTCTCAGTCGAGTCGTGTCGTGGCGAGTCGGGGGAGGAGCAATCGATTGGAGATGTCGCTGAAATCCGCTGCAGCTTCCGCAACGCACGCCTCACGCTGTACGCCGCCCCCCTTCCCTCCACCTACGCTCGCTGGCTGCGTGGGAGTAGAGGCACGAATGTCTGAGCCTCCCCGAGAAGAATGACACGCAACTATTAGTTTTGAAACGTAATTAAGGTAAAAACCCTAGTAGATGCTTTTGTGAAGAGCATTTCCGAAGTTGTCTTGAAATTATTTGGCTTCAGAACTAAATTATTTACGTGAAACAAAATGGGGTGATTAGCATGCCTGTTGCTAAATAGATCCCTTGCCTAAAAATGGCCAGTTTTTAATTTGTTCTATTTTTTAACTTATTTCCAAATCCCGATTTTGATTCAGTAGTAGCCTCTAGTAAATTGCAAAAACTTTGGTAATATTCAGATAGTGGACGCAGAACCGGCCTATCAATATATAATCCCTTGACTCCTTTAAGTTAAAAAAAGTAGCAGTTGACGTTAAAATATTGTACTGCAAATATTAAAACGTTATTTCAAATTTTAAAAATAAAAAGTTTTAAAAAATATTATATATTCTCATCATTAGACGTAGTTATTACGTCTACGTTGTCAGTTTAAAGCAAGTGGCAGGTTTCCAATTCTTACTAGTCAAGTTCTATGCTTTGAGCAGTTGTCACTATTGCTGTCTTCACCCCTCAGAGCTACTTTCATCACACGTTTTGTAACACAGTTTTTGCCTTTGAGTTGAAGTACGGAAGATATTCCGTGAGTAACTGTCCTGTCAGTTGTTTATGTCTCCTTGGCAAGGGTCTCGTCAAAACAAACTGACATAATCTGTTTGGGTACACATGTAATTTTTAAATATGTCATTTAAATGTTTTGGCTTGTGTTCATTTTATAGTAATGAATAAAATAATAAAAAGCACTCCAAAGTAAACAGATGTTATTTTTTAAAAGAAAATCTCCAATTGTCACCTCGCACGCAAAACTTTTTCATTTGTAAATAAAATCGAAAGGGATTTTGCATTTTAGAAAAAAAAAATGTTCCAGTTTTAGTGCAGCAGTTCTTTCTCTTTCATTACGACTTTAACTTCGCACACTGTCGCAATTTTCTAATGGGCCCAGTATCTGATGCTTCAACACAGCAACATCAAAGCGCGCAACATTAAGAATTAATTACTTCACAATAGCGTCGACTTTAGTTGATGGATATCGTCCCACTGTTTTCAGCTCTTGCCTCCACCACTTACTTTTATTTAGCCTCTCGTCCAGGGCGTGCAATAACTCAATTACGGTGCCCGTTAGCGGAATCGGCAAGTAAGTTTGCGTTCTCCCCGCAGCGTGGCGGGAAGTATGCGCGATAACGGAAAGGGGGAGTGTCATAGAGCAGGAAAAAGCGGGGAGTAGAGCGTGGCAAAGAGGGAAGGGATTCGAGTAGGATGAGGTGAGGTGAGGATTGGGTCGAGGAGAGATGTGCTGAGCGGGGTAGGGCGTGGAATAGGCCAGAGTGCAGGGTCGGGCGGAACGCGGGAAATGGAGCGGAATGGACGCGGGGCGAGGGGTCAGGCAAAAGGTAAGGCGAGGCGAGAGGCCAGGCGAGAGACTAGTCGAGAGGCCGGGCGAGAGGCCGGGCGAGAGGCTGGGCGAGAGGCCGGGCGAGAGGCGAGAGGCAAGGCGAGAGGCGAGGCATGAGGCGAGGCGTGAGGCGAGACGAGAAGCGAGGCGAGGCGTGAGGCGAGGCGTGAGGCGAGGCGTGGCGTGAGGCGAGGCGTGGCGTGAGGCGTCGCGTGAGGCGAGGCGTGAGGCGAGGCTTGAGGCGAGGCGGGAGGCGAGGCGGGAGGCGAGGCGGGAGGCGAGGCGTGAGGCGAGGCGTGAGGCGAGGCGTGAGGCGAGGCGTGAGGCGAGGCGGGAGGCGAGGCGTGAGGCGAGGCGTGAGGCGAGGCGGGAGGCGTGGCGGGAGGCGAGGCGGGAGGTGAGGCGGGAGGCGAAGCGGGAGGCGAAGCGGGAGGCGAGGCGGAAGGCGAGGCGCGAGGCGAGGCGCGAGGCGAGGCGCGAGGCGAGGCGCGAGGCGAGGCGAGGCGGGAGGCGAGGCGGGAGGAAAGAAGCGTGTTGCGATCCGATGATGGGTAGAGAAGGAGAGCCGAGGCAATGAAGCGGGGCTTGGAAGTTGAGTGGGACAAGGCAAGGCGGGGAGTGAAGCTGGGCCAGCAAATGAAAAGGGCGGAGAGCAGGAGAGGTGGGCAGCAGATCAGGCGGAACGTAGTGCGGAGAAGAGGAAGGACCCAGCAATCCTCTTATACAGCCGGGGGCGGACTGAAAAGGAAGAGAAGAGTGTAGGTGCAGCAAATGCACGGTGGTCACCAACCGGCGAATGGACTTCTTCCGAAGCCTGGCCGCAGGATCCCTGCCACGACCCGCTTGTGGTTGGAACGGGGGAGTGAGCAGTTTCGTAGCTGAATTCGCACTTGGAATGCAAAGGTCTTCACTACGCACTGCTGCTCTTTAAGTGCGTTGCGGAACATTTTCAGGAACAGATAAAGGAAAGAAATTCTACAACATGTATTCTTTATAACATGCGTAATTATGGAATGGAAAAACCTTTTGGGGTTAATTTTCATTTCCTAGGAAAAAAGCTTCGGTTACACAAACACATCAGTGTGATGATACTGAGAGTAGAAAAGAGTGAAGAATTATATACTATCACGGACGAACTGGGAAGGCAAAACCTGAAGAACAAAATAATTAAAATGAAAAAAATGAATAATTATTGGACACACCACTTATGGAAACATGACTGAGAATTGAAAATAAGTCCTTAAACTATGCTCTATCATTCTGTTTTCGCCATTTAAATTTATTTGAAAATAACGAATACTGGTTTTATAGTCTTGGGAGTGCTGTATTTGTAATTGATGAATTTGAATCTCTCTAATTTGACACATGACATGGACGTAAGTTCCACAATAAACTAGCAACAGCCTATTGACAGTATCATAATATTGAAAACACAAGAGGCAAGTTAACTACGTTAACGTTTTTTTGATTTCACTTTTCAAACATAATTAATTTACAAATTGACGAAGAATACAATACGGCCGGATTCAAGTTTAAGACTTGGAGCTACTGTTTGTGTCCAATTAATCAACACACTCGAAGACAACTCACATTCACAAAACCGTTGAGTGTATCGTCGAAATCTCTAAGTAATTTATTTGTTCAAATGCCAATCACATACTTATTCCAGCCAGAGAATAGGAGTGCACTTAACGAGAAAGAGGCCAAGCACACACGTCTTGCTCCACAGTAGGAACCAACTGACTTTTCAATCGTAAAGAAGTTCAAGATCGATAGATAATATGTTTATGTAAATGAAAACGCTGTGCTTGCTGTGTATGTGACTCATTGTCACCCTGTGAAACTCCCATGGAAACTAGACCAGAAAATGGGCATTTGGTGAGTAGTTGGAGAGTCTAAAGTGGTTTTGTTCAATTGCCGTTGACAAATTTATTTCAATCGTACCTTAAGAGAAATAGTTCCATCGAACCTCAACGAGTCTGACCACACTATCAAACAAACTTTTCGAAGGCAAATATGTTCTCCATCGATATATAATGTATGTGCAGCTAAAACCAATAGAACGGTCTAGGTAGGGCAGGGTAGAAACAGCGTCCAACTGCGCGGACTCAAAGGCTGTGGATGCGAGTCCGGCCAAGGCTTTGTGGCACTTTCAACGTGTGATCCTGACAAGGTTTGCTTCTCGTGCCATCACATACTCAGATGCCATATGAACACCAAACCGTCTGTAAACCCTCATTAATCGACGTCACGACTCATCTGTTATAATGACTTCACTATCCTTTACTGAGTGAAAGGTAAAGGTACACTTTTGCTCTTTAAACCCTTCTCTGTAGGAGTTCAGAAGTTCACAAATAAAATATTTAATTATAGAACATTTTATTAATCCATAGCTGAAACAGTTTTTAACAAGTTAATATTGGTAATATTTACTTTGGTTTTTATTAAATACACAGTTTTATGATTTAAACGTGCCGGTATTGACGGTTTGTGTCATGTTATGAAGTAGTGTGAAATATAATGTGTTAGTGTTATTATCATTTTATTGTTGTTTTATTATATTCTTATGTATTATTATTATTTTATTGTTTTATTATCTTCTTATTTGATATTATTATCATTATTATATTTAATTGTATGTAAATTATAGTGTTCTGCCACCAAAACCCCTTTTTGAAGAAATAATAAAATACCTATATAACAATTCCGGAAATGTAAAAATTATTTATTTATTATTTATAGTTAGGAAACTATTCATATTAACGAGATCCTCAATGATGATTGAAAGAGTAGATAAAAACGATAATGATAATTGAGAAATGCAGGAATGAGAGAAAAGGGGAAACGAAAGAACCTCAAGAAAACGTCCAGATGATTTCGCGATGTCCACATCAAATTCCACGTGGATTGACTGGAAACAGACTGAGCCGCAGCAGTGCCATTACCGCGCCAGCCATTACTCTTTCCACGAAAAAGGGAAGACAAAGACGTAAACCTGATCCAGGGGAAAGACGCCATCATCTCTTTCATCTCTGCCCAGAAAGTGGGCATGGCACTGACCATTATCATCATCATAATCAAAAACTGTGTTTTCCGAGGAAAGAAAAATACGACGTACTCTGTAAGATCCCCTTATTTTCCTCCTGAAAACCAAACACAGTGCACAAACGCGCGTTGACTAAATAGCAGGAACCGTTTTCGTTCAAATCTGTTGTTTTTTTTGGTCCAATCACCGAACACATATTTATTCCAATCGTACCTTGCGAGAAACAGTTCGAGCGAGTATCGACGCAGCACGCTAACAAACTGGGACAGCATGCGTTGTGGGAAGTTACGTAAATCAGCAGCCGCGCGCGCCCGAGAGAACGCTATTGCGACCCGCGGCCGTAGATGAATCAACGCCGGAGGGGCGGGGCGAGGCAGGGCGGGACGAGGCGGGGCGGGGCGGGGCGGGGCGGGGCGAGGGGGGGCGGGGCGGAGTGGGGCTGTGCGGTGCGGAGCGGAGCGGTGCGGGAACGGGAAGGCTGACAGCCCGGGCTTGGGGACGCGAAAAATTGCACGGTCCTGCCCCGCAAAAGCCGCCCAATAAATACGGCTGCCCGGGCGCGCCGCGTAAAAATGGCCGTCAACTACGTGTGACGTTTACGGGACAGTATGTCATATTAATCACGACCAGGGTGACGTTTTCCTCCAGTTTATTACGCGGCTAATGTCCGCCGCTCTGGGTTACAAGTTAATACAGTGCTCAAGATACTTAAAAACGTGATAAATATTCATGACGAACGAAGTAACTGGCAAGAGTGTGGAGCAAGTAGCAAGAAAAATTCTAGTTTTATGTTGTGAG
The DNA here is from genome assembly GCA_038098605.1 of Gryllus longicercus. Lineage (NCBI taxonomy): Eukaryota > Metazoa > Arthropoda > Insecta > Orthoptera > Gryllidae > Gryllus > Gryllus longicercus. The sequence goes on from JAZDUA010000021.1 coordinate 1,838,692, forward strand.
TAATTGAGACAATGTGTTGCAACAATGCAAACGGTTAATAAATCGTTACTACCAAATCGTTATTAACACATTTTCAAAATTTGTAACTTAATTTACCATTCCGATTCACCAAAATTATATTATTGATTTATCAAATGTTAGTACTACGTAAATAAAAATTATACGTTTTGCAATAATTTTATGTAATTTTTTTTTTTTTTTTTGAAAAATTGTCGACAATTATTCGACAGATCGCTTGGAGTAGATCTGCAATAAGAAAATACCAATGAAGTCTTGGGCAACAAAAGAAAGCAAAACAATTTGATTCTTTCACGCACCCATGACAGAACACTCGACAGAACACAGTCGTCCAGAATCATGGAAGAACCACGGCGTTTGCAAATTATTAATACCAGCAAATCCCGGGGGTTTAGGATACGGCTTCATGAAGTTGGGATGCAAGTGGCGTCTTCCGCAGAGGATATGCAAGTTTGCTATTAATTTATTCCGCGCCCGCAAGTGCCGATCGATGGCAAGTTCTGATACAGGGCTGCTAGCGTTGCTGGGTAGGAAGTTGGACAGTGCGAGAAGTGTACGGGGAGGACGAGCGGCGGTGGACGGAGGGTGTGCAACGGGTAGGCGAAGATGGCGCGTGTGGAGGCCGCAGAGAGTAAATGGAGGACGGCTGAAGGTTGGACAGAAGGCAATCGACGGCGAGCGGGGTGGACGGATGAGAATTGGGGAACGAGCAAGAGGTGTTCGGGGCGAGCGGTGGGTGAGAGAGGGGAGGAGTGGTGTGCGACGGGATGCGGCGGGCAACCGTTGTGGAGAGTACATTGGTGGAAGGCGAGCAGTGATGCGGTGACGGGAGCGACAGCGGACAAGCGACAGGAGGGCGACGGGGGCGGGCGACAGGAGGGCACAGAGGGGGGGCGACAAGGAGAGGGACAGGGGACGATAATGAGGTGACAGGAGGAAACAGCATAGGCGGTGACTGGGATGTGTTACTGTGATGGGAGCGACGAGGGAGGCGGGCGACAGGAGGGGTGACAGAGGGAGCGACAAGAGCCGGCAGGAGAGGACGGAAGGCAAAGGCGGACCGATAGGGTGGGCAGCGGGGGGTACGTCAAAGGCGGGGGAGGTGACGGGGTCGCTGGAGACCCACTGGAAGCGGCAGGAGGAGGTCGCCGGAGCCGCGCTGGAAGCGGCGGGAACGGGCAGAAGCGTTGAGGAGTAGTGGGTTCGGGAGGGTTCGGTCGGACAGGGAAGGGCCGCGGCGTGACCGCACGCGCTGCAGAGGACGGTGGCGGCGGCGGCGGCGGCGGCAGGGGCCCAACTTGGCAACTGCAGCGACGGCGGGCGCTCGGCGGCGACCGCACGCAGCTATTTCGGATGCGCGGTTGCGCGGCCCATCGGCCGCCGCGCGCCGCCGCTCCCCACGGGGACTCGAGGCGCGTGCCCCGGACGCGGTCGCTTCCTCGGCGCGGGACCTCCTCCCTCACCCCTCCCGCAGCGCAGGGCAGGGCAGCTCCAGGTGCTTGCCGCCGGCACTTGCGCTAGGCAAGCAACTTACTTAATATATAAGGTCTCAACGATGACAACGTAATGTTGCTCCCACCAAAAGACAGGGGCAGTCCCTGGTTAAGATGTCTGAGGGGTAGTATTTTCCACCTCTGACTTCCGGTGTTCAAAACTAGATCCATCGACCGTCAAGTTGATGGTGAACCAAGAGGCTGTTTTTTTCGGGGGGGGGGGTCTATCTTTTACCTCCTCTGTCATCGCAGTCATATTTATGACAATTACATTCACCAAATTATTCGTACATTAGTATGTACTTAAACCATAAGCAATAAAATTAAAAAAGAGGTCGAACGAACTCGCTCGAACTTATTCGATTGATTGTTTGGTGATTCCGGGCGCTTCAACTGCCAAGGTCAATAGTCCGGTACGTGTAGTCCATGTTTTCCCTCGTGATGTGGCGATCTTTTCCCGCTTAACGGTGAGATTCGGCGCCGATCTACACACCGGCTAGCGAGGATTTTCCCAACCAGGTATCTCCCACCAGCGGGACACCTTCCCATTCAGGAGAAGCTCTGCGCTCCCAACCGGGCTCTCGGCGTGTGTTGTACTGTAGTGCATAAGTGTGTAAATAAAGGGTGAGATTATGTCAAGAAAGAGTAAGGAAAGACTGCGTGTGGTTCATGGTCCGTTTGTCAGAGTTCTTTTCCAGCATTCTCCTGGTATTGATCGGAAAAAGAATGGAATATTATCGGTCAGAGCAGCCTGCCGCTAGAATTTTCATTCAGACAGTGAATGAATTGAACCTAGCGAATTGAATCGAGCGAGTGTCGAAAATCCTGCTACCGTCAGGACTCGAACCTGGGACCTCCCGGTCAATAGCACTGCAGCGACATCAGTGGATGCCCTGAGGCACCTCTCTCTGTACTTGCTCGAACGTTTCGATAGAATCGTAGAGATGCAGGAATTTTTGTTAAAAATAGTGCACAATTATTACTTTAGTGTTAAATCTTGATTTTAATTACATACAATTTGAACAATATATACATCAAGAATAAAAAAATGTAGGTAATATAACAATAAGTGTAATTCCCTTCAATTGAGGTTAATACTGCCGATATGTGATTATTTTTTTGAAAAGTGGATAAATATTAGCAACATAGCAAATGGATAAATATTGAAATTGATGATTCAGATTTATGTTTCGTACTGTTTTTGGAAAATGCTCAAGAAAAAGTTCTTATAAAAATACCTCCAAAATACGGACCAGGATGATAATTATGAGTAACATCAAACAAAAGTAAAACAATTATTAGGAATTCCATATGAATATTAATTGAATAGTGACCGAAGCGCTTTCATCGAGTATCCACTAACTAAGTTTTAGCAATGCGTTCATTTCCACCAGCTGCCGCAGAATCTCTCACGACGCGCCGCGTCACTCGATTACACTGCTAGTGCTCCATCCGCCGGAATGCCACGTATCCGAAGTTGCCACCGCAAACTGCAGCGCCGGCCACCGCCGCCGCCGGCCAGCATCCCGGTGTCACTCAACGCACGGCGCTTCCACGAAGCGAACAGCTCGTTCCTCCCTTGGTGACGGGAAATCCGAAGCTCCTCCCCTGTGGCCCTGTCAGGCGGCGCCCGCAGCGCCCATCGCTCACGGCAGCTTGCGTCCAGCCGATGCGGCGCCCCGCTCGTCCCGCCCCTCTCCGTCCCCACGCGCACCAACGCAGCCCCGGAAGCCACGCTCGCACTGCCACTGCCCAGCGCGACGCGACGCGACGCACCTCGTCCGACCTGCTTCGCCTTCACCGTCCCTACCCGTCCACCTCGCTCCCCGCCGCGCCCGACCTGACCTTGCCTAGCCTGATCTCGACAGGCTTGGCGTATCTTGGACTCGCCCCGTCTACCCCGGCCATCCTCCCCCCGCCTTGGCTGTCTGACCTGGCCTGATTTCTTCGCTCTTTGCATATCTTTTGCTTACTCCGCCCACCCCGGCCATTCTCTCCCAGCCTGGGCTGTCTGGCCAGGTCTGGAACCGACTGGCTTGATCTCGTCGTGCTTTGTCTCTTCTGGACTCGCCGCGCCTAATCTGGACAGTTCTCTCCAAACCTTAGCTGTCTGGCCTAGCCTGGCGCCACCTTGCCGTGCCTTGCCTGTAAGTCCTAGCGTCGCCCCTCCCCCCTTCTCACCAAAGCTTGCCCGGCCGCCGCCATCAAACATTCATCGACTTCCAACGGGGCGGCTTATCTGCTCGTCAAAGCGCTCGCGCATTATTCATGCGGACAAAAATCTCTTAGCGCGGTTTATATTTCATAAGTTTCGTCGGCGACTGCGCCGGGACTCTTTCGCCCTCTCGAGACGCGCGACTGGGTGGAGCCTGCGTGGGGCGGGGGAGGTGGAAAGCAAGGGAAAGGTGGGGAGGACGAGAGGAAGTTCCGCGACGTTCACCTTCGCAGCATTTGCTCGCGGGCGCACGCACCTCCCGGACCGCAATTAAAAACTTAATTAACGAAGGATCCCGCGAGCAGCTTCGCCAGGTTTATGTTACCAGGGTTGTGAACTGCCCCTCCGCGAGAGAGGGAGATGTAGGAGCAGGAAAAACTCTGGCTAATTGAAAACATTACGAATAAGTGCAGAATGTCGTTTACAAAGTAATATCCATGTACCAAATTTAGTAAAGTGGATTCATCTACAATAGTTCAGGATTACATGCGTCATGAAGACACCAAATCGTCATTATTGCTACATGCAATATTCGGGTTCTTCTGATTTTGGCACATATCCACATAAAAGTAGCGACTTGGGAATTAAGATATTACACTTAAATAATGTGTAAATATGTAAACTATAATAATTGTCATTTTCTCGTTTGACTTTTCTCTTGCAATGCAGGAAACAGTTTGGTGAGTTAATGGCATTTAATTAGAATGTCCAAATGCTTTACAGCAGGGATGGCGAATCTGTGACCGATACGCCCAACGTGGCACATTGGATGATTATGTGAGTGCGCGTTGTATCCTTGCACCGGCCTACTCATTGAATGCATACGCCTCTAGCGTAGCGTAGTTCATCTTCTATTTCTAACACCAGACAGCTCTCATTTCAATTAAATTCATTAATTTCATTAATAAAATTCACCAGTTGACCAAAGTTTCCTTGTTCATACGAGACATTCCAGCAGCTGCTAAACCACCAGCTAGGGTCCAGCAATAGCCTTCTTGTCCAAGAGAATCTCTTACGGTACTCGAATCGTCTACCTTTTAAACCGAATTAAATGTATTAATTTAGTTGCGTAATTGAGTTGTCCATTTTTCAACCTTAAAAGAAGAGAAGGTGTATATAAGAACCCCAAACCATGAACGTTGGTAGAAAAGACGCTTGAGTCTTGCATTCAACTCAGAGATCTGAACTCAGAACATCTGAGCTCACCCTCACCTACAGTTTTTACTGTTATAACAACAAATAGCGAATTTAGTTAAGCTGCACATGGTTTGTGAAAGACTGGCCACCCCTGCTCTGAAGAATCTCATGATACAAAGCCTGTAGATGTACCTACAGGGCAGGGGAAGAAATCCCAAGCCGAGACCCATTATGGGTAAAACATCAGGTCAATTACAGCCCTCCGGACAAGAAGACCAGATTAAATCTCGAGCGGAGAAAGGATGAAAAACGCATTACCCGGAAAGCCATAAAAAGAGCCCGTTCGCCGAAAACGACTACGCAGACTTTTTCATCTTGCGGCAGCCGGGGCAAACGAAGGGCAGGGTCTGAAGGGTCAGGCTCCTCGGAGAGGGAGGTGCCACAAACTTCCGCCGCGGGGACGAAGCGCTTCCGTCGCGCTCTGTCTGGCACACGCGCGCACGTGCGCGCTCGCGCACCACGCCGCTGCCGCTGCCGCTGCCGCTGCCGCTGCCGCTGCCGCTGCCGTTGCCGCGGACCGCAACCTGTCAGGACGCCGCAAACCGCAGAATAGAGTCCGCACGCTGTCGCCGACTGGATGGGCGATGGAGGTGGGGGTGGGGTTTGGGGGGTGACGAGTGCAATGGAGCACTGAAACGCGAGAACCGCCAATCACCGGCGACTGAAAAGAATTGGGGAGGGAGGAGGGGGCGCAACGGTGAAAGTAAGCTTTGCTTTCAATATCAGTGCTCCGTGGGAGGCGAGAATGTGATCAAAATAACGGCACATTAAAGCGTTATCGAGAGCTTTGATGTGGAAAACCTCACAGTAGCGTAAGAATCAAATACGGCTGTAATAGATTTTTTTGCAACTAAGCAAATGCCACACATAGAAAATTCTTTCGAGAATCGTACGTTAATTTTTAAATTCTTTACTTCAGAGATATATATCGGTATGGTACATTGAGATTTATTTTTTTCGGACAGTTTAATGATGACTGTCTTGTGAAAGCAAGTCCCAGTGATGATGTATTCATTGCATCTCGTTTCTATAAAGCCATTTGGACTAAAATCTTAATACATCTAACTGAAAAGAAATAGAAATTTATGCGTTAAAGTGCCCCATTTTGACAAAAATGGGTTTTTATTCATCAGAATACAATTTTCATTATTCTCTTTATTCCATATAAAGTAAAATGCAGAAGAAATAGCAAATAGCATTTCTGGATACGTCCATCACTTAAATACGGTTAACAGCCACATTCAACAATGCTGACAAAAAAAATTTCAAATCAATCTGGTATTGTCTATGCTGTTATTGACGCAATCTTCGATTGACGACTGTTATTGACGCAATCGCCAATTTTCGTTTACAATTGCTATTTGAAAAAAAATGAAAATACCAAATGTCTTAAAAACGTAGATGGATTCGGTGAACGTACAAGCGAGAGGTAATGTTGGCTACAGACTCACTCGTCAAAGGTACCAGTTCCACACCTCACCGTTCGCGGCCATAGAGTTTCAGTTGCACTCACCTGAAACACAGAAAAATAAAATAAATAAAAAATGTAGACAAATAAAGTGTATATTTGTTACAAGTGTCGTAACAAGGAACAAATATTTTGCGCAACAAAAGAATTTCTCCAGCGACACTACATTGATGTAGAAACTGCGTATGAATGTTTTTATTCACCATGGTTTCCGCCTTTGGTTCTTTTAATTGAAGGGAGTCAACAGACTGTTTATTTAAAAGTCGTGGAAATGTGATGATCACTGTCTGTCGGAGATAACCGTGCATACTGTTACTAATCTCTAATTTTAGAGAGTCCCTCGAAATGAGTTTTTTCTTATAAACCTATTTAGATTTTTCCTTGAAATTTTAAAATTACTGAAATTTTAAATTTAAAGTAACGAAATATCATTCGCAGAAATACTCTCAGTTAACAAAAACAGAAATTCAGGATGATGAAAAGATAACTATATGTTAACCTTTATGCTTCAATGTGAATGAACAACCAATGACTAGTACTTCATCTACTTCTAGGTTTCATACAGACGACGAAGTGGTGAAGATAGACGAAATATAACTGAATAATTTTTCATTTATAAATATATAAAGATTCAAAGGCATCCAACATTATGCTAAAAACAATAAACCAGTGCTCAAGGTCTGCTCAAGCCATCGTCTGAGATCCGGAAATCGAGAACACTCGAATATTTAATACATGGAAATTAAATTTAGTATATCAAATAATTAAAACACTGGAAATTCATGGTCAAATTACATCATTTATAATTTTATGTCATGTTAAGGAGTATATAATTCGGAAACAATTAGTTAAAATTGACTATTATATATTTAAATGAACGAAATACATATACTGTTTTAATATTTAATTTTATATTATAAAATTAACAAACACAATTTAATAATAAAATAAAGGGCAAAGATTCGAATTTCAGTTTTTCTAGGGGCTCAAAATTGCTTACTCCTGGCATTACGTAATTTGAGATATGATTCCTTTAACTTCATAAAAGTCATAATCATTAAAGAACAATATGGTATTTACGAGTTTGGAAAATTTCCCTTTGTCTGCACGTTCTGTTATCTCTGAGGTTGCTAAATATAGAGAGAGAACGTCCGTTATCACAGGAATACGCAAATGCATCCACAACATTCTATGTAAGTACGTAATAAAATAACGAAAAGCGGGGAATGAGGTAACACGTTCCAGTTCTGGGAATTGCACAAAGCGTGCTGCTTCCCTTTGAGGTAACTAACCTAATATGACAGTCAAACGTGGAACACGATACACCAGGACATATCAAAAGAGCTTACATACGGCAATACAATAATTTATTGCAACAATATATTACAGGTGAAAGTTTGCAAACAACATTTTCGTAGAAAATAATAATCTCGAAATGCGAGGGAAAATATCGCACAGGAATTTTGAAAAAACTACAAGGAAAACACAATCTTTCACAATGCGCTCTTTAGCGTATTGATGTTTAACAGTTTTTACACCAAACATCGTGAAAATGTTTTGCGTGCATTTTGTTGACTGTCGTATAACGACCCTAATAATTAAGAATTAACTCCAATGCGCTTCAGAGTTTGAGATGTTCAAGATCTAATACTTTCCAGGGTTTTTTATTAAACGAGACGAGAGTACAGCAATTTTCCTTCAATCTTTCAAATGGAAAAGTAATTCATGAACTACTATATTCAATATTATTTCCACCTTTTAGCCTGTCTTAATTAATTATGATTTTGTGAAGGGATAGAGTCCATAGAGTCCCTATTTTTTGACAGACGAATTCTTGTAACATTAATTTATTTCATATTCAACAATCTCCGAAGCTGTTGCACGATTATGAAATAAATTAATGCTACAAGAATTCGTCTGTCAAAAAATATGAACCCTAACCCTTCACAAAATAATATTATATTCAATCTTGTTGCGAGCAAAAGCACACAAATATGTTCCTGACACCCACACCTCTGGGCCTGTAAAGAACTATGAAAATCAATTACTAGAAACGCAGACTTTGACGGCACTCGCAATTCTAAATGAATGAAATAGGATGCCCCCTCCCTCATTACACACCCAGAAATACCTATTTTATCATTCAATATTTCCTTCCTCACTCTACGTTCTTGCCGCATTGAAGTTGGGCATAATTTCCATACCTTTCAAATGAATTAAATCTACATTAATCCAAAATAACCTATTTGAAGACGAGGAATAGAGCAAATGTAGAAACAGCAAATAAGTAAACAAATCAGATTACAATCAATATATCTAACTCATCAAATGCTAATGATGTGTGTTCGCCTTTTATATGAACACCCTTAATAGAGAGTCAGCGTCACAATACAAATAACTGATGTTCGACTCAGACGATTAAGAAATGGGAGATAATGAATATTATTAGTGACATGCGACAGTCTTCGTTCATCAATCAACACGTATAACATCCATGTCTTTTGCGAGATTAGCCGGGAGATCCTAACGATTTCAGTCCCGCCGGTGGGGGATTTTCGAAACTAGTTATATTGCTGGGCCGAATTCACCCCTGCCTGGAGAATTTTACCGGTCGGCTGCTCTCATCGATGGTTTTTCCGATCTGTCCTTTCTCAGGCGAAGGAAAAAACGGTGTCTTAACAACCTTGTCACAAACGAATACGATTTCCTTCTTCAACCCTATCCCATCTCATCTTCTCCCCTTACACACGCGCTTACAGGCACGACCTTACCACAATCGTCGAAAACTTATAACTTCTTCCGGCTGCGGTGGTAGCCAACAAAGGAGATACCCAGAGAGGGAAAACCGCAAGCCGACGTTTGTAGCGGCACTGGCCCTAACATTTCAGTGTAAGAAAAACTCTGCTACCTCTACGGTAATAACCGCACAATATTTAAGGAATGAATAATATTAGTATTTGAATCATTCAGTATTATTATTCCCTCGCTTACTTTTCCAAATTTCGAACCTCCAAACTTATGGAAGAGCGCTTGACGGAACCGTCTGCATTGTTTATGATCGCAAAAATAAGTAAATACTCTAGATAATAGAAGTAATTTTCTATAGTGACGCGATGAAGAATGCTCGCTTAATGTCCGATAGCGTGGGGTCCGTGCGGTCCGCGCGGTCGTCCGGGCGAGTCGGGTGCGCCGCCGGCCACCGACCGCTCTCGCAGCCCCCACGCATCGCACGCGCATTCCGCGATGGAACGCGCCCCTTGAAAAATGGCCAGCGGTCGCCACCGTTTCGAAAACGAATGGAGGCCGTTTATCCGCGCGGGCGGGCGGGCGGGTACAGCTGTGCGGGGCGGGGCGGGGCGGCCCGGGGGACGGGGCGGCACGGGGAATCAGGAAGGACGAACAGGATGGGGAGAACGGGGCGGGGCGGGACGGGGTGGGACGGGCAGGGGATGGGGCAGGACGGGGTGGGGCGGGGCAGGGGACGGGGTGGAACAGGGCGGGACAGGGTGGAACAGGGCGAGGGGACATGGTGGGAGAGGGCAGGACAAGGCGCGACGGGACGTCAGTGCAAGTGCCGGAGGCGGTCGGGACGCAGCGCGGCGAGAGTGCGGCAAAAATGAGTAGCACCGGATGGAGCGGGGATGGGTGGCGCCTGGCGATTTGGGAGGGGATGGGAGGGACGGGGAGGAAAAGGTAGGGGCGGGAAGCGGCGGCATGTTTTGTATGCGGTTAGCCAGTCCACCCGCATGCGTGCGGGGGGACGATGGACAGAGGGCGAACGGGCTGCGGCTGATCGACGGGACCACGGCGTGGAACTCCCTCCCCGCTGAGCGAGGAGAGAGCGGCGTGTAGACCCACTACCACGTGAAAGGAAGACGTTGCGAGGGAAGTACTTGGTTTTATTTTTCGAAAGATAATTGGATGTTGGACATAAAAATGTTTTATTCCGCCAACGTTTTGGAATTAATTATTCCTTCTTCAGGGCTATGAAATATTTGCAAATGAACGACTAGTAGAATCTGTTTGCTGCTTAGGTAATTTTTACATCAGAATTTAGGAGTGAAAGTTAGAGATTTTTATGTTAATAAATGTAAGTTGATCAGCTAAATAACAGCATCGATGTAACCGCAAATGCAATTCTTCCACCAGCATCCTTTAAAGGTTGAATAATGACGTTTGCATTTTATAAATTTTCACTCGCTATTTATTGTTTTTTTTTTTTTTCACAAAAGTATTTACTTTGATTCGGTGAACATCATACGCCCTGGGTGACATATATTCCTTTTGACTGCAATAAGCAACTATTCTTTCGATATCCTTTAACCTGCTTATCAGTGTAGGAAAAGTCCTAGTTCGCTATTCTCTGGCCAATGCGCCCTGATATAATGTTTGTGACCTTTCGAAAAGGACATGCTTTGGTTCCTTCGGGTCTCTTGGCATTTACAAAGAGGTCCTGTATAGTTGCAGAAGCGACAAGACTCCATCAGATCGATATTAAGGAGAAGTAAAACATTTGCACAGACGCTTACAGAAACGCATTTTTTAATGTTTAAATGTATAGATTTCTAATAATTTATTTAATTGAAATTCGTTTACAGAAAAATCCTAATATAATTTCTGATTTACAAAACTGAAATGATTAGCCTTTTCTTTCTAATTTGGTATTGTCCAATTAATTTTTTGGTATTCAGTATTGTCCAATTAATTTGATATCAAACGAAATACTTTAAAAAAATCACACATTATTTTGTAAGTTTCGTTCCAAGTTTTTGTGCTGTAGTAATCTGTTTTGTTATTTACTGTAGCAGTCCGCTTTGACATTCCATACTCGAATGCTGCTGTTTATTGCGTTACATCCGTACATCAAAGGTGCAGAAGAACAGACGTCCGTGTTATTAAACGGACAAAATACTAAAAGTTTGCTCCAAAAACATATTCCAAATTTCTTTCCTGCCGCAAGGACGCCCTTCTATTTGTAATGCAGATTAGTTTGAGTTCTATTAATCTGGGTCAAACCGTTTTTATTGAATTAGAGGTAATTGACAGCGTGACGACGAGTCCTGACAACAAAGAATGTAGCCAGAGGAAGGGAACAATAGCGATGAGAATTGAAAATGCGGAAAAGATAGATGCGAATCTGGAACGGGAGAGGACATCACCGGCTGGGATCTTGAATGTAAAGAATGAATGTGAATATTAAGGGGATAACGTTGTTAAAACAAGCACTAGTTAAAAGACACGCTTGATAAAAGGAATACGCCTTACAATGGAAGAGCGACCACTTCAGTGGAATGAGAATGGGAAATTGTCAATACGTTGGAGGACAGAAATGTATCTACCTTGACCCATATTTTGGAAGGGAAGGAAAACGAGGACCTGGATTATCGTGGGTGAACTGAGAAATAAACAGAAACAGAGGAATTGTACATAACGATAAAAGACGCAGCAAAATCTGAAAATACAAAAGAAAAACATGGTGATAATGGTGACGATGACCAATTACTTGGGTTATTTTGAAACGAACCTCGTTTCGACAAGAGTTAAGTGAGAAATGCAGCGACACTGAGAATATAGTTTCCTTTATACAAACTTTAAAAGGTACAGATTTCAAATATGCGGGAATAGATAGCTGAGGAGGTGCCAGCAGAAGCGAAGAGTCGACAATAAATGAATTGTGATGATATCCCGAGTAAAAAAAGCGGAAATATAAAAAAAATGTGTTCAGGGGTGAGGAGCGGGGAAGTGGTAAGGTGGTTGGGGCGCGGAGCAGGAATGCTGGGATGGGCGTGCAGGATGTGGAAAACAGGGATATGGAGTGCAGGGATGTGGAAAACAGGGATATGGAGTGCAGGGATGTGGAAAACAGGGATATGGAGTGCAGGGATGTGGAATGCAGAGTGGTGGAGTGCAGGGATGGAGAGTCAAGGTATGGGGAATACAGGGATGGGGAACACATGGTTGAGGAATACAGAGTTGGGGAAGAGTGCAGGGATGGAGAGGGTACAGATGGCGAGTGCAGGGATGAGAGTGCAGAAAAGCGGAAATGGGATGGAAAATGCATGAATGGGGAGTGGGGAGTGCAGAGACGGAGAGGGAAGAGATGGGAGCAGAGGGATGAAAGTCCAGGAACGCGAGTGCAAGGATGGGTGCGTAGTGATTGGAGCACCGGGACGAGGTGTAGGGATAGGGCGCGGGGCTGGGGTTGAGGGATAGGGTTGCAGGGATGGGGGTGCGGGGATGGGGTATCAGGGAATGGGCGCTGGAACGGGAGCCCATGAACGTCTTTCCATAGACAGAGAGCGCAGGGATGGGACCGAGGATGTGGACGCGCGAGTGGGGGATGAGGGGGCGTTGCCCATCGACGCATTCTAATCAAGCCCTCGGGAGGTGTTTACGAGTCGAGCGACGCGGGTCGAGCAGCCATAACACGTGGGGGAAGTGTGTGTCGCTCGCTTGCGAGCTTTTGCATTATTTTTAGCGCCGGCCCACATCACGGCCGCGCGGACGCGACGGGACGGCGCGAGCGCTCCATCCATGAAAAATTCAATTACCTCTCCGTTCGTTAAATATCGCGTGATTTTGTCGGCGCTGCTGAAGGGCCGCCGTCGGCTAAGCGCCGCAGTGCTGACGCGAGACGTCTGTGCGCGATGAGACATTAACCTAACCACTGGACGGAAAATCCTCGAAAGCGAGAGCAGTGGCGGCTGCTCCTTAAGGGCTCTAGGGCCCTCCTCAGAAAATCCAAGTTCGGAAAAAGTTGCAGAAAGTATTACATTTCGCAATAAATAGGATCGTTTAATTTGTGCATACCACCAGCGTAATTTTGGAGGACGAATTTAATTTTAAGAGCCCGATTAAGTAACACGATACATGTTTTTGGAATGGGTCGCATCGTGGAATATCGGGCCGCCCGTGACTGGTGCACGAGAGGCAATGGAAGCTTGAAGAAGAGTGGGGGTACTGGGATTTGGATGGGGGTAGCGTGCTCATATTAGGGTTTTGTTCGGCAGACTCCGCGGCTATTAACTAAGCTAAAAATACCGAGACCCTTTCATATGGATTCATACATTAAGGTTTTGTTTGCTGAAATTTTTTTAAATCACTTATTTTCGAATGAGCACAATTTATCTTCCGCTACCAATGTACAAGTTGTCTTAGACAAACACTAAAATTCCGATTCTTGCCAATCGGATGTACACTCCATGTCAGTTTTCTGCGCTAACAAATATCTTAAAGAGGTAAAATGTATGTGATAGTTCTAACATTGATGTCCCCCCCACTTCGCAACGCACTAGAGGTCCTTGGGTGGGGCTCCCGACTGCAGCGGATTTTCGATACTACCTACACACAGCTAGGCTGAATTCAACAATCATCTGGAGGGAAGCTGTAGCTACTCTGCAGGAGAACTCTGCTACTCTTCCATGTTTTCTCTAATCAACACCAGTCTAATGCTGGATATGACAAACGTTGGGAGATCACTCGGTAGCTTAAAGCTTGTTGTTGCTACGACGTAGATCCGCTGGGAGAGATATCTAATGAGGGAAACCCGATGACCAGATCGGCGCCGGTGATTGTTTTCGTGCGGGAAAGGAATATCGAAACCTCACGGGTAATAACATGCACTATTTACGTCACTAATGACTATATTAATTAACGCGCCCGGAAACGCTAAACACTCATTCAATAAAATGCCATAGAAGAGTCCTCTTTCAACTTTTACATGTTGCAAAGAAAATATGCACACGTTGTTCTTCAGATGGATTTGAAATTCCGTTCTTGGTGCTATTAAGTGTCTGAAAGAATCGTTCACTGACAATATGTACTGTTCACATGAGTGTTGATCTTCATATTTCCATTTACCAACAGAGAAATATCACACCTTATACGACTCGCTTTATGTGAGTCGTGTCATAAATATAAATCTGCGATAAATAAATCAATAAATCAAATGAAAGGGTGAAAAACAGAACAGTGTAAGTGATCTTTTATAAATTCTGAGAAAAACGTGTTTATTGTAGGCTACATTTTGGTGACAATCTATTTTCGTGGTTTTAACAAACAATTGTTTTAATTATGGAACAAAGTAACAAGACTTGACAGTCATTGATTTAAATAAACAGATTTCTTTGAATTTATAAAATGTCGCTTATACCGTTCTGGTTTTCACTCATTCAAATGATAAGAATTTTATTTCGTGCATACCCTAGGCAAAGAAACGTACTATATCTACGATTAGCTTACCACGATGCAACGTGTTCTCAACTCCTAATGTAATTTTTAATTAAAATTGTTATGGTTACGTTTCCCCCTTATTAAAGATATCAGCTCATGGCATTTAGTTTTCACAATTTCATATGCTAGAAATAAGAATGCAGTCCACTCAAGTTAATTACTACTTTATTCTGAATTTTATGTGTATTGCGAGAGTTATATGTTAATAGCGAATGTTCCATTAGCGCAGTGTAGTATCTCCTTTATCATGCACTCCGGCTCTCTCTAAATGCTCTGCGTGCAATTCACGTACGCGTAGTTTGACAATCCGCGAAGCGCATTTCACGCAAAGAGCGAAAAATGCATAGCAGCATCCCATTCCGGACTCGCGTGTCGATTCGTGTACACATCGGACATTGGGCAGTCCGTTCGTGGATGGCATGTGTGTGTGTGGGGAGGGAGAGGATGCAAATAGGCGAACGCCCAGATTCATGCGATGGAAAAAAGCCATGGAGATGGATGGGCCGAAGTTATCTTCTCACGGATATACAAGAGAAAGGCGGGACAACAAAAAAACCCGGCGCCACACAGTTCTAGATACGTGTTAGCTTTGCCCTTGGCGCGTTTGCGCGCCTCGTGTTTTACCGTGTCCCGAATGCACTCACATACTTCCAAATTCGCCCGACCGGGTTCGCATCTCTAGTTACTAACAGTAGTGCAAATGAGCTCACGGACGTCCGAATTCTCTCACAAACGTACAGATTTTCCCGTTCGGGCATGCACCTTTCATTATTAACCGTATTCCAAGAGAGCTCACAGACGTCCGAATGCACTCAGAGACTTCCAAATTTGCCTGTCCGGGTTCGCGTCTCTCCCGATTAACCATATCCCAAATGGGCTGACTCGCCGGAATTCACTCACAAACGTACAGATTTGCCCGTCCGGGTTTGCGTCTCCCGTGACTATTTGTATCCCCATAAACCTCCCAGACGTTCACTTTTTCTGCCCAGCCGTGAGCCGTCTTACCGTGCCTCCCTTGCTCCCGTCCGATCCTTTGCTCGTTGTTCCGGCGTGGCCTGCCTTTGTGGCAGCAAGAGAGCGTCTCTTCCTGTTCGCTGGAAAAGCGAATCCAAACAGTGGAGGTAATAGAACGGGATCATGGGAACCATCCACCCCCTCCAAAAATTATTTCCTCCCAAATATAACGCAATTTAAATTCAAAACAAGAACCACATATTGATCTCATCATATTACAAAGGCACATTCCGATTAAGCCCTAGCGAATGGCATTCCAAGACGAAATTGACATTCTAAAAAGGTCATTTTCTTTAATGGACAGAAGGTGGGAGTACAATGTTCCGATCTAAAATCTTCCTCTTTCGAAACCATTTCTGAATCCAAATTTTTTATTGGGAATAAGGTTACAATCCTTCCTGACACGGACAATCAAGAACATGTATCAGAAGTAAATAGAAGCCGACGGGTTTCGATCTTGACATTTTTGACACAACAAGGCTTGTGGTTACAGACGCGTGTGTCTGTTAGGAGGAGTTAATCTCTCATGCACCACGAGCGTAAGAGAGCATCTTCAGCATACGACGCTGCAAGTCCGCAACTTAAGTTTCGTTGACTGCATCTGGCTGGACACGCCGATACGGAACTATGCTCCGAGCACAACACGTCTTTCAAGCTGTTAATATGGTATGCAACTCGAGAACATGGAAAACATAGTTATATTCTGTATAAAAAAAGCAGGATCAATACAACGCGAAATTTTATGTAAAATTAAATGTAACGTCCTAATCGTCAGAGTCACCGGTACAACATCGACTACCCGTCGACCACTTCTTATTAAAAATGATAATTTTTCTCAGCAACACAAACAATTTAATTACAAGCCTCCCATCCTTCAGTTTCACAACTTACATCAATTACTTTAAACACCCAGAAGTCATCACTGCAAATAATGCATACAATTACATAAAACTGACAATCCGTAGAACTCAAAAGCTCTCGATATTTTCTCTACGAGCTCACGAAGCATTCTGCCTGCTTATTCGGTGTCTTCTAACATAAACACATAAAATAATAATATAAAATAAATTAATATTACTACTGCAGATTCTTTATTGTGTCTTTACAAAGTAAGTTCCCATTTTTAATGGTTTTGATCTGAATATATACAAATGTATGTTCACATTACTTTCAAAACAACACAAACAACATGTAATCTGATTATTACTATTCTATCTTAGTTTGTCTACACGTGTCGGATAAGGAATAGTGTGGATCTTTTGCTTTAACAGCACTGTAGGATCTATTAACGATGTACGCAAAAATAAAAATAGATGAGAAAATTTTATGCAGATAGATTTGCTGAACTTAATAAGAAAACGCAATGAAGGAGACGATAAGTAATTTCCAACCGCCTCGCGGTTAGTGCTTGCAATTTTTCCCATCTAGAGAGGAAAAGACTTAATTGAAAGATAACAGCACGGCAAAGAAATTTAATGCTTTCTAAGGGAGTGCAGAATTGCAGATAAGGCCGGAGATCTTACAACACAAGACCATATGACAACGTAATTTAAATTGCTACCTCTCAGACATGAAAATTACAAGCTTCAGCCCTTTCGTAAGAACTTTGTGAAAGCCTGGAAATATGTAATTGCGATTAAAGAAAGAATGCAAGGATACCTAGAAAGGGTTTATGGTTGGCTAAATATGTTCGCAGATATCAATCAGCGGTTCGCGTTATGATCACGCAGTTGCAGTGTTTATAATGAGGCTCTGACCCTTTAGCATCACGCCGGGTAGTTGGTGCTGCTTAGAGCGAGCTAGCGTGTTACGAGAAGGGCGTTTAACGCCTGAGTGCGAAGCGGTGTTGGTAATGGCGGTGGAGATGGTGAAGGGAAGCGATGGCCAACGCGCAGCGGAAATGAAATCTGACAACGTCGCGCAGGTTATCTCCCGCGATTTAATTAAAGAGCACGCCTCCAACGCCCCTTGCCCCGTCTGCTTTCTATCCACTTCAAATCCTCCCCGTCCTCCTCGTTCTCAGTTTTCTATCACCTTCCTCTGTTCTAAGTCCTCGCACTCTTTCCAAGTCGGTAATATTCGCTTCCCCACCTCTCACGCTCATCTCGCGGTTGCTTCCGTTTGGATACTTTCACTTCCATCCTGAAACCTCGTTTCTTTTGCATCACCCCGACCGGCAGAGGTGGCTCATCAACTGATGTCACTGCAGCGCGTCATGGGAGGTACTAGGGTTCAAGTTCAGACTTTTGCTTAATAGCTAGGTCGAATTCAGCCACTGTCTGGAGAAAAATTCTAGAGGACGAGTGTTCTGATCGGGTGTTTTCTGAGGTTCCTCCGCTCATTTCCAGGCGAAAGCCGGAACAGAACCCCAAATAGCCGAGTCACATCCTGCACACACTCTTTCCTTCTTCTTCCTTGCCTTATCCTCACCCCTTATTTACACATGCACAACGCTATCACACGTGTCGGAAACTTGGTGCTTGTCCTGGTTAGGTCGGTGCCCGACTTGGGGAGATCCTGGAGGAGGGAAAACCCCGCAAGCCGACGTGTAGGTCGGCGTAGGATCTCGCCGTCCAGCGAGGGAATAACACTGTAATCTTCCGAGATAAAAAGAAACTACATTATACTCAAGCGACCAATGACCGTAGCAGTTGAACCGCCCGAAAACAAAAAATAATCAATTCACTTTCCATCTCTTCACCCGGGAGGCAATTTCCTTCCGCACCACCCCGCTTCGCGTGGTCTCGATCCGTCCTTCCGTCCGTTGCCTCTCTAACGCCCTTGCGTGTCGCGTTCTCTCCCTCTCCGAAGGCGATATGCGCCTCAACGAGGTCATTGCAGCACCGCGCGCCCTGTTTGCGGGCTCGCCTCGCCAGTGCATTACTTCCCCGTCGGCCCCGCCCCTCCGCTCTTCTCTCCTGTTCCTCTCTCAACGCCTCCGCGACTGGAACCCTCGCCGCTTCAAATGCCCCAAGACTGCGGACGTCATTAGCAGGCTTCAGACATCAGTGGCACGCAACGTGACAAGCTTTGAAACCGAGACTAATATACTATTAAATGTTTTAAGAACAATTATTGTTCATAAAATCTCAGTACCATTGTGTACCTTCTTTTTTTTCATTCTCTCTCTCCAAAAAGGAGGAAATGTGCAATTCTTCCGCTATTAAATGTAAATGTAATATTAATAATACTGACAATAATATTATTATTATTATTTATGTATGGTGAGACTCAGGTCACAAGACCTACTCTTCCGCCAAATCACTTGAATGACTTTACATATACATAATTAACTTGAATAACTTGAATTTGAATAACTTACATTTCACGTTTGATATAAAAATACAGTGAGATACTATCAACATGCAACGGATTGCACAAGCCATAATAAACATGTCAATGCCTTTGTTCTCGACACCTTATGATTTGTGAAATCTTTGACAGTAGTTGCTATTGTAAGAGGCTGTCTTACTTGAAAAATATATTAATGCAATCTGTTGAAAAATTCTAATTGAGGATATAAGTAATCTTATAGTTAGTTGCCATAAACACGTTCGTAAAACGTAAGTACTTTTTAAAAAAGATCGATCCGCGAATAATTTTCCGCTTATTTTATCCGCAAATATTTTAATATGTTTCCGCTTTCTTAATTTATGTTCTTTAAATGATCTGTGTCCTTTATATATCCCAAACATATTACATATTGCAGTATTACAACTTTTAGCTTACCCCTTGACTTAATTCAAGATTTCTCCCACTGACATCCATTGATTGGGAAGATGTAGTATTCTGACAATTTACTAATGCCACGTGAGAGTCTCTGACTATGTAATGATGAAAGGAGGCAGAAACGGCACCCAGCTTAGTTTAGCAACTACATAAATGAATCGATCCGCACGTTCTAGATTTTTGACTGTTTAGAAACCAGTTTAACGTAAAAACACGAATTTAAAAAAAAGTAACTTAAGAAGACTTTACTTTAAATATTCACAGCGCTACAAATATTCCTTACCCTCCAAATAACTCACGAAGTAGCAAAATGTGAACCACTCGAATTAAGTCCACGTCGTTAATTATCTTAATAACTTGTTCATATCTCAAGACGTTTTACTGTCGGGTCGCTTTCAGGTCTTTCTTATCTGATCTGTTCTTGCGTGCTCGAAACGAATGTTCTGATAAGGAGTACGTAGATAGCAAGGTTATGACGATCCAGATAAGAAAGAGAAGTAGGCACAGCAGCCTCTACCCTCACAGGGCCCCTCGGATGGCTGCTCGTGACTCTCGGCATCTCGTCTGAATTTCCGATAATTATCTCCTAAAAACCTGCAGGATCTAAAACTGCAAAACAGATCAATACATATCTGCTTCCAGGCTAATGAAATAAAAAAGGGAAAAAGAGATGTATGATGTTTGCTTGCGTTAGGGCGAACGTTGGAAGTAGAAACATTTTTTTTGTATTATATGATTTTAATTAATTGTTAATTAGAGGTAATTTTTTCTCGCGCGACGCTGCTTGTAATGCAATTGATTTAAATCCTGTAATCATCTTTCCTACTTCACAATGAAAAATAAGATAACTTTACAATATTTGTACAGAATTTTTAATTTTTACACATATATCTCCATAAGTTAAACGTTACAGCCGGTTTTCCCGTTTCATACTTTATTTCGAAAATATAACTACGAGAAAAACTATCTGAAGTCCCCCGCGATGCATGGGTATTTATTTATCAGAATCATATAACAGACATTAGTTTTTATCTAGAGTGCCCGCCCCAACCCTCTCTCCTATGGTTGCTACGATCACCATTGCTACTACCATCATTGCTCCCGACAAATTTTCACTAACAATTTTGACCTTGCTTACTCAAAGCGCATTGGCGCTACTGGAAAGAATTGAAAAGTATTTAGTAGGGAATTTTGTGTGCTTTAATAAACGTTTAATGTACTTTATTGGACTTTTCTCAATCTTTTCATATATTCGCAATTTATAAAAGAAAAATTGCCCTGAAAATTTTGCTCTATGGAGAAGGAAAGCGGGATAGTCGAAATCTCATGCAGACAGTAACTTTTCGCTTGTTTGCAGGTTACAAGTACAACATACCATTATGATCGGAATACAACTGTAAATTGGTTTAAAAAAACAAACAAATACTACTTCTTCCTATAAGAGAAAATTGACATCTGAATTAATTAACATTGAATTATCTGAAAACAATGTAGTTCCGTTATGGCCGTGAAAACACTAATTTTCACTAAAAACGCATCGAAATTGGTTGAGCCGTACATAGAATTTCCTGGACAAATCGACAGTCATAAATTGTAAAAACAACTGAATTGGTATTTCCATAATCGAAATAGGCATATGAGGTTATAAATAACACAAGGAGACACATTTTATTTCTACAGATTAATGAGACATCATTATTCACTACACATTACGTTTGTAACACTTCGTTACAAATATAGGTATAAAAGTACTTATATATTTTCATGCTATACTTTGACTCGATTATAAGGATACTAATTCATTACAGGCTCTTCGGCTGACGTCAATTTATGAATTTTTTGCTGGTGAGCTAGTGTTGGTATTTTATAAATAACTGAAGTTCACGCCATTACCAACCACCAATGAACAGGAAATGGAAATCATTAATTACTATAAGAGTGCGCAAAGGTGGGAAGATGGCAGAGACTCCTCTGAAAATTTCAAGACGGGCCCATTGTAATTATACACGTAATAAAACGTGTTTTCGTAAATATGACAAATTGCTGATTTTTCAGTATTTTAAACTGAGAATTTGGCCAACTGTTACACGACATTTGAGAAAGAGGCTCTCCACATCAACTGCCAACCCTGTATATGGTTCAACATCAAATCAATTGTATTTAAAATTAATTGTACAATTAAAATTATTAAATTTTTCATTGCATTATACTTTATTTACTAGTAAAGTAAATCAATTATAAATAAAAAAGTTTAATACAAAAGGGGGCCAGAAATGTAGGAAGCCCTTTTTCTCTTGTTTTTTGTGGTGCACGCCTATGTGAATTACCGATCAATGTAAAACAATTTGACATCCATCGCCTCCAGTTCATTCTCCGAAGCAGCAAATAAACTTCCATGGAGCTGACAGCTCTCCCTCGGGAAGCCATCTGCGCGAACTGGACCTCCCGAAGCCGCCCCCGCACGGCGTCGCCGCCGCCGCCGCCACAAAGGCCACTTTTTAGTACCTCGTCACGCCGCCCCCGCGGGAGGAGCGTGCCCATGAAGCCCTAACGGCGGCGCGGTCCGCAGGGAGAGCGCGGGAGAGCCCGCCGAAGCCCCAGCCGGTGGGCGTGCCGCTAACGACCGACATCGGTAGGGCCCCGACGCCACGTCAAGGGTGGAAAGGGGCCCATAAACACCCAGGATACAGAACCATAAATATATACTACATACACCTACACCTACATACATAATATATACAATGAATATAATAATAATAATAATAATAATAATAATAATAATATTTATTTTTCTGCTAATGAGCTTTCGCTCGGTGGCAGAGTTTTACAGCGTACAGAGATATTAATTACATATTAATTACATAAATAATGCCATATAATAATGTATGTGATATAAACACTCGAACATGCATATATACATACTACATGCAGTGCGGTGAGATACTTGAAAAATTACTAATGAACACAAAATGCATATGTAAGTAGCTTCAGTCGTGATCTTGTCGAAATTCATACTGCAGAAGAATGAAGTTATCAACCACAACACTATTTTTCAATAAAATAATTACATTTATAAAACAAGTAATCAATTCAATGTATATTCATCTTCAATAACGATGCATCATATCAATCCTACATAATGCAGTAATTGGGTAACATAAGTGTATCTGTTCGCTATTCATGATTAGATTTCTTCCGGTCCACCATTGGGTTCAAGTTAGGTGACATCCACTGCGTCTCGGTCTAATACTGGAAACTCGTCGTGTTTTTGGACATTCTCATTCTCTCTCAATTCTACAATAAAGAGTAGGGAGTGGGGTACATGCAACTAGGCACTTACGCCACCCCGCGAGGGGGGTGTACATGCATCAGGAGTGATCAATAGCTCCTTCGATTTTTCTGAACAAGACGAATCGATTATGAACCACATTTAAAATGCAATTTACATCGCAAGGAAACTTCAGAGCATGACTGAAAATCGTTTATTGTTATGTGACAGCCCGCACGAGATAAGCATCTCTCTATTTCAGTTCTAAGTACTCACGCCTCGCGTTCTGACATAGGAAACCATTAATAGTAAATCAATGGTAAATACCGCTGAATCAATTTTAAACTCCGCCAGTTTTGCTTTTAAGCGTTGGATCAAAATCGGAAATTCGGCAGGAAAGTTTGATTGTCTTATACGAATTAATCTACTAAATGAGTCTGACCGCTGATGACGGTGTCAGGTGACCGTTAGAGAGATGAAATATTTACACGTGTCTTTGGGGAAAATCAATCGATCCCATGAAAAAAATGTCCGTTAATAGAGACGACCGCTTCATCGAGGCGGGCATTTTAGCAGGTACGAAGTAGGCGAGAAAGAAATAATGTATGTAATAGCCGTATCCCTTCCCGAACTTCCCTGCATTGCAATATCTTGAATGCTTCAAAAACACTGAAGAGCTCTTGACTTAGGTGAATCGCCTTCGTCGTAGATGATAAAATTTTGGGCGACGTACTTAAGTAGGCCTAAAAAATGGCAATATCATGCTACTGCTTAGATCATGATGAATCAGAAACGAAATATTCATCTATTTTTCCTTCAACAACAGGTTCAAATAATTCAATAGGAGTTAATAGAAACTTCCATAGATAAAAACCCATTCCATTCTAACTTTACTTTTGAGGATATTAAAGGAATTACGATCTTACGAGTACCATTATATTTACTAATTTATCACAAACGCTAATTTACTGGAAGATGCTGACAATTTCCCACCCACCAATCCTCTAATAACCCGTGTTCACAATCAACCCGAATTATATTTTTTATTTGCTTATGCCATCATGCGATCAAATCACTCCTGTTTTCGAATTATAGATCTGGTGCTGAATGAGAGAATTCATTTTTTTAATTTGCTTACGCCATTCTACGATCAATCTCCTCCGGTTTGTGAATCATGGATCTGGCGCTGGATGGGTGAATTAAGTTTTATTTGCTTATGACATCCTGCGATAAATCCCCTAAGGTTTTCGAATTATGGTTCTGGTGATCTATTTGCTTATGCCATTTTACGATCAATCCCCTCCGGTTTTTTTATTTATGGATGAGGGAATTCAAATAATATTTTTTTAAATTTGTTTATGCCACTCTGCGATTAACCCCCCACCCCGTTTTTGAATCATGGATCTGGCGCTGGATGAGGGGTCAACGCTCTGCAGCTCATGCAACCTCATCGACCACCTCGTCCCTCGTGGGCGGAGCACTCCTGCTCAAGGTGGAAATCGATTGGCTGGGAGGCCATCGTACCATTCTGGTGGGCGCGCGGGGCGAAACAGTGATCGAATGCGGAAGTGCCTGTCACGCACAGCCATGTGAAGGATGTAATTAAGATACATGACTAATTTCATCACAGAGCGATTCGGTTGTGAACGATACGACGTATTATTAGATATAAGTGACGAGAGCTTTTCTTAAAAGAACCGCGAATAAAAATTACCGTGTTGGAATACTATAACGTTTTGTTAGCCACAGTAACAAAACGTTAACACAGTAACATTATTGTAAGCCTAAGTTGTGAATATATTGTACAATAATGTAATATTTTCCAGCACTGATAAATAATCGAAACTCAAGCACTATGTATAAACTAGAGTTATTATTTCCGAGAACGTCAACATTTTTTCCCGTTAGTCCAGTCAATAATTTATCCGCGGAGATGGTGTTTTCTCCTGCTGAATGGTGAGGTCTGGCGCTAATTTAGACGTCGACGTGCAGGATTTCTCCTCCACGTATCTCCCCAGCTAGTTACCAACTTAGTTAGGACAAGTTCGAAGCTCCCGACTAATATCCCAATGTGTGTGTGTGTCTGTGTGTTTGTGTACGGGAATAGAACACGAATGAGGAAGGAAAGATCGCGCGCGGTCCATGGCCGTTTGTTACGGTACAGCTCTCTCATTAGCCTCCCCCATTCCCCCTTGATAGAAAAAATCTATACCGATCACAGCAGTCGGCCACTAGAATTCTTCTTCATCAGGCAGCGGCTGAATTCGGCCTAGTTATCTAGTCAGTGTCGGAAAGCGTGTCATATACCAGCGTCCGTCATCCTCGGAACTCCAACTCTAGAACTTCCAGGACAGTTATGTAACTTGTATTCCATTTTTACTCATAAATTGACAAACTCCAGAACCTTCACATATTAAACGGAAAAGTCGCTCAATTTCACTCATCCTTTTTTCCCAACTCTCCCTCATTTCTCAATTCTCACGTACGTACATATTCGTATATTGCGCCAAGAGCTGCGCATAAAGAAATAAACATTTTAAAACGCTGAGTCTTTTTTTTTATTTCACCCCTAGTGTGTTAATTAAAATGGCACAAAAAGAAGCTGGGAGCGCAAAAAAGGCAACTAAATTTTGGAATACACTAATCCGTACCAGCCCGACGTTGAATTTTTAATAGGCAATTACTGTATATTTTGGAACGCAGACTCCGCTCACGTAAATATTTTTTAAAAAAGTACTACGTACTTTGTATGAAATTCGATGCATTGTTTAGAAGCGACAAATTCCCTGCAATGTTCATTGTTAACAGATATTAAAAACATTAAGGCTGCATGTAAATATTCCAATTTGTAATATTATTTGACAAATAAAAAAACAAAAGTTTTGAATAATTATTTGGTTTTATTTTAAGATTCTTTTCCATTTTTTGTAGTCACGTTTTGGAATTTTTCACATACATAAAAAATAATATCAAGTACATTTCTCATGATTTATACATTTTTGCAATTATTGCTCAAGAGTTGAATTTTTGAAATTACATTTCAATCAAAAAGTAATCCGCATTGAAAACTTTGACAGTTCAAACAAAGAGCAAACTTGCGATGTAGGCACGATGGTGCTATCCTATTTTGCGAAGATGTGGAAGCTTTTCCATGAAACTATAACGAATTATACCAAGTATGAGAAATACTTCATGCGAAAAATAATCTCTCATTTCTGTTCATTCCAGCTCCGTGCGTTTTTATCTCCATGGGCGCTTCCATTCTTTAATTATTCGCGACTTTTTGCTGTCGCAACCGCCGCCGCCGCCGCCCCCCGACTCTTCTCGCGATATGCTGTGGGGATTCCGATCAATGCACTGAAGCGGCTGGCCCAGACCAAACCCAGCTGCGGGTGGAGAAGAGGTGGTGGTGATGGTGGCTGGGCGGTGGTGGTGTAGGCGGTGATGGTGTTGGTAGGGGTGAAAATGGTGGGGGTGGTACCGGTGGTGGCGGGAGCGGCGGTGGCGTTGGTGGTGAGGGTGGTGGTGGTGGTGGTGGCGGTTGTATAGGCGGTGACGGGGAGGGTGGTGTCGGTGGAGGCAGGAAGAGGCAGCGTAGCGGACGTGATGGAGGAGGCGGTGGCGGTGGTGATGGCGGTGGCGGTGGCAGTAGTGGTGGAAGCTGTGGCGGACGTGGTGGACCTCGGCTTTAATCTCTCCATAATTCGAGTGCATTCCGTTACCGAACTCGGGCTGGACCAGAGGGTTCGACTGACCCCGCCAGTTTCGGTGGGCCACCCATTTAAAAGAACTTTCTGCGGACCATGAAATCAGCGGAGTAGCCGGATGGCTTGGCTGCGCATCAGTAGATGTTCACCACTGACGGCATGGGGAAACAACGTCAGCTCGGAAGAAAGTAACATGAAACAGTTATTTCGCCATAAGCAAACAGGCCGCCTGCAACCAAATGCAAGTAGAACTCAACCTGTAGGGAAAGAGTAAAGACGGAAACATTGTGCACGTCAGCGTGTTAAAATAAACAATTGACTTAAAAATAGAATTGATATTATTTTATGGCAAGAGACGCTTCAAGTACTTTATATTCAAATGATATTTTCGAATACAGTGTTTTTTTAAGGACGAGTATGACGAGTTTCTTAAGTGACAAATATACTCATTTATAATTAGACTAGTATTGTTTGCATATCACTATAAAACTCTGTAACTCATTGTAAACTTAATATATGCCCAGTGCAGCAAAAAATTAGAGGCATGTAAAAATTCAGTCATTTTTGAGGAAAGTGAAGATAAATATTTAGAAAATACTCTATTTTTACTAATAGAAAAACGTTATATATATACATATATATACACACACACACACACACACACACATATATATATATATATATATATATATATATATATATATATATATATATATACATACATACATACATGTACATAAAATTATATGAGCGATGGTATAAAGAAGTAAACCCTTTTTGTTTTCTTCATTTTTTCGAAATAAATACCTTCACAGAATAAAAGCATTCTTCACCAAAAAATACTATTTGATGTATCGTTTTTCTTGAAGATCAACATATTAATTTTTTAAATTCCTTTTACAAAATACGACAAAGGAAATGATGGTTTTAAACCATTTAAAGGCAACCATAAACACAAAACCCCTATGTGTGTTCCGGCTAAGAAGGGAATTAACCATTTCCCTAGACTTGAACCAGATATATTTAAGATGAAAGAATACAAACGATGGGTCCTAGACGCTTGAAAACAGATTTTCGTGTTTCTGAAGGGCACAGCTTGTTTATTTAGGCGTAATCGACAAAATGAGATTTTTTCGATCGCTTGTTTTTGGACGATTCCCTTAGTCCTTTGAACGAGTTGTGGAACATGTTCGAAGTTGGATTCAACTACGATCACTTTAAAACAATGATTTTCGAAGTTAGAACGGATCTGACGAGTTTACACTGAAAAATGACGTTACTAATTCATCGAAACAAAAGAAACATGGCGCGGTGTGGAGGGGAGAGGCCTGGAGGGCGAATGGCGCGACCCTGGCGAGGAGGACGTGGCGGGCGACGCGGGAGCATGTCTCCGTGCAGGCGGGGGAATGATAGGGCATGCCCGGCCCTCTCGAGAGGCTACGACTGCGGACGTAGAGAATAGTTGAACTTCAAAAGGGGAATATTGATTCCAGGCGCGTCAACAACTGACGTCATTACTCCCCTAAGTGTAGCAAATGTTACATTGGTGGTGGTGGCGGTGTTCCTCCGTAGAAACGTCGACCTATACGTCCACTTGAAGAGTTTTCCCTTACCAGATATCTTCGCAAGGTGGGTACACTGATCCAGCCAGGCCAAGGTCTAAGCTCCTGACTTGTTCCCACCATGCGTAATAGTTTAGTGAACGTACGTGTGTCTGTGTGTGTGTGTATGTGTGTACGGGGAGAGGTGAGGACAAGGAATGAAATATCGTACGAGCTTCATGATCCTTTGAGTACAGATGTAGCATTCGTATTTGATCGAAAATCCAAGAAAAACTATTGAACAGAGAATGTGTATTTCTCCTCCAAAAAGAGATTGGATTCGATCCAGCTCTCAAGCGAAAGTCGAAAATCCGCCTCCGTTGGGTAATCGAATGGAACGCAAAAGGGGCGAGGAGAAAAGTCGTGCTTCGAGCGACAAGGGAGATGGTAAAGAATATCTAAAACGCAAAAATGATGAACTGAGAGTCACAGCAATTGAGAAACAGAAGCATTGACGGTACGGAAGATCTGTTACACATTTTAAAAATTACAATTTTCTAGGTGAACGGTTTTATCCGGAACCGAGGCGACTATTTCTCAACCAAAGAAAGAATTCTCAATTTACCTGGTGATAATGTTAAGTATCTTTATGGCTTTTTACTCTTTTAAATTATAATCGAGCACCATTTCTTCACTTACCGCCAAAGTTGCGCCTTTTGAAATGTATATTTTAAGGGGGCAGCATTAACAAAGAGTTGCAAGAATGGAATGAGTCACACAATAAGTTGGGTATATCACCATGAAGGAAAGATAATCAAAGATGCCTTTGGGACCCTAAGTCTGGAAATTGTAACATTGTAGCCACATGGTCAGAGTATACACTACATCGCTGCAACGCAAACTCAAGTGGTGACAGTGCAAATAGCCGATGTTTGGAGTAATGAAACGCCGCCAGCAGCAGCGATTCGAGGTAAAGATCTTCGCCGCTGCCGTCCGCAGCTTCTCATTAAAAGTTGCCCTCTGCCTCGTTCAGTTTCTCGGAAGCGGGGTAGGATAACGTCGGAGGTCATCCGAAATGCGCGCTCTCACGGACTGCGAGACTCAGGGCGTAACTTACAGCCTTGTTCCATTGGTTTCCTCGGAAGCAGATCTCGACATACTCAGAATCGAGATACACCGATAAACTATTGTTCCGTTGATACACATACCGTTAACAAAGCTCCACCCCATTCATTCGTAATTATGAAACCGTTAATACTTTTCTTTATTTAGAAATGGAAAGTACCTAAAGCAGTGTCTAAAAAAATTTGATGGAGTGCCTTATTTTAAATGTTAAAAGGACGGTATCTTCAGATCCGCAGACGCGTTTTTTGTATCATTTCATTTATCTTGCTACGTAATTACGTAGTAAAGAGAAAGTCGTGAGCGGCGGAAATGGGCGATTTTTCAACAGAAAACAATTCAACATATTTTCTGGCTCTTGTAGCGAAAAGGGGTATACATATTTTATCTATAAATTACTTCCTCTAACATGAGTAGGGCAGTGGCTCACCTCATTCTCCTCGGGGAAAAAAAAGAAAAAAGGAAATAAAGGTACCAAAAGATATAATTTTTTGAATGTGGCGTAAGACATTTAACAAGACACTCTGTGAAAGCCGAGAACATGATTTTGACGGCATATAACGCACCGTTTTAGTTATTCAAAATGGTATAGTTTGGCGCAGAAAAACGTGTGTTGCTGGTTGCATTACACATCTATATATCTGTTTCCAATAGGCGCAGAAATTTATGTCAATTTCATCCTTTTAAGAGGTGTGCATGATTTCATTAGGTACTCGTCAACTGAAGGAAAATACAAGAACGTCTGTGCTAATAATTTACCATCCGCGCTGTAATTGAAACGAAAGTCCTCCACATGCGGCCACGTGAAATTTCTCTAGGATGCGCAGAAACTCTACGCAGGAAACCAAAGAGACCGTTTCGATTTGTTTGTGATATTCTCATATTTACCACCTGACTATCTTCAAACTGCGCTTCAAACCCACTGAATTCACATTCTGAGTGCGCAATGCTTCCGCGCATCTATCTTGGGGCAGTCAGGCTCCAAGGAAGAGACCGGAAGCGACCCCATTAAGTATTTGCCATTCACGTGTTGCGTTAGGGAACAGCATGTTTTCTTATAATCCTGATGTGTAAAGAACTGTTATATTGTGTATCCGTGTATACTATACCATTTTATTGCAGTCTTCGTACGGGCTGTTTTTGTTAAATTATGTAATATATTGTGTTATACGAGCCTGAATTTTTGCTACAGGCCAGTAGTTTTATCTTAAGCCAGTTGTATTACGAGGGGTGATAGAAAGTAAAATTAATGAAGGCATAGAAGACGAAGGCAACTACTCAGAAGAATACGTTGAAGACGAAGGCGAAAGATACGATAAAGAAATAGCAAAAACGAAGACGAAGATAGAGCCGAAAATGCTGCGCTCGAGAACCACCGGAAGAATCCTGGGAGTTCTGTCGCGAGGGCATCGAGCGGGAGAGGTCGGGTTTTTAAGCCGCGTTGGTAGGCGCCTCTAATTGCGGCAGCGAGTGCGGCAGGTGTCGCCAACGGGGCGCGGCCCGGGTGCCTTCCGGCAGGGGCAGCGCCCAACTTAGAGCAGTATTTTAATTAAATGAGCGCGGGCGGGCGCATCTAGCGTCTAGGTTTGTGGCGGCGGCGGTGGCGACGGCGGAAAACCCCCGAGGCCCGAACAGCGTCTGCACCTTGGATCCCTGTACTTCGGCTTCCACAATCTCCAGCCCGGAGGCGCGAAGAAGGAACACTGGAAGAGGCGTTGAGAGACAGCAATGCGATTGAGGGAGAAAATGAATAACCAAAGGAATCTGAATCGCTTAATGAGAGTAAAAAATTGCAAAAAGAATGGAGAGAAAGAAAAGGGGGAAAGAAAGATAGAAAAGAGAGAGAAGTGAGAGGAAAAGAGAAAGGAGACGACAGACAGGAGAAAGAGAGGAGAAGAGAGATACGATAGAGGGGGAATGGGAGAGAACGAAGAACGAGGGTGAACGAGAAGGGAAAGAAATGGAACGAGACGGGTAAGAGAAGGCTCAGGGGTAGAGAGCGGAAAAATAAGAAATAGAAACGGAAATGATGCGGCATAGAGATGTAGACTAAAAAAAACAATGAAACGGGGAAAATCGATCGACCATCATGCAGTTGTTTCACCGTGTTAAAGATGGAAATGAAAAATATTGAAAATAAAAACTGTCTCCAAAAATGTAAAAAACAAGTAAAATAATACATTAAAAATATTTGCCAATTTTTATTTATCTTTGTAATATTACAATCCTTCATTTAGCTAAACTGTAATACAAAACATAAAATGTACCACTAGAAGTTTGTATATAAGAATATTTGCGTATTTCATTACAAGCTCAGAAAACAATATGTCTGCGCTGATCCCAATTATAAAATATAATTAAGTCACTTAGTATGCTTTGAACTGGAAATTTTATCTCTACATCCTATAAAAGTGTTTTGCTTTGTTGAGTAACACGTCTACAAAAATTAAAACCAGAATTTAAATAGTGTTTCGCACCAACTTCAAATAGTTTTACAAATCTATAATTACAGGCATGAGTATACTAAATCGGAGAAAAAAGTGCTAGTTGTATTGTGATTTTGTTTAGAATTTAAATCCTTTTTTTTAATTACTATGAACATGACTCCTGTACTTTACCATGGGTGTTCAATGTAATGAAGCATCCGGAATTCTGCACTACAAAATAACATTAAATACTGCTTCCAATATGTAAAAATGAATTTAAATAAGAAGTCCTGAATGTCACGGGTTAAATCAATACTTCACATTATGGGCTTTGTATCAAATAATAGCTGCTGAACTCATGTTTACTCATGTATTTCCACGCACCCCCGCTTCTGAAATAAAATATTGAGTGAAAGAATTACGAAATGTAACCTTGCAATTATCGAGTTATATTAGGGTAATCGCTGCCTCACTATAATACACCCTTTTCCTCAAATCATTATAGATAAACGAAAGTCTGTTATGAACAGTAATCATGTATCATTTTAGTCTTCATTTAAGTGTCTAAAAAGACAGAATAATAAAATACGTCTCGTAAGCATCAATATTTTAATTACCTTTAAAATATATATTTTAAATATTAAAATACGATTCATTTTTTTTCAATATAAGAGTCCGGAAGCTCTTTATATGCATGAAAAGAGAGATATAGGAAAATACTTTGCTGTAAATGATGTTATTTAATTGCAAAAACCTCTAAAGAAGCCACAAGCTTCTTTCCTTCTATTTATAATATATAAGTTCGAAATACTTGTGAAAGGCAATACTAATCACAGTCAGAGTGAATTTGAATGTACTACGTTCTGAAAGTATGAGTATGTGGTAATGGATTTGTTCAAGATGAGATCATTGTTGTTAGAATGAACATCATAATCATTATTGCCCAGTAATGCTAATATATACTACCTAGTCATTAACATTTTTTTACTAATGTATAGAAAAGAAATAAAGTTAAGAAAGTAAATAAAGTGAAGTCGCAGCATCGACATAACATCTAAATGCTAGGAGATATCATGTAATGACAACGATCACCATTCTTTACAGTATTTGGACTTACATTTAACAGAATCAATAAAATGTTCAAAAACCGCGACAGAGTTTGTGCGGCGCAGAGAGAGAGTTATGTTTTAGCGGAAGCGTTTGCTTACTAGCTTTGCCAAGTAATTAGGAAAAAAGGAGAAAGGCGGAAATGTGGGCAGGAGGGGAATGAGAGAGAAAGAAGACAATTCGCTCTCGCTGTGTGGCACCGAAACAAATCACGAACCCTTACTTGGACGCGTAGGTGGCCGAAAATAACTTCGTTGCAGCCACATTAGTGCACAACGGTGCGGGCAGGCCTGGAAAAGGCAAACATTCCGGGTTGCAGCGAATGAAAGAGCGAGCGACGTTTGTGACACCAGTAACTAGGGATGCCAAAAAAAAATATCGAAAGTTTTAGTACAAATATTTTCTACCAGAAGCAACGATATATTAATACCGATGTGTTTCCCCCCTGTTTTTTCAGTTAGATATACTTTTGCACAAACCGACGTTAAAAAAATTGTGGAGTTTTTGGAAGATTTTGTACGTGGTAATGTTGTTAAATTGCATTTTGAAGTTTGTTTCTATGGAAAATTGAATGGAAAATTAAGGTGACAATTTTTTAAGGCAGGTTATACTTTAAACTAATATTTACGTACCATATAAATGTTATTTAATTGGAAATTCTCTAGGAATAGGACGTTTTACTTCAATAATTTATGAATAAAAATGGATAAATGTAATGTTAGTAAAACACGATGTCCTTTATTTTTTATTTCGTTTACATTTGATAAAAAATATTATTAACATATGAATTATACGTAACCAAACAATAAAATATGGTACTTCATTTAAGTATTCTAATTTAAAGAGGAAACAGAATACCATATATTTTATTATATTTAAAACTCGAAATTTTTTAAACATCGATGTTTCTGTCGATGTTTTTATCAACATCGAAAACCTTTTGGCGATTCATCGAAATATCAATGGGTCGATAAAACAGAAATGCAAAGAAACCTCGATTATATGATACGGTGCAAGACAGTGTTCGGAAGTTCGGAAGAAGGCGTGAGGGTGGAGCCAAAACGCTTTTTCACTCGTCATCTAGGTGTTACCGGGCAGACGGCCAGTGAGAGCTCGGTTGGTTGATCTTTCGAGACACTACAACTGCTGTGGTCATTAGCTCCCCTAATGTACTGAAACTTTTAACATGGAAGGTAAAAGCATTCACTCAACTAAGGAGGCTAAAGACCACCCCCACAGAACGATACGATCCGGCACCGACCTACACGTCGAGATTTCGTCCTCCAGATATCTCCCTCTAGCAAGCAACCACCACAGCACGCACAAGCTCTAATCTCCCGACATAGGGGAAGGAAAGATTGCGCGCGGTCTATTTGTTAGCTCAGGAATTCACTTGGTATTGATCCGAAAAATCACGGAAAACTACCGATCAGAACTGCCGGTCGCTAAAAGGCACGTTCAAACGGCAGCTGACCTAGCTTTGAGCTAGAGTCGATAAACCGCCACCGTCAGAAATCGAACCTAGCACCTCCGGGTCGGTCGCTGCCGCGTCAAGGGCGGAGCTGGAGCGCCGACACGCGGCGACCTCCTGCATCGGCCGGTGGGCGTCGCCATGACGACGATGGGATGCCAATCGAGATTAAATTACGAAAGTGCATTTCCCTCCTGAGCTATCTCCGATCAGAGGTGTCGACGCGCATGGGAGAGAGCTACAAAGGGGAGAGACAGGGGACGGCGGAAGAAGTGTCGAGAGACGCAATGGTGAAAATAAACTGGAGGTGAAAGTTAAGAAATAAATGGAAATCTGTGAATGCGAGGAAAGGGAAATAACACCACAGTGCAACTTAACTGTGAGAACGGGACAATTACCAGTAATGTGAGACATTTATTTGTGACTTCAACGACCATGGAACAAAAAGCTTCCCAATAAATGCGAAACAAAATGGGCACTAAAAGTTGTTCACGAAATGACTGGAGTATTTCAAGATTATATGAAAAATGTATTATTATTATTATTATTATTATTATTATTATTATTATTATTATTATTATTATTATCTTTTTTCTTCTTCTTCTTCTTCTTCTTCTTCTTCTTCTTCTTCTTCTTCTTCTTTTTTCCTCGCGAATCGGCCAACTAGGACCACGCGTTCATACATCCTGCATTTACCGTGGCTCAGTATCATATATCGCGGTAGCAGGTGCATGTATCTCCACTTGGGGGGATCAGTATTTTTTACTGAATCCGATTTTTATCCCCCAGGGTTGTTAGCCTTGGGGGTATGAAAGATGAAATGATGATGATAATGAGGAGTGAAAGGACGACACGCTCATACAGACACACACAAATACACCCATGCCCGAGGCGGGACTCGAACCCGCGATCTTCTGGTCCGAGACCACTTCGGCACTACTGCCTTAGCGATCTCGGCCATCTGATCGGCATTATCATTATTATGATTATTATTATCAATATTAATATATTATGTGGTTATAAACAGATTTCATATGCGTGTAATACTTCTATTTTATACAATAGAAACGGCTCGTACACGCTAATAAGTGGAACTATTAATTATGCAATTCAACTTGACATAATTGTAAACATTTATATTTCTATATTTTTGTATTTTTATATTAATAAAAACTGTTTTATTGAAAATTACACAGGCAGATGGGATAATCTCGCTTCCTGAATGTTGACTACAAAATTACTATGAATTTCGGTGGGTGAAAAATTCCTATTTATCCATGTCACACTTATGGCTTTCTAATGCAGGGAAAATTAAATTCTTGGGATGATTCTCGTCCTAATCATGTCTCACACGCGCTCTACCAAGAAAACACACAAATAAGAGATAAATGACAGACACTACTTGTATTTGTCACTGGTGGCCACTGTAATAAAATGTAGTAGCGGTCTGATCCACTTTGGTGTCACATTCTGTTACCAACAAATCAATCCATGAGTGGGTTAAAGGACAAGTTTCGAGAGCTTAAGCAAAAGACACCGCCACCATCTGCACCATCGTATCACAACCATTATATCACCATCACCTTCCGCATCACAGCATCACCATCACAACATCACCACCACATCACATCGTCGCCATCACAACAATACGTCATCATCACACCACAATCAAAACATCACCTTCATCACCACCACCAGCACTCCCCAACACGAAAACAGATCATCCTATACGAGTATTTGGACAGACGCTAAAAAGCACCACGTGACAGCTCGTTGAAAGCCGTTGGGGGTAACGTGCAACCGCCGGTGCCGCACCGCTGGATAATACTGCGCGTGCCCAGACAGGGCCCAGACGCCCGGCAGCGAGCTAATAGCCCATTTGGCAGTCTCTTTGATATCCCCATTCCCTTTCGCCACTTGGGGAGAGTTGACCTGCGACGCAGCTCGCAGAGGACCACAGAACTGCCGGCTTACGGGCGAGGTCGCCAACCAATGAGACTGGCAGAATTTATAACAGAAACCGTTAAAGTGATTCTTTTTGTACCTTTTTTTTAATCCAAAAGGCCAGCTCTGAAACTTATTTTTCCAGTCCTTAAGTACTATTTTAATTTTCAGAAATATTCAATAATAATACTCATCACTATGTACATTCTAGTAGAAATAGTTCTAATTTCTATTGCAATGAGGAAATTTGTTTGCTTACAGGCCTATTCATTAAACACTACATTTATTAGGGGGAAAATCTTTGGCTGCAAAGCATCAAAAAAGTTGAAATTCCTAATTGAATGCCAACAGTTTCCATCTAACAAATAACATTACATTTTTAATTTTTTAAGTAATTTCGGATTCACACTTGAGATTAACATTTTGAGAACGTGTCCGAGAACGTATGACCAGTGAAGAGTTTTGAATTTCAGTATTTTCATCGTCAGGAAATTGTAATAGATTATATTTTCAGGAGAGTTCAGATCTCATGATCTGTTTTCGGAAATAATAATGCTCTCAGAGGTCGTCCATAAATTACGTAATGCTAAAGAGGGGGAAGGGTGTTTGAGGCAGCGTTACGCTGCGTTACATCGGGGAAAGGGGTATCAGCTTAGTGTTACGTAACATTGATATTTGTTGTTGTTGTTTTTTAATTTTTCAACATTTGCTGGAATAATTACTTTTTAGAGACTTATACTAAAACAATAAAATGTTAACTAATTAATTTGCATTAAAACAAAGTTAAATTAGAGTTATTAGATGTAAATTGTTTCAATATATGAAAATAGTTTTCAGCAATTTTTATTGAATCTGTAAAATTAATAATGTAGAAAATATTCAAAACTGATTAGTATGCAAATATTCTAGAATCCTTTTAAATCGGCACAGTAAGCTCTCGCCCAAACGTCATCCATGATGGCGTGTGCATGGCCAGGGATCCTTCACTCACAACTTGCCCCCAATCTTAGGATCAGAGGAACAGTTGGCATCGGCAACTAATTTCCACTTTAAATATCGTAAATTTTAACATTCAACACAAATAAAATCAATATAAA
Source organism: Gryllus longicercus (assembly GCA_038098605.1). Classification (NCBI taxonomy): domain Eukaryota; kingdom Metazoa; phylum Arthropoda; class Insecta; order Orthoptera; family Gryllidae; genus Gryllus; species Gryllus longicercus. The sequence continues at coordinate 1,875,741 of JAZDUA010000021.1, forward strand.
TTGTTTTTACTGTGCTATAATTTATTTTCATTTCCTGTATTTACAAGAGGAGAGGGGGGTTCAAGCGCGTGTTACGGATGCGTTACAGGGGGAAGAGGGATATTCAAAAAACTCCAAATTTGCGTTACGTAATTTATGAACAGCCCTGAAAATAGTGTGGGTCAAGAACGTGAAGGAGAAAAGCTCATGGCTACAAACGGCTCTCCAGCATTTTCCTTTGATGTACGTACAAACTAACATTCTGAAATATTCAACTTAGGAATAATTTTGAAATATGAAAGTAATTTTTGAAGTTAAAAATTGAAATCTTTAGAAACTGAAAAGCCCGACTTTATTTGTTTCGCATTACCTTTGAATTTAGGATCGAATGCATGTTTATTCATTAATCCCAGTGCTCACGGACGAATCCATTGTGAGGCTACGAAGGGAATTGTAACATACGAGACAATGAAGGGAAATGTTCGTGTGTCATTCAATGGTCTAAATTTGCATTGCCAATACTCACATTACTATTCTCAACACTTGTCAGAAGCATTACGGTTGGAAGGACCCCTCTTTACACTACATCGTAATGGAGTGTATATAGTATCGTATCGCGGATAGAAATGTTAATATAACTTGATGAGCTCTAATTATTCACACCGTATTCCACAAAAAATATTGGGAGCAGTTATTTAAAAAAAGGATCACGATAAATTCTCCCTTGCGGATCTTCCGTAATAATCCATTCTTTCTTTGTTACTCTGCAAATGCGCCCTCTAACGAGTAACTCTTTTCACTTATTCCGCAAGACAAATGATTAAAGTTGGCACTGTTCGTTTAATATGTATTCAATAAATCTCCATGGCTCATTTCGGAGCGATGGTTATGAGCATAGCGTAATACTCTCGATATGAAGTCTACACCTTATGAACCGTGACGTTTTGCTCACTATATTGATACAACTGTGACTGTACTTTTCTATATTATTTTTCCCCTAAAACGATTATTCTTCTTTTACGAGAAAAGTATTTGGTCATCTGAGTGCTCTTGGGTGTTTCGGACGTTTTTCTTAATCTCACTGATACATTAGATACGCCTTGAAACATAATAAGAACCAGCAACCTAAGAATCTCGTTCTTAGCACGATGTGCAATAGAATATATTACAGCTCCTGGATTGCAGTTAACGCAAAATGGAAGAGACGTTTCAAACATTGTAATTTTTGTTAAGTTTTAGTTACAAAATGTATACAAATTTTATAAATATATTTCACGAAGCAAACGCTCGCGCTGTATAGAGTAAAACATGTCTTTGGTTTCCAAAATAAACGCTCAGATTAACACCTTTCTCCAGCAAATGGCCCTCTTTGTGGTGTGTCATTTATTTTTATTTTTGTTTATCGACAGTAAATAGAAAGGAAATATTAGAAATCAATGTGACTTGTTTACAAAAGAACTTCGATTGGGTGGCATGGACAAGTGTAACGTTACAGAATTTATATTAACTGCCTTTTGACTGTGAGAGAATAAGTAACCAGAATGCTTTTAAGTCTTTTGGTTCTTCTTAGAAATAAATTAGAAAATGTATTGTGTGGAGATATTTAAGATTTAATGGGCTGAAAAGATCATATCAAAGGTATGTTAACGAGCAAAAGGCCGTTTTGAATCTAATTGGAATGTAAAGTAGATGTAGAATTCACAATCGAATTTTGTCACGAGACGCTCTGTGTGTAAGATAAACGTGATAGAGAATATCACTGAAACAACATGCAATGGGCGTGGGAAAAACTGCAAACGGTGATTGGTAATATTGGAAGTTGATATACGAGGACAGGTGACCTGGAAACCGACATAAATCTCACTTAATTCCCTTAAAAATTCCTACAAGACCTTTGTCGACCAGTGTTGTTACAAAGTAGAGAGCGCTTTCGGCCAGACAACGGTGCAGCGCGAGCGTGCCGGCTGTTCTTTGTGGGCGCCCGTAACAAACACGCAATGATAGATGGCCGCGCGCTTGCAGATTACTCCACAATTATTAGAAGTGGTAATTTGCCGATCTTCATACATAATTCATTATCATTAACGTCCTGGGGGTGCATTTCCACAAACAGAGCCCCTCATCCATCTTGGAGCAAAGGGCAAATGAGGGATGGGCGAACGTGGGCAATGAGGGAAGGGCTCCGTGGGGAAAAGGGACAGAAACGACCCCCGAAGTTCACGCAAGGGCCGAGGTCCCCGAAGTTCGAGGACTGTGATAGGGAATTTTGCAGCGCAGGTATGAACCGATCGTGAGAGTTGGTGGTAGTGAATCGTTCGAAGTTGATGAATAGGAATTCGGGAGAAGAGGATTCGATCACAAGTTCTGCTAGACGTTCAGTGAACACAGTAGCTATTGTAGATGGAATCGACAACCAGTGTGCTCTACCGACTACTTGTGCCCTAAGCTGCCACAATTCAAGAATTGATATAATCACTTAAGCTACGCTATCGCAACATTACCGTGAATCAACCTGTCGGTTTTGAAAAAATATTTACAGAGAGTAAATCAACAACAATAATAATAATAATAACAATAATTTTTAGAGGAAGATGTCTGTAAAAGTTGTAGGGCAAGAACACACATACATTTTTTATACGCGTTATTGCAATTCTATCCACACGCATTTGTATTATTACCACAGTTATATAATTGTTAATGTGCCTTCGCGGTGTGGGTTATTAAATACCCGTGCTAATAAAACAAAACAGTGACTCCCATTCCCAATGTTAGACGTTTTAATCAGAGTAAACCCTGGTACAGCAGCATTTAACTCCACCGCGGAGTCGTCGTTAACGGAGCAAACGTCAGCGCGCCCCAGCAGCGCAATTCATACGCGAGCATTACTCGGGGACTGAAGGCGCATATGAGACGCGCCATCTCGTTAGTAAGACACCGCCTGAAAGCCGCATGCGATTTGCACACGCAATATCGCGCGGTGGTTGCGGCGGAGACTGCGAGTCAACTCTGCGACCCTTACGTAACCAGACGTCGCGCACAAACAGCGCAAGTCGACGCCGCCGAACTTCCCTTTCCGGGACAACAACGAGCTTTGTTGCCCGCGCTGTAAAAACGTTCTGGCACTCGGTACTCTCGTAAAATTAAGGAACACTTCATTTTTCAAATGTGTTGTACATCTAAACACTTCTTTCTAAGAAGAGTGTTCTTTCTTTCTCTCCCTTTCTTTCCTTTTCTCTCTCTCTCCCTTTCTTTCCTTTTCTCTCTCTCCCTTTCTTTCCTTTTCTCTCTCTCCCTTTCTTTCCTTTTCTCTCTCTCTTTCTTTCTTTCCTTTTCTCTTTCTTTCTTTTCTTTTCTCTCTCTTTCTTTCGTTCCTTTTCTCTTTCTTTCCTTCTTTTTCTCTCTCTTTCCATTTCTCAATCTCTTTCTTTCCTTTCCTACCGCGATAGGCCCAAGCAAGGTTTCTAAATACTAATAGACGACAAGGAAAGAGGATGGTGCAAAACCAAAAAGCTCGTCTACAGTTAAGAGAACAGAAACCTAACTAGTACGAGAATATCTGTGCCACTATAGTAATTCTAGTTAAAGAAAATTGTTGGGATACAATATCTTGAAAATATTTCAGTTGAAGCTAATTATCACTGAATCTGTTCTGAATTGCGACGTATTTGCTTCATTTAATATATTACATTCGAATTTTTAATAAATCGATATATTTTAATTTCCTTACGTTTTCAATATTAATAAGACAGACTCACAAACATAAGATATTAAAGTGATGTTTGGTATTCCACATTAGAAACTTTATTCATATTGCTAAATAGTGACCATGTTATCCGCATACAATATATATGATCACAAAACGAACACTGACAATTATTTGACTCATTATTTCAGAGGTAAACTCTGTAACAAGTAAAAATCACTAATAGGGATACGTGCTTCTCTCGGTCTAGACACCACAATAACTGTGCTTTTCCATCCAATAACTGCCACGAATTTTCAGCGATGTTTGGCGTTTATTCGCAGTGGGCGGTGACCCCGTTTCTGCGGCAGCATCTGCCTGCAACGCAGACACTTCGGCGACAGCGCTACACGGCACAGGGCGGAGTGAAACGGACAGCGAGGCCGCTCCCGGAGGCAGCCTGCCAAGGAGTTGCTGCTGCGACTGTTGTGGCGCTGGCTGGAAGAGGGGATGCGGGGATGGGTGGCGAGAAATCCGTAAATTCGACCCTCCTGCCTCATTATGTACATAATGAAACAAGAATGAATTACGTGTGAATGAAAAATAAATATACCTATATAAAAATTTCTAAGAAGACACTTATACAAATGATTTTATTGCATTAAGAAAAAAATATTAAATTTTGTTTAGTTAGGTATATCAAAGTGCTACAAAATAACTTATAAATTAGATTTAAGCTAAAATTAAGTTAGTTTTAGCTAATTATTACGAAAAACCCTCCTCCACTGCTTAAGCTGCAAGGCAACAAAATACTAACCCCAATAGATGAAATAAATTCCTGCCTTCTCAGGGGATATTGTGGAGGAGAAAGAAGTAAAAAGAAAAACACCCTCCTGCCGAAGCAAATCGGACGCAACGGATACGGTTTTTGCCATTCAGGATGAAATCTGTGGATAGTCTTACTGATCTGATACACAAAATATATCGTTAAAACTCAGCAATATCAGTGTAAATCAGGTATGTTCTGGAAACAAATATTTGAAGATTGTAATGGATTTCTAATGAAAGTAAGAGTTTGACAATACTCATTGGTTCATTTGGTTTTGCAATTTTGTAAAGTACTCGTACACATGAATGACTGATTTCACAAATTTCCCAAAAATTATGATTGTATTAAAGACCCTTAATTTGTATCAGCGCTATACCAACCGACATGTGTTACCTACGATTCTGATACTTGCGTCTGCCATTCCCTAAAAACTGTGGATATGATTAATGAAATTATACACGAAGGGTTTCGTGCAGTATCTGTAGTTGCGATCGAAACCGTATTTGCGGGAAACGCGTTCAATGCCTAACACGTCACATTATTATAAGATACAGTTTACAAATCCCCACAACTTTTCTTTCTGTACGACAGTTTAAAAATTATGCGAATAGCTGAATTCACAACAATTATGAATTATCATACAACTTAACCACAATGTGAAATTATCTTAAAGTTACATACTGTATATGTTTTTAATTTTCCAGTTTCATGTGAATGCAACAGAGATTTTGCCTTATCAAACACTGGCCTTCCTTTTAAGATTTACTTGTTTCAGAATGCATTTAAAAAATAATATTTGTCCTATAAATAAGGAATAGGCATTTTTGTTTCAATATTCGTAGTGTTTACATCTACCATTGCCTTATATTACTTGAAGAGTATGTCTAATTTTTATATTTTTCGTCTCTTTAGTATTTTGAATCATAAATAAATATTTATAACAGATCGTTGAAAATGTTGGCAATACTGGGCTACTCAAAATCAGTTCATATACCACGCGTTGTTTTTCTGAATAAAGGGAAAGCAACAAAACGCTCATACATCAGCGTTCTGAGGGCGGGCAAGGTATACACGCACCCGAGCGCGCTACAAGCTGAAACACGTGTAATAATATGCGAAACGGTCATCAGGTAGAACAATGAAGAGCGAGAGCGAAAGAGAGAAAGGAGGGGAATGGATGCTATAAAAGACTTCGGTGGTTGCGGGAGGGTATTTGAGGTAATGGGTCGCCGTGCTGCTGGACGTAACCACGCACTGAATATTTACGGTACTGAAGCGTGTCGGCAACGCCAAAGAGCGACTGAGCAGCGATGATCGGGGGGAGGCAGCACGCGCATGGATCGTTACTCTGTGAATCCGTTATCGTCACCAAAGGACTAACGTCCACTGCACCATAGTCGTGATCCTGATCATCCTCATCATCATCATTGTTGGTTAGAGTTTCGTCATTTGCTGCGTCCGTCGAAGTACGACTTACAGCACGTTTGAAAAAATCTATTAGAGAATGCTTAATTCAGTATATTGTTCTATCTACCTAAAACCCATAATAATAATAGTAATAATAATAATTATTTTTATTATTATTTTTTATCAATAGCCATTAACATCCAGACGACAAGGGCCTACTGATAGATTCGGAAGCTTACATTCAAAAAAGTTTCTCAAACAGCGTAAATTATTAATCAAAAGAGTAAATTATTATAAAACATGTCGTCAATAAAGCTAAAATGGATTTTTCATAGAAGAAAAATTAAATAAAAAAATTAGAATACAAAATCCCATGAGTACATCTACATCCAGGATAATAATACCTTTTTTAATAACAGATTTCGCGAAATATGAAACTCAGACATACATGTTAAAAAAGCAAGACTACCATTCTCTACGTCTTGACTTTAAAGAATCATCCATATGTTGTTAAAACACCTAAAGCAATCAAACAAACAAAACTAAGTCGTCCGGATGACCGAGATCGTTAAGGCAGTAGTGCCGTATCGATCTCGGACTGAAAGATCGCGGGTTAGTGATCTGCCTCGGACACGGTTGTATTTGTGTTCGTCCTTTCAGCCCCTATCATCACCATATCATGTCATCTTCACTATTACCATACCGTTTAATCCAATAGTGGTCGCTAATGACCAAGATGTTGATGCGACTTTAAATTTAAAAAAACAAAAAAGCAAAAGGTTTACAGTCTTTCTCAGGTATCATATTAATCATAGCGCTAAGGGGTTTAGTCGACGTAAGCGCGGATGAACTGGGTGTGAACATAAGGTGAGCCAGAATCAAGAAAACAAATGTGCGGGGGTGGAAATGGTGGCAGCAGCGCTCTCTAACTCCCGGGCCAGCGAGGCGTCACGGTGTGGAGGCGCTGCTGGTCCCAGCGCACCGGCGCGCAACGGCGCGGCGGCGCCTCGCTCCCTCTCAAGCACCGGAAGAGAGGCGTCGCGACGCGATGGAGGACGGGGTGGGCGGCCGGCCCCCGGAGATCCCGAGCCGGGGGCGGGGGCGGGGGCGGGGCCGGGGCCGGGGCCAGGCGGCGCGCTCACCCGCGAGACGAGCAGCGGGGCGGCTTCTTTCCGGTCGCGACCGGACCGGCCCCTCCCGCCCACGCACCGGCTCGCACACAGGAGTCAAAGGGCAAGTGGACGTTCAGGCGTCGGGGGACGCAGCCTCTAAGTCAATGAAGGAGTATTAATTAACGGCGTGTCGACTATTAAAGAGAAGTGTGGAGATTATTATATCGGAGGCGGCGGTGTTCTTCCTCCGATGAATCGTGAGATCCGGTACCGACCTATATGTCTTACGGGGTTTTAGGTACTCCATGCATCTCCCCGATGTGGCACCATCAAAGTCGGTCTACGCTCCCGACATGTGTGGTTGTGTAGTGCATTTGTGTGAATGTAATAGAAGAGGATACATCGTTGAGGAAGAAAAAAATCTCACCTGTTTCACGGCCGGTTTGTTAGGGTTCTGCTTCGGATTATTCAAGGTACTGATCAAAGAAACTACCGGAAACTACCAATCAGAGCAACCAGCTGCTAGAATGCTCCTCGAGACATTGAATTCCAATCACATAACCACTCGTAGCTAGTGTTGAAATTTCGTCACTGTCGAGACTCGGACCCAACGACCTCCCGGTCTACGATGATACAGAGAAAACGATACTATCCCTAAGCTATCATTGCCTGTCACCCTTGGTTTACTCTGGTATAATACAACTTTGTTGTGGATGATTTTCACGCTAGAGTCTGGATGGTTAGAGTTAGATCGAAGGTAAGCTGCCCCAGAAGAAGATTCGGGCATTGAGGAAGTTTGCTTTGCAGGATACTGACACACCGGGGAAGTTGGTTCTGGAGAAGATTCGAATAGTGGGAAACCGGGCTCTGGAGTATTTTTTTTTTTTTTACATTTACTTCATTATTTCCTGATACTATTACGAAGAACACAAATATACAAACACACAAGGAAACAATAACAGTAATTTTAAAATTACAACAACACAACTTTCAAAAACCGGAAGCTAAGTTATCAGTGATATTTTTCCAAGGAACGTTTTTAAAAAAATCTTTCATCCGAGGGCGTTGCAACTCTACCGTAAGGGCGAGGCAACAGGAGCAGCGGAGCGAGTACTAAAAGGCGAGAAACATTTAGAAAAGCAGACGCAGCGCAACAGACTTGCAGAGTTTTAGTAGCCCGAAGCGTCCGCGGAAACATTAGTTCACATGGTGCGTATTAAACTTGCAGCAGCTCCCGAACGTAAATTACCGAGCAGCGAGCGGGTCGGCCTGCCCGCGCGTCCGTCTTCGTCGCTGCAGCGGCGAGGCGCAGGAGGAGCTGAGAAAAGAGAGGGAGAGAGAGGGAGAGGGCGAGCGCTGGATCTTCCGCCGCCGGAGGGCGCGCGCGCGGGTGCATGAAGGTGTCGTAAAAGGATCACGCGGCTCGGAGGGAGGGGGCGGGGCGCCAACAGAGGCACTTGGCCACCGAGCGCTGCCGAGCGGCAGTTTAGGCGACGGGGCAAGGGTAGGGAAGGTGGAGGGGGAAGGGGGCTAACGGTCCCCATAAAAGCGGCTTGCTTGCTTGACTCTTGGCGGACGGAGGCAGGTGGTAGCAGCCGAGGTGGGGACAGTGATGGGGGCGCTGAAGGCGGCGGCTGCGACAGCGCTGACGAAGTGGTGAGAAGAAGGAAAAGTGAGGACAGAGGAGGTGACCAGGGCCAAATGTGAAAACCAAAAGAGAAGGAGAGAGGGAGAGAGAGAGAGAGAGCGCGCGAGAGAGACGGGAACAGGCGAAAGAGACAGGGAACAGAGGGGTGGGACAGGGAAGAGTAGCGGGAGCAGGGGAGAGATGCGGGACGAGAGGAGGACATCAAAAGCGGCGGCGCGGCGAGGATAGTGTGGAGGTGGTGCGAGGGAACTAGGCGAGGGCGGTGCGGGGAAAAGAGGCAGGAACAGGGGAGGAGGCGGAACTGACATCGGGAATAGGGCGTTGGAGAGGTAACAGTGGCAAAGACGTCGGTGGTGTAGTGGAAGCAGCGAAAATGCGACTGAGGGAAATGGGGAAGCAAGAACCTAACACAATACAATTTGGAGCAACGGGATGAATGAGAATGCAGAGGAAAATGGAACATAGTTCCTGGCTGCTCTTGTCTGTTAGAAATAACGGGAGAGTAGCAATCTGGCAAGGGAATGGGTGGAACCGAGAAGCCGAAGTCAAAGAAGTAAATAGAAATAGGCGCCCACCGAGAAGGTGAGGACAAAATGGGAACGAAAGGGACGTGAAGTGGCAGATCAAGGCGCCAAACAAAAACTGCGCGACAAATGATTGAAATGGGAAGGGAATTGATGAATGATCGGCCAAAATAATAATGACGAGGCCAAAATGGTGCGAAAGTGACAAGCGTCCGGAAGAATGCAAGATCGGATGCGGAGTAATGCAAGATCAATAACGAGAATGACTGAAGCAAGGAAGGTGTTAACTGGATTACGTTAACAGATGAAATACGAATTTCCGTACAACAGTAAAAAAAGACGGACTTCAAAAAAAGACGATATAAACTAACAGAATAAATGAAAATTGAGTACAGAGAAAAGGAGGAAGGTTTGAAAGTTGTAGTTAGCAAATTTTGAAGAGACAATTTCAGATTGAAAGCTACTGGGTAGGGGAGTTCCCTTTATTTACCAGGCGTCTGTGCCTTAAAAACGACCGTCAAGAGGAAGAGGAAAGTCTTTACCACTAGCGCGCTAAGAAAGTAGTGGCAGCGGGGTTTCAACAAGAAAGCGAGTGCTCTCCTGGGGACAGAATGCACTTTCCATACGCTTACTTCACAGCCACGTAGAGTGGAGAGTCTCTCAATTTACACGAACAGCTGTGAGTGCCTAGAGCATAAAAGGAGTATGATAATGAAGCACTTTTTGAAATATTAAGAGTTTACGACTGCTGTTCTGAATCAGTGAAACACTACCGTTCTAGTCTGCTTCAATATTAAGAAAACAAAATAGAAAGCAAGAGAGACATAACATACCTGCGCATGCATGCATGTATATATGAGTACGTGTGTTCTTGCATGTACGATAGCGTGTGTGGTTGTTCGTCGAACTGCATTTACTGCGATATATATAAAAGGGATCTGTCATACATCTGGTGATTGTGTCCACATCTATCTTCGAGCACGAGTAAAGAGAGTCGTAAATTCGAAGTACGTGCAAATATAAGAATGTTGAATCCTTTACGTTATCTTTGTACGATTGCATTTTGTGTTATTTTATTAATCTGATGTGTATCTCAAGACGGAATTAAAGTGAGTTACTTTTCGAACACAGAAAAAATTGAAACGAGAGAGTAATCTAGTACATTACTAAATGAAGTATCATACACGTATTTTATTTGGTATTCTATCCAAATACAAAAAGATGAGTCTGAACAATACTTCACGTCTAGGCAGTAGTATGAAATATTTACGATCAGGTGAGAGTCTCCTCTCACAGTTCTATTGTCTTTCTCGGAAGCGGGAACTCCACCGTCCATTGCAGAGACGATTTCGGCAGCATAAAAGTTTGATCATGTGACCTCGCCCGCGTCGTGTGTGGGAGTCCCCTCGGGCGAAGAGGAAGTTTGGGCGCCACTTCTCTCAAAGACCGTCCACCGGGCTGCGTTCTCGGCGACGGCGGAGGCGGCGAGCGGACACCGGGGGCAGGGCCGCGAGGGCGGGCAATAAAGGCGCATCGCGCTCCCGGAGACCGCTGGTCGAAATGGACACCGCTTCGGTGCGCCCAGACGTGGAGGAAACGGAGGCGATTGTCGAGGAGACGGCGGTTGTGGTAGCGGCCACGAAAGAAAACGGAACTGCCCATTCAGGAACCGCGGATGGTTTGGAGGAAACGACATTGGACAATTGGGCATGTATGAAGCGGGGAGAGGGGAGAGGGGGCACGGTGGTGTTGGACAGACCTGGGTCCGGGGATAGTTTATTTATTCATTGGAGTTTGGGATCCCTTCTACTACTAAGGTTCTTGAGTAGTAATCTAATGAGAAGATGCTGGCGATAATGATGGATTGATAGTGAAAACGAGAGGCAGAGGAAGTGGTGAAGACGTGAGCGGCATTGAAAAATTTGGCGATTCATTTGGAGGAGGTGCTGATGACCATGAATGAACCGGAGAGTGGGCCTATGATGGTGTGCATGATGGGGACGGTGGAGGCGACTGCAGCTAAGAGATGGTACTCTAAATGACAAAACAGTAGTGTGGATCAAATTTACAAGGCGATTATTACTATGTTCTGGGTTTACGGCTGAAACAAACACAAAAATACAACAACAGATATTCGTGTTGAGGTACACTCAAAGGGGGAGCGAGATTATGTGTTCCGTTGTGTCCGTAGATCTGAATGCAAAGAAAAGAAAGGCGAAGTCAATGGGACAGGCAATGACCAAGAAGGGAAAATGATATTGCGTTCTACCACCGCAAATTCTGTTCCAAAAATATCATTTAGAAATTTCCAATTTCCAATTTTCCTTCATTTCAAATTACATTATACAGTTCTAAATAATCACTATCGTGCATTTACTTCAAAAGAACTAGTTAGGGTTAGAAAATTAGTTACCACTTTTCCTTTTTCGTAACTGTAGAGTCATATTTTTGTTTTAAAAATTCTCTGTTTCAAATGAACACAATAACTGATTAATACATGTAGAAGATGATAGCAGGACCGGCGATTGGTGTTAAGTGTGAGTGGGTAGTTCAGCCGGGGGAGGGGGACCCCCTCCATCTCCCATCGAAAATCTATATGAAGAAAAATATAAAACAAAACTTTTTTTCAAATTGTCATGTATATTAATAAATTGACATCAAATTGTTATCATATGTATTTTATATTAACTCATTTAACAATATTTGCAAATCGATTTTGCCGGTTGTGTCGCTATAAAGAAGTAAAATAGCAATATTGTTCAGACTATTTTGCAGCATAGCAGATCGCATTAACGTTATTAGCAATACCGAGAAACTTGGGTTATTTCTGGAATTTGACGTTTATGGAATATGTCTCTCACCCCAAATTCTGAGTAGGTATTCTATCCACTTAGATCTTTTCCTGCGGATATAGCTACCCATCATACTCATATTATCAGCCGGGCCTGGAAGACAGTGATTTAGACGGACGCAGATTCTACAAAACCAGCAAAGGTTAATTTAATACGGTTTATGTAATAAATCAAGAGAAAGTCTTCAGATAATATCGAAGATTAGCATGTATCGTAACTGTGTACAGTATACAAAATGCATAACAAGGGTTTGGAAAATGGTAATGACCCGTCGAAAAAATAACTTCATTATAAATATAAATTTAACTGAAATAACACATCAAAATTTACCTTGTACGAAAAAATAAAGAATGAGACATTAAAACAATATTAACATAAAAATGGGCGGAAAACGAACGAAGAAATTGAGAAGCCTCTTACGACACCAAAAAGCGAGAATGGTAGAACAAGACGTCTTGAAGTATTTGGATTGAATTGGGGAGCAACAAAAAATCGCAGAAAACGTCAAAAAACGTCGTCAAAAAAAACGAGAAATGAATGCGTATCCCGGTCATATAAGCGACCACGAAACACAATCGCGTGTTTCCTTCTCCACAAAATCACATCTCTCTTTTCTCTGAAACACGAACACTTCTGTAAGATTTTTCGTTTGATATGAATACTTGGAGCAAAGTAGCCTATAATCTGTTATACGGATTTTAACTTCAGAATTGATACCATCAGAACGTATATTCCTATAAAAACTCTTCTCACACGAAGTATTTAAAATCCGTGTTGTATGTCTAGTAATTGTTAAACAGCGATATACGAAACGATATTCGATAAACGTGTAAATTGGTTGCAGCTTTCAACTGCGATCTGAACGTACTGACGGTACGTACTGACGGTACATGTAATAGTTTAAATCCCGAATTTACTAAAATATTAAAGAATAATTTTAAGATTGTCAATTATTATTGTTTCCTTTTTTGTTGCTGTGTTACAAATAATAAGTTTCCGAGGTTTAGTAAGCATAGCTTGAAGTGGACTGGTCAATAATTACTTTACGACGTTTCTGCTGCTACGTGAAAAGCTAACTATTCATATCGTCTTTTATAAAAAGGTGTGCGTTTAAGGAAGAACGAATGTGCAAGGGAATTAGCTTGTGTCAGATTGAGTGAATATGACGGAAATGGTGAATGTGAGTCTGTTGAGAGATCACTGATGAAATGAGTATGTTTGTGTGAATAGGTGAGTGAATGACAAAAAGTGAACTAGAATATGTGTGTGTGTGTGAGAGAGAGAGAGAGAGAGGGGGGGGAGGGAGGGAGAGCGAGCGAGAAGAGAAAGAAAGCGGATAAGGGAGTGAATATAGAAATGTCAGCTTAATATTTCTTCCCCACAATCCCACAGTGCCGCTGACGTAATTCTCGAAGAACGCCCTCCCCCTACAGGAAGACAAAAGAACCAGCGAGAAGCAAAGCCGAGAAGTCCGCGGGACGGCGCGGAGTGACCGAACTGTTCTGCTCGGCCCAGCAGCAAAAAAGCCGCCTCCGACGCCCCTTTGACGAAAGAGAGGTCGCGTGACGTAGTGTTGAGCTTCTGCGCCACCCCCTGCGGACGCAGGCAACTCTTTCTTATCCGCACGATTCTTCTGTCGGCTCACCCGCCCTCCCCGCGACCTTCCTCCCTGCACTCAACATCCCCGCAACGTTCCTCTCCGCGCTCGTCCTCCCCGAGCCCGTCCTCCCCGCTGTGTCCTTTCTACGCCCGCCTTCCCCAGGTTCATCATCCCCGCACTCCTGTCCTCTTCGCGCCCGGCCCTCCTGCGTCCGTTTTCCCCCGCTCCTATCCTCTCCGCTCCCATCCTTCCCGGCCCGCACTCCTCGCACCCGCCCTTCTCGCTCAGTCCTTTCCACGCTCGCCTTCCCCGGGCTCATTCTCCACGCGCCCGTCCTCTTCACACCCGTTACCTCCACGCCCGTTTTCCCCGCGCCCATTCTCTTCGCGCCTGCCCACCCGCGCCCGTTCCCCACGCGTCGGTCTTCCCCGCGTCCGGCCCTCTCCGCGCCCGTCCACCCCGCGCCCGTCCTCCACGCGCTCGTCCTTCATGCGCCGGTCTTCCCGAGCCCGTTCTCGCACCCGTCCTCTCCGCGCCCCTCTCCCGCCGTCCCTGGGGCTTTCCTCTCCGCCTCCGACTTCCCCGCGCCCCCCGTTCCCGGGGCCTTCCTAACCGATTACTTCTTCCCCGCGACCGGCCGCCCCCGCCCGCCTCGACTGAACCTCCCGCGCCCGCATCCTACGTGCTACGTGCGGGCGGCTTCTGAAAGAAGTTGACTGCCCTCCTCTACCCTCCGCGAGTTGCAAGAGCTGATGACAAGATTGTTTGCACGCCATCACGAGGCAGGAGGAAAGGGGTTGAAGCCGACGAACAAAAACAACACGAGAGCCTCGATGCGAAACGAAGATGAAGTACACTTCTCGGAGATGTTTAAAAAAATATAATTTCGTAAATAAAATATTTTAGTGGCAAACGTGTACTTTGGCTTAGCAAATGTCGTTAACTTTCCTCAGATTTTGCAAAACATAACATACATGAATATAATTTTACGGAACATGGAAACACAGGATGTGTCTGCTTAGAAACACGACTTATGAAAAGAGTCTAAGATAAATAATGACTTGTTCAGCGAGGCGAAGAGGGAGTGGGAAGAAAAGAATCGATGGCACGCTGGCATGGAATTTTCATTTGAAATACGAAGGTGCAGGGTCACTGTTTGCTTTACACGCCAAGAATATGAACAAAAAAAGAAACAAACAATAGAAGAAATGAAACATTGGCGACTAAATTGCTCATATAACACAGATAACATACATCTAACATACAGTAAGAGGTTTCAGTTGACAGACAAGTCAACCAACAGTAGGAAGTTACAGTTCAGAGCAATAAAATTGAGTGAAGTGAAGTGAGGTGAGGTGAGGTGAGGTGAGGTGAGGTGAGATGACGTGAGGTGATATGAGGTGACGTGAGGTAATGTGAGGTAGCATGAAGTAAAATGAGGTGCGGTGATGTAAAACTAGGCGGAGTGTTACAAATGTTTGCGCTGTGAAATTACACATTATTTGTAAAGAACGTAAAGTTAAGGTAATTTGCCACAAGTTCACACTTACTTGCAAAATTAAGAATAAATCTAACGAACCAAAGGAATAAACTACTGAGGCGTATGCACATGCAAAGTCGAACATCGCACACATGTTCACATTTTCCCATAATGTTTGTAGGCTTTGAAAGAATATTTCACAATGCCTCGCTGTCCTGCAGGGCGAAGGGTACCCAGAAATTGTCGCGAGGCTTACGAAACCGTCCTCGGACGTCGCAGAAAAATTCTTCTAATTGACCATCGCTGAGACAGTGACTGGGCATGCAATGGCGTGTTCCACTACCGTACGCAGCCAAGTATTCGTAGAGAATAAACTCACACATTGAGCTCCAAAGACTGTTGGGAAGCCTATTCATACGAAGTTGTAAGAACCTCCCCATCTTTGTGTCAATAACAATAACTTAAATAATAATAATAATAATAATAATAATAATAATAATAATAATAATAATAATAATAATAATAATTTGTATGTTGTCCTTTCAACCATAACTAACACCATAATTTCATCTAACTACGCTCTGATAAAAATCGCATATCGCTACATGCTGATCCCATGATAAAAACTACATGCCCCTGCCTCTCTCATAATGTTAGTGAGCACAGGTAAATGCAGGGTGCATACACGCGCGGTTCAAGTCGGACTATTCGCGAGCAAAAAAAAATATACAAATGATCATTAATTATAATCCCAATCTCTTCCTAAAATACACATCTCTCCCAAGAAGAGAATATTCTTGCACGATAACGGGTGTGCTATTATACTCGTAAGTAAATAATATAATCAAATTTGCGTAATACTATACTGTTATGAACGTAGTACTTTACTGAACTAAACAGAAAAAATCACTCGTAATGACAGGCGTTCGTTAAGCATTTTAACAGTTTGTCTATTAAAATCAATAAAAAGAATTGAGTTGGAGCTGAAGGCTGCTGAGAGCTTCTTGCACAAAAGGTATTTCTTATTTATATTTTTTTTCTTCTGACAAGAGGATATTACAAAAACATACGGGCGACAAGCGAACATCGAATAAGGCTTGGGATTACAAACATCCTCAGCGTCCATAATTTATTTTGCCTCGGCCTGATGACGCTAGTAGCAACTAGAATTCTCAAACGCATAGTGCGCATACAAGATCCACGCATGCGCACACACGAGCTTGCAATCTGAGAGAGGGGGCCGGAGCGCCTACCTGCAGGCGGCCCATGGGCGGCGACACCACCAGGAAGATGCGCATGGTGGCGCGCAGGAAGTCGTCCCGCACGGCGGGGTCGGACGACGACATCAGCATGGGCATCTTGGGCGAGGGCGAGGGCGGCCGGTGGCCGGGGGCGTGGCAGGGCGACGTGGCGGCGGTGGCGGCGGCGGTGGTGGAGTCGGCCGCCGCCGCCACGGCCGCCGCGGCCGCTGCCGCCGCCGCGGCCGTCTCCGCGCCGCCGCTGGACGCGCGACCGCCGCGCACGCGCCGCCGGATGGAGCCCATGAGGCGGCGCCATTCGGCCGGCTGCGCGGCCGGGGTGGGCGACGGGGGTCCGCTGGCCGGGGCGAGGGCGAGGGCGGTGGGCGGCACGGGCGGGGCGGCGACGGCGGCGGCGGGCGCGGCCGCGGCGGCGGCGGCGCGCACGGCCTGGGCGGCGGCGCGGCCCGCCGGCGACGGCTCCCGCGGCGGCTGACCGATGGTGGCGGCGGCGGACTTCTTGGAGGCGCGCCCGCCGCCCCGCCCGCCCCCGCCCGCGGCTGCGTCCGCGGCGCCGCGCGCCGCCGCCTGGGCCGTCTGGGCGCTGGTGGGCAGCGCCCGCGCTATCTCGCGGCGCGGGGGCGGTGGCGCGGGGGCGCGGGCGGGCGACGGCGCGGGCGAGGGCGCGGGCAGCAGTGCGTCGGCATCGGGCGGCGAAGGGCGCGACGACCCGCGGCGCCCGCCGCTCCTCTCTGTGTCGCAACGACGGCGGCGACGGCGACTGGTTCTCCTGCTACGGCTGCGCGGGCGAGGGCGGCGCGCGCCCAGGGTAACCGTGGCCCGGCCGCTCTAGGGGCGAGGGCGAGGGCGGCAGCGGGCAGGCGCGCCAGGCCCATGGGCCTCAGCCCGCCGCGGCGCCGCCCAGCGCCGCCCGCGCCGCCATTCTCCTTCGCTCGGCGTCGCTTTGAGCGACGGCGTCGCGCCGCGACGGGGACACTTTTTTATTAAACTTGGCCTTAATCTCGGCGGAAACTCGATGCGGCGACGAAAGTTCCGGAGCACTCACAAAGGGAAGCGGAGGCGTCTGTGGCGCTTCTTCGCTTCTTCACTTCTTGCGCGGCGCGGCGCGATCGGTGGCGCTGGCGATGACGACGCGCGCACGCGGTAGGGGGCGTGGCACGCGGGCGACTACACTCGCTGTACGTACCGCACAGGCCGCTCGCGGTTTAATCTCTCGGCGCGCGCCGATTCCTCCGGGGCTGGCGGCGTGAGGCGCGGGGCGGCCCACCGCCCTACCACTTACGTGCTGTCAGCCTGGATAAAAACATCCGTCGGTTGAGCGCGAGGCAGCGGCCTGCGAGCGGGAGGGGTGGGGTGGGGTTGGGGGGGCGTGGGAGAGCGCACGTCATGCGCACGCACGCGGCCTGAAGAGCGCTGACGGCACGCGGCGCCGGTGCAGCGTCGGACCACCGGACCGGCAGAGCGCTACGCAAATGCTCTGACACTGACATCGCCGGCTAACCTCGCCGCTCTGCGCCGAGCGCGTCTTCCACTTTTCTTTCTTTGGAGGGAATCCGACGGGCCTTTTGTTCGCCTTTTTAAGTTCTCTTCAACAATTTTTGTAGACTTTCTTGACGCGGAATACTAATTTAGGAAACGTCTTTAGCACTTCATTATGAGCTAATTCTCCTCCTCGTGATCGACAATCAAATAACGTTTCGCGTTGCCTCCTTGTGTGAGCTGTCTACTGCCTCCGATAATGAACTTTATGATTATTTACGATCGAAACTCTTAAAAGAAATTTTATTTTTTTTAGTCTTCTTTTACTCTTATAAATAAACGAGAACAGCATGTGAAAGTACACTTTCCCAATTAATTTTTCTTAAGCAGTGCGATTCTACAGGTGAGCACGTTTCAGATGTTTAGTGTTACCGAGTTCAAATCGCTCGTTCACAACGACAGACAAGGAAGGTCATTAACGCGAAAATCCGCCATTCTGTTGCTTTTATATATGCATTTGTTTCAAGTTACCGGAAAACACTAAACAAAAAAATAAAAAAAATGCGTTAATTTAAAAGATAGTCAATAATTTTCACTTAAAAACTTAAATAATTGTGAAAATATACAAATTACCTCGCGATCGTTCTCAATATCTTATTGATCTGCTACACAGATAGCACAGAACTTTTTTCCAAGTAAAATCATCTTTACCTATAATTCTGGCTTCATCATGCAAATCTGATTATGAATAGTATGGCATCAATAGTTAATCATAATTCAAACAAAGAAAGATAAATACTTCCATAACTTATTATATATATTAGTCTATGGCCAAGAAGTAATGTCTGTGAAAGTTATAGAAATGAAAAAAATATCGGATATCTCGGGCATTTCAAGTTTTTATTTATCATCAAAAAATTATAAAACCTTACCTATAGAAAGAAGTACAAAAAAGATGTAACGATAATATATTCAAATGAAGTATGAAAAACTTCTCAGTTTTCCTTACCAAGAAGCAACTAACAAAATTGAATCAGCATAATGAGATTTTTTCTGACGAAGTCTTATTAGAATTCTTCGTAGAAATAGTTCCTTTTTAAAATAGCAATAAGTTACTCTGTACAAGAACTAAAAGAAATATGGGAACTCCGGGCACTTCTGGCACTGTCGAGTCCACAAAAAGGACGTTCATCAAAACTCTGTCTAGAAAGATGACGATTACAGTGCCAGCAAAAGACGTCAAGGAGTTTACGAACTCTTCTCTAGACGCCAAAAGTTCCTGTCACTCCATATAACCAAAGAAAATAAATTCTGAATATGAACTTGATTGACAATGATCGTCGAAATGCTACGATAAAATACATAAATTTCAATCAGTAAACCAATAAAACATGGAATTTATTGAAACGCAATATGGGTTCAATGTCCAAAATAAAACTGTCTTGCAATACCATGCGAAAAAAAGCGGAGCGGTATAGTTATAAATATTGAACAATTGATGTATCGCGACATCAATACAAATCTCGTGACTATATATATATATATATATATATATATATATATATATATATATATATATATATATATATATAGTCATTGGGAACTTATTATAAATTGTTTTTGCGTAAGCTTCAGTTTTTATAATTATGAGATGGCTACAAAAACAACGCTATTATTAAAAAGGTGGTAAATATACCAATATATTGTTTTCTTATCTCAACTAATACCACAATCTAGTTTCAATTTATGCTACAAACCGTCATAGTTAAAATTGGTTAATTTAAGAGTCGTATTTTCTTCAAATCTGTTGTAATTATACACGTCAGTTCATGAAAGTAGCATTCACTTACTCTTCGTATTCAAATTATTTTTTATGATCTAATGAAATGAATGATTCGAATGATCAAATGCGTTGCGTAAAGACCTAAATTTAGCACATAATCAGAACTTTTTTCGAAAAGAGCTGCACTGTTCCGTAACTGAGGTCGTGATTCGAAGAGAGGCGGAGAGTTGTTAACGAGTAATTTCGGGAGCAGCGCCGTAGTGGCTTCTGTCGTTCCGTCGCCGTCGCGGCTGAAACACGTCCAGCGCGCCCTCGACGCGCCTGCGCTGCAGTCTTGGGATACTTCCCGAAATTGCTCGAGTCATCGGCTGTGAAATTAATTCAGCGGGAGCCACCAGCGGTCTCCCCGCCCACTAGAGCGCCTCACCCTCCCTCTACCCTTTCGATCGCCTCATCACTAGGCCTACTGATTATCCTCCACACTGCCTCACGCCGCCGACCTTCCGCCTACGCATCTGTGTTCTAATCCGCAATCTTTCTGTCCCTAATCCATTCTCCTCCTTGCCACCCTCTCCCCTCTCAATCCTCTTCCTACTTCCAAAGCCCTTTCTTCTTCAATTCGCTTCCCTCTCAATCGTCCTCCCTCTACCACCCGTATCCTCCTTGCCACCCTTTCCAATCTCGATCCTCCTTAGCATCTCTAACTTGTCTATTCTCCTAGTTTTTTCTATCCCCTAGATCCTCATACTCATCTCTCTTGAATCCTCTCAATTTCCCTCCAAAATAAAATTGACGATTTGACTGTGTATCAAGTTTTTCTGCTTGTGAATCTTAGGACATTCCTATCTCTTGAATGCACAGTTTCGTAGGAAATACATCGAATATTAACATTCTCAAAGTATGAGGTATCTCTTTGAAAATAACAAACTACTGTTTGCTACTGAAGCGTTTATCAGAAAAATGCTTCATAATTTTTTTTCAATATAATGCCCCAAAACGTTGCAATTATGCAGATGAAACGACTCACGCAATATATGCAAATCACTCGCGCTTTAACCATCAATGAATATTAGCTTCACTTTTATCTCTTGATATTATTTTTGCCTTTCTTCCAAAACAGAATCACCATTGCCGTACCTGATTAAAAAGCGCCAGCCAGCCAGGCAGACAGACAGATACTCGTACCCATGCAGACGCCGGAACAGATACCCCTCCCCTGCCGAGAAGATGGACAGCGGCACGGAAGAGAATACAATTGGTGCGGAGCAAGGAGAGAATGGTCTTTCCCTTGACAAAGATTTCATATTAGGAGCGTTTATACGCTCGATCAAATAACTTCGGTTTCAATGATATCGTAAGCTTCCGCGGCCAGAGTCATGATCTTATCTGTCCGGGTGTCGCCACGTCGAAGGCTGAGGTGCCGACGTTTCGACCAACATATCGCGGTCGAAACGTCGGCACCTCAGCCTTCGACGCGGCGTCACTCGGACAGACCAGATCATAACTTCTGTTTGTATTGTACTCTCAGCTATGTGTTTCCTCTTCGGGCATTTCATCGACGCTGCTTACGTTTTCGGACTTGATTTTCGGAAGCGGCCGCCCATTACGTATTGTATCCTTTATTAACAATCTGGCTATTGTCAAGGATTACGAATAAACTTGCATTTTGAGTGCGGTTATTTCACCTACCACAAACTTTTTATTCCGTCACCCATTTTCCTCAATCCAACGACTATTCTCCCTTCTCCCGTTTTTAGTTCCTTTTTCACCCTCTCAACGTCCCCATCTCAACGCCACCCAGTCTAACCCAGTCTGGGCGTAACTGTGCCACGTTCCGAGAAGCAGAGGTGGCGGCAGAGACGGCGACGGCGACAGAGGAGGCGAAGGTGGCAGCGGAGGCGGAGGCGGCGGCGGGCGGCGGGAGCAACCAGCAGCGCGCGGCGCGTGGAGTCTGAATCGTTCGTCATTCCGCGCCAGCCGTGTGGATTCGCGCGTGGAAACCCTCTTGCAACACAGATGTTCGGATGGGGCGACGCCCACGGCCAAACACCCACGCGCTCCGCAGCGACGTTTTCATTCGACGACAACGATCGCGTTTGCTTTAGAAGGAAACAGTTTTTCAGCGAATCCAAGAAGGGGAAGACGTATACGACCAACGTACAACCTGGGAAGACAAGATAGCTAAGGGGAGGCGTCTTAGCGGACTCAGTTCCAAGGGCCGCGTGTTCGAATTCCGAATCGGGCATGGATGTCAGCTCGATTCATTGGTTGACGATTCCGGGCGTGTCAACTCCTAAGGTTATTGGTCTCGAAAGTATATTGCATGTTTTTTATCGCGAGCCCACTGGATGGCGAGATACAGCGCCGACCTATGTAGGCTTGTGTGTTCCCCAAATCTTCCATCAGCGTGACATCGCCCCGGTCGAGACAAGCTGTAAGCTCCGGACAGATCTCCCAACATGTGTGGTAGTGTATTGCATGTATGTGAGTATCTGTGTCAGTAAAGGGTGACGAAAGAACAAGGAATAGGTGGTCCGTGACCCATTTCTTAGGGTTCTGCACCTGCAGTCTCTTAATGTTGATCGGGCAAATCCCCGAAGCAGCCGACAGCTAGAATTCTTCTCCCGTCAGGAGCTGAGTTCGACCTAGCTGACAAACAAGTGCCAAAAATACTGTACCGCGTCGGGATACGAACCCTAGGGCCCCCGGTTAGAGGCACTGTCGTCACATCAGTTGATGCAGTGAACCACCTTCAACGGTATGTCATGGTATTATGTCATCGACGTGCTCTCCCAATCACCATGTTTCACATTTCAACCCTGGTGCATTAATTTGCGGATATGCGCCCAACTTCGCGTTGGATGTTGTGTGTTGCGGCATGGTGTACATTCCTAGCACTCTGTGTAACAACCTTGATCCTAAAATCCTATCCTAATTGCTCCTTCTCCGGGAAGTAGAGCAACGTCCGTAAATGTTTATGAACATCACTGCCACCCTTAGCTTCAACCGTCGCGTTACATAAAATGACTATATCTCGCGATATCTATAATGTTATCTAAAATTACACCTAATACGTAAGGCGTTTCCGCGGACCACGGGATTCGCAATGACGACGGCGTCAAGGCGACGATGCGGCCAAAACGGCAGTGCAGGCCGTTTTTTGGAACGTCTTACTGACAACGTTTACGGAGAATGGATTCTTATCGTGATGACCTAATCTTTCCCAAGCGGATGGATTGTAAACAACTCAACGTGAAGGTCAACAGTACGTCAACCGAGGTGTTGCCTCAGAAACATTAGCATGCTTCTTCTTTCGATTTTATTTTATAAGCTGAAACGAGGAAGACAGATCCTTAAGTGCAAATAGGTGCGGCGGTTATCGCTTTCCAAGGGTTTCCGAGAATGCATTTCACTTGTGATGATGGCAAGGTTTGCAAAAACAATACCCAATACCCGTCTGAATCTCTTTATATTACGTTCCAGGAAGTAATGCAGAGTTGTATATGTTCTCACAAAACCATTATCTAGAGCAACCCAGTAAATGTGGTCGTTCTCAATAACTTATAAGCGGCTTGGTTAGGGGTTTGGGGTATTCGATCAATAACATCAAATTTGAGGGCAAGCAATGCTCTGTAGACAGGTTATTCAAAATATATCGATTTACATACATACAGAATTACCCCCTCACTTATTCCTTTTAGTCTAATTCTTGTGGATAGTGACGATGACGACGGCATTTGATGACTAACACGACGATGGCGACGATAACGACGGTAATATCGATGATAAATAATGAGTAAAAAGATCACGCTTATGTTGCCAAGATGTAACTGATAAAATTGTTGTATGCAAATTTTATTGCTATTTTGTAAATACATTTATTTCAATTCTGTACGTTTATGTAAATCTCGACTCTGATCCGCGCCGAACTCAAGAATTCATTAATCTCATCTCAACAGCAAATCCATGTATGTCGTGCGCCGTAGTTCTATTTAGTAAATGTAATATAATATAGAAAAACGTGAGGGTGATGTAGTTCACGATTCTCTACAATGTATTTACAATACGAGGTCAAGATCAACAGAATATTTAGTAAATGGTTCATGCATAGCTTAGGGCTAAACGTTAGGAGCTCCACCGGCGTCGACGTCTGCCAAGCGCGACTGCGCGCACGCCCGAGCGAGGAGAGACCTTATAAAACGCGCCCGCCCCCCCGTCGCCCGCCGCGAGCCATAAAAGGCGGCGCGGTCGCCTTATCCCGGTGCGCAGCGCCCTTTATCCCAATTTTCGCGGTCGCCTCTCGAGCAGGCGGTGAATCATCGGAGCGCGAGCCGGCAGTAAAGGCGATCTCGTTACGACTTCACTGTGCGCTCCGGAAGCAGCCAAGTGTCTTTCGGCCGGCACGTGCACGGCAAGGAGGAAGGCGGTCGCGATGGAGAGGGACGAGGCCTGCAGTGGATGCGGAAGCGGCCACTGGCCACTAGGAGCCAGAGGCGGTCGGTGGAAAAAATGAGGGGATCGAAGAACCAGTGTGTTGGAGCGCGGAGGACGCGGCTGACATGGCGTGGTAACGTGGCATAAAAATGAAGTATATGTCGGTAGTTGAACTGAAGTACGATATGTACCGGAAAAATGTTAGAGTAAGTCAAAGGTTCACAGCTGGAAGTGAAGGTATGTTCGTATACACAGAAAGCCGATCAATGTGGGAGTTGGTGAAACGCGAAAGGAAGGACCAATGTTAGAGGAGGGAAAATGAATGAAGAAGAAAACAATTGTGTAGTCGAGAGCAGCAAGAACTGGAGAGATACAGAAGTGGTTAGAGAATATGTAGAGGCAATATGTAAATAACCGGAGAAGAAAAATTGCTGATCGATGGGAGCAATAACGACTCAGAAGTCGAAGACAAGCGGGAAAGAGGATCGAGTGAAACGAAAAAAATAACATGTTCTTGTACAAAGTAATAAAATATGTAGGCAAATGAGACAAAAAAAGTGATCAATAATAGAGAAATAGTGGGCGTAAGAAAAAAACGACTGTAAAAGAAAAAAAGCACCCCAGGTAAAGAGAGTAGGGCTTGGTTGGGAAGTCCGACAAGTGACGAGGAAGAAAGTAATGTTCTACAAAACAGAGGATCGACAAAAGGGGAGTTGGCGCACGAGGCAAATGAACAACAGAGAAAAATGAGAGGAAATAAATGAGGAACAAGCAGGAAGAAAGGGGTGCGATTGAACAGGCGAAGCGAACGGAGTGGGTCGGCAGGCAGAAAGGGGACAAGCGGGCGACCAGCGGCAAGCGAGGTGAGAACCGCGCAGCCCACGGCACGAGGGGCGACAAGAGATAGAGGGCGGAAGAGGCGTTACGAGGGGAGACCTTCCGGTCACGACGCCCGCCCCGCTGTCTCCGCCCCGACCCCGCCCGCGCCACCCCCCTTCGGGCGCCCATCGATCGCCGCCGGTAGCCGCCACGCGTCTCTTTCGTGCCCAGCTGTCTGGCGACGGCGGCAGCGGCGGCGGCGGGGATAAATTTAGTGAGGACCGGAGTGCACGAACGCGGCCTTTCGGGGGGACGCGCCGCCGTTTGACGACGGCGATGGAAAAGGGGCAGACGAGACAGGCCCACCGGAGGGTGGCGGCGGAGTCGGATTCGGGTGTCGCGCAGGGTGAGTATAGTGTTGGCGTAGGTGTCGGTGTCAGTGGAGGTATCGTTATAGGTGTAGGTGTGAGTATAGTATCGGCGTAAGTGTGTTGATGTCGATGTTGGTTTAGACGTCGTTGTTGGTATCAGTCGCTGTGTCAGAATCGGTGTAGGTGTGAGTACAGTGTCGGAGTTGATGTCGGCGTCGGTATCGGTAACGGTGACCGTGTCGGTATCGGTGACGGTGTCGCTGTCGCGAGCGGTGGTGGTGGCGGTATCGTCATCACTGGTAGCGGCAGGGCTGAGTTGGCGATAGTAGTGGTAGTAAACCATCGGTAGAAAAGGAAGAGCTGAGGTGGGCCGGCGGCAGTTGTGGATGTAGTGTCGGAGGGACGGAGTGGAGTTGAGAAGGCGACAGCAGAGGTAGTTAAGCGAGGAATGCAATTGCGGAGCGGAGGTGGCGGCGGGTCGACGTTGAAAGGTGACAACGGTAGCGATGCCGACGTCAGGGTGGCGGTCGGAAGCGCAAACCGCTGATCAAGGGTGGGGGTGGCGGTGCGACGCGGTGTCGGAGCGGATCTGGCGGTGGCGCGAGGGTGGCGGAGCAAGAGAGGATACGGCGAAAGCGTAGATGCGATTGACTGATTGAATAGTCACGTCGGGCGCGTCAACCGCTAAGGTCATTATTCTCGAAAGGTTAGTGATTATTTTATCGCGGGGGTGGCGGTGATCTTCTCTCGCTGGATGCCGAGATCCGGCGCCGACATCCACGTCGGCTTGCGGAGTTTTCCCCACCCAAGTTTATTCCACCAGCAGCGCACCGCTCCAGCCGAGACATGCTCTAATTTCCCGACTTGTCTTCGCATGTGTATTAGTGTAGTACATGTTGAGTGTATGTGTGTGTTAATAAAGGGTGAAGAAAGGACAAGGAAAAGGAAGGTAAGGTCGCGCGCGGTGCATGTTGTTAGAGCACTTCTACGGGATTCGACCGGTGTTTACCGGAGAAACTACGGAAACCTACCGATCAGAACAGCCGGCCGCTAAAATTCCGGCCGGCTGAAGTGAGCGGCTGCACTCGACCTAGCTGTGCAGCTAGTGTCGAAGATCTTGTCACCGTCGCCACTCGAACCCCAGGACCTCGCGTTCAGAGAGTAGATGCGAGATGATGGACCCACGAAAAGGGGCTGGCGGGAGCGCAGGGACTTTGGGGAAGCTGGGGTGGGGTGGGGGTAGAGCATGTAGAACCGTCGACAGTGACGTGTGGGCGTCGACTGCCCGGCGCGGTGGCAAAGGTGCCAGACTTTGTGGCTCCCGTATGGCAGACAAAAGGAGGTCGCGTCCAAAAGCTTTTTTTTCGCAAATACACACACACGTAGACGTACCATTGATACACTTGACTCGTTATTAAGATGATATTCCTCCCTTCTAAGATCTTATTCATTTTAACACAAATTCCTTTTTTATTTTGATTTTATAAAGGCTCTTGAAATACGTATTTGGGAAAACGTCATCAATTTATTTCAGATATTATTTCACTCACGAAATTTAACCAGCGATGTCCAAGAATTAGTATGGCATGAGCCCACAGCTGTAATCTTCCTTCAAAACAGAGGCTCGTAAATTTATCGGTTAACTCAGAACGTGTTCGTGGTATTACATACGACAAGATTTTCCGTATCCCAGCTCCCGCAAGCAGAATATACAGAAAGCGATTTGCGAAATGGAACTCGCTGAGCAAGACAAACAGCGACGCGCGCGCGACCGTCAGTTCTCCAAGTGACAGTCGGCGCGCCGCGATGCCGACAGCAGCGCGGTCTGACGGCGGCACCCGCGAGAGAACAAAGATATTCATAAGGTGGTAATCGAGATGTCGGCAGCGACGGCGGCGGCGGCGGCAAGAGTCGTCGCGATTCCGCCGCCG
Source organism: Gryllus longicercus (assembly GCA_038098605.1). Classification (NCBI taxonomy): domain Eukaryota; kingdom Metazoa; phylum Arthropoda; class Insecta; order Orthoptera; family Gryllidae; genus Gryllus; species Gryllus longicercus. The sequence continues at coordinate 1,902,930 of JAZDUA010000021.1, forward strand.
ACGAGATGGGACGAGACGGGTCAGGACGGGATGGGACGGGACTCGCCGGGACAGAGATGAGGCGTGGAAGAGAACGGATGGGGTGGGTCGGGACACCGCTCACCGACGTCTGACAGGATCGATACGTCGTTAGGACCCGGAGGTGCAGGCGGCAGGTATAGGGCGTTCGAAGAATAAACGCTACGAGGTGTAAAGCAAGTGGTGCGGACAGGAAGATACACATGACACACAGAGAAATATATAATACTACACATTTACACTCCGATTTAAATTATCGTGGTGTCCTTTCAATGCCACGAGCTAGAAGAAGAGGAAGGGGGGGGGGCACTGTAATCCAATCGCGAGCTTCGTTACCACTTAATTTCTTTGATATTGAAGCTCTCGATTAGATAACAGTGGCCACATCTACTTCCAGCTCCGAACCTTGTTGGGACACTACATTTAAATCGGAGTATATGATAAGTACAGCATCTGGATGAAGGCTCCGGTAGTTTGTGTTAACGGGTCGTAGTCTACATGACGCACCTGAACTCTGAGTGAAGGGATTGTAAAAAAAGGTAGGAGTTTACAATTATATTCTTGACGACCATTAAAAACAAAACCTAGTGGTGCTAAAACAACACGTACTTTTCTGTTCATATTTGCACGCACAATTACGAGAAAAGTATTCAAATTTTCGAAAACTTGTACATGACCTTACTTTAATACCTATCTTTAAGGCACAGGCAGACTTGAGGTCCGTGTAATGGTAAGAGTTTTCTGCCGCAAATTCGCAGCTTTTTCTCTCTACTTCGTAGCGAGAAAATAAAAGAGATATAATTGTATATAGGCTTTTGGGGATAATTTATTGTTTCTTATAGGGTGACCTGGGGGTATAGGGTATAGGGTGACCCTTCCACTTTTTATTATGGAGTTACAGAGCATAAACATATATTACAGTTCCTTACAAACTGTAAATATAACATTTTCAACAAATGTGGAGGCATATTTTCCCCTAAATATAATAATTAATTGACAAGCAACATGACTTCATTATAATTCACATGACTGTCGGCCAACTGTCAAGCTGATTACTAATTTTACAACTCCAGCGCACCAAACGATAGAATTCAAATGATTCGAGACGTAGCATAATGAAGTAAGGGTGCATCAAAATTACCAAAATCTTTAAAATTTATTCATTCGTTGAAATATTTTCAATTTTTATACAATTATTACAATTAAACCACTGGAATAATGTATACTAAGAGGATGTACACATACAAAAGATGTAATCATTTCTTCTCAATAAAATCCATTATTAATATTTAACTCTGATTTTACAGAATGCGATCAACGAATATATATCGTGAAATCAACCCAACCTCGACGAAAAGAGGAATACGTTACAGATAACGTTTGATGAAACACTAATCATTTCTAACAATACAGTCGCCCAAATAAAAAAAATGTAAGGCGATTCTTTCACCATGAAAATCATTAACAAGAAATCCTTAAAATTTAAGGAAAGAAGCTGCGAGAGTGGGAAAAGTGTCATTTCTTAATCACACGGTAAAGTGATTCTAATCCATTTTTGAAACTGATATACTAAAGTGAAACGAATTCGCAAATATTTGTTGCTAGTAAACAAATGTACGAGGTCCGTAAGGGTCAAGGTTTGGGAACACTGATATACATACAAATCGTACATGTATTCTTCATGTTACCGCGAGTCGTCGTTTGCACCACAACATGAAAATCTAATGACAGTTTTTAATTTTCACCTTATTTTTAAACTACACACACACACGTTCGTTGCGGAGGACAATTTAATACGAGTACGTACTCTCTTAATGAAATGTGACAAAAAAGCCGTGAGAGATACAATCCTAAAAGTTAACAAAACCTCAAAACTTCCAGGAATTTTTGAGTGTAACTACTCCCCGCCATCTCGAAATAATCGTAATATATGAACAGGATTTAGGAGTTTTATCTAAAAATGGCAAGTCACAAAGTGCAATTTCTGATCCCAGCGAGAATCGACCCCTTCTGTTATCCGGACAGATGGCTGAACCGACTGAACCAAACATTACATTTGTGACAATTTAACGCTTTGATATGCGATACGCGTGGGTAACAGTACAAACGTGATGAAGGGCGATGAAGTTTTATCTAAAGCCGGCCATCTACCACGCGCGGCCGCCCGAAAACCCTGTGAGGGCTTAGAAGTACAAACGCCCACCAGACTGCCTCCAGCTGAGCCCCCCACCCCGCACCCTACGGGACGCAAATGAAGCACGGGGAGAAGCAAGGATAGGACGCGTTTCCGCGAACATAACCCACTTCTCAGCGGGCGCCTCCCGTACGCGCAGCGGGGACTGTGTGTGTGTGTGTGTGTGTGTGTGTGTGTGTGTGAGCTATCAGATCACGTGAAACACGACGCGCGCGTCGCGATCGCCGGCGAATCTCGCACGCACACGGCGCACACGGGCACGCGCACGCACATTTCGTCACGCTCGTACGTCCTCACGCACGCACACGCGCACGGTTCGCCAGGCGACGTTCCCGCCGGGGCGTCCGCCACCCGCCCGGCAGTCTCCGGGGCCGACTGGGTCCATTAAATATAATGAATGGAGCGCGGCGGCAACGGCGGGGACAGCGTGGACGTAGGCGGCGGCGGCGGGTGGCGACGGCAAGAACGGAGGCGACGGGGCCGGGCCAGCGGGACGGGACGGGACGGGACGGGGGTGGAGGTTGGCGGGCGGCCAGGAGCGGTGTGGAGCCCTGGAGAAAGGGGAAGGTGGGCAGGGGGGGCGCAGTCTGCGAACGCTGCATGAGGAAGTGGCCCCCTGCTCGGCTCCTCGCACCGGAAGGATGGGATGAAGAGCTGGGCACTCAGCAAAACCGAAATGCACTTTGCATTGGACGGCGGCGGCCGCGGTCGAGCTCCACTAATACGTTTCTTACTCTGAGTTCCACAACTGCGACCAGCGGGTTGGAGCGATGTGATTATAAAAAGGTTAGTTTATGCTATTTAATTACTCTATGAATCAAGGAACACACAACAATGCAGCACTACATAAGCTGTCAAATTGACGCGTATGATGTCTGAATCATTTGGATAAAATGAACAGTAGGCAAACCAATAGATCCACTCTCGTCCTGAAGTACTACAAGAAAATTAAGGCTTTTAGTAATATCTTTTTGATTTCTAAATCGGAGAACTATGAGAAGAGAATAATGCAGCATATCACTTTATGAAAATGTATTAGAGGAAGATGACGAACGTCATTTCATTTGCCCAGAATATTAATGAAATGTTCTAACTCAAGTGATAGAACTCTATCGCTCCTTATTAAGCGTGTCAACCTGCTATCAATTAATAGAATTTGAGGAAGTTCCAGTATATAATGTCTGAATATCATGTATACTGGGCTTGCTAGATAGTAAAGTATTTGACTTGAAAACTTTCGAGTCATTAATTAAAAATTGAATAGAGCGAAGGATTCTATTTCCATTTTAATATCCTTTTAAGGTTCTAAACCTTTTAATTGCAAAAGTGTTATAATAAATCTTTGTAACTGGTAATTTCGGTTGAACTCAGCGTCATTAATTTTCAATTAAGAAGGTTGGGAATCAATAGGGGGTTTTGAGAGTGCACAAATACTATTCTTTAATAGCCGGCTTTCAATTTGTTCCAACACCTGTGATTAAGAAAACACAATATATTTTAGTAGGAATAAAAAGATGAAGATCGAGTATTTGATCCAATGGTAATCCTAGAAAGTTCTTTATTGTTGTAAAATCCGTTGTATAATTTATAATAAGCGTCAATTCAATGTAACTGTTTAAAAAAATCAATATTCGAAAGTTTATATTCATATCTAAAATGAAAGTCTTTAACTGAGTAGGTCAGTAATGTGTTTCCAGACGACTAAAAATAATAAATACTAAAGGACATATTCTGGTTTCCAAGCAACCCAATCGAATGGAAAACTTGTCTTCAACTCTTCCCCAGTAAGCCTGGTTTCCTGAGGCAGACTATTATCCTCTCAACAGTCCGATCGTGCGGAGCGGGGAGGCGACTCGATCGATTGAGCACGGGGCAAGGGCAGGCGGATAAAGAACGGAACTCTGAGACTTCCGTCACCACAGATGAGGCAGTCGTGTCGGCGTGGACGGAGAGGATGTCTAGGACGGAAAGGACGACGAAGGGTGAGAAGGGGGCGAGGGCAGAGAGCGGCAATGACGGCGAGGGCGGCGAGTGTGGCGAGGGCAGCGAGGGCGACTAGGGCGGCGAGGGCGAGTAGGGCGGCGATGGCGACTAGGGCGGCGATGGCGACTAGGGCGGCGAGGGCGACTAGGGCGCCGAGGGCGCCGAGGTAGCGAGGGCGCCGAGGTGGCGAGGCCGGCGAGGGCGCCGAGGTGGCGAGGGCGGCGACGGCGTCGAGGACTGCGAAGGCGGCGGGGAAGGCAAGGGCGGCCGCCTGACCCGGAAGCCGGATTTAAAAGCAAATCTCCGGGGTGAGTGGGCCCTTAGGCCACAAGCACGAGGGCCGGTTAACGAGAGCGGAGGAGGGGCGGATGAGGACAAGCAGGCCCTTCCCGTGGGGCAGCCGTGGCCGCGAGGGCGGATCCAACGGTTTCACAACCTATGGGAAAACGGAGAGACAATGGATCCTTAATACAAATGGTTAATCCTGTTTTGCTGTGGGAGACAAATTCTACTATGAACGTAGACTTAATTTTCAATATATTTTACACTGGTGATTGGTATTTTGATAAGGTTGGAATTCTCTTTTTTGTCTTCTCGTGATATTTGAAATGTGATTAATAAATTAAGATAATCTTTAGTGATTAAATGCACAAACTCTGAGCACAAGGAACTGGCTTCTGTACGAGAGCTATTCACAAAAAAAGTCTGCTTCATTTCTCCACATTTTGCTTTTGTTAGACATGCAATATTGAGTATGAATAAAACTCGCACCTAATATTGAGGTCACTTTTTTATTTCAATATCAACAAATTATTAATACAATAGTCAAAGTGACCTTTTTAATGCAATATTACCTCAATAGTTGTTTTTTCTTAAAAAAAAATACTCTTAATCTTGGAGTGTGCACTGGCAACAGGAATAACGCAGAACGAGATTATAATGAAATGGGTTGTTAGGAACTAATGATTTTAAAATTGGAATCTTCGAATGTAATTTTTAAAAAAAAATGAAATTTTTTATCCGACTTTTAAATTTCTGGAGGTTTAGCCCTTCTGGGTGCCCACCTTAAGTAGCATGTGTGATCCGAAATATCCAGAATTGGGAGTTGAAGACCTTCTATTTGCTCATTGCAAAATTAAACTGTTTATCAACGCACAGTAACGAGTCTATAATATTTTTTATGCACAGTTCTGGGTCACAGTCCACTTCAGCCGTTCGAAGTTCGATTCCAATTTGAGTCTAGTCTTGAGTATTTTCACTATTAAAGCAACGATTTGCGAACTGCAGACGTTCGCGTGGGTTCAACTAGTATTTTCAATTCTAATAAGGCATCAACTCTCAACACTTTGCTTCACAAGAAGAAAAGTGTTAATGCCGACCAAAATCTAAAAAAATATTTTTTCGCTTTGCACCTAGCAATAAATCGTGATAAATTGGCGAAATCCAGGGAAGGTCGTTTAAGAATTGAAAACTGTGCTATATCCACTGGCTAAGAAAAAGTTTACTTCATAAAATGGAGTGTTGATATAAAATCACATGGTGGAAATTGTAGGAGAAAGGTGACAAACAATGTTAAAATATTCAAAATGTACACTTTCATTTTAAATATTCCAATTAAATTTAGCTATTGGTGTTTCCAAACGGTTGGCATTCAGATGGTTCCTTTAATTTTTTTTTTATTGAGATCGATTGATATTTAAAATAAATGTTGGCACGATTTACTTTCCTTTCTTCATTTCGAAGAGTTCACAGCAATACAGGAAGAATCATCTCGACTCTTGAAAGTACACACCGTTTATACACGTTTGTGTTTGTTTTTTTAATTTCAATATTTGGTAGCATTCTCCAACCAGGGACAACAATAAAGTTATTTGTGTTCAAGGTCCTCCATTACTGTCCTTCCCCAAAACTTTTATCGATTCGCACGGACGTGAATTTAGGAAAGCACCTCCCCTCCCACATTCCACTTTCACTCCGTGACTGCATCCACGCTTCCCATTGGCAAGCATTCCCACACCGACACGGGAGGAACCCGCTCGGCAGAGAGCAAATTGGCCACGTTTACAAGCAATGTGAATCAAGCGTGGAGATAAAATAAACATTTAAATTATTCGCAAACAGAATTCGATTTTGATTATTTATTAAACTGGGGGATCGGTAGTGGCCTTCGTTTGGCCGAGTTGTATAAAAAAAAAGAGCACGACCCCTCGTTATTTCACCACAAAATCCTGCGCGCGACGTAAAAATACCATGGAGTGAATTTTCGCTCGGTTCTCTCTGCTATGAACAAACACGGCATTTCTTTTTCAGTCCGTGCGGTCGATATTCCCACTTTCCTTCAACGGCGTATACCGCACGCCTCATCACGTAACTGCCGTCCATTTTCTCTTAAAACCCGAATTCTTCTCGAGGAATATAATGAGCTGGTAAATCCTCCCTCTTCTAATACGTTTTAAGACTGTTACGATAATGGAGTTTTGAAGATATATAAGCACTGAACAACATGGTTGCTCTGATAAAAGCTACGACATAGACAATGCACACCATAATACATTACTTTGAAAATAATTTCGTTTTGATAAAACTTCCGAGGCGACGCAGAATTTATAATACCTAGAGGCTATACATCCGAGCTGAAAGCGCAAAAATGACGTGTCGTACTTTTGGAAGTGATAGTAATTTAGCAGGCAAAGATGAGTTTTTCACTTGGAGTGGAGAGTGTATCCCAGTGTTTAGCGCAGTAGGTAAATTACCTAGCTGCTTTGAGCTAACAAAATCTACAGTGAATTCGAACGATATATTTTTTTTTTCATTTCACAAAATAATTCGTGAGAACAAAATGGTTTTAACGATGAAAGATACTCTTAAAGAGGAATAAACAGCTTAAAGTGTCTTAAGGCAAGAGCGAGATGAAGCAGAATAAAATCACTTCCACGAGGAGCAAATTACGCAACGACAAATCCGCTAATTCGCGAGAAATTCGACGATATGAGAAAAAGCGCTCTGTGATAATGATAATTACAGCAACCTTGGAAAGGCAAAGGAACGTTTGGACAGACGAAATAAAAAGACTCCTTTGATAATAATGGAGGGAAATAAAGGGAGCAAAAGATGGAAAAAAGAGAAAAAAGAGGAAGGGAGATAACGAAGAAGTGGAAAGAGACAGAGAGATGAAAGTTCAAAGGGAGAGGAAATATCAAAGAGAGGAAGAAAAAAAGAGAGAGGAATAAAGAAAGATAGGAAAAGAGAAACAGAGGAAAAAAGAAAAAGGAGATAGGAAAAGAGAAAAATAGGAAAATAGAAAGGGAGAGCGGGAAAGAGAAAGCAAAGTCGAAAGAACAGGAGAGGAAAAGGACAGCGCCAGAGTGGTAAAAAAGGAAGAAGCAGAAAGAAAAAGAGAATGGCATAGGGAAAAAGAGGAAAAAGATGAGAGGAAATGAGAAAGAAGGTGAGTGGAAAAGAGAAAGGTGGTGAAAAGAAAAGTGGAAGAAGTCGAGAAGAGAAAAAGCGAGATTGAAAGAGAAAGTGGAGAAGAGTGAAAGGGAAGGACGAGGGAGTGAGAAACAGAAAAAGTGAGGGAGAGGGAAATAGAGGGAAGAGGAGGAGGAGAAGAAGAAAGATTTATCGAGGAAAGATGGGGAAATAGTAAGGGAGAGTGGGACAAGCAGAGAGAAACGGATAGAGAAAATGATGGAGAAAGAAAAAACAGAAAGGAGAAGAAAGCATACTGCCAACAGAAGAGGAAAGAGCCGAAGGGCCGGACCGTGATCGCGCGACCTAGCTGTCGGGGCGTTCAATTGCTGTCCGCCTGTACGAGGGGCGTTCAATTCCCCCTGACGTCATCGGAGATATTTCCGGCGAGGCGACGCGAGGCGAGGCGGAAAGGAACGGCCCCGCGACAAGCGCGGAGGGCAGAGACGGGGTGGGAGGGGGATGCCGACCGCTGGGGTTGCGCAATGAGGTCGGCCAATGGGCCAGCAGGAAACGAACTCAACAACTCTACTGTCATACGCACAGAAGGCATAAATTCTGGAACGTAAGCAACACCTGATAAGTGGTATCAAACAAGCGTGTAACTAGAGTGCTATGATTAATGAACACTTTTGGACTATAAGCTAGTTTTCTAATGCCGTAATTAAACTGAACTCTTAAATGTCAATTCTATTAATAATAATGTTGAAACACGTCATGGAAACCTAATCAATACGAAATCGATGCGTGTAGTGTTATGTTTGATAGACAATTTTCCAAACAGGAAATTTTAAAATACCTCATTTCTATCAATTGTTATGTCGGCCAAGTTCTCGTTACAACACTCTTCTAGGTAAGTAGTCGGATGAATAATTTATTCGCATGTTGTTTTTTATTTTCAACACAATTCTGTAGTATTATAGCAGAATACACAAGTGTTCTTTCAAATTTAATTTGAATGCCACACCATTCTCTGGACAAACACATACGAGTAAATCACAAAGCTTCTTTGTTCGCCCGAGCTTTCGGAAAAATATTAAACTTTACAAAACAACTACGGTACACCTCTTGGGACCAAGGTCGTCAATATACGAGTAAAAAAATGTCTTGAAATTTCCGAGCAGAAGGGGGAGGAAGGAATTATTCCCTCCTTATTTGTTTCACTCCTTAAATTCGCTCAAAGAAAATTGCACCTTTTTGTAACGTGGATTTGTTCTTGAAACTCCGTCTGCTGGAGCTTAATGGAAATTATCGTATGAAATGAGATGCAATACTCGTGTACGTTATATTTGTTTTGAATAAACTGGGTAAAATAACTAAACCAGAATGCAAATAGGAAGTTAAGTCGTGCCTATATTCTCAATTCCGATAATCATTTAATTAAGTGTTCCATTCAGTAGGATGGTGTAGACCGAAGCCTCTGAAAGACAAGACTTCGACAGACTGAGATAGCCGGCTGCCGTGGCTACAGGCGGGCTCACTCGACATGAGGCGTGCAATACTTTTGTTGTTTAAATATACTGATTGGGTGGTTTAAATATTCATAGAGCGAGCAATACTGATTGTTTGTAATACTGATGTGTTTAGTAATTTATTTTTGTAATTTTATGTTTTTCCTTCCTTAACAAAATTGTGAATATCATTTTATTCTTCGTCGTTCTGAACTAATTTTATAAATACATTTTCAGTTGTACCTGATAAGGGAGACAGAACATTCTTCGAAACAAAGCATTTCATAAAATAAAATTATGATACACAAATTTTTGGATGTCTTATTGTTGTCAAAAAAGCAAAGGGAATGAAAAATATATGAAAAACAATTATAACAGTAACAACCAACTTAAAACTTGTATCTTATTAACTTAGGGCTGTACACGAAAACGGATAAGGTTGAAAGGGGAAACGCGGTGGATGACCGCTATTCTAAAACCACACAAGTAAAAATGTATGCCCAAATGTACGAACCCAGCCGACGGAAATAATCACGGCACCATTTCGAGTATCCAGGCCGGCGGATAAAATAAAACTAGTGGGAATGCCCGGCATACCGAAACTTTTCCTCCCCTCAGTTACTACTCTATAACTATGCATAATTTTTAAGAGCACGATATCGCTTAAAGATCTAAAATTGAAAGATAAATTACACTGAAAAAGAAATCTCGTTCTTTAAAAATGGAGGTGTAGGAGAGGTTTGAAAATAAATTAATTTGCCAGAGGTTTAAAAATAAATTTGAACTTTGCAATTTTTAAAATTTCAAAATAAAAGTCGGAACTATTTAATTTTTATAAATACACGTTCTTCCATTCCAGCAGATAATTGGAAGAAAAAATGCAGGAATTTTCCAGAAATATTTTAAAATGTCCCAGAAGCCTTGCACCTCCAAAATTTAAAAAAATCTTAATGATATCTGGAAACACACAACTAGATCTTACTCCAGACGTGTTTACCAATTTTCAGGACAAAAGCTTCTCTTCTGACAGAGTTACGTCTCCAAGTTATAAATCCATATACCAGTTCCACCTATCCATCCAGAATCCTGATATTTTGGAACAAAAACGCGTGTATTCCTTCACCATCGACACCAATCTTATCCAATATTGAAACAGCACTTATAGACCTTAATTCTGAATTTTGTGCAAAGTTACAGCTCAAGGGAGCCTTGAACACTGATGTTACGACCGAAAATACAAGATCGTCGAGTTTAGGTAATTCCATATTATTGGGGGTGATTCTGTTCTTTTCCTCTCTATACGTATAAGGAAAAAAATGATGGATGTAGGGAGCTTGATCCCCATGCCATGGATCCTCTCGACACGCCTCCATCCGCGTTTAAAACGCGACCAGAAGTAGACAATGGGCTACAGGGCAAGGGCCGCCTCGGCGACGCCGAGTACCGGACGTACTATTCACCCTCCCTACGCGAGAGGGGAAACCGCGCGCGCATGTCCTGCGGAATAGGAAGGGGGGAGAGACAAGGGCACGCACAGGGGACACGAGCGAACACGGCGTCGAAAGGCTGCGACAAGGCCTATCACTCCGAACGTCCAGCGGCGGCCCAGGGGCGCCGACGGGAGGGCCGCGCGGCCCGGAGCGGAGCACGCCGCTGGGGGACGCGAGCGAGCGGAGGGAGCACGGGTGAGGCGATGGTACGATGGATGGGAGTCGTTCATCAACGGGCGCGCAACTCGCGGGTAACAATGGAAGAGCAGAGGTAAAAGGAAAGCGGGCGGCAAGAGGCGATCTCATCAGGCAGCTAAGAGAAATGGAGATTAATAAGTTCATAGAAAAACACTTTAGTAGAAAGACAAACCGAGCCAACGGCGGCGGCGGTGAGCGCTCAAGCAACGACTTACGTTTCAGTCCTGCAGGTCTAGCTAGTCAGCTAGGTCGAAGTCAGTGGCTGTCTGGTGCGGAATTCTAGCGACCCGCTGCTCTGATTGGCGTTTTACGTAGTGTCTCCTATCATCACCAGGCAAACACCGGAGCAGTCATCCGCTGTCCCATGTAGTAGATTCACTGCATGTAAAATATCCTCAAGCCTAAAAGAAGCCTCTAAGCTAAATTCAAATCGCCTGTTTCGTGGCTTTCTTTCTCCGCTAGATGGTGAAAGGAGTGTAGCTTGAAATTAGCGTGGTCAGACGAATAGCAGGCCTCACGGCGTTAGTTTCGCCACGTAAAATAATTGAATTGAATTAACAAACGGGCCACGTACCACTCGCAATATTTACTTTAAAAGTATATATATATATATATATATATATATATATATATATATATATATATATATATATATATATATATCCTTTTCCCTATTCTATCCTCACCCCTTACTTACACACAATTACACTTGCATGCACTACAGTACACACATTCCTAACCGAGCGAAGTGGCTCAGTGCGTAGCGCACTGACTTCGCAATCGGGAGGTCCGGGTTCGATTCCCGGGCCGGCCATCCTGACCGGGGTTTTCGTGGTTTCCCTCGGTCATAAAGGCGAATGCTGGGATGGTTCCAAAAGTCCACGATCATCTATCACCTCCTTTCACTCTTCTTTCATTCTTCCCTATTCCTCTTTCATAACCGCTACTCAAGGATAGACACCCGTAGTCGATCGTCGCAGCTAGCTGTGCCACCGACCCTAGGATGTCTATCTGTAGCAGCAGGCGGGGTATGCAGCACAAGCCCCCCTGTTCTTTCTTCATGTGCAGTCACCAGTTACTATTGCGGTATTTAGGTAGCAATAGTAAACTGAGGGATCCTCGGCCGCGAGGTTGACCCGACGACGACGACACACATTCCGGGAGACCGGTCGGGAGATTAGAGCTTGTCCCGGCTGAGACTGTACCCCGCTGATGGGAGATACCTGGTTGAGGAAAACCCCACAAGTAGACGTAGGTCTGCTCCGGATCTCTGCATCCAGCGGGAGAAGATTACCGCCACATCCCGCGATAAAATATGCACTGTGCTGACAGGACTAATGACACTGTAGCACTGTAGCAGTTGACGCGCTCCTAATTCACTAATCAATCGATGGGGCCTACTGGTAATTGGGAAATCGCGGGTTCGATAACCGCTAAGTGCCGAAAATTTGCCTGGTTGGTTTAACAATGGGAAGTTTGTGTCGTCACCTGAATTCGGTTTCGTAGGTCGACTGCTTTGATCAGCGATTTGCGAGGTTTCCCTGATCCCTTCCGGTAAATGTCGGAGCAGCATCCTGATCTGGGGGGAAAAGACCGCGCGCTTTCCTTCCTTCCTTCCTTTTCTCATTAGGGCGGAACACCTTTCCTCTTATGACTCCCTCCACTAATCTAGAGACTTGCCAACATATGATGGAGACCCAGTGTACTACGTATAATCTGCGAAACCCTAGAGATACTTTGTGCTTCAGGATGGGATATCCAGAAAAAGGACAAGCCTTCACGGGGTCTTAAGGCTACGACCATACGTGGAGTTGAAGGCGTCGGGGTCGATTGATTGATGTTTCTGGGCACGCCAACGCCTACGGCCATTACTCCTGTTAGTGTAGTGAATGTATATCACTGGAGGTGGCTGTGTCTCCCCCCCCCACCGGGTGGTGATATCGGCACCGACCTTCATGTCATCTCACGGGAAATATGCCTCTCCAGGTATCTCTGGTCAGTGGAACATCACCCCAGCCGGGATAAGCTATAAGTTCCCGACATGTTTGGTAGCGCAATGCACGTACGTGTGTGTTTGTGTGTAAGGAGAGAGAAAGGGATGACGAAGGAAATTTTGCGCGTGTTCCAGGGCTTGTTTGGTAAGGTACTGGTCCAGCATTTGCCTCGAATTTATCTGAGAAACCACATAAAACTACAGATTAGAGCAGCCGCCTGCTGGACTTCTCCAGACAACGGCTGAGTTCAATATAGCAGTGAACGTCATGTCGAAAATCTGCCACCGTCGGGACTCGAACACTAGTAACTCCCGATAAGAGCCAGTGCAAAGTCAGCGTCAATGCTGTCTCTGAGCGAAACAGCCGGTTGGCGGGTTGCAGTGCCCCGTACCGAATGGTTGTTTTAACTCATGATTACGGCACCTAGATTTCGGAGAGCGATTATTTCAATCAATCAATTTCAATCAATTCATCATCATCAGAAAGACAACTTAATACATGCCAAATGAAATCGAGAGAACAATGTAAAGCTGGTAAAAATCAGAACGATAAAAGAATCAAATCTGAACTTCGAGAAAAGAGCAATCAAGGTGAAATAGGAAGAATTTTGTCAATACACGAAAAACGAAGAAACGTTTTAATATGGTTGCAGAAAAGCAGACACTTCTTCAATGGCAATCAGACGATGAAGGTAATTACCTGTACCATACTTCTGCTTAATAGAAAATGAAAAGAAGGTGAGGATCTGAAAAGTAATAAGGTTCAAGGCTTAACTCACTCCACATATTCACCTCTAAAATGCTATGCCACCGTCTAGGGAACACTGGACAATCGCGATCGAAACCAGCGAAGTCATTCCCAACACCTGAATCGATTTCAGTGGCGTCAGAGTGGCCAGTTCTCATGTACACGACATCAATCTAATCTCCGCTTGGGGAATCCAATTCTTCTCAGGGGCACCGTGAAATTTACAAAGGAAAATCCAAATGGTTTTCGAAACGCTTTTTACGTATATATTTTTAAAAACTGTTTGTAAACGAAACATTCAGACGAATATTAATAATGTAATACTAATAATAAAAAGTTGGTGCAAAAAATTCGGAAAATGCTCTTGCATCTGAAGTAGGAAATAAATTAAGTTATCGAATTACAATATAGAAATGTTTAGATTTGTCACATAAAAGCAAAAATCAAAAGTTCGAGATTTGGAAAGCCGAATTCCATTACCGGGACAGAGTTGTGCTTGTAATTGCGCATGCGCATAATTAACTTCACGTAAAAGTTCACATTCACATTGTAATACGAAATTTTCCACTTCGTTTTTGTCAGAATTGCGCAAATTGAAGTGGCTATTGCTGTAGTCGTTGGAGCGCGGCAAAGTACACACGGGAGTTGGCGGCTTCTTTCGCTCAGTAACCTACATTCATTCACAATTGTTTCCCACTATTAGTATGTCGGGGATTTCTTACGACGCGACGTTTTAATTAAAAAAAATCAGAAACTGGGAATCATTTATTGAAAACTTTTTTTTTCAAGAATAACTAGTGTTATTTAGCGAGGTCAATCGCAACCACAAAAGGTTGGGAAACTATTACCGGGCGCGCAGCGGCGGCTATTTTTAAATACAGCTCCTGTTGTTTTTTGTTTATTTATTTTTTTTTTCGAGCGCAGTCTGGGTGCTTTCCCCCACCCCGTCTGCGGTGCCGGCCTCAGCCCCGACCCCCGCGGAGGGCGACTCGGATTTCGTCCGCTCCCGAAGCGGATTTGCTCTCGCGGAGGTGGCGCGCGCGCGGTTAAGCGCACGTGGCGTTCATTTCGCCAGGCGCGCGCTTCTCCTGTCCCCGGAGAGAGGCGTGGGTGTGTGGGTGCGAAAGAAATTACTGCAACGCACGAGGGCCGGCCGGGAATAAACGGCTCGCGTATCTCATTCAGAAGGAGCGGGTAAATATAAGTGGAAGTGATGCGGTATTTGTGAGGCTTCGTAGATTAAACGAGAAGAAAAAGATGTAGTTATATTAAAGGTGTGTTGTACTACATGCACTCGCTCGCATATGCGTACTCCCACACAAACACACATATAGATACACGAGCACATACGCACACATGCACAGACTCTGGGTGATCAGTTCAAGCAAAGAAAACGCACGTAGAAGAAAAGGAAGGCAAAGTATACACACGGCAGTTATAAAGAATTGGAAGAATGATGGAAGGAAGGAAAGAGAATAGAGATACGACAATAATGCTCATACTTGTGCGTACGCACTCATATTAATTACAATACACGCATACGCAACGAGGATCATCGCAAAGACTACTCACTATATTTAACGATAAAACATGTGATAATACATTTTCTTCCATATACGGTGATGGTTTTATGAAAGCGTTGAAATGCAAAAACATTGGAGAAGTTGCGAATTAATGGATTTGATATTTGACGCTCCACACTCAAGGAAAATTTATTCTAATGTAACTGAAGCTGGCAATTTCATATGTAACTTGCATGACGAATGGATGTTCAGAATAAGTACAGAATACGACGAAAGCGCATTATAAATTAAGGATACGAATTGGAAAACGTCGTTTCTTGTGTATTTATATTTCCCTTTAATGTCAGGTTGTATTTACTTCAGTTATAACGCAGAGAGAACGTCTATTTTTAAATGAAATGAATTCCATGAAACGGCAATGCTTCTCATTAGAAAACATGCGTCCTGTTTTTGGCTGCATTCTGTTGTTAAGCTTCATTATCAAAAAGGAAAGTTTGATGATAATTTCATGTTGAAAGCAAATATATTTCAGATTTATTCAGAATTTTTATTTGTAATTTTGTATATTTTACTTTTGTGAAAGAACTCAAGTTAAACCAAAGTAGATAATCTATTAATGGCCCATGATTTTTCTGTAAATGAAAAGAAAATAAATTTTCTAAGAACACAAGATTTTGATTTAATTAAGGATACATCAAAAATATATTTCAAAAACAATTTGGGAATGACAATTTCGAGAAAATCATTCACTAATCTGGCTAATTCGTACATACGTTTTTTAGAAGTTTCATTTTTTTCTAGACACACATTCCACTACCTCGAAGCGGCATGTATGTTGGAAGAGGTAGACCATCGGGGCATACCGTATTCAAAATGGAGTAATGAAGTGACATATTACATTGCATGTTTATTACCAGAGGACTGATATAAATGGCTGAGTGGTCGATGGAGTAATCGCAAACAGCGCTAGCAAGAGAAACTATCCCTTATAGTATATTACAGCTCTCCCTTTTGATGGACGGACATTCCATTATCGGATAATAACATAATTTTGCAATACTATTGCAACAGCAGAAAAACTTACTTGCGTAGGTTTCTAAATTTGAAACGCAGTTTAAGTTGAGGACTTTCATTCATTTATTTTTACAGATTTGTTTCTCGTAACGCTAGAGCAGCTCGGAATACAACTAGTCTTTTATATAGAAATCCGGCTTTTTCCACAATACGAATTTTAACTTTCTCGAAACTGCTCACTCTCTCTTCTTTCATCCTCCATGTCGAGTCCCTTAAAACCCGATTTGAGGTTCCCGGAGGACACCCGAGTTATATTTCTTAGGTCTTACTCTATAAAATGAGACATTTATAGACGTTTTCCCACCCTCAGGAAAGGGAGTATCTCCTCCTTACATCTCACAGGGAGAGAAAAACGTTTAGAATCCCTAAAGCTATGTAAAATTAAACAGAGAATTCGAAATTCTACGAAATTTAATTGCTTGGGACTACGTTTTTTTCTGTTTGCTACTAACCTCGTCCCAATACTGAAATGTTAACCCGCGCACAATTCTGGGCCTGATTCAAAGCACAGTTCAGGGGCTCGCCGTTCGATAGGTTCCGGTTCAGTGAGAAGCAGAATTTACTTTTAAAACAATACACCGATGTACACAGTACAGCATGTTCACATGGGCTGTCAGTTCCTGTAACATCACAAACGTCAGCGAGTTACGACTCGTAGAGGACTCCATCGCCACATCGCAGCAAGGATTTTTTTTAAAAATCAATGTAAAACGAAGTGTCCATTTCAAGATGATAAAATTCACATAAAACATCAGTAATGCATTCTTTGCTGTATCTTCCTTATTTGAAATTTTTGTATATTTCCTTTGAACATAAGATGTGTCTTGAAGGCAATTCATACTCGTCCTGTTAATCATCAGTTGTCACAATTTTCACTATACGTTCAATAGTCATGGTCGAAAAAATTAGCTACCACAATTAAATAAATTTGATTACACCTTTAGCTGTACATCGACTCTATATGGTTCTGAAAAAAATATACTTGTCCGAACGCTAGTGGTTTTACAATCGTTCGGTCTGTTTACGTTAAACAACCCCCAAACTCTCGTATCGCCTCACTGCCAGGCGTCGGGTCACCTAAATGACATTGGTCAAGTGATTACGTTACAACCCAGAGGAGCAACTGGGACTCAGGTAGAAATGCCGGGCGCTGATTAACGGACGCGCGCATGCCGCCACGAGCGAAGGCAGCAGTCCCATGTACCTCACGCGGCCGCACGTGCCTCACGTCCTAATCCCCTGCCCCACCTCGCGCCGCACGACTCCTCACACTCCGCGCCGCTGGCCGCTCGCAATCGGCATTTGGGACGGTTTCCTTTACTGGCTGTGCTTGGAACCACGTTTCTATTTAATTATATGTTGGTGTTCGACAACGGAGGTCTTTGAGGTCCATGAGAAATAACAAAATAAGTAAAAGATAACGACGTGGAAGAATGAATGAGAGGAATCGGGAGGATCCTGTCAATACCTTCTGAGAATTCGCTTCGAGTCCACCACAAATACCACATGGTTTGGTCGGGGATCGAAACCGCACCCCACCGGTGGTAGGCTTACGCGTTAGTCTTTACGTCATGAGTCTACCCCTCGGGTAGTTTCTCTGATGAATCTTACTCTGCATTTGGGTCTCGAAATCAGACCCTGCGGCGCGCCCGGTGCTACTTCGCCCAGAATCCCCCACTCAATAGCACATTCGACCCACCAACAGCAAAACAATCTTCCAGCGAGATCTGCGCTGCCCGCTACGACATTATTGTTATCGGCTCCCTTCACCCATTAGCTCACTACACATATAACCTAACATACCTTCTGGGAATTACCGTTCAGTCAATTTTACTCCTTATTTTCTTTGCTTTTCAACTCATTTCCTTTAGTTGCTTTTCTATTGATGTTGGACAAATCTAGATTTTTTTTTCTTCTCATTTTTGCGTTTTTACTCGGAATTTTCTCTTCCTCGTTTTCAACAATCTGAGTACGAACACTGTTAATAATTGTATAATGTCCTCATTTACTCATTCTTTTTTCGAATTTACACATAAACTCTCCCCTATGTGGAGCGCACTTAGGTATTTCTTGTTATATTACGACAAGTTATTTCAAGTTTCGCAATCCTCGTGGTCGTCGACAATCCTTTCGTAAATGTCGCGGTTGTTTTCCCAGACCAATTTCTATGATACATTACAAGCATTTAAGAGCGTCGATTTTACTGTCCTCGACGTCATTACTCATATCCGGCCAACTTTCTTTCAGGCTCTGCCTCGAGGTCGAGTGATATCTGAGTAAAGATATACTCCGAGTAAAGGCAGAATATTTTCGTTCATAGAATAATGAAATGAAAGTGACAAGGTATTTCAAAGTCAGATCGCGACCGTAGCTCGAACTGCACACGACATTATATTTAGGTACAGGAAGCCTCATTAAAAGCCAAACTCCGTAATTCCGCTAATTAAGCAAATCACACCCAAAAGCGTTGAAATCAAAACACCCCTTCCGATTGCTCATCTTCGAAGAGGCCCCACAGAACAAAGCGATATTAATAAAATTAAATATGGGCGAAGAGTGAGAATCGATTCATTTTACTATGATTCTATTTATTTTTATATTTTTATTGCATTATTATACCCACCTAAACAGTGAACCAAATGCAGTATCGTTTAACTTTATAATGCGAAAGGATACATTGGTAAATTGGTTCTTAACGGTAATGACATCTACTAAATGTCCGCTATACGACCATTTGTACAAAAAATTAACTGAATAAATTACAGTCATTTCATTAGCGTAAAAGCGGTAGAGGGTGTGTCGGTGCACTGCTCGTGTAAATGAATGTGATACTGCCGATTAGGAGATATCGCCTGGTATGACATCGATGGTCGAGGCCGTTGGTTCAAAATTCCGGAGCAGCAATCAACAGTAAGAATAATGCAGTATGAAGATGCATTTATAACGTCAAAGTCAAAAATTTACTTAACGCGCACCATACTAACACGTTTAAAATAATATTTGATACGAGGAAAATTTGTTTCTTATAATTATTTTAAGAGATATTACATAAGCGCTCTGAAATAATTCTCGAAATCTTCTTAAATGATAGTAAATTGTGCAATATTTACAAGGTTTTCTATAATGCCACAGTTTTCTAGTGAACACCTATAATTTCCACATCATTTTAGGACGAAACGGAATGGGTGACGCATATCTTTCATGAAAACATGATGATAAAGTAAGAAAATTTATTCCGTGCTTTAAGAAAAACGATTTATTCTTTCGCGTGACTGTCATATTCAGAACAGATGAGAGATGATTGCAGACATTTCCGTACAGACTATCCCCCCCCCCCACAACCGAAAGAAAATCACATGAAGGAATTTTAGTGATCGTGTTTATTTTTAGTGCAGTATAATAACTGCATGCCTTTCGAAATCTCAGAATGTAAAATTGTACCAGAGAGTTCCATTATAAGAAATAAAAGGCATTTATATAATTATGGCAGTTATAAAAAATAGTCCTCATGAACTCTTAAACTCAATAATTGTCCTGATCGACGGTCGACCGAAATAAATTATTTTTCATATTTTAATGGTCTATTTTTATACGTGAAATTTATGAATACACAGTAATTTACATTAAATAAACAACACTCAATGTGAGCAAATTGAACTAGTTAAGATATAAATTACCGCCTATTTAAATTAAAAACCTATTTACGGTTGAGTAAGAACAATTCAGCTCACACAAAACACGATTTCATTAAACAAAATAATTTAATTTTTTTCGACATTCAACTCTTTTTTAAATGAAAGAAGGAAAAAGTTTGCGTGTAGTAAAATAAAAAAAAACAATATAAACGAGGAAAAGTATTAACCTAAACAATTACACAATTCCCGTAAATAATGAAAATAGTAGATGTCTACAATGCAAAGGTAGAATACAAGACGCTCTCGGTTCTTTGTTGCGGCCAACCACACACAGCGCAACGAAGGCTGTCCTCTCGTCAGGAGTCAGGCCCTTCGCTCTTTGCCCTCCGCCCTTCACGACCGCGACAAAAGGAAGAGTTCGCTCGAAGAATGCATCGCTTCGTCTTCCTCACGAAAGCCACGGGCGCGCAGCGCGGCACGCCCAACGCCGTCCTTCGCGAGCTAACACGGAACCAAAATAGTGCCCCGTTGTGCCGTTTCGTGGACTCCGAGCGGCAACTTTCAACACCGCCTGAAAGGAGATGATGGATAGGCCCTAATTAACTCCGCGTGCGCGAGAAGAGCAAATGCGAAAATTAGTACTCGTTGTTCGCGCACGCCGCCGGAGTCGCGAGAGAAACCCTTCCACTGGGAGGCGGAAACATTACGTAGTTACGACGTTTCGTCCCACGTCGTTCTGGGTGCACGCGCGAGGAGACGGAGGGACGAGGTAGGAGGGTGAGAGAGGCTGCGGTGGCGCTAGGGGGTCTGCCTTTTACCACAAAGCGAGGGGGCTCCGGCCCCCGAGACGGCGCGACGCGAAGACATGCGCGGGCTGGCGACGGTAGTGACGAAGCGGCGGCGTCCGCGGCGACCACGACGACGTCGGCGGCGTCCGCGGCGACGGCGGCGGCGGCGGCGGTGGCGACGGCGGCGGCAGCAGGGACGGCAACGGCGGCGGCCCGAGCGACCGGCCGCGACCGCGCGCGCTCAGCGACTGAGCGCCCGCCCGCCCGCGGCGCGCCCCGGCGGCGGCGGCGGCGGCGGCGGTGGCGGAGAGGGCGGGTGCATCGATCGGCGCGGAGGGCCGCCGCCGCCACCTGAGGAAGAGGATGCAGAAGCGGAGCGGGGAGGGACGAGGCGGAGAGGGGACTGGTGTGGCGGAGCGGGGTGGAATGGGGACGGGTGGAGCAGAGCGCGGCGGACTGGGGACAGTTGGGGCGGGGCGGTGTGGGGCCGGTGTGGAGACGGGTGGGGTTGGACAGAGTGGGACTGAGTGGGGCGGGCAGGAAGGAGGCGTGGCGGGGCGGAGCGGGGCGGAGCGGACTGCGGGCGGTGTTGGGCGAAGTGAGGACGGGCGGGGAGGAACGAGGTAGGCGGCGCGGTGGTGTGCGCCCGGCGCGGCGCGACCCGCGTCGGATAACCGCGGCGCGACGCCGTCTCGAGAGGGTACTGCCGGCGTCTGGGCAGGGGAGAATAAGGAGCGGGGTTGTAGAGGGAAACGGTAGAGGCGGAGTAGTGGTAGGTAGAAAATAGGGGCGGGTCAGGGGGGAAAGTTTGGGGGCCGGGTTAGGGTTATTGGGTGATTGTGGATGCAAGAGGCATCGCTGTTTGGGGAAATGTGAACTACGAGGACGTAGGTACAGTAGGTAGCAAGTCTGGAATGAGACAAGTAGGTTGTTGTTAAAGACTGTGGAGTGAGAGAATGGAAAACTAGAATGGCAGGGTATGTAGCCTGTAAATCGGAAACTTCGAGGATAACTAAACTTAAAATTAAGGGGCGGGCTGCGATAGCGAGTGACGAGTACTGACTTTCTTGGACTGGATGAATGAGAACATGCAGAGAAATCTGATGAGAGTCGGGTCCTGGGGCAACTTTCAAAGAACTTGAAAGATAGTTTTAGGTTTTCTCGAAGGCAAAGCTCTTATATTATGCACGGAAAATACTCTTTATGAACTGTCACTCCCGTATATTTCGAAGATTAACAGAACTTTTTATATTTTTGTGTACGATTACAGTTAGGTTAAAACCTTCAAAAGTATAAAATATTCACAACCCACACTGACTACTGAAAATCTGCATTTGTTCTTAGAGTTTCCCGTTTTTCATTCATAAAATAAGACGAATTTTTCTTACAACGATTTTAATTCTGAATTATTTATAAAGTAAAATAAAATAGTATAAGAATTGCATCAAATTGTAAGAATAAGTAAAAAAATGAGTTTTGCTTCTGGTACAATGAAATGTAATGAAAAATCTTCGACGACCACATTATTAATAAATAATCCATTTCCAAATATTTTTCAGGTCATCGAACATGATCAAAAAGCAAATAAAAAAACAAGTTCTATACTCGTATTTGCAAAAGAACGCGCGTTTTGCTTGGGGATTACGGACAAGGCCGTATCGACAAATTTGCGTACGTCCGATCTCGTGGTGAAGGTGAGCTATTGGAAAGCCCAATCCGGAAGCGCTCTTGGGGGCGAAGTGCTTCGGAAATCGAACCTCGGGCGCACTCGCGGCGCATCCACACAACGCGCAGCGCACCGCTCCCGCGCGCGAGGCGCCTCGCCACTCGCCTCGCCACTCGAACGCCTCGCGGCGGCGCGCAATGGGCCCAAACGCGCGCAGCAGGGGTTATCGCATCGCTTTCACCCTCCTGGAGCTCTGAAACTACAAATCTATGTCCGGGATGTCCGGGGAGGAAATGACGAAACTTCGAAAATAATCTCCTAAGAAAATTTTATTCATATTTTGTCTAATAAACACCTTCGATATTTCAATTGGCAGAACGACATAAAGCTCTCAAAAGTTGGTTTGAACAAATTCTTGCAATGCAAACATTTGCATTTCAGAAACATGTAAATTGTTATTTACAAAAGAAATGAATATATTTCTTCACAATGAAAAACTGCCATAGAGATAAACATTAGCCAACTGATACCATTCATTTGCACATTTATATCTGTGTTAATTTTTCTTTGTAAAAAAGTATTCCTTTCATTCCTAAATTCATTCTTTTGTTTGTCTTCTTTTTACCTTGGATAGAGTTCTCGATATACTCTGATAACTTATCCGAATAGAGAATTTCCTAAGTTAAGATTAAGGTATGAAAAATGTTAAATGACTTTATTTGCTCTTTTGGAGGATATTATGGGAGAAAAATATAAAAATAAGGACACATAAATAATGCATGACTACAGTAAACCAAGGTAATTTTCAGGCATTTAAGACTATGATATTTACATTTTAATTCATATGCACTTTCCCTAAGATAATTAAATAAATTTAGGTAAATGTATTGTGACTATGTAAATTTAGGTAAATGTAGTCCAGGTAACATCCTTTACGTGAGGTATGGAATTATTTTTCAAAAGAGATCGTAGGCGAGAGTTTGGGGCCGGGTCGGACCATTGTGCGTGGGGCGGGCCTGCATCCTCCTCCCCCGTCCCATCCGCCGGCCCTCGAAGTCCCCACCGCCCTCCACCCCCACGCGCGCTAATCGAGCTCCGCGGACGCACAATCAGTTCGGCAGTGTTCCTCTAATTAGCCGCTTGTCCTGCTGAGGGCCGCCGCCGCCACCTCCCAGACGGCGCGGCGCGGCGCGGCGCGCCGGGACAGAGGCCACGAGGACGAGGGTGAGGACGAGGAGAGGGCGGGGAGGAGTGCGGTTGAGGATCGCGGCGCGCGAGGGGTGGAGTTGGGGTGGGGTGATCGATTTCCGACAGCGCGAATCGCGAACCGACGCGACGCGATGCGCGAGGCGATACTGATCGACGAACAGGGGCTCATGGCAACCAGCGCAACAGTAGTGTACGTCGGGAAGCCGCTGGCTCTGGAGATTTTCTGAGAGCTCGTAAGTGGACGACGAACCACAAAAAAGATAATGACCTTCAAGTAGAATAAAGTGACGTATTAGCACACCACCTTTCTATATTTCAATGTGTTTCAATTTATAGCTAGGAGATGAATATAAGTAGTCATACATTTTACTACGCAATGTGTGTTCAAAATTAACCAATGCTGCTTGAATATTTTTAAATTATTGATTACTGAATGGTAGATAGCGGTGAGAATGAAATAGTATATTCGCAGTTGAAAGTCTTTTGGACGCAAAAGAAGCGGCAAAAGTGTTAAGATCTTTGAAGAATCTCATCTATTTCTAAGACTTTTGAGGTAATTTTTGATGTGTTTTAATCACATGGAGTCTCGTCATTCACCTTTTTTACCGTTTATAATTAATATAATTATTTTCTCGAAAGTATTTGATTGTTACCAATGATAAATCAAACAGCAAACGAGTCGCTTTGGAGACCCAGTATACAGACAAATCATTTACAATAAAAACAGAGGCTTTCGGTAGCTACTAGAAGTAGATACTTCTGTGTCATTTTGAAGTGGAAAGAAAAATTAAAAATAATCTATGGCTAAAAACGTGTATTTCAAACAGCATGTGGGCCTGTAATCAAAAATGACATGACTTAACTTGCAATATGCAACCAACGTGTAATAGGGTCTTAATTATATAATGTTGCCCTTTTCTGAATGGTAGATGTGGAATTTTAATTGAACGGTGGGATTTTAATTGCACGCGAGCTATTAACAAAGAGATAATCATCCACGGTTTTTCAAGAAATTAATGGCATATTTAGTTAACTAAACGAAAAACTATATAAGAATAACACATGATTTAATAAAATGTCACCCGCGGATAGAAAGATAAGTTGTTAAGTGGATTGGTAATCTGAATGAGGAAAAAAAGAAGTGTTACGCATTATCTTTAATTATTGTAATAGTAGTGGCCTGTAGTGGCCTTCCACCTGGTTGCAAAAAAAACCTATTAGAAGAAATAATACCAATTTATGCAAATCACATTCATTCTAAATTTCTTCTTATATACACAATTTATCAATTATTTTAATTTGAATCAAGATGATTTATCATACTGCTTGTATTAATGGATTACGAAAGTACACTTGTAATAGATATAAGGGTACAGAAATTTTACTGTTAAGTGAAACGAGAACAAAACTGAAAGGGTCCTCGCATGAAACTGTAGCCTACATTGAAATAGTGTAAGAGAAAATGCCTGCATCTTATGATTATAACGTGCAAGGCAAGAACAAGTCACTACACTCACAATAGAAGTCAATGCCTTACCGTTGAAAAGAATTCAAATTGTTCGCCATACCGAAAATTGAGCTTAAGCCTCTGTCTTCACAGTTCTTTCCTCGTGACGTAACCCAACTTCCGTCAAAGGGTACCGCTTCTTCTGCCAAAAGGAATTTATTTCCGTCGGCGAAACGCTCGCTGGATCTCATTTTTCCCTGTTACTTCAGGAAAGATTTGCGCATATTGATTGTAAATCTGTTAGGAAACCAACCCAAGTCAAATGTGTTCACTGGTCGAATAAAGCACTTAGATTTTGGAACACAACTTTCGCTCATAATTTATTACAAAAATGTAATATGTAGTTTTACTTTTTTTAATTGTTCCAGGCGTTGCCACCCAATACTTTGACAATAACTGTGGTAGCGCGAAGATACAAAATAAAAGCTTTTATCATTATAGTAATCTTTGCTGTACCACGAAAAATTGATAATGTAGCATTTCATTTCGTCCATTAGCCAATGAATGACCATTGATGGGTCTAAAGGTATAAGATGCTTTTACAGTATGAGCAACTTGCCATGAGTAACGTACTTTGCAGTGTTACGCCATACATGTATATTATTCATTGTACAAGACATCATAAATGTTTTTGATTTCATATTCAGATTAACTTACATAATGGCAATCTCATATAATATAAATATTTCTTTTTTATTTATGATTTCAAATACATTGTTTCTGCTCCATATAAGTCTACAGATAACGCTCAACTTGTATTATCTATCTGTATATTTATTAATTTGAGGCATTTATTTTGTCAATCATGATAATGAAACAAAAGTTGCTCGAGTTTTATATTGTCCACGAACGACGCACTACAATGTATTGCCCCTCTGGCAGTACATTTATTTTACATGTCAGGGTTGCTCTTCACTGTGTTACATAACAACCGTGTAGCATCCACGCCCCCTATCAATTGTCACATTTGTATCCCCTAAAGATGTCGTTCCAGAATGTGTTCTTCCAAGTGTCATTATTTTATTTTTAATGTGTTACGACACCTAACGTATTATTATTATTATTATTATTATTATTATTATTATTATTATTATTATTTTAACTTTTTTCTGCTACTTCGGTTCAGCATACATTTATTCCATGTGCCCATGGAAAGCTCATATGTAATATTCATTCGTTCGAGGTATATCTGGGGTTTATATGATAGATATTATTTCCAGTTTTAGCTATAGTATGGAAAATCCCAAATTGAGTTTTCTGCTCATTTCAGGTTTCCTTGTTTTCCAAACATATTAAGAACAGTTCTACCTGTCACTTACTTCGTAACTCTAAATTTCAAAATTTAAGTGGACTACAACAAGTTATATACAATACGCACACCGTACTCTTACAACTGTATCAATCTTCTTCCTGTATCTATGAAGTTTCACATCTAAAACTGACAACCTCTTTCGCTTAAAATTGCGTGTTTTGGATAATTCAACCTACATTTTATGGTGTTTCACATCTTGAACCATTTACACCTCTCTACAAAAAAGTGCTGCATAGGTGCTGCTGCTTACCACTACGACTGCGTAATGCTACATCACTGAGAGTGAGGAGAGACAACTCACCGCGATGGCGCTGCGGTCGTTCTTGAAGGCTTCCTGGCGTCGAAGCTTGGTGCTGCGCCGGCTGGCGTCGCTCGAGCTCTGGCGGCGGCTGCAAAGAACGCGCAGGATTAGACAGCGGTTCACAAACCACCACACACGAGGCATATGTCAAACACTATGCAGACAATACAGGACAGTTCGAACCTTTCTCATGCTTCTAATGGGAGACAACTGCTCACTAGCGAACCCAGTGACAGAACCTGGAATTTCCGTGACTAATTCAAATTTCAATACACTTATTACACAATCAATTTCGAATCACTCTGCGAGACGTGAGTAAACATTATCGTAAGTAAACTAAAAATCTTTCACACTTGTATACTTCGTACATAATACAACATATCACAATGGTTATGACAGGTCGGGCCACTAGGGTCGCTAGCTTCAAGTGTCTGCCGTTATATCGCCGAATGCCGTGTATTGTCTGTAGTATTTGCACGCGTCTTGACGCATAGGACCAGAGACGCGCGGAAACACTAGAATGATAGGATTGTTTCCTACAAACATTTATTGCAAAAAAAAACGTTTCTACGATAGTATAAAAATATTGGTTTTTACGAGTTGCTACGCGTGGGAGGGTTTTTCTTAAAACATCTGAAACACATGTAGTCACAGTACGTAATATACTTTTTTTACAGTGACGTCACTGTGGAAAAGACTTTTGCGCACGGTAGGTAGGTTATAAGAAGTAAGAAAATAAAATACACATTAATAGCAAAAAACTTTAATTTCCTTATTATTAAACACTGACCAATAACTATTACTTTAAAATTAACTGTTAATACATAATTAGTATGTGAGTATTAACATAATATATTATCGTATAAACTTTTATTACACCAATTTCTCAACAGATGGTAATTTTATTTTCGTAAATATCTTAGGAATAATGGGTAATAAATTACATAATGCAGCGTTCGTAGATTAGAACACATGTGGAATGTCAGCATTGCTTTTAATCTTACAGCAAATATATTCTAGTTACACGATAGGAACTCATAGAGAACAACAATGAGTCACAACCATATGTCGCGAAACCACAGCCTCCTGTTATACGGCCGTTAACGAGGGTTGGTTTCCTGTCGAATTAACCAAGAAGAATAGAAGTGAAGCAAATCATGACTCTTAAAATAAACATTTTTATACGATCGTAGAAAAAATTGTCTTTATATTTTGTGAGTGAAGTTCTTGTATTTTGCGCGATCGAGATGGAGAGATTTTTACCGACACCGATAGCTCGAGGGGGAAAAAACCAACAACCAAAATTGAGATCGAGCAAAAACAGTTCACACACTTACTATAAAAATAAATATTCTAGTAACATTGTAATGTTTTATCGACAAACCGCAACCATACAGAGAGACGAAAACTTACTGTGAAACCTGGCGTCCGTTAATGAATTTAACAGTTTGACTTCCTTTAAGAACAATCGAAACAAATGAAATGTATCAAAGAACGAACGTTTATTGCATGATAATCCTACTAATAAAGTACACATAGAAACTCGAACTATGAAAGTAAAGCCTGTTGGATAACACCGCTTTATGAGCGTTATAGAAGCTTGAAACAATAGGCGATCTTGAGAAGTGCACCTACAAAAGTGCCTTCAACAGTGTCCCACATTTT
Organism: Gryllus longicercus; assembly: GCA_038098605.1. NCBI lineage: Eukaryota > Metazoa > Arthropoda > Insecta > Orthoptera > Gryllidae > Gryllus > Gryllus longicercus. The sequence continues at coordinate 1,931,156 of JAZDUA010000021.1, forward strand.
GCACAGATCCTGAAGTGTGAGGAAAGTATGGATTTGAAATGTGACAGATGGAACAAAGTGAATAATTCCTTAACACTGCTTAACAACTTTATTAAGGGTACTGAAAAAGGAACATTAATAATAAATAATTAAAAATAAAACTTTCCATTGAATAGTTCAGTAAATGTGCAAAGAACTGGAGAAGTAACATTATAATGTAGGCATTCAACATAAAGGAGTTAATTATTCTCTATGGTCTATGATTGACTTGGTGGAAACATTATCGTTGCCTCCTCAGCGACGCTGATCAAGGAGTCCTTCAGGGTTCCTCCAGGGGTCCTCACGGGTTCAAGTCTAGACGGAGTTGGATTTTCAACACTAGTTACTTAGTTCGAATTCAACAACTGTCGGGAGGAATGTTCTAGCGCCCAGTTGCTGAGGCCAGTAAGATTTTCGTGTTTTTTCCGTATTGATACGAGGCGAGTAGCTTAACAAACTGGCACCGAACAGCTCGCGAACTTTCCTTCTTCACGGCGGCTTCACACATTCGGCATTCACCGAGCAGCTCGTCCAATCCCGAGCAGCTGATGTGTTGGGCGAATGTACGCTCCCTTTGATGTGTCCTAAACGCGGTGGGTAGTCGAATGTTCAGCGTTCGGCGAATCGCAAGCAACCCGTCCACGCTACTCGGCGAGCGGTTGCTCGGGATTCGCAGAATGCCGCAAGTGTGGAGCCGCCTTCACGTTTGACGTTTCTTCTTCTCTTACACACTCACCCACCCACACCCACATTCACTGACGTCTCTATCACGCACACAAGTAGCCGAGCTTAGAGCTCGTCCCAGGTGTACGGTGTCCCGAAGCGGAATATACCCCGGAAGGAGTATGCACGCCCGACGTGCCAGAGTGAAGGTCGGTCCAGTGGGAGAGGAACACCTTCCTATTCCTGGATAAAACATGCACTACACTTGCAAGAGTAATGCCCTAAGGAATGAACACAAATTAATAAATCTGTGAGCCGGTGTTTCCCTTCCACTGGTGCCATGTTGTTCCTACATTGACAGTATTAATGTTCTGTGGAATGTAGTTGGTACCGGCCAGCGCAAGCGGCACGGCATCGCGGCAGGGGATGGCCCATCACAGCAGAGAGATGTCGACGTAACCGAATAACGCGCCAGCGAAGGGCGGGCGGGCATTTTCACATCCAATAAATATCACCGAGAGAGACGCGCAGTTTATCCGTTTCGCGATAAGCGAACGGGCGACGCGCTGGGAACGGGGGCGACTGGACGTCAAACGGGGCCGCGGCAGTGCCGCCAACGTCTGAACGCACAACATTCTAAATTTAAAATACGAGTGTCAGTCTAAAAGTAATGCCATTTTTTCTTCTTAAATAAACTGAGTTAGTGAAAAATGTGACGTTGGCACTATTCCTCAAACCTTCTACACTCCCCTGCACTAGTAGATTTCTGAATTTCTGCACTTACTTGAACAATCAAGCACTCTATTAGCATTTCAATAATAACCAGCAAAGCAGTGATTATAGTGCTTGTTGAGTTATATTGTTTATTGTTGTAATTGAAGAAGGTTTTACGTACTACAATAAATGTTGCTCCTTGCACAGGAACGAAGAAGTCCGTAACTTGTGCAGGTGATTTGTTGCACGTGCTCGTAAACAGGACACCTCCGAAAGTGCTTGGAAAATGCTGTGCAGGTGGCCAGCCTGGCGGAAGGACAGCCGTCGGCCGTCAGCGTCCGCCGGGCGACCGCCATGTCACATTAGGCGAGGGTCGCCTGGGCCGCTGCCTGGCCAATGACCGGGTCGGAAATGTCAGACGAAATTGAACGGTCGCTTCCGTATAACGAAGGAAACAGGGTGAAATTAATTCGTGAGTCGTTGAAGCGATAGGCACAAATACGTGTTTTAAATTCGCAAAAATTATTATTAGCCAAAGAGAAAATATCATTAATGAATATTAACTGTAATATTATTTTATTACAAAAGCCTTTCGTTTAATGAAATAACGAGACTATTAAGAAAATAAGCACACACATTTTAAAGAAATGTAATGAAAACTATAATTCATTCGCATTACAATAATATGAATTTGATCATTATATTACACATTGAAATTGAGAATAAATTTTTATCAGTAATAAATGCACTTCACTCTTAACACGTAAATGACGGGGATGAGGTATAATAATTGTATTTACTTGTGGTGAGGCTCCGGGCATAGAGTCTATCTCTTATACGTAACCACATTACTGAAACTTCTATTTACAAAAATTACAGTTGAGGCATTCGGACGAAGTAATATTGTATTGTATCGTATTGTATTGTATTCGTGGACGTAAGTATCATTTCATGATACAGAAGAAAATTGAATTTCAGGTAACCATCAACACGAAATTGAATAAGGAATAACTTGCAAATGTATTTATTGTCATTTGTTGTTTATTCATGATATTTTTTGTAATATAGAGAGAGTCATGATGCAAGGAACATTCTTAAAAATTCAGATGGCAGAGAGCTACTACTTAAAATGTAATAATCCTAATTTCTCCCAAAACGACAGTTGCCATCAATTGTATCAGAACTTCCCCAACTGTGACCAGTTAACTAGATTGGAGAGTGAATTAACATTTTCGTCTGGGATTCAATAACAGGGACCTGGATGACTAAAGCGATGCGGCAGAGAAAACGTCAGTAAGAATGAAGGATGAGTGTTTTCATGATTAAAACAATAAAATGGAGGAGTACAGTAAAAAATTAACTCAAGTGAGAATATTGTAGAGATTTAAGAAAAAGCTTCTTATGATTGATTAATAATTGATTCCGTGTTGATGAACACGTCAAATGTTATAGTCATTAGTCCCGAAAGTGTACTGCATGTTTTGTTTTGTTCACAGAAGGGGGCAATATTCTTCCCCTATTAAGTAGTGTAATCCAGCGGCGATTTACACCTCAACTTGCGAGGTTTTCCCCGTTCCCCACCAGCGGTTTACCGCCCTAACCGGTACACGCTCTTAGCTTTCGACATTGGTGTTAGAATAGTGCAAGAAAGTGTAGGTGTGTGTAAGAATGTGAGGATAAGACAAGGAAGAAAAAGGAAATATCACGTGCGGTCCGTGCTCTGTTTGCTAGAATATTGCTCCGGCTGAATTCGATCGAGCTATCTACGTAGTGTCAAAAATACTGCCACCCATCGGGACTCGAAGACCCTAAGATCTCCCGGTCAGATGCATGGCAGTGGCATCAGATGGCGCCCTGAGCCACCTCAGCCTGTCTTATGCTGGACATGTGCATTGAAGACATGCTGTTAATCTGGGGTACGGGCGTAGGAGAAATGCGTCGTCGGTACAGGAGCCTGGATGCAGTTGCCATGGAAGCAGGTCTATTAATAGATCGAATAGAACAATGTCCGCTTCGGAACAGTTTCCGACGTTGAAACGGGAGCGAGGACTGAGAATGGATGCATGGCAGTGCAAGGGCTGTGCATGGAAACGAGCAGCTGGACGATCGTTGGAAACAGAATGAACACGTGTATGTAACATTTTACTTTCTTTTCATTCTACTTGCAGCAAGCACTTTCAGATATGTATTCTTTTCTATTTGCTAATATTTCAATACACCAACTTACAAAGACTTCACACAAGAATACTTCTCTGAATCATGTTCACGGTAGACAAACTCTGGTATTTTAATTGTTTAACTAGTATGTATATGATTACAGATGATACCAGGTGTAACATAATATGATACAGGCAAAAGATAAGAACATTGATTGCACTAGTTTCAGAACCTTCGGAACGAATGTTTCATTAAACGAAACCGAAATATTTTATTAATGGACCGGAGCGTTATTTCAAACTGTATTTTTATAAGCCTACATTATTGGACCATTATTTTAATTTGATTACGTTTATCACAAATACCAATCACGTATCTGGATTATCCCAGACGAAAGTACCCTATGACTCTGGGAATAGTCAGGTGTGCAACGTTCCGTATTGATCTGCTTTTACGCTAGTGAATTCTAAACGAAGGCCTGAGCACACGAACATTGCCTGGTCTGAACAGCGTCACCCTAGCAGCAATAGTAAATTAACAGTTCGTATTTCGAACGACTCTCAAGAGAGCTTGATTTCCGAGTTTGCTAACCGTATCACCGGGAAAGATTTTGAAAACATTACTCTAGATGTGTTAGTATTCCTAGGCCACCAACTACAAACAGAGCTATCAATGTTTGAACTATAAAGAACGTAAGTTTGTCTCTGGAACTAAAATATGCAATTGTAATTTATAATACACGTTATTTTAAAAAGACACTTTATTTATGAGAGAAAGGTACATTCTTTCAAGCAAGAAACTATAAAGTTATTTTTCTTTCACAAGCAGATAAAGTATCTTTACCTTGACGGGTAATATTTTATTTACTTTTTTGAATTTATTTTAATAAAATACAACATGTTTAAAAATTGCAAAGTAGGGTTACACCACGTTCAATAGCTTCCGCTGACAACGTAAAGAGAGTGTTTTAAACAAATGTTTATGTTTAAAATACTGTATTATTAACCTTTAAGAGTCTTTAACTTTCGGAATAAAATAGTTAAATGCAAGGAATTATTTTTTTATCTTACTAAATGATAATCTTGATGCCCTGTTTAGTAGACTCGCCTCAGAACTCTGTTATTTTTTGCTACAACTACTGTTTATCTTTCATTTCTGCACATCATATGTAATGTTTCTTTATAGAGACTTAACATCAGGCTTTACTTTTACTATGGCAATAACGAGTTCTTGCAAACATGAAGTGTCTCCGAAAGTTAGTACATTACAGGGAATAGCTCAATCCAGGTAATGTTTTGAAAATCTACAAATGCTGGCTGGTTGCACGTTCTAGACTCTAGTGAAAAGGACAGGAAAGAAAGAAAAAAGGAAAGAAAGAAAAAAGAAAGAAAAGTCAGGCAGCATCTGTCGATGGGAAGCTGTAGGAAAGAGGCGAGAAGGCGGACAGGGAACACTGTAGGTAATTAGCTGATTCAGAGCCTTGAGAAGAGCGGAAAGTTGGAACAGACAAAAAAAATGGATAGAAAAACGAGATACAGTTTTTTGGGGAGGAGGGAGCCCATTTGTGTCTATACAATAAATAGTTTAAAAAACGAAAAATAATATGTCCTAAAATTTGATTTATTCAAAACAATATGGAAAGTGAATGGAATGGAAACAATCGTTGATGTTCGTAAATCGATTTCTTGAGAACAAAATTATTAATTCTGTTAACAACTCAATAACATTATCTAATTCATTATTTTTTCAAAAAGATGTTGGGTTTTACGAACATATCTATTGAATAGAAGAAAAATGTAAGAAAGAAAAAGTAAGTAATATACCACATTTCAGTGATGCAGAGCGGTGCTTTCATTCAGTGATGCAGCATTGACAGGTGTTTAAAAAGACATACTACGTTTGTTGTAATTCACATTTAAATGTTTATAACAATTCAATATTCTTATTTTTAACAAATACATTTTGCAAAATATTGCCAACTTAACGACCACCAACTTTAGAAAGATATGGGAACTAAGTTCTTTTTAAAACCTTTGAAGATTACCTGTAAGCAGTATTTTTAAAGAAAAGACATGTCATGATCTTTATGTAGCGAAAAATTACAGAGAATGACTCTTTCCCTAGCTAATCCCTAATGTTCCGTTCCAGATTTAATTTGATTCCTTGAAGAGATAGTAATAAATATCGTCTTTTCAAGATCAAATAAAATGAAATGATACCAGCCGTAAAAGCTCCTTTTAATCCAAGTCTACAGTAGCAGGAGAGAGAAGAGGAAATAGAAATATTTAAACGATGAAACGCAAGAACAATTCCTCAGAGAGACGCTTTACGAGAATTGGAGCTAGTTATAAATGGAGGAAACGTAGATAAACAAATGAATGAAAACTATTATAAAATTGAGACACGAACAGCAATGCAAATGAGAAACTAAAGAGGATCCTTGCCCAGAAACATGGTCATGGAGGAGAGAAAGAGTCGTTAAGATCTCTCTCCACGACTATTCCAGAATGTATACATTTTTCCACTGTATCGGATGCAGTAATGATGACGATTCCACAAGTAGTACGAGAATATTATTCTCGCACGGCTGTCGACCAATCACGTTCATCATAGTTCATTATACTACACGTCAGAAGGTTCTCGCAGTCGCCTACAGAGGCTATGCAGGCGACGGGTGAACCACGAAACAGTACGCCAGTTGGTGATTGTTAGTGTTACAACATTCAGTATTCTGTAGCCGTTCTGTAAGGTTAAGGCACCCATTTAGTATTTTTTTAAATTATCAAAGGCATAGAGGGCGTACTCGCTCCTAAGTCTCTCCGTGTCGTAAACATCAACTCGTGAATAATAGCTTTCAGTTGAAGAATATACTATTAAATTCAAATACCATTGATATGTTGTCAATTAAAAAAGTTAGTTACTTTACTGCTACCGGTGGAAAATCACACACACGAACGCACACACACACAAACAAAAATCAGGTAAATGGTTTGGGAAAACGAGTGGAGGATTAAAACAGTTTATACATGAAACAATCTTAATCATCCACCCGTTTCCCCAAACGTATTACCCGAAATCTTTGGAGAGTGGTGGTAGTAAAAGAAAGGGGGCGAAGGACGAATACCACCCAGAGCAGGTGCAGACCGCGGCAACTGAACGCACAGGAAGTGAGTGACAGGTAGGCTAATGAAACTTATGAGTGCCAGAGAATTACCCAGCGCTCTAACTCAGACGGATATTCTTTCTTATTATACCAGTGTGTACTGCAAGCGGCCGCATCTAGAAGTGGGCGAACGATATCCATGGGAAGATGAATATTAAGATCTAATATGAATTAAGGATGCATTAATTATTTTGCGTTTCCGGGCGTGTCAATTGCTAAAGTAATATGTCCCATAACTGTAGTGTATGTTCATCGGGAGGTGGCGGTGATCTTTCCCCATTGGATGATGGGAGATACAGTGGCGACCTACATGTGGGCAAGCGGTGTTTCCCCAACTAGATACCTCCCACCAGCGAGGCACGGTCCCAGACGCGACAAGCTCCCGACTACTCTCCCGGCTTGTATGGGAGTGTTGTGCATGTAACTGTAAGGGGTGAAGATACGACAACAAATGGGAAGAAAAGATCGCGCGCGGTCCGTCGCTCATTTGTTAGAGTACGGCTCCGGCATTCGCCTGGTGCTGATCACAGAAACCATGGAACACTACCGATCAGAGCAGCCTTCTGCTTGAAATACCTCTCCAGACAGTGTCTGTATTTGACCTAGCTAGTGCAGCCAGTGTCAAAAATTCTGCATTCGTCGGGACTCGAACCGCAATATCTCCGAGCCACAGGCAATGTAGCGAGATCAGTTGATGCCCTGAGCAACATAAGCCGGTTGAATGATGGAACAACGGTGGAAAGAGAGAGGCAGAGGGAACAGGAGAAACCCGAGAACACCTGCCGCGAACCCCTTTTGTCCACGCGCTCCACGTGTACCGACCGGGGGTTTCGAACCCCCGCCCCCACGGCGGCAGGCGAGCAGTGCGATCACTTCACCAGGGGTCGCCGCAGCTTTTCACGGCAAAGCGAGGATATTTCACCTCTCCTCCCCAGCGCTGGGTGGCTCGCGGGGAGGCCAAACGATCGTGTGCCCCCCCCCCCCCCCCCCGACCCTCCGCCACCCACGTCTGCGCCGCACAATAGCCGCTCCCCGCATCCGCCCGCGTCCCCGCCCGCGTCGCCGTCGCCCTTTGTAGCCCCGCGCTTTTTGTTGCACGTATTATTTTCAGCGTGCCCTCTGTTTGAACTCTGCCCCGCGCCGAGCGCGCGCTAGCCGGGTGGAGGGTGCGGGGCGGCGGGGCTCTTGCATGTGGGGCAGATGCCTAAGCGGCCGCAGCCCACATCTTCTCTAGCTTGCAATCCTCCATTCCTCCACAGCAGACAAACCAATAATACTAGCAGTAATGATAATGATAGTAATAATAACATTAATAATATTGTAGCACAGTGTGTATGTGTGTGTGTGTGTGTGTGTGTGTGTGTGCGTGGCTGTGTGCGCGCGTGCGCTCTGGAAAGAATCAATGCCAAATGTAAAGACAATCGCCATTGTCTGCCCGACTGCCGGCTCGCGTGGGGGCTTTGTGTGTGGCGAGCTGCGCCGTTTTCCAGCGGTTACACCGCTCATTGTGCAGTTCTACAGCGGGGGCAGGGAGGGAGGGAGCGAGCTCAAAGTCAGCCGCATTACGGGCAGCCCGGGCGTGTGCCGTAGTAACGAGGAATAGACTCGTAATGTACCTAGTGCCTAGAATGGGTAAGGGCAAAGTTGTCAAAGTTTTCAGTTGACCGATTGATTTATATTTCCGAGTAAGACAATTGCAGAGGTCTTTGGTCCCGAAAGTGTAGCGAATATTTTATGCCTGGATGTGGTGGTGTTTCTCAGCTGAATGAGATTTGGTGCGGACCTATACTTAGCTTGCGGAAGATTTACCAATCGAGGTATCTCCCCCAGCGGGGACAAGCTCTAAGCTTCCGATATGGTCTCCCGATAAGTATGACAGTGTAAAGTATTTATGTGTAGGAGTATGTGTATGAATAAGGAAGAGAATAAATCAAGGAGGAAAAAGGATCATGACGCGTTTTTTACGGTTATTCTCCAGTAGTTGCTTGGTACTGACCGGATAAACAGGAAAACTAGCATTCAGAGCCGCCAGCAGCTACAATCCTCCAGAAAGCGGCTGAATTGGACGTAGCTACGAAGCCAGTGTCGGAAACCCTCCGCCGGGACTCGAACTTTAGGGCCTCACAATCAGAGACTCATTCTAAGTCGAATTTTTGGGCTGATGTTGCAGGAAACATGTGGGAGGGTAAGGATGAAGTTCCAAATGGGAGAAATGTGGTCGACAGGCGAGTACAGAAGTGGGAGTGCAAATTAATGCATTCGAATGACCCAATAGATCAATAATATCCGTAATAATAGAATAAAATGACGGGAGAATGGGAGAGAAAGGAGAAGAGAGATTCTGAGGTTCTGCAGTATGATGTATTATTTCTATAATTCTGTCTTACACATGGTTTTTCTTTGATAAAAATGCGATGGGCACGGTGATGGAAATACTGCATTGAGTTGATATCGACAGACCCAGAATGGAAAACAAAAAAGTCGAACAACGGAGGATAATAATTTTTAAAAATAAGCAAGTAACTAAATGATGACAGGAAACCCAAAGACAAATGGAACAATATATTCTTAAGGTAGTGCCCATTTAGCCTCTGCTCTGCTCCACTGAAGCACTCAGAAACACAGGATGCGCACTTTTATCTCCGTGAAATCTAAAGAGGAGACATGTGACTTTAAATTCATATACTCTACATTATACGAACGTTTCTCTTTAACACTCATTTTATTTCATTCTTTCTTTTTTAAGCGACCGCAACGCATTTTATACACGACAAGTTTTCGAAAAATTTACTGACATTAAATTAAACCCGACGTCAGTCTGAACAAAAGATGAAAATATGAAAAGAAGTACCGAGAGACTGTATACGAAATGGAGAAATTCAGAATGAAATGGCTCTTGAAAAGATCTGACAGAGAAATGGCACCGAACACTTAAAAAATCAGCTTAAATGAAATATTTCCCGAATGTTTTTTTTTACAAGGAATCCGTTTCCAGTGCACCATTATTTAATTCGATTACTTTGAATTCATAATGGGCACGTCATCTCTTGGAAATCTTTCTAGAAAGCACAGAAAAGATTCGTTAACTTCCAATCAGTAGCAATCTTGGAAGAGATTATTTCACCAATACAAGTAGTTTCGCGTTAAAACTACATTGTAAATTCCACAAATTTCCTTCAAGAACGTTACGCGCTAACTTATTAGAGCTGGTAGGACTTACATAGGTTTCCTCGTCCTATGTAAGCTACAAGCACACTTGACTATCCTCTAACTGCGTGCGAACGAACGGACGAGCGGAATGTGGAAGGGTGGTAAGGAAGTGTGAAGGAAAAAGACAGGAAAGGAGAGGGAGAGAAAAAGGTATAAAAGTCGAGATGACAGAAATGTGGAAAGGGCTATCAGCAGGAAGAAAGGGAAGTTATGACAAAATAGGGAACAAGAAGGACAGAATAGACCGGGTAGTCAAGAAAAGGAAAGCTTGGGAGTAAGAGGACTGGAGGGCGACGATAAAGGGGGGCAAGAGAGGGCAGAGCGAAAAAGGAACAGTAAGGCAGCGAAAGGGAGGGGAACCGAGATACGGCGAGAGGGCAGGCGAGAGGGCGAGCGAGAGGGCGAGCGAGAGGGCGGGCAAGGGGCGGGCGAGGGGGCGGGCGAGCGGGCGGGCGAGGGGCGGGCGAGGGGGCGGGCGAGCGGGCGGGCGAGGGGGCGGGCGACGGGGCAGGCGACGGGGCGGGCGACGGGGCGGGCGACGGGGCGGGCGACGGGGCGGGCGACGGGGCGGGCAAGAGGGTGGAGATAGGGAGAGGGCGGGAGAGACCGCGGGCGAGGAGGCAGGCGAAGAAGCGGGTTAGCGTGCGGGCAAGAGAGTGAGGAAGAGGGGGGGGGGGCGAGAGATCTGGGAGAAGCGCGAGCGGGCGGGCAGCACATGCGAAAAGCTCAGGCAACTCCGGGAACCGACAGCCGATACCATGCGTTTCAACACGGACCCTAATTGCAGGGGCGCCAGATAACGACCGGCGGCGGCGGCGGCGCAAAGCTGTGCGGGAGGGGGGCGTGGCGCGGCGCGGCGCGTGCCAGGGGCGAGCGGGCCAGCGCGTGGGGGCGAACGGCGGACGCTGCGGGACCGCTCAGCGCTACTTTTGGCAACAGCGCCGAAGGACGGGGAGGTGTAGGTTGAACCCCTTGAGAAGAGGAATCGTGGAGAAGTACGATTAAAATAACAGTGAGCAAGAGGAAGATACAATAAAGCCAGGGACTTCATTTAATTTTAAACATTCTCAATCAGATTCTCATCCATTACTCCGAAAGTTAAACACTGAACATGATCAAAGCTTTTAATACAAATCATGTTCTGTTATGCAACTAGGATTTTTCTATTGAAACGGGAATGCTGTAGCGGGTTTTTTGGGTCGTTAAAACCGAATCTGATGTACATTTTTCTCCATCATATCAGGTTTTCGACATAACGTCAAAAAATATAAGAAAATGACAGATATTACTAACCGAGGTCTCATACCATGTTACTTATATGTTTTTGGGGGTCACTGTATTCGAATCTAAAGTCCATTTAACTTCATCACATCAGATTTGTCTCATAACTTCAAAACATTTTTTAAAACCTGTCTGCTAGTGATCTGAGGCCAATGATACGAGTATATGCAATCTGCCATACAACATCGTGATGAGTGTTGTCCCATCAGAGCCAATGCTATCTTCTCTACCACTTATAATTGATCTGAATAAAAAAAATGTAATACAGTTAAATGGACTACAGATTCGGATTCAGCGACCCCATAAACATATAGGTAATATGGTCTTACTCCTCGATTAGAAATATCTTTCATTTTTGTTTTTGTTTTTCACGTTATGTCAAAAACCTGATGTAATAGAGTAAAATGATTCGGATTTAGTGAACCGACATTTAGGACACCGGATTCGGATTTAGTGAACCCAACAACATAAAGATAACATGGCCTGGTCCCCAGACACGAACACAATTTTTGTCGGGCTGTGTAATGTTTAAATTATGATGAATTTCGCTACTAATCAAAATTAGTAGTGCAATCTGAATTTGTGAATAAGTGTCATCGACTTCGGGGGTTAGAATGAAGCCTCACTACTGTCCCCTTCCGGGCATACAATACACTTTTTTTAAACACAATAGCATCATCACCCCTCGTTGAAAGCGTCATTAGAGAGAATACTTCCAAAGTATATAATTTGCATTTACGTATTACGCTCTTTTAGTCGTAAATCAATTGTCAATCGTAGATGGTTCAATTTCCACGTGGTCTCGTGTAAACGTAAACCGATGCTGTGTGCGGAGCCGCGTTCGTAGACATCACAGGCGACAGCCGCCGACGCAAGCCGTCGGCGTGGCTGCCTGCAGAGGCCGCGACTCAAGTCCCCCGCGACTGCAGAAGGGCTTCGCCGCCACAGCGCCCCCCTCCTCCCTCCCTTCTCAACCGCGTCTTCTCCTTCGGCGCTTCATCTTCGCGTCCGCATCGCGAATAAATCCCCGGCAGCGGAACTTCGACGGGCAGGCAGTCGGACTGCGCGGGGCCGGGCAAGTCGGAGAGAGGCGGGGAGGAGCGGAGAGATGTAGAAAGGGTTGGACGCAGCGACGAGGGACGGGTGGTGGTGAGACGTACCGGGATGACTGTGATGAGGGGTATGGCTTGGACGGGTACGAGATGATTGCATGCCGATGGCCTAGTAGGGATGGGAGGATTTGGGGTAGCCTGAAAGGGAACGGGGGTACGCCGATCCACACAAAGACAGGGAGGGAGGGGGAGATAAGAGGTAGGAGGAACTGCGAGTAGGGTGAGGCCGAGAGAGATGGTGATGGAAAGAAGCGAGGATAGAAGGGAGGGACAGAGATTTAGAGAGGCATGCCGGGGCGTATAGCGGCGGAACGTGTGATGAGGACTGTGACTTGAACCGGACACGAGATGATGGCCAGCCGACGGAGGGATGGGAAAGTTCGGGGGAGGCTGAAAAGGAACGGGGGCAGGCGGAAAGACACAAACCAGAACGAGGAGAGATGGGGGAGTGAGAGGGTGGAGGAAATGCGAGTTGAGCGGGGCGGAGGGGAACCGGAGGGGATAGAATCGAGGTGGATGCGAAAAGACGGGTGGAAAGGGGCGGAAGGATCGAGACGTAGGCGGGAGAACTGGGGGCGGCCGGGGGCGGCGTTCTGTTCGGAGAGTTCCTAAGGACGCTTCCTCGCAGACGACGAAGTCCCAGCAGCGACGCCGATTGTTGTGTGTTGAATACCAATTACATCCTAAAGCAGAGCGGCGACTGTCGCTCGTCGCCGGAGGCTGACGGCAACTCGTCGCAAAACGGCACGTTCTCGCCGGCGCGGGCGACGGCAGCGCCGCCGCCGGAGGAAACGGGAAGCGCCGCGCGCCTGGGGTCAAGGGCTGCGCAAGTGGCGGAAACGATTTGGAACAAGCTCTGCGCTTTACACTTCGATTTTTCTATAGTCGCCGATGACATTAGGTCATTGTTACACTTGCTGTCTTATAAAATGAATCTTAACAGTGGCAAGGGGCCGTCCATAAATTACATAATTCTAAAGAGGGGTGAGTGTGTTTGAGGCAGCATTACGCTGCGTTACATAGGGGTAGGGGTATTACATTTGTATTATATAATATTGATTTGTTTAACATTTGTTGAAATACGTCCTTTTTTAGTCATTCTAAAACATGAACTAATTAATTTGTTTTAAAGCGAAATTATTTTAAGCTATTCGAAGTGCTTACTGAATGAATGAAATGAATACTATTTTTTATTGAACTATAATTCATTTTTCCTTTTTTCATTTACATAGGTGTGGGGGTTTGTCGCAACCGTTACATAATTACTATGGGGAAGGGCTTCAACCGCGCGTTACGGGGGCGTTACAGGGGGGAGCGAGGGTATTCAAAATACTCAAAATTTGCGATAGGTAATTTATGGACGACTCCTCAGCGCATTTCTGAGGCCATGAATCCCGTTGAGAAGGACGTTCGAGAATTAATGAAAAAGAATCATTTTATAAGACAAGAGATGAATCAATGACCCAATGTCACCGGCCTCTATAGAAAAATCCAAGTATAGTTGTCAGAAAGAAGCACCGCCAACACAGCGTGTATTATACGCGCACTTTTTCTTGAGCCCTGGAAAACCTACCGCCACTCCTTTCCTAAAATTACTCTAATTAAGAATAGATGGTAGCAACAAGCGTTCTTGTCAAAACCTGTTATCATAAATGTTTGGTGATAGAAAGTAAGTTTGCAATGAAAATCGAACATCAGATTTCATATATCATTCCTGACGTCGAAATAACCAACCTTCCTATCCTTTCGTATCTAGCGAAATGATGGCTCAAGAGAACGCGCGCAGATAATAGCAACGCCTCGCGCGTCCCTGGCGGAGCTGGGCTGAACTTTCTCTTCTCATTCCCAATATTTTAGGTACACCCAGTGATTTTCTCCTTATTTAATTATTTTAATGGCTTCAGTGTTGACAACTGACAGATGGACAGGTAAATGTTTTTCAAAATATCTTTTACTTTCTTCAAAATCTTTTTGTCAGAAAAATCAAAAATTTGTAGCATTACTAAACTTTCTCTATAAAAAGTACAATAGAATCTAAAAACATTAAATAATTGCGTGAATTAACTAAAATGTAGAGCAGTTACCAATATATTTAAATCACTTGTTTATGACCCCTTCAAATTGGACATGCCAGAGGCCTCTAAGAGACAAATGAAACCACGTGACAGAGAGACCAGTTCAGAAGAAAACGGTGACGGTGTCGATGAAAATGAGGTAATATGTAAGAAAAAGTTGGTACAAGAAATTACGCACGCTAAGTTTGCTGGAAAAGAGTTGGTGCTGAAGAGAGAACCGAGCAATCGACAACGCGACAAACACCCGAGTGGTGGCAGAAATCTGATGTGCTACGTGGGTGAGAGCGAATGCGTGGGCGGACGCTCGAGTCCAGAATAGCGGCGGGTGTGGCTTCGGTAGCGCGGGCTGAGGCGGGGGCGGGGCGGGGCAGGGCAGCACGGGTCCTCGGCGTCGCGAGCTGTGGCAGGGGTGGGGTGGGGCGGAGCTGCAGCGGGGGCGGGGCGGATCGGAGTAGAGCGGGATGGGCGGAGCGGGGCGGGGCGGGGCGGGGCAAGACGGAGCTTCGGCAGGGCGGTCCGAGGGGGAAGGGGTGAGACAGAACAATGGAGAGTGGGGAGACGACGGCGGGGCGGGGAAGGACGGGGCTGCGGCAGTGCAGGCTGCGGGGGGGCGGGGCGAAGCAGCGCAGAGCGCGAGGCGCGGAGTGGGACAGGGCGGGGAGTGGCGACGCGGGGCGCGTGGGCGGGGCAGGAAGGCGACGCCGTCTCTAAGGGTCACGGGCGGGAGGCGGGGCGGGAAGGGGGCGGGGCCAGGCACAATGCAGAGCGCCGATGGCGGAGGACGGGCAAAGATCGGCTGTGGGCGGGCGATGACGGATGCGGCCCACTCCTGCGAGCAAACAGCCGAAGAGCGCCTCGGCGTGTCACGCGACCCGCCCCCGCCCCCGCCCCCCCCCCCCCCCCCTCTCGCCACCGGACGCTCGGCCCCCTCACGTCGTACGACGCTGCGCCTCGCAGCCTCGCCAATCACGTCACTTTCATTTTTAATACTCATTTATCTCACAAATGGCTACTAAAGAGCATTACGTCCAAGCTGCTTGATATTCACGAGCACGGAAGCGCAAATGTAAAATTTCAAATGAGTTCGTGGTATTTTGGCTTTGTGTGATATAGAATGTTTTATTTCTGATCACCTTTTCAACATTTTTATATACTTTCTAGCTCCATGTCTAATGATTTTAGCTTTTACAGTACCGTTTATTAAATGGGATACATAATAAGCCATTTAATAAGCCATTTATTCTGTACTAAACATGAAAAAAGAAAAAACATCACATTAAAAACGTACGGACAAAATAAATTATACTTATATGTAACTCTTAATTTCGTTCTACTTCTTTTCTCGCACAATTAAAAACCAAGAAACGTAATAACGAAAACTATTGGATACTATACATGAAAGAGATATTACTATCAATAGCTTCTTTCTTCCTATGAATTGAAGACAAACACCGAATGGATATTTCCCAAATTCTGCATAAAAATATTAGCGAACAAATTTGTCATTATAGTAAATTGTGTTGCTACATTTTTCTTGCTACATTCGTTCAATAAAGCCTATCTGACATTTACTAAGAGAAGATAGTATACAAAACCAACCTGAAGAGCTATCTTGAACGTCGTGTGTAGGATATATAAAGATTAGTAACAAATGTTCATAAAGAAGTAATTGAAGAACCACCAAAATTAATTGTAAAAAAGATAACTATTGTTGTTCAAAATGTATACTACATAATTCCTGATTATTATTTGAGAACACATTCTTGGGAATGCACTGAAATTCAAAATTAAGTATAGTTATTAATTAAGTGTAAGAGATAATTGGAGACTTTATTAAACTTTAATTGTTACACATACTTGAAAGAACGGAAAATTAATGTTTTCTAATAATTTATTTTTCAAAAGCCCGTGCTACAAAATTGATCATAATCATACATGCTCAGAAAAGTGTTGTAAATATATAACAACTAAAATCATAATAATATGATTAATATCGACAACAAAAATAAATGGAAGTAGTATTGTCTGTTTTGCAAAAGCAAAAGCTCCTGAAACAATTAACAATTGTTTTTACCACTTGTAAATTATGTCCATATTGTCATGTTTTGTTTGTAACTGAACAAACCTGTTGTGCCCTTTATCCGGTGTCTCTACTCTAATGACGGCAAATTATGCATACACGAATTGCGCTTGCAAATATTTTACATCACATATGCGTCAGCACGCTTCTAGTACAGACAGCTTACAATTTGACCCGAGCGGTACCACACGGATGATACGCTGACAACAGAAACCAGATGTTGAACTAGTAATTAATTTAGTATCGATACATACTGATGCATGATCCTCCCAATGCCACTTGAACAGTATTTATATAATTCATGTAGTATCGTTTCAGAAAAGGACTTTCAGTTTATTAATTTTTAACTTCTGAAATGAGATTTTAAGAGAAGATTTTCGAAAATGACTACATACCAGTATGATTACAGAAAATGTACCGAGATTCCTTAGGTCATCACAAAGTAACAAATGAAATGCTAAGCTTCTTAAGTCTGAACTACTGTCTGTTACGATGAACGCAAAGGGAACAAATAATAGTTAAGAAAAAGCAACAGATGGCAAGAGAGAGGTGAGCGTAGAGCGAGTCAAAGGCGAGCCGAGGTGAGCTGTAGGCGAGTGGAAGAGCTGGAGTTGAAAAAAAGATGAGCGAAGGGCGATTGGTGATCGAGTGGGGGTAAGTGAGAGGGAGGTTAACGGGAGACAAACGAGAAAATGGTGTGCGGGACACGAGGAAGGAGCTGGAGGAAAGCGGAAGGTTTGCTGGAGGCAAGAGGGAGTTGAGTGGGAGGCAGGCAGAGTGCGAGCGGGAGACGAGCGGAAGGCGAGCGGCAGCGGAAAAATGGAGTGCGGGAGGCCGAGCGGGAGGCGAGCGGGAGGCGCGCGGTTGGCGAGCGGTTGGCGAGCGGGAGGCGAGCGGGAGGGGAGCGGGAGGGGAGCGGGAGGGGAGCGGGAGGGGAGCGGGAGGGGAGCGGGAGGGGAGCGGGAGGGGAGCGGGAGGGGAGCGGGAGGCCGAGCGGGAGGCCGAGCGGGAGGCCGAGCGGGAGGCGAGCGGGAGGCCGAGCGGGTGGCGAGCGGGAGGCGAGCGGGTGGCGAGCGGGAGGCGAGCGGGTGGCGAGCGGGAGGCGAGAGGGAGGCGAGCGGGGTGGCGAGCGGGAGGCCGAGCGGGAGGCGAGCGGGAGGCGAGCGGTTGGCGAGGGGTTGGCGAGCGGGAGGCCGAGCGGGAGGCCGAGCGGGAAGCGAGCGGGAGGCGAGAGGGAGGCGAGCGGGAGCCGAGAGGGAGGCGAGCGGGAGCCGAGAGGGAGGCGAGCGGGAGCCGAGAGGGAGGCGAGCGGGAGCCGAGAGGGAGGCGAGCGGGAGCCGAGAGGGAGGCGAGCGGGAGCCGAGCGCGAGGAGAGCGGCGGCAGGCAGGAGGCGACGATGAGAAGATAAACAAGGTGGCTCAGGGCCTAGTGGGAGAATGAATCTCGACGCGAGCGTCGCGCGACGCGCTCGCCTCCATCTCGCTGAACGCCACTTCGTCGGGGAGGATGGAGTGCCTGTTAAAATGGCGACCGACGCTCCATCAGGCTCTTGATCTGCACTCTCCTTCACTGGATCATGAGAAATTTCGAACGTCAGCACACGGGAAGGTCATCGTTTCGTTTCGGAGGGCAGGTATTATAGAGCATTAGCAAGCACTCACAACAGGATTTATAATGTAAACATAGAATAAATCAGCGAACTTTATTTCTAGACGAAGAATATTTTATATACCTTCTAAATGCTTTACGAGTAAGATTCCGTATAAATGTTAGTTCCAAACAATCTTGACATGTTTTCCGGCTCACCAATATTTTTATGTTTCTAAAGGTCTGTATCAAGCTATACAGTATCAATAGCCCAAAAGCCACTATTTATCTCATTTTGCAACCATGTATTACACGCACCTACGATTTTCCTGAATAAATGTATCAAACGCTTGTCCAAATAATTAGAACCAAAAAAAGCTCATCACCAACACGCTTTTCGAGTGTAATGTTCCGTCCTACTTTGTTACTCGTACATTTATTCGTTTCATTTCGTTCATGTAATTCGAACGTTTAATCGTTTAATAGTTTTATTCGGTACACAGGAATTTGTGGTTCGTACCACTGAAGAGGCAAAATCTAATAATTGAGATGTATCAAAAATATCGAAATAAAGTCCGAAATTTGTAAAGAACATATAAGAAAGAAAATAAAAGCTATAAATAATTCCAAACAGGTGGTACCTTTTCGTAAAAGAAATACAGAACTTTTCCCAATGAAATTGATTAGCTGTCGACGCGATCAGAATCGACTGACTGTAAGATTAAACAAATATTTGCGGAATATTCACTATGGAAAAACATATTTTCTTGGTTATTGTGCAATAATGCAAATTTACGTGAATACACTCCACTTAAATTTCATTTTTGCCTGAGCCACGCCACGTACAATAAGGCATAAAAGAGATGAATTTTCCTTTCGTTTCGAGGCTTTGTGATACATTTTGACCTAGAAATTCAAAAAAACATTAGCAATCGCAGAACATGCTTTTGCGACCCACGCGACCAGCGCAACCGCAAGGCCCGTCGACATGTGGGGCGCCGTGTAACTCTAAACGCGTGAAACAGCACGGGCGCGCAAATTATAATCAAATTCCAATGAATACGAATGAGGGGGGCCGAATGGCAATAGTCGCGCTTCGGCCGGTGGAGACGAGCCAATCCGGGACACGCGGCGCTGCTGTTCCACATTGTCACCGAACGACGAAAACGTGGCCACAACCTCAAAGCATGCCCCGGCTGAGGTGGCTCAGGGCATCATTTGATGTCACTGCAGTGCCTCTGATCGGGGAGAAGCTAGAGTTCGAGTGAAGACGGCAAGATTAGCGACTCTAGTTAGATATCTGAATACAATTGAGGCGCATACTGGAGGAGATTTCTAGTGGCCAGCTGTTTGCTTGATTAATTAGTGATTACGGCCGCGCAAATGAGTAAGGCCATTAGTCTCGTAAGAGCACTGCATGTTCTTAACGCGGGATAAGGTGTTGATCTTTCCCCGATGTATGGCGAGATCCGGAGCCGACATTCCGTCAGCTAGCGAGGGTTTTCCCAATCAGATATCTCCCATCAGCGGGGCACCGCTCCAGCCGGGACAAGCTCGAAGCTGCTGACCGCTCTCCCAGTATATTTGGTAGAGTTGTGCATGTAAGTGTGTGTAAATAAGGGGTGAGGTCAGGACAAGGAAGGGGAAGGAAAGATCACGCCTGTCCGTGGTCCGTTTGTTCAGTTACTTCTTCGGCATTCATGTGGCGCTGTTCTCCTCTAAGAAATTTGTGGGAGCGTGTCGCACTTGTTTCTGAGCTTAGGTGAGGGAATAGGCTAAGCCTTTTTGCCTCTTCCTATTGCTTTGGCAAGGGGCAATTAAGCTGTCAATTTTGGCCTTCACGCGCATTTTATTTCTTTAAAAATGAAATACTCAATAGTAGTTTATGCAATCGGTTCATAATGACAAGATTTATTGCATGAGTACATGTTTAGAAAACGAGCGATATTTGGAGGGAGTTTTCAAATTTGCCCGAATACAATAAAGCAACATTATAATCGAGTTCCGTACGCTATTCTTTTGTACAACCACATTATAAATTTATAAGAGAATCAAACTTAATTTTGCGAAACAGCTTTCTCAGTAAAGTCTCATGTACTAGACATCTGTGCGAGAAAACGGTGGTCCGCTGTCTCGTTTATCTTTACCTCCTTACGACTCTGTCGCTGCGATTGGCTGAACATGAGATGACACAATCATTCGTGCTCCAAAATGCTATTAAGTCATCATTTGTGCCGTAAAATGTGAACGATTTCTTACAAAAGAAAAGATTGTTTATAATTCCGGTAAGCAAAAAATTTTCTTTTCTTTTATGAATTTGAGGCTTCGGACACATTTGTAGCATTTGGCCACACCGTGCGTCATACTGTCGCTCTTTCCTGCGTTTGCGCGCGACCGCCGGCCAGCTAGGAGGAAACTGCCTGACACCCCGTGCCTCCCCGCGCTGCCCTACTTTCTGCAGCACTTCTGATGGGTTTCCTCATTGGGGATTTCCGGTGTTTCACTCAATCAGATGAGCCAGGATGAAATCTTGCATCAATCCCAGAGGTAATCTTACTTCCCCCTATTTATTTCATTTTCATTTTTTTAATATTCTCTCAAGGCAAAACACATCTTATTCACGCATTCTAGAATTCAGAACTGATACATCGATTTCGTGCAAAATTTCGAAATTAAGAATGAATTTTTGAATGAACAATTTAGATGAGGATGTCTATGATATAACGTACAGTGGTGGTATACATTTGCCTACGTAATTATGCGAGTTAAAAAGCATTCACACATAACGCAAGATTCGGCCCATGATCCTTTTAAGAACAGAAATCATCGCAACCGTCACATTCATGCCGACACTCTCTAGCTACAGGTGCTGCATCGCTTCTTCAAATTTAGCCGGCTTCGCTCTTCTCTGGAATCCTATTGCATTTCCTCCACTACTCCGAATATATTTGCATCGTCGTTTGTTTTTCCCTACAGAAAAATATTCTCCCTGAATTTCCTTCTCCGAGCACGTTACCCAACAAGTATTGTGGCTCTTGTTCTAATTTTTTTCATTTAAATCGAAAATAAACTTTGCAAGATTACAAACCGAAATTGTTATTTTAAAGCAATTATAATAGAAAATAGTAATTAAAATTTTTTAGGGCTTTGCAAGTTCATAACACAATAACTTTTAAACATACTACTTTTACCCAGCTCCTCCATTTTGGAGCATTAAGTGATACAAGAAAAAGTATCATACTTGTTTAAATTTCTTTCATTTTATAATTATCGTCAATCTGAAAAAAAGTCGTAACGACTCGTGCAAATGCTGGAAGGAGAGTCTTCACAGTATTTCAGCAATGTGTCTTAGCTGTTGAAAGCATTAAAAGCGCATGGTTTTGTATAATTCTTCCAGAATATCCTAGAGGGAACCGGCTAATAATTTAGCCAAACGATTTATCTTGTCGAGAGCAATTGATCACCTATGTAGGTGCCGTAATACGCTCAAAAAGTTTTTGATTCTTAAAAAACAAAATAAAACCTTCCCACTAGGAGTTCCTACCAGGAGATGGGACTCGTCGAATAAGACATTTGTCTCGACTGGTGGTTCGAAATTTGTTTAAGGTCAGACGGTCGCATATTTCTCGTTTATTATATAAGATTTTACTCACATGCAGACATTGCTATTTACTGACTGGTTATCGAGGAATTGAAAGAGAGCGGGCAAGTAACAAATTCAAAGTTATTTATTCCTATATAATCGATGTTTTTTTGTATCCTAAAATAAACACGATTATAGCTCACGCACTAAACTTGCACGATACATTCATCCACACCTTTCTGGAAAGAGAAACACATACGTGAGGACGAAATATTTTATCTCGTTTTCAGGGCAGCCAGTCCGTAGAGTTTCAAATCTCACACAAGTATACGAATGCACGACCAGCCCGCGAGCACAGAACGGAATGAATTTATTTCGGGGCTCCACAGACAAAAACGCATTGAAGCGCCATCTGCCCACTCGCCTGCACGACAGCAGCAGTCGAAATTCGTACTCCCGTGCAAAGGCCAAGACAGCGCCTACAAGAATCGGTCTTTGCACACGTACTTCTGACGTCGAAACATAAATTACGAAAATCTAACAAATAATTTAGTCGAAGAGAATTTAACAGTCCCATATCAGTGCAATTCCAGAATGGACGTTTTGCTGTCATTCGATTTTTCGGTGTCAACAACACGTGGATTCTGGCTACAACGCGTGATAGAGGATTTGTTTCAAAATTTAGCAACTGAATTTATCAATTTTTTCGTAATCACCTGTAATAACAGATTTTCTGCCAAAAATTCGCCGTTTTATCGCGGATCATTACCTAACTTCCTTCTTCCGCGTATGCGATAGCTAGAAAGTAAAAACTACACTGGGGTCCATCGTTGATCCCCTCATTGGTATACGACAGTTAATACAGAAAATTCTGAATATATAATTTAGTCCAATGAGCTTTTGTCCATTCCAGATGTTCTGTAAAAAGCGAGATTTACAACTTGGTTCTATTGTTTCTGCTAAGTACGAATGTTTCACTCGCGTTACGATAACCAATGGAATATTATGAATCATTTGTACAGTTTAATTACGAGAGAGCTTGGACTATTGTCAAACTTCTTCACACACATATAATAATTCACATACACGTATGATATAATATTAAATTACAAAGTAGTATTTTTTCTCTGATATCTATTACCTATTTATATATTACCGGTCTAGTATAATTGAATAATTTCAGGTAATTCCACTTTGAGAGATTGAATAAACTGATTACGAAATAACCGGGTTTACTCAGCTAATTCAAAAAGCCCGACAGAGATCTGTGAAAAATAAATATGCTTCTCATAAGAAAGCAACGGCTCACCGATTCCTTTACAAACATCGAGCTTCACTATATCTTGTTTATGTTCACACTGCCATACCCATTCCTTCTCTCACTTTCGTAAATTATTCCCTTCTTAGTGTGTTTGTTTTCTCTATCTCCAGAATATTGTTTTTCCATTGTTTTATTTACCAGTAATTCTATTGTCATTCACTTCGCAATGCGATTTTTCTCTGTCAGACCTATTCTACTATTTAAAAAACATATTCGCTCCACGAAGCAGAAGTTTTCAAACATGATACTGGCAGGCGTTTCGCGCTGTACACAAATCTGATGAAAAAGCAAATATGTTCTATACAAATATCAATAAAATCGAGTTATCTAAATTGAAAATGGCAAGCATTCCTACTTCACATATGAAAATAGTTTCAAATAAATTTTAAATCATATGAATTTTACACACTTTATACAAAATGTCAATAATTGGAGTAATTTTCAACAATATGTTTTTATAACTGAGAGGATCAGAATATCAGCAATAAAGATTGTTCGTTTTTTCGTAAGTCTGTTTAATGATACATCGGTGATCAAAAAAAGACTGCAAGATTATTTTGTACGATTTATTACAAAATATTTTGTTTTGAATTCAAATTCCTTTAAAAATACCATTTTATAACAATTGTTCCATTGGAAAAATAAGCTGTGAATCATACATCAATATTCCCTGACAATAATACTTTTTCATAACAAGCGCCTTATTTACACATTTAGAGCAAAGCGCCATACACGGGAGTGCAGCGGGTTGCACGCTCTCGTCTAATGGACAAGGCGAAGCGCCAATTTGGCTTGATGTTACATTTTGATTTAAACATTGGGTATGTTGACGTAAATCTCCTGATGACATGGGAACAGCTCATGAACTGCCAAAGGACACGATAAATAAACACGTCCGGAAAGGAAACTATAAGTAAAGTATAAACACGTCCGGACGTTGCATGATGTGGTCCAACCATGCACGTATTGACGTACTCGGATTTTGCTACACTTGGTCTGATGATGCACGACGTAATCGGACTTCGCCCGAAGTTGAACGATGTAGTCGGACCGGTAAAGGTGGATCAGTGCATCAACTGATGTCACTGCAGTGCCTCTGACCGTGAGATCCTAGATTCGTGTCCCGACAGTGGCACGATTTTCTAAACTAGCTTGTCAGCAGGTCGAAGTCAGTGGCTGTTTGGAGGAGAATTCTAGTGGCCGGCTACACTGGTTTCTCCGCTCAACACTAAACGAATGCCAGAGCAGTACCCTAACAAATCGGCCACGATCATTGTCCACTTCATTGTCCTATACCCACCCCTTACACCCACGCACACGCGTATATACACTACACTACCACACATGCCGGGAGACCAGTCGGGAGCTTGTCCCGGTTGGGGCGGTGCCCCAGTGGTGGGAGATACCTGGTTTGGGGAAACCCCTGTAGCCGACAGTATGTCGGCGCCGGATCCCGCCATACAGCAGAGGAAGCCACCCCTCAAGCAAAAACATGCACTTCAATTACGAGACTGATGACGCCAGTGGTTGACACGCCCTGAATCACTAACAACCAACCGAACAACAAACAAACAAATCGATGCACGCCGTGATCGGACATTGCCCGACGTGATCCGACTTTACACCATGTAGTCGGATGTTGTCTGACGTGGTCGGACATTGCCTGAGGTGATCCGACGTTACACGATGTAGTCGGATGATGTCCGACGTGGTCGGACATTGCCGGACGTGGCCGGACGCCGCCAGGTGAAGGCCGTGGTCGGCCGTTGCACGGCGAGGAGCGCCGCGCGCGAGGCGGTGCAACGCCAGCCGGCTGGAGGCCGCGCGACGCGCTTCGACGCGACGGGGCACCTCGGGCGCAGCGCCGTCGCTAATCAGCCGCCGAGGGAGACAGCAAATGGAGAGGGGCGGGGCGGGGCGGGGCGGGGCGGGGCGAGGCGGGAGGTGGGTAATTACGAGCTAATCAGCCGGCAGGGCGCACGGCAGCGCCACACAGCAGCTTGTAGATTCACGATATGGCCGGATGTATTCATTAATCTGTGGACCTGTCACTGCGTTCGATGGGTAGCCAACGTAATCATTCTCTTATTGCCCGCCTCCAATTACGACACATATTTCCAAAAATCCACAACAAAGGCTTTCAGTGTAGGTGTATAGTTAATGAAACGTCGAAATTTTACACTCGCATTAGACATTTAGTACAGGTGTATTACCTATCGTTTTCTGGTATTTGTTTGTAGTTCTTGGTGTTTTTCTTTTTTAAAAGTTTATCACTGAAAGAAATTGATCAGATATTACACATATAATAAATACTCGGATACTTGATCCTTTTAGAGTTTTAAAATTTGTGCACAGCAATGTCGAAAAAGTTTTTCCATATGCGCTCTATTTCAAAGGGTATGCTTTTTGAATTTTCTTGAAATATGCTATCAGCCCAATCGACTCAATATGCCATCCTATACGGCGAAAGGGTCTATTTTCTTTGTTTAAACGACCCATAAAATATACGAGCGTTCAGAATAAAATCGAGTTTTATTCGTTCGACCCTCTTTCGTTTTATTGAGAAAGCAATAAGATCCTTTTTCGAGAACGTCGTCGACCTCGTCATCGAACGTAGTCCACCATCCCCACACACTCTACAATCTTCACGTGGTGACGCGCACACAAAATCGTTCATCCTTGATATCGTGTCTTTAAGGTTTACTACCGATTCTTGTCCTTTAATACTGTGATTCTGGTTTCAAGTATTACGAAAAGTCTGTCCAGCAATTTAAAGGAATTATAATCTCCAATTTACTTTGTAGTAAACATAATTTAAATTAAAGCAATTTCGAAGTTTGAGAGATTTTCATGAGTCATTTCTTCATTCTCACTAATAATGACGTTAAATAAATAAACAACTGAAAAGAGAAATAAAGATAATGAAAATTTAAAAGTCTGTTCACAAATCACTTTTTATAAAACCATATTTTTACATTTTGTACGTACTTACCAACTGACTACTCCACATTACTGACGTATTAAAATTTGCGTGTGACTATTTGAATTAGAATAATTTGCTAGCACTCGCTTTACGGTGAACCAACGTGACCTGCACACCACGTAAAAGACTGCAAAACAAATAACCCTCTAAAGAGCCGTACGTCGTACACGCCGCGAGGCGGTCGCAGAGCGCGGCGGAAAACAATAAATACCCAGTCTGGAGCTCGACACTCGTGACGTGGGCGAAGCCGGTCCAACGGTTTGCGTTCCCGCAACGCGGTTGTCCAGGGGATCGCAGGGCTTAGAGGGCGACACGAGGAGAATGGCGACGGCAAGACGTCGCCGGAAAAGCGAGGCGACCAGCGAGTGGGAATACACACAAAGAATAAGACAGGTAAAATGGGTAGTGTAGAAATAAGAATCACGGAGAAAGAAGGGAGACGACAGAAGAAACAAGATGGGATATAACAGAGGGAAGAGTGACGAAGGGGAGGAAGCACGGGAGACTAAGGAGCGAAGGACTAACAAAGCTGTGGCAGAAAAATAAGTGCAGGAAAGTAGAAAAATAAGTGAATCTGAAGACGGAGGAAGTGGAACATGAGAGGAAAGAGAGGGAGAAATGATGAACAGGAATATAGAAATGAGTAGAAAGTAAAGAGAGGAAGAAGGACAGGTGTGGAAAAAAGAAATAAGAACTAAGAGGGTTGGCGCGGGGAATGGGGATGCCTGAAGAGGGAGGCAGAGTGGGGCGGAGCGCGGCTGACGGGCGAGTGTGGAGGGGCGGGCGGGCGGCCATGCATCACGGGTGCCGGTCGACAGAGCTCGACAGCCCGCGGCGGCAGCGGCGGCGAGCGGGGGCGGCGAGGAGCGGGGGAGGAGCCGCGGGGCCTCGTGGCCGCCGGTGTTTGTGATTTAGAGCCGGCGGTGGCCAGCTGGGGTCCGCGAGGGGGTGGCCCTCTGGCAGCCCCGCCCCCGGCCCCGCCCTCGCGGCGCCTCGGGGACCTCCCGGGCGTAGGGCTGCTATCGCCCGCCCACTTCACCCGTCGCGATTTCCAGCCTTCACTCGTTCATGCCATCGTTGTCTGTTCCCAGTCCATATTTTTTGTGATTGTCGGTCCTAGAAGTATTTATCGCCTCTCGTGTTTGAGGACATGTTTGTTTCTGTTATTTTTTGCAAAATTCTTCACGTTGATTTGTTTATTCATCGTTACCTATGTCACTTACTTCCAAATGCGTTTCACAAACCATTACGAATAGATTTGTTACAAAGCACCTAACTTACCATATTCAATAAAGGACAAGTTGAGAAAAAGACAGTTTCCATTTACACTGAATTAAATACTGAGTATTTTTAAATTAAATCTCGGAATTGTGAAATTAATTAATTATGTTGATTTCACGTCGGAGCTAATGAGCTTAAGATATATAATAATAATTAAAAGAGTATTGTTCAATATCACCCTAAAATCTATTTTTACATCAACCCAAGTTAAATTAAAAATCGCCCTCCTTAATTACAAGATATGTATTTTACTATATTTTTGGTCAAGAAACACCAAGAACTCCTCTATCTACATTTGATACTACCTCTTCCCGACGTACAATGTTCAATACCATGCTTTGTTTTCATTTCCTCAAAATTACGTGGGAGATCGATGTTTTCCCACACATCGGAGGATATCTAGAACATAATGCAGACAAGAACAATTTGTCGTACGCGCGGGTAATTACGTGGGCGTTGGCTTAGGCCATGGTGGGTACATGAACGCCATAGTGAGCGTCAGAGTGAACGTTGGAGAGAAAGTAAGCTCTGGCCCTGGCGTTGGTGTAGACGTTGGCGTAAGTGTAAGCGTTGCATGTGTGGGTGTACGTGTAGACGCTGACGAAGGCATTCGCGTGGGTTTCAGCGTTGGTGCTAGTGCATGTATTTCTGTTGGTATTGGATTGGGAGAAAACGTTAACGTTGGACGTAACGGTGATCTTGCTATTGGCATGACCGTAAGCTTCGACATTGGCGAGGGTGTCAGCATTGACGTTGGCATGGCGTTGGCTAGGGTGCACGCGTTAACGTTGGCTTGAATACGAGCGTTGACGTTGCTGTGGGTATTAGCGAAGATGTAAGCGTGGACGTTGGCATGGGTGCGTGGGCGTGTGTTAACGTTGCCGTCGGTTGAGGCGTGTGCGTGGGCGTGAGCGTTGGCGTCGGCGCTCACGTTGGCATACGCGGTTGCGATAGCGGTGTTAGCGGTCGCGGCGGGGGCTGTGGCAGAGCCGGCGGCGGAGCTCTGTTATCGCACCGGAAGTGACGTTGATAAACGCCTGCAAATGGCGTCGGGCGCGCACCCCCGCGGCCCAGGCGCACTCAACGCCGCGAGCGCCGCGCTCCGCCTGTCGGTGCGTCATGGCGGCCGGGGCTGAGCGATGCGATCAGCAGCGCCCTCTTCGCGTCCCGAGCGCGGGGGCGCAATCGTTTTGCGAGAGGGGGCCCGCGTTTTTCAGAAACGTGGTAACGGTGACCAAACATCTTGAAGGACAAAATTCCAAATCTACCGCGTTACTTTGATCGAGGCACACTGGATGAACATATTCTGTGACATTAGCATCTTCTTCTTCTTTTATGTAGGTTGTACACCCGCTTTGATTCACGCTTCATCCCGGGGATTAGTTATATGTTGACTGCATATTTTCTCTCCATCTTTTATGCGTCCTTCTACGGTTTTTCCTTCCTATTGGTATCCTATCCAGGGATAGGATAACACCAGTCCATCACCACTCGTTCGTGTGATGTGGTTACTCCATTCTTTTTTCCTTATTTTCCCAAATTTGGTAATATCACTTATTTTACAGTGGTTTCGTATATCCTGATTTCTTACCTTGTCACTCACTCCCTGTCACAGGACATTAGCATAAAATGAGAATTCTAAAAAGCAGTTTCGCGATGAAAACGAAACATAACAGTGTTTGATTACGGTTTGATAATTTAACGAGTATCTATTCATATTGTAAAAAATGTATGCCAGTCAGTCTTTTTGAGTCCCTCTAGTTCAGAATTGTTCGACAACGACTCCAGATACGGCAAAAGCAGAATGCTCGAAATTTATTTTGAATATCGACTCGAAAACGGGTTTCCAATAGATTGGTTTATTTTTGGTTTCTCTTTGGATGAAACGCTACCTGCCTGCATTAAGGAGAAGAAGAGAAGGAATACAGTAAACGTAAAACCGCCGTTGCTGTGAATAAGTCGATGTTGTATACAATTAAAGCACCTGGAATTAAAATAAAAGATTATGTCGGATTGCAGTCTTTTATTGGGAATATTTCATTTTTATAAATGATTCCGTATATAACTGGCAGTTCGCAAATAAACTTTGAAAAACAAATTGTATTTTGTTTCTAGATTGCAGTTTCAATTACAGGCATGACGGGCAGGTACGATCAGTCACAGCATCAATTCCCCAACCGTAAAGTAATGCAGGCGGCGTTTGGAGGGCCGCTCAGTCGCGGGTCAGGCAGGGCACTGTCGCAGCGGCGACTCCGGGCAGCCGCGGACCGCACCGCCCCCGACTGACTTCCGCGCGCATGAAACGGGTACATGCGCTGCGCTCGTGTTCGACGAACAGCGCCGCAGGGCGCCTTGTCAGCGGTTTTACGCGAGGGCAGCTCGCTTCGCATAGCGCGTGTCGGCGCGGCGCGGCGTGGCATGCGGCGAGGGGGAAGGGGTGGAGGAGGCAGAGCAAGAGAATGTGAGGAGGAATTAGAGCAGCGAGAACGGGTGGATGAGAAGAGGAAAGTCAGTTGTGGAGTTAACAAGGCGGGCGTTCTGGAGCAGTACGAGTGTTGTGCATTGTGTGACGGTGTGAATGCATGCAGCGGGACGGAAAGACTAAGGACAAGAGGAAAAAGAGAATAGGCAGCAGTGAACAGGCCAACAATGATCGTTAAGGGCAAGATGTCACGTAAGAACGCGCAATCTGGGTGTCTAAGTCGGAGAGGAATGAGTCTGGACGTGCCCGAAGTAAAAACCGGGGTCACTAGAGGCTAAAGCGGCCTAAAGATTCACTGCAGCTGAGGAAGAATGCCAGGCAGTAAAATGAAGGAAAAGAGGAAGTCAATTGGCTGCAGTCGCTGAAGTCAACAGCAGAAAACATAGGTGACCAAAATGAAAGGAGGACGAAGATTGAGAGAGGTGGCAACACAGGGTAGTGTGGTGTGATGTGCAAAGATGGCAACGAAATGTGGTGTGGAGCAAATGCAAAGAGAATAGGTAAAGTGATGTGAAGCTGGATAGAGACGCACAGGATGGCGTGAGTGAGGTGGGGTGACAAAGGCTGGAGTGACTTAGCGGCGAGACGGGATGGCGTGAGGTCAAGTGACGTGAAATGGGGTAGAATGGACGCCGTGGCATGGGGTAGGGTGAGATGAAGAGGATGTGATGGCGTAAGATGGGTGGGATGACGTGAATTTTGTGGGATGGCATGAGGTGGTTGGAAAGGGGTGGGGCTGGAGGGTTGGAATAAGGTGCATGGAATGGCGTTACTTGTGTGGGATAGTAAGGTGGCTGGGATGTCGTGGGGCGGATAGGGTTGTTTAACGTGAAGTGACGTACGATGAGCGGTACAGGCGTGGGGTGGCATGATTAGGGTGGCTCAGAGAGAAGTGGAGAGGAGTAGAGAGGAGTAGAGAGGAATAAATAGGAGTAGAGAGAAGTGGAAAAGGCTTGGTGGGCTTGCGTGGCCGACGCAGAGGGAGGGGAGGACGGGTGGTAGGGCGCGAACCAGCCCACTGTACGTCCTCCCTCGCGCCACCGCACAGCAAAAAGCATTACAGCGATTTGTAGCTTCTGCGAGCGCCCAGCGGAGCGTATTCGTCAAAAAGTACGCTCCTACAGTTATCACGTGGTAATCAGGCGTTGGTTCCACAAAGAGAGAAAAAAAAGACTGCCATTGCCAAGGTCTATTTTTCTCTGCAGATGATACTTTTGTAATTTTGTAACACATTTTTATCCGTCGCACATTCAAATTGCCAGAAGTTACTGATATTCCGCCAATACCATTAATTCCCGATGAATTACAAGGCAAGTTATTTGCGTCCGTCACAATGAGCAACATCGACTTTGACATTTTCCCTGTGTGACGGATATAAAAAAAAGACAACATGCAAGGATAAAGGTAGTTTGCAATTTATTTCTAGAATCTCCCAGTATTCCAGTACATTTACAAAACAATTTCTGTAAAATCCTAAATCACTATTAATACAAATCTTATTAAGAATTATTTTTTATGGATATAGATATCCAGAATGTGAATAAAAAAAGATCAATTGTCACTCATTCTCTAGTATTTTGAATAACGATGCTCTATGATTCTGAAAATAAATGTATTAACGTGCACATCGTTTCTTTAGAAACTACATTCAAAGGACGGGGAAAGAGTTCGACGAATTGCAACAATCTGCTTCATTTACTGGCAAGCCAATAGAGATTAGGAATCCTTCCCTCCACAGCAATCCAATAATCTTAATTTAAAGAGAGTTTTAACTCGAAGTAACTTCTTTAAGTGATTTTTCCGGATCGGATACTATTCTTTAAGGACGGTTACGTACACTTCTAAAGGGTTTATCTACTTGTATTGGATTGTTCCCTTAGCCACTACAAAGCTTTTGGAATGAACCCGCACTGTAAAAGAAGTTTTACAAACAGATGGAAAGTTCTTAAAATAAAATGCATAAGGAACGGATTAATAATATTATTGGAACATTTTTTCATACAAACCGATTTTACTGTTACAATTCTTCTTTATCGACCAAAAGGTTAAAAAGTCTTCATTTTGTAAATCCAGATAGATAAAAACTGAGGAGAATATGTACGCTGTCGCTTTCGCGAATCGTATCTGTACTACGCCAATACAGTTTACCCTTCAAAGCCGCTATAAAGGATCAATTTCATTGATTACAGTTAGGGAGATAACTGAGCTCGACATGTTTAATGCACTTACAAAGGTTAATGGCCTTCTATCAAAATGTCAATGACAGATTTCGCGCAAACGCACGACACCTCAAAATGATCATCTAATGGAGAGTTCCATATTTAAAACTAGTGGTGCTAACAGAGTACATTTCTCGTATTATTGATAACGTAAAAATAAAGCTACAAATGAGTGTGTTATCAGTATTACTAGCATCAGGATATTCCGTGAATTCATTAGTAAAAAATAATACAGGTATTTTTCTGGAATGTATTAAGAGAAGGCAAGTATAAAGAACGTTTCAGGTATCACAAACATCGCGACATTCCAAGTAAACGTCCCTCTCGTCCCATAAGTCAAGGCTCAGCAATTATCGGTTTACCTATTTACCCACCGAAATTCCATCGCCGTGACAACTTCAATATGAATTCGACTATGAAAGCAATGCTGGCGTTTAGTTCGTAATTTACTGCAATTGATAATCGATTCACTCTCGACATTTTAGTTTATACGGCATATTCACGATCTAAATTATGACCCTCAGAGCAATTACATACGATGTTTAAAGTGCACGTGGTATCATCCAATGCCATCTGCGACATTTTGGCGGTCGTGTATCCCCTCATTGTGTGATTTCTCCTAATTATAACCTCTACCAGACGGAAGATGCCGCTATTGATAAACTGTGTGAAAAAATTCGAACGCGTGTTTAGAAGGAAGCGAAATAAAATAATACAAACTTTAAAATGTAATATTGCAAAATGAGAATTTTCCTGTGCAATTGTCAAAGTCAGAGGATTTTCAGAGGCAGCAATCCTATTAATTCAAATTAAATTGTGCCTTCTTTTTCCGTCGCGAAGTTCAGACCATCAGGCCTGACCAAGCAAATTCCGCTATGTTTCTCTCACCATCTGGCAGAGAAAGAAGGTATCTCTCAGGCGACGTAATACGCTATGACAGTTTTGCTCAGAGGCTTCTTTTAGGCTTGAGGATATTTTACAGAAAGTATATCTACAACATGGGACAGCCTGCTTCACGTCTCCTCAGAAGGAAGTCATAAGCGGAATATTTTCGGACTTAAATTTCACGGGTTTGATCGCGTTTGAACCAATGAAGTTGGTTACGCTAACCGTTACACCACCGAAGCTACAACACGTAGGCCTGCATTCATAAGGATACTAAGCGGCTCCGTCTGACTTAAAATCTAAAAGACGCATCTGAGCAAAACTTGTAACAGACTCTCCTGTTCAAAGTAAAACCGTACTTCGAGGCCAGACAGCAATGTGACCACAAAACTGCAGCCCTCTCAAGCAGAATCTCACTATATAACAAACGTAAATAACGAATTATTGGCTGACATTGCCGAAAATCGGAGTTTTCGAGACAGGATCACTTTTCCAATTCATGATAGTAATGTTTATGATATGACGAATAAGGTAACATAAAATAAGGCAATTCTCCAAACTTGTTGGAAAATGAACCGTGTTTCTCCCTGCATTGGTAATTAACTGTGGGTATTTGTCAAAATATTTTTTATGTGAAATCAGATAAACGCTTTTCTTTTTCTTTGAATTTCAAAATTAAGGCAAGGGACAATCACAGCATTTTTTATGTACCGATGAATATTGAATTGAGATGGTTATTAATTTAAGGAAATTCGTGAACGTTTCCTCATTACCCTCTCCAACTATCTAACATTTTTAATATTACACATTTTTACATAATGATCTCTTTTGTCCTAATTACTACTAAGAAGCCGCCTTGGTTTTTAGAACCAGGCGCACATTTATAACTCATATGGAAGAATGTTGTTTAATAAACACTGTACCCCTGAGTTCAACCTTTATGAAAAATATGAAGCGACGAAGCAGAAAGGGAAATATAATGTTTCACATTAACGGACTAGTCAGAGGATTTCTTTTAATTGCGCACCAGACACAAAAGGAATATTAAGAAATCACGAAAAAAGAAACATTGCTTAAAAAATTTCCAACCGTGGGATTAAAAAATTAATCAACGGATTAGCACAGTACAAGATTTCGGGATAATCCCATGTAACACCCAGTCGCCCGACGGAATTCGCAATATTCTCAATGAGATCCATCTCGGAGCGTGCACTCGAGTCCGCTATTAATCATCCGCCTCTGAATATGGCCGGGTCTCTTCGCGCAGTTCGCGAGAGAGGGGAGGGGAGGGGAGAGCAGTCGTTGCGACAGCCGAGAAGGGCGGGTCCAGGAGGGGGAAGAGGGCAGAGGGCGACGGCCAGAGGAAGGGAGTAAGGAGGAGAATGGGATGAGAAGTGGTCCGAGGAGAGGAGGGAAAGGGGACGGAAAGGGTTGGAAGGGAACGGAGGGGAGGTTGCAGAAAGGCCAGACAAGGCGGCGGAGGCTGAAAGGGCGGAGCGGAGGTGATGGAGCCTGACAAGTGCGTGGTGGGGGGAAAGGAGCGGAACGGAGTCTAAATAAGGCAATGCGACACAGGTTATTTTATAATAGAGCGGAACGGGAGCAGGGGAAGCAGTGAGGCACCGATCCAGGACGAGATAGTGCGATGCCGGACGGCTAAAATGACACGTAGCGGAGTGAGAAGGGTCGTATTCGAGAGAAGAGGGCCAAAAAGATGAACAAGCAAGAGATCAACACGGGGGTGAGGCGAGGCTGTCCTACCTTCCAGAAACCGAATGAGTTGGAATGGGGCAAAGCGAGCGCAGCGATAAGGTGAGAGGAGGGGGAAAGAGGGAAGTGAGACGTGGTGGAAGGATGTGCGTTGGGTAGGGTGCGCGGGTTGTGATGTGGGAGGAGGGTCGGAAAGGGCATGGCGAAACGAAGAGGCGCGTGGCGGGGAAGGGAGGGACAATGCAGGGTGGAGTACGAGGCGGAGCGGTGACGCAGGCAGGGGAGAGGCTACAAGGATGAGAAGGAGCAGGGAGAGGCAGGAGTCCAGAGATTGAAGGGCAGGGAGCGGGGAGAAGCAAATTAGGGTGAGGAGGGAATGGGCGGGTGTCAGGCGCGAAATCGGGCGATGGCAGGGGCGGGAAGTGAAATGGGCGTGGGGTGGGCAGAGACGAGTGGAGCAGGGCGGGCGGTGAGTAACAGAGCGTACAGTAAAGGCCCAGCGGCCCACCAAAGACGAATCCCTAATTAAACGGATGGTGCCTCCGCGCTGCTTCTTCCGAGCTGTCCGTCTGCGAGGGTCCTCTCCGAGCTGCGCTGGCACCGCTGGGCTCTCCGCCCTGCACTGTCGACCGGTCCCGCTGCGTGCCCCGTCATACCTGCGCCCACGCGCCTTTCCTCCAGCCTGCACTCTCCGCGGGCGCAACCCACGCAACACTCCGACGCCAAAGAAGTTGGGATACCAGCTCTCTATTCCGCTCCACTTCTTCCTCGCAGCACACGCAGTTCACTAAAGTATCTTTCATTGCATTTGCTCGTTTCCAGAAATTCCTAGAACCTTCCTGCCTCGCCGATTTGTTTACTTACTTATTAAAAATATCATTTAAATAAAGACCAAACGAAACATTTTACAGTGCTAATGTTCTGGAATGTAAAAAATAAAATTTATCGACCTGCAACAACACAACTTTTGAATTAAAATACAAAGAATTTGAGACAAGAGGACGGAAATTCACAATTAATAATAATACAATTAATTGTAATTACATATTTTAGTTAACATGAATTATCGAAATATGTCCCTTTAGCTCTGGAAACATTCGTTTTTAATAAAATTAATAGATGACAGTTTCGAATCATATGAAAATTTTGATTTTAGTGCTAAAAAAATACAAATATTAAGATTCAAATATTTGAAACATTGATGATTTACCATTCATACTCTTATATTTCGTTTACATAGTTAAAGACAAGAAACAATAATATACCACACAGCCACAAACAGCATTCGTTGCGTCCTTTATATTGAGCCAAACTATTTTGGTTTGTTTAATAAACGTGGAAAACATCACGTTAAACCAGTCGATATAATTATTTCGCGTGCCTTAGAAGAAAGTAGAGAAGAAACATTATAAAGAAGAGAAGAAAATAAATGTGCTGACAACACATTAATTAAAATAATTGCATGCTAAGATAAAATACTGCAAAGTCGACTCTACACCCAACTCCACAGCACGCACTACAATTTATGGGGACATTTTAATATTGCCAACGCGAGGCCAAACACCCGACGAATATTTTACGAAATTTCCGAAAGTAGTAAAGAACTTGAAAAGCTTCGAGAACGCAGTATAAATCACTAAACTGCATCCACTCGCTGAGATGCAGGGGGAAGTAACTGAATTAGTAAGAACAAGTTCGGGGACCATTAAGCGAAGAGCACATTAAAATTATTCGCCCGCGCAGTTGCACAGCCATTCCCTGCTCCGGAAGCGGAAGATGTTCCTTTTAGATACTAGGAAAAGAGTCAAGGGAAGACCGTTGAGAAAGAATTGCATAGAGGCTGTTGACCATCATAACAATAGTATAAACCGTAATAATAATAATAATAATAATAATAATAATAATAATAATAATAATGTAAAGAGAACGGCATACATGCAACTGAATAAGGTACAGCGCAAGTCCAGCAGTCTATATCTCCAATACGGAAATACTTTTTTTTCCATGACCTAGACAATCATGAGTTGGATTAAACATTCCGGACATTACTGTCCAGTAACGGAAGTAGTAGGTATGAAGTGTACATAGACGTGGCCAACCAAGCTTTGTCCAATGCAGAACGATAAGAAGCACCAACTATCTTTAAAAAAAGGGAAAATTATGGAAATGGACGATCACAGAGTCTTATTAGTAATATTGGAGAGCTGGTGTCCACCAAACGGACGGAGCCAGACCTGACAAAAAGCCTGAGCTCCCCGCCTGAAGGCTGGTACAGTATATTAACTACAAGCGATCTCTCTACTCGGAAAAGTATATAGTATCCTGCAAAGATACCTGCATGTTTGGTCTGTAATACACAGATGGCAGAAGTGGATAAATAAAAAATACGATTTGCAATGTAATACGACTTTCCAATACCTTCAATCCTTAGAAATAAATTACAAATTTTATCACTGTACCTACGAGAAAAGCATTTTCTTATGTTAATTCTTGATTTCGATAAATAAATAAATAAATAAATAAATAAATAAATAAATAAATAAATAAATAAAATGTCCATCAACACTCAAGAGCCTCCATGCGGATGAAACATTTAGCTTCCCCATCCATCACCTGCGTTAACACTCGAATAACACGTCCCCGCTGGCTCCGGCATCATCCGACACCTGCGCGTCCCGCGCCGTATCTGGCGAGGCGACGACAGCGTGGAATGACTGTTTGCTTAGGTGGCCTTGCGCGGGCGCCGGTCCCTGCGCAATGGCCGCCCAAATTAGCCGGCCATTTGCATACCATGCGCGGCTACGGCTGCCGCCGGAAACAGCCGATTGCACGGGAGACCGATCGGTAAACGCAGGGACGGGGGAGCGAGGCGCCTTGATGGCCCAAGACGGTGCGTCCTTGCTCGTGCTGCACAATGGGTCCAAATGGCAATGAAAGCACACATAACGCGCACCAATCGTTTCCTATATTATTGTACTAGAATAGATAAGTTATGCAGCTCCTACATACAACCAGTATTTATATATTTATAATTCCTAAAGAAAGATAATTCCACGAAGACGTGACGAAATGACCTCCGACTTTAAAATTATGTAGGATTTGCTGAAGAAAAAAAACGCATCTAAATATGCATGTCAAACGCCAACCCGCAACACTGGGGCAGCGCAAGTGTAACGGTTTTATTCATCAATGCACTTCAACTTCGCCGCGGATTCAAATGGCTACAAAAACGCTTATACCGGGTACCAATCATCTTAGTACTTATCATTTGAAAATACGTGATGTCGCCCAAGCAAATCAGAACCTTCTCCGGCGACAATAATTACAATTGTTACCTACTGTGTTGCAGTGGAATTTCGCACTGATAACGTTGTACATCTCGATACAACTTCTAGTGGGCAAATGGGGATGTGCCTTTAAAATATTACATTTTGATGAAACAAGACGTACTGAAGTACTTATTGTATACACTTGATTCCTCACATATTATAATTTAAATAAATTAAATTAATGTACCATGAAATATTTTCTTAAGTGTTATTCTTTACCAGAACAATTCCGCAATTCCACTTAATAATACATTACATAATAAACTTTTTTTTTCACAAAACAGCCACATTATATTTAAAGCAAATTAGAAACCCTCTTTCAAATTCCAACACGCCCAATCGATCACTTAAATTCCTTTTTCCTCAAAACCTGTGTAATTGCGACTTATACAGAGCACACACGCTACTATCTACCTAGAACTACATAAAATTCAGTGATAATAACGTGGCTTTGAGTCCCTTTCCACCCACTGTGCCTGACGCGTCCGCTCCGCGCCCTCGCAACTTCGCGGGCGCAACACGCGTTTCTGCTGCGCTCGACACGCGTCGTGACAAGGCGGCACGCGAGCGCCCGCCACAAGGCACAGCGCGGCCGCACGCCGTGTCCACGGTCTCGCGTGTTTCTGGCGCTAAACGGGAGTCAAATTATAACAATTACCAAATCACATAAAAAATACTTTCCCGTCATAAATTATTTGCATCGCCTAAATCGGGGATAGCCGAGTTGACGCCGAAAAATATAGGAGCTGTGTACTCCATGGGTTTTAAATGACGTATAAATTATATTTAGCAACGGAAAATAATAGTTATTTCCAAGAGAATTCCAAAAACATATCATTGCAGAGAATTTTATTTCACTGCTAAAATAATTCACGAACTAGGTGTCCGGCTCCCGGACAACTAGCGGTAAGGCATCAAAATAGTCGTCAGCTTTTTTTGGGGAGAAATAAAGAAAATGTGTGAATGTCGACTGGCGTGTCCTAAAATGTCCTGATGTTTCTAAAATATAAAAATTATGTTGTCAGCACTTGCAAGCGTTAGAATCTGTTTTCAAACAGTAAATATTTAAAGAAAAATGTGTCACCTGTCTTGGCGTTATTTGTCTGTCTTTTACCAATCTCCGCCTGGCTCACGTCAGCAAGACCTCACCTTTCAGTATGCGCATGTCAGTAGGCATACATTACGTGGCACGCAAATGGATCAATAATGCACTGATATTTGAATGTCTACTAACA
Organism: Gryllus longicercus; assembly: GCA_038098605.1. NCBI lineage: Eukaryota > Metazoa > Arthropoda > Insecta > Orthoptera > Gryllidae > Gryllus > Gryllus longicercus. Next base: position 1,970,245 of record JAZDUA010000021.1, read on the forward strand.
GTTCTTCGCGCGAAAGTACTCTCTGTTCCGTTAAGAAAAAATACAATGCGAATTTGTCTATTTGTGGGAAATTCCCGCTTTTAAAGAACGTTTGTCCACGGAGTTCTGGGTTCAGGTAAAGACGCTGAGAGGTACTAAATTTTAAATGTAGAATATTACCTAGCCTGTGTTTTCTTGCAATTAAGCTCGCCGGATTTTGGATAGAAATAAAACAATTCCCAAGGCGCGAAACTTGAAACTGAAAATGCTCGAGCTTAGCCTGATTTTGTGTCAAGGATATCTTATATATGTTTATTAAGCACCAAATTTAAATAAAATGCGAAATCAATGTGGCAATACCTAGCTTAGCCTACATATTCCGGAAATGTGGCAATACCTATACTGAGCCTAGATACCGGAGCTTCATAAAAGAGAAATAAGAATGTGCATAACACATGATTGTAACTGAATATACAGCAGTATATAGTAACTGAGTATACAGCAGCTTCCTTCTTAGGTATATTCATTTTTCTTCTTATTTTCTTCCTACTCCTTCTTAGTGTTCCAACTAATATGAATATGGAATGAAAACAGAAGGGAGCCCGCAACACAACGAAGGGTGCCCGCAACCCACAAACGTCAAGCATGTTTGCTTAATAAAACAATCATCAGACGTTTTAACCCATAAAGAACGGGACCAATTTATTTATGGCTCCTTACGAATCTCATTATCAGACCCGTTGAGCACACGTCCAATGTGTTTGATATGTGCGAGTGTTTCATTTAAACTTCCATGGTTTCTTTTACGTCGTAGTTACGGATAAGAATGTATGACACCCCAGAATTCCTACATACGATATATTCCCTCATGGGCCTCACGGTGTCGTCAAGGACGTCATTTTTTCTCTCTCGTCAATAATGCATTATTTCACTACTTCAAACAATAAATTACTGCTACAGATTAATATTGATCACCTTAATGATTATAACATATATGCACATCCACACAAGCATGAATCTAGCTCGCAACAAATTGGTACAGAAAGCTACTCGTTTTATGACATGCTATTCGATAGTGAACTACTTCCAAAGAAGTAAGTATAGAAGAAAGAGAATGCCAGATTGAGAACATTTATATGAAAAGTGGATTGCCAAGAACGCAGTCTCTTCCCATTCAATGGATACATCTTACACCGAATACGCGACACCCTATTCAACGCAAAACGACGCTATAGCGAGTGTCGTTGCTGGGAGCGGCGATAAAAACGACGCGACTCTATGGCTGGATGATGGTCGATTCGTCTGGAAGAAATCCGCGCGCGGGCGGAGTCGTGTGGAGGGATTACGAGCGAGGCGCAGCCCCTCCGCCCTTTCGACTTTGTCGCCCGGCGCGGAAACCGATCGGCCTCATTGTTTATGGCCCGCGGCCAATCCGCATGACGCACGGGCGTCGACGAGGAATGGGCCGAAACGGGGGAGAGGGAGAAAGGACGGATCGGCCCGGCGGGGATGGAGAAGGCATGCGAAGAATAACAGAGGCAGCAAATTCAGGGGGCTCAAGCCCCCCCCCCCCCCCCCATTAGTTCTATTTGTTTCCGGGCACGTTTATCTACTACGGTGATTATTACTGTTAGAGTGGTGATTTTTTTTCTGACTAGAGGTGTCAGTCTTCCTCCGTTCAAAGGCGAGATCTGGCGTCGACCTACAAGATGGCTAAAGAAAAGTCCCCGATCTAGGAATGTCCACCAGCGGGGAACTGCCCTAGACGGAACACGCTCTGGCTTCCCGACTGGCCTCTCCACATGTATAACAGTGGAGAGCATGAAAGTGTCTGTAAGTAGGGGTGAGGATAGGACAAGAAAGAAAGGAATGATAGCGAGCGGTCCGCGTCTCATTTGTTAGTTTTAATGCCCTGGCATTCACTTGGTATTGATCGGAGAAACCAGGAAAAACTACCGTTCTGAGCAGCCGTGCGCTAGAATTCTCCTCCAGACATCGGCTGAATTCGACCTAGTGAACTAGCTAGGGTCGAAAAGCTGCCACTTTCGAGAACTGAACCTCCCGGAGAAAAACACTGCAGTAACTTCAGTTCGCCGACCCATCTCAGCAGGTCCACATGTACGACTTCCTCTTCTCTGCATACCAATAGAAATAACCAACTTTCACACGGCTTTTTTCCCTCATATGCTCTGAGGTCCTGATAATGAAAACAACACACGCGGAAGATAAAAGAGCAGATAACGTCGAGTCAGAAAGGAAAATGCGGCGGCGGAAAAGGCGGTGGAGACTGTACTGAGTGATAGGAACTCGTCTGATAGATTTCCGTACAAAGGCTGACGATCAGAGGGGTACTGTATTCCCGTGACGTTTGTGTGTCTCAGGGTGGGAACTGGTATCACCCGCTACTGCGTTCGCAAATTAACAGTCATTCAAAATTACTTTCTGATCTGCGAGATGGGACGTCTCTTATGCACCATGATGCCATTTCTCCGAAGAGAAAAAAAAACACATAGAGAAGACTTGTCACAAAAAAAAATTTTAATTATCACGAAATACTGCACTGGCAAACCTAAAACTCCTAACTAATGCCTATGAAACATTACCTTACGGAAAAGTCATTTCGATCATAGCACCGAGCTGGAGGTATTTGGCTCTGAGCATTGAAAGTTTTCTTACTATGGATCGCGTCGTTTTCGTGAGCTAAAATACCCTTACAAATTCGTAAGAAAAGAATATCACACATGACTTTTCATATCGTGATGTTGATGGTAAGACAACATTTAATTATCCTGTATTCCGGTACATAACATTGTTTTGTACAGTGGTACGGTATACGTCATGATCTACCTCATACACGTCTTTTAAACTGTTATAATAGCAGCCAGTTGATTACGAGTCAGGCCACCATGCGTGCAGACGATCTTGTCGCGGATAGCTTAGGTTTTCCTGGTCCAGGGGGACTCATATCTCTAAGAATCATGCAAGAAGCACGATCGTAAGAGATATCGTAGTTGGTCAGAAAATTGTATGAGTTGAATCCGTTAGACGAACAGTTTTTCGCTCCTCTGCACGATGTAAAATTATATTTTCCATCGTAGAATACGCGATCCCGTCTTGCCCCCAAATGTTTGCAAGCAAACTCCGGAGTTTGATGAACAAAGAATACCGATATATTTTTAGATTAATCTGTTCAAACTCTTAAAAACATTTAATTTTTAAAAACATTACATTTATAATCTTTGATATTGGTGTTGGTGCATCGGGGTTGGTAAACTAACATGAGAAAGTCTTTGCGGTAATGGAAGTTGTGTCGAGAAACAACTCTAAAAAAACTTAATGAGATTATGCAACAATACGCCAGGATAGTAAACAATTGCCAGCAATGATATGTGACAAGCAAGGACCATAAAATCGGCAAAGTAAATCGAAATGGGAAGATAAAATACCGGCGTAGAGGACAGCAGAAAACGTAATAAGTTCGTTCATCGTGCTTTGAATAAAACGACTTTGAACTCCAATTTCTAGCGATGAGGGAAGTACACACAAGATACGGGTTGGCCTGACTTGAGTGACGTGCGTGTGTGCATGCGAGTGCGTGAGTGCATGCGAGTCCGTATGTGCGCGTGTGTGGAAGTAAGCGGGAGAGATTCAGCCAGGGTATGTGGGAAGCGTCCTAAATCCCCAATCCTCAACTCGTGTGCACAGTGACAAAGCGGTGCCGCTTTTTTATGGGCTCTTCACACACAGCGAAAAAGCTCAGGGTTCCTTGGACCAAGCTAGCCCACGCTCACAGTCTCGCCCTCCAGACAGCTCCATTTGCTACCACAGCTAGCAACTATGAAAGATTTATTGCCCGAAATGCTCTACGGGCACACGCCTTTTAAAAGCAGAATAAGCAATGCAGCAAAACCCGTTGCTTTACTACTAAGCAACCTGTTTTAAGCAACAACAATATCCACTAGCATATATTTAATATGGTACGTGTACAGCGAAATACGTTTCGAACTTTTTCACAGCAGTTCCCCCTTCGCCATAAAATTATAAACATTTCACACGATACAAATTCTATACCCAAGGGGGATGCATTGAAAAACTTCATCGTACAACTTTATTTTTAATCTCTGTTTGAACTACAGTTAATAACTTCATAAGGGGTATGGTAAACATCTGATTGCCAAAATATTGTGAGTGTTAATTATCAATAAAAGCAATTTCGTTCAATAGGATTGAATAATCTTAACCAATGACCAATCATTGCAAATTTTTAAATGAACGAAAATGACAGAAAAAAAACTAATATAATATGAGAAACGAAGAAAGTTGTTCTGAAAGTCCAAAATGAAGACGAAGAGGAGTGTAGACAAGTGATCAAAGCACAGAACCTAAGAATGAACGTGCGTGAAAATAAATAAGACCCAACGAGAGAAGCCAAGCACCCAGAAAGCTATTCGATATCCTGGAAAACATAAAGGAACTAGTTCTGACGCCAGTTACAAGGGGAAAATATGTGAACAAGTGATAAAGACTAAGAAAGAGAAAAAGAAGCATTAAAGTAATAAGCCCAAAACAGGTAAAGGACAGACAGCATAGAGAAATGCTTGGAAATATGAAGAAAATGCCTTGTCAGATATGAAAAGCGAGCGTCAAGAGTAAACAGCACAGACAAGCGACAAAGATCGCGAGGAAGAAAGAGCCAGAAAATATAAAAGACCCGACCGAGATGCGAGGCGGTCTGCTCGTCGTGGGAAGCAGGGCAGGAAAGAGCGGAGGGAAATTTCACTACGATGCCTTGCCCTCGGCAGAACCCGAGCGCGCCGGTTGGCGGATGCATAAAACATATGCCGACCATTCGCGCCATTCCGTGACGTCATAATGTTCGAACGCCGAGCGCTCGCCTGAAAAATCGCTTACTTTCTCTCTCTCTCTCCCTGCCGTCACCCGCTCCCGAGTCGCGTCCGCGTCACGAGCTACACACGAAGATCCAACGTCTCGGAAAAAATTCACTTTGCCTCCGCAGGAGTGTAATTGACCAGATTTTAACCACATCGCGCAGCTGGAAGCATATTCATTCATGAGCGATGATGTGCTAAAAGGCAAAAGATTATTCTGTAAAGAAGTAACTTTGGTACTGGAGTAAATTGTCAAGTTAAAATTTAGCGAGACAAGCTTTATGAGTTACATTTTAATTTCAGGATTTTCATATCCTTGAAATGAAATACGTCGTAAAAATTACCGGTTTCCAAAAATCTCCAATCAGAAATAATTTAAAATTATCACATCGACACATTTTGATTCTGTAGCCTCGGATGCAGTTACCATCACTAAACAAGTTTTACCGAACTACACAAATAAGCAACAATGGAGGAATGTTTCAAGATACCTTAAATAATATTTTTTTCACTTTAAATCATTCCCTAGAGTATCTTTATAGGTACTCCAACATGCTAAGAAGCTTCTGACAACTTTGCATACTAGTTCGCCGAGTTATTTGACGAGAACTTTCAACAGAGATAATATTCCTGCGCTAGAACACATCTCAACATCAGAACAATCTCTCAGCTCATGTACTGAGCTCAATACTTCTGAGAGTTACGTAAACCACAAATACTGACAGTTTTGAGAGTCACGTAAACCTCAGTTAGTGGCAGTTATGAACAGGACAAATCGAAAACATTCGATGACAGATGTAAGAGTAACAGCAAGTGGAAAAATCTAGGAAAGTTGCAGACGATACAACTGCAAACTATGAAGACTAGTGTATCATTAGGTGAACTTGAGTTTTAACAATTTTAATTGACATCAGAACCCTCCTTATTAGCAATGACTGCGGCTGGGAAACGCTCTACGTCTGATGTAGCCATATGTTAACCGTATCATTTGTTGCTTTTCGACTACTAAGATATGACTGCGTCATAGCTTAGAACGTCAATCGTGTGACATCAGTTGTACATTGCATTACCTCAAGAAGTCGCAATCGGGTATTTTATCTTATATAATGATTACTAAGTCTTATAACTGTACCTGAAGTGAGCGAACTATTTTTATGGATACGTATTTGTCATTACGATGGTATGACATGAATTATAATGGAAGTACCTTGAGAGCGATTGGGATGAGGTCCCCGTCCTCAAGGTATTTTACTCGTATAAAAAGATGAATGATTGCTATTTATCAAAGTTACTCAATACAAATATGAAGATTTCGCGTGCCATGGGGATGCCGGCGGGGAAATGTGGCCCACGCAAGCCCCGCCGGGGTGAGGTTCCCGAGCGTAAAGGCAGGGGGAGGGTGCGGAAGCGGGAATAGTGAAGGCTGAGGCGAGATCCGCTGGCCGCGTCCGTCCTTCCCGTAATTCGGTTGCTCCAGCGCGTTGGTGGCGCCGGCTGCCGGCGGTTGCTGGAGATTACGGAGCGCCGTGTGAGCCCGTATTTCCCAGGAGAAATTCGCCCTCGCTATAGCCTGCATTCTTTCCGTCCGCCGTCGCCGCCTTCGCCACCGCAGCCTCCGAGCCGCCCCGTCCCTGCAGCTACGGTTTCCGCCATCGCTTTCGCTGTAAGCGTATCTGTCACCCCTTCCTCGCAACGACTTCTACGGGGAGAAGAGGCGCAGGCCATCTATTGATGTCACTGCGTTGCCTCTGACAGGGAGGTCCTACTAGGTTCGAGTCCCGCCGGTGACAGGATTTTTCGGCACTAGCTCGATAGCTAGGTTGAGTTGCTGTCTGGAAAAGAAATCTCGCGGCCGGCTACACAGGTCGGTAAGTTTCGTGATTTCCCCTATCACCGCCAGGCAAATACTCCAACAAACGGGCCAAGGACCACGCGATCTTACCTTCCTCTTACTTGTCCTATCCTAACCCCTTACACACGTACATGCTCTACACTATCCCACATGCCGGGGGGACCGGCCGCGAGCGCCGAGCTTCTTCAGACTGGGGAGGTGGGAGGTACCAGATTGCGGAATATCCACCTAAGACGACGTAGGTCGGCGACAGCCAGCGCGAGATAGATCAACGCCACCTCTCGAGATAACACGTGCGGTGCTACGGACCTTAGCAGTGGACGTGCTGGAATCACTAATGAATCAAGCCAGCAACCGCTTCAACTTTATCACAACCGTTCCTACAGCAAACATCTCTACCCCGAACACAACAACCTATACTACTGCCTCCGTCACCGCCTCAACCGCTTCTTTCTCGAACCCTCCGTCGCAATCACTTCCACTCCCGCATATGCCGAATCCATCTTCGTTGCAATTGTCCTCTTCCCAACAACTTCTGAGGCAACCATCACCACCCCCGCCTCCGCCGCTACCGCCACCACTCCAGGCGGTGCCTCCGCTGCCACCACTTCCACCCCATCTCCGTATCCGCAGCAACCGTCTCCGGCCCCACAACCAACACGTTCACGCTGTAACCGCCTCCACCCCGCCTACATCGCCACCGCAACTTCGTCCTCCTCCCCACCTCTGCCTCCACCCGCACCTCCGCCCGCCGCGAGTGTGTGGGTGAATGCGCCCGTGTGTATGGACGCTTTCCTCCGCGATCTCAAAACTTCCGGCCGCGATAGAAGTTTGCCTCGTGACTCGGTCCCCTTTCCCGAGAGGTTTATATTCGCCGTGCGCGAACTTTCTTCGCTACCTCGGCGCTGGTGAGGCTTCTTTATCGATACATTCTGTGTTGGATTCCGTTGCGCTCCATCATGCGGTGGTGGAAAAACATTTTCGCATTAGACTTACGTCTCCCGCTCTTTTCTTGCAGCTAATTGCGTGGGAAGCTCGTTCTTGATTTAGAAACATTAGTTAATTGGCATTCTATCCAATAAAACGATATAATTAACAAGGGACACGGTATATATTTGTTAAATTAATAATAATAATAACAATAATATGTCTAGTATGGAAAAATAAACCCTGATAAATAAATCTGAAAGGTTAAACATATTTGTACAGGAAATGACCATTTATTCGAAAATTTGTTGCTAGAACCTTTGCATGCGTAGTAATAAAATCGTTTGTAGTGGATTACTTTCAGTATACGAGAAATAAAAATCAATGTTTTGCGATAAAACGTTTTCATCACATAGAAATTCTTAGCTCTTCATTGGCAGACATCAAAGTCAACGAAACCCATTAAAGAACGGTATTCTAACGCGGTATAATTTTTGGCAATACACAAATTAACTGACAAAGCCATAAAATCGCTGGTCTTCTTTTATTCTGAGTAATGGCTTTTAAATAGTATAATTTCTCTGCAAATATAGTGCAAAACACTCGTTCAAAAAAAATTTCTAACCATCAATTCATACAGTGCCAATTACGAATCACCAAGCGTGTGTGGTCCATTTTGATCCAAATGTCATCGTAACTAAGGGGTGTGGTAGATTCCCATGCAGATGCACAATGTGGCCCGTTGTTCTGTCTGTGGATGGAACACGAGCGATTTCAAATGCATCCTACACATGATTTGCATGCGGAAAGCGCTGTGAAGGCTTGATCTCTGGGCGGAGCGGTACTGAACGGGAGAACCCAGAATGGGAGAAAATAGCTGGAAGAGCAAACATTCCACGGGCGGTGTGACAGGAAGTAACATGAATGGGAAGTAACGTGAATGGGAAGTAAAGTGAATGGGAAGGCGCGTGATTGGGAAGGCGCGTGAGTGGGAAGGCGCGTGAGTGGGAAGGCGCGTGAGTGGGAAGGCGTTTGAGTGGGAAGGCGCGAGAGTGGAAAGGCGCGTGAGTAGGAAGGCGCGTGAGTAGGAAGGCGCGTGAGTGGGAAGGCACGTGAGTGGGAAGGCGCGTGAGTGGAGGAACGCGTGAAAGTGAAAGAAAGCGTGGGTGGGCGGATGTGGGTAAAAGGGGGAGCGTGGGGGAAGATACCGATGTGTGCGTTGTATGCGAGACAGATGTGGGTAGAATGAACACAGTGTTCACGAAGGATATACTTGCACGAGGGGCGTGATTTATATTCGCACGAACCGTTTCCATAGTTACGACACACGTTATAGAAATAGTTTGAGTTCAGTTTGCTCGTTAAAAACCTAAATTTTGACATTTTTAAGATGGAAAAACTAATGACTAATTGATATTGTAACAACTCACTAATTTAATTTTCTGAAAGATGGGAAAAACTCGATTAAGTGAATGAGTTAGATAATGGCAGCAGCTTTGCTTCCATCAAATCGCTTCATTTGACTTTCAGGAATATGTCATCCTCGGGTCGAGAATCCCGTGGGCGCTGCAGAAACGCCAAGAGCACAGTCTTGCAACTGCGGAAGCGACTGTTAGAGATGGGCCACCGAGTGGGGAGTGAAGGCTGACGGAAGGACCATGGAGACGTCTAGGACGGTCGAGGGACCTGAACAGCAGGGACGGGTTTGCGAGGAATGGACAACAGTGTTTGACTGTAGGGAGAGGATTTCCAGGCGTGGGTGGGGTGAAGAGATTGCTGGGAGGAGTCAGCGGGGCGGGTAGCCTGGACAGGATTGCGTGGGCGGGGCTGCGGGAAGGAGCAATGCGAGCAGCGCAGTATCGAGGAAGCGGTGACGTCATGGGGTGGGGCAAAGGGCGGAGTGGAGGGGGAAGGGGCGGGGGAGGCGGGCCTGTAGCGAGCCACCCTCGGGAGGCTGCACTCCGCTCTGTTTACCCAAGAGGCCTCACGGCGTCTTCACCAAGGGGCCTCGGGTCGCGGAAGGAGGAGTTTGGAGTGAAGGAGCTGGCACTGGCGGAGGGTAACAGAGTGGAGAAGAAGCCCGCAGGTGTACGACTAAACGTTAAATAAAGGAAAAATAAAATAAAGATGCCGGTATGATTTATTTTGTATAAATTTCAAGTATCTAGGAGACTTAGAAAATGATAACAAATGCAATCTTAGATGGCTACGGCTTCTGAATGTAACCGTTTGAGTGCTTTTACGAGTTGTACAGAGTATGAGCGAAATGTAGGAGTTGTCACCAGATGGACACGCGTTTCGGACGTTACTGGTAAGAACATCATATCAGCCGGAGGCCGGTGCAGCTCAGGGAACTTTTGAACGTTGCAGGTACACATGTTGAAAACTGGAGGACCAGCATGTCGTGTTCAATATCATATTCTTTGGAGAACAAAAATACAAATAAAATTTCCAATTTCAAAAAGTGACAACAGTTTACAACAGCAATTTGTGTACATCCGTTTTCCTCGAAATTACAAAATTGTTACAATGTCCAATGTCATCAAACAGTGACAATGCCATATCGACGAATAACCGATAAACACTGGTGGTTTGACGTGACAGCTCCATTCAAGTACCACATAAAATCACTACAATAAACTATTTCACAAAGCAATAATATCGCAGAATATCCGGCGAGGAAGAAGTGGTGGAGTTGGAGACGTAAGTAATAGTGATTGTGAAACGAGGGTGTTAGAACAGGGAAACTGCGTATACGCCGAGGAAAATGGCTTGGAGAAAAAGTCGGAAGATGTGGAAGCCGTGCCTCTAGCCCCCCCGCTCCGGCTGGAGGCGGCATTCGCAACCCGCTCTGAAAGACGGCACGGTGGCGCCGTGTTTACACGTTTCCAACCTGTTAGAACCCCACGCTGAAGTACTTCCGCCTGCAGCTGGATATCCGCAAGTATAACACCTTTTCCCATTTCACTCGAAAATATCAATATTTTTTAACGTGGTAATTTTTTTTCGAAACGATCTGTTCTCGTGTTTCCAAACAACTTCTCCGATCAGAGATACACACAGAGACAGTTAGACACAGAAAAACAAGAATAGATACAGAGAAATCCAGTGAGAGAATGATAACTATTAACCCCATTTCTGCACAGTAACCAATGCCACATTGATTGAAAACTATAAACAAATCCCCCCTCCCCGAAGGTATATTTTGTTTTGTTTAGACGACTGCACTCTAAAAAGTAGCATAATTCATTAGGTTGCAGATCTATCTACTCGGGAAAATCTTTCTCAAAAAACACAATTTCTCTTAAGACACTTAACATCCTCAATTTTACTTCACACACACACAAAATAATTCACTAACAAACTCAGTCATCGTAGAAGCTAGTAAAGAAGCATTTCTATACACGTTTGGAAAAAAAATGTTTACCATTAATATGAAGCTTCAAATTTGGCTCAGAGGAATATGATTAGCAAGCGCCAACAGCAAACACCAAAATTTATAAAAATCGTCACTGAAGTATTGAAATGCCTTTTGTTTTCTGCAGCACAAGTATGAAAGAGCGATTTTCATTGCGCTTAATGAACGCATTCGTTTGAGATTCCTTTGCTGTTAAACAAGGACGATCGCGATGTTATTCTTCTAGTTAACCAGCACGCTCATTTGTCATCGATATAAAAATATCTCCTCATTATTTGTTGACAATTTTAAAGGAAGAAGCACAATGAGTTGTGTTCCCGGAACTCTTCCTTGCCTCACACATTCCACCTCTACCCCGGAGACCTAGAAAACTTCCAGCTGCGACTCACAAGAATCGTCGAGTCTGCACGAGCCTCAGCCAACAAGCTTTTCTTTTATACCCGCAAAATTCTTCCAAGAAAAAACCCCTCTCGTTGCGTACTAGTGTTGTGTAATACCTCGGATAGTAAACTCGCCGATGCGGAGGATCTTCCTTGCATTTTTCGCCGCAAAAACAGATCCGCTTCGCTAAGCCAGACAGGTAATCCGGGTCGTAATGGAAACGAGGGATTTACGCCGCAGCGACAAAATGAAGATCCGTGGAGGTGGCGGCGGAGGCGGCGGTGGCGGTGGCGGCGATGGCGGAGCTGGTCACAGCAGCGCCCGCGTAAGCGAGCGCTTCTCGCAGAAAAAAAAACACTCGGTTGGACAAACCGACAGGCGGAAAATGAAAAAATGTAAATAAAATACGAGCGTCATAACTTGGGCGCCCTGCTACTGCGCTGCACCACGGAGACCATGCATTCACCTGGCACATGCAGGAGGGGGGAGGAAGACGTGTGGACAAACAACTCACACTGTGTGTGCTTCTCTCTGTCACTCCGTGTGTTGCTCTCTGTATCTCCCTCCCTGCCTCCCCCCTCTCTCTCCCTCCCTGCCTTCCCCCTCTCTCTCCCTCCCTGCCTTCCCCCTTTCTCCCTCTCTCTTCCTCCCTCTCTCTCTCTCTCTCTGTATGTATGTATGTATGTAAGTATGTACCCCACTGTCTCCTTTTATCTCTGTCTTTCTGAAGTCGGATCCAGGTATCACATTCGTATTTTCTCGCAACTGCTGAAGTTTTTATAAATCGTTGTTGATTGACCGCATGGGAATAATGGTGTTGCTGCAAGAATGGATGGAAGTGCACAAGGGGGAAAGTACCATTCCGCGTAGTTCCCGGCCGGCTGTTTCAGCGCCTGTTTGGATCAGATCGGAGGAAACAACTCAAATGTAATCGGTGCAGACCCATGCATGTCTCTGCACATCACGACGAGTTTATTTACTTTTTCCATACCATCGTGCTGCACTTATTCCATTTTCTCGATGAGAATGCTATTGTGTTCCACAATGCAGCAATAAACCATGCATCTCTCATTGTTTTGACCAGACGAACACTCTAAGACCAACAATGAATTTTTTTTTCGAATTCAACCCACAGTTAGGTCTTTGAATCTCCACGAATAAAGTCCTACAACATTCCTTCTATGAACTACGGACAGACCGCATGCCTTCATCTCGCATCCCGTTCCCGAGTCCGCGCACGCGGCTACCACTGTACGAGGAACAGACGCGGGGGTTTCCTTTGCGAAGTGGAGCGGGGCCAGCATAACGAATGCAAATTCCAACAAACGAGCATCGCGAAGCGGCGCAGAGCGTCCGCCGCGGAAATTCCGCTTCGATTGCAGCAGCACTAGACATTCAGACACCACCACCACCAGCAGCAGCGGCGGCGGCGGCTTCTATGAATACATAAATCAATTCTGCATACTTAACTGGAGCCACCGCGACGGGTGGCACGGCCCGCGCGGGCTACCGCCATGTAAAAAGAAGGCCCCCGCTCCGCTAGAATTGTAAATCCGGAGCCGCGCGGTGCCGACACGCCCGGTCGCCATTGTATTCCAGTGGACCGTTTTCAGCCGGGTGCCGCCATCTCCCGACCTCCGCGCGTGGTGAGCACGAGGGAGCAGCGAAATGTCTGCGAATGAACGCGGTCGCGTGTTGCTGACGTAGGATGTGGGCATTAATGAAACACATTCAGCGTCGGTATCGGTATGTTCATTGAAAAACATGCTAATTATATTTTTTTAATGCGACTGCAAAAACAAATAGATAAAAAATATAACAAGCGTCGGACCTTCCATATTTTATCTTTTTGAAATTCAACTGACGTACCGTATTACGTACAGATTCAACAAGGATATTAAAATTTTAACAATGATTCACAATTGACCCGATAGGTCTAGTAAAATTTGGGAGATCAAGACCAATGGAAATATACCTGATGCATGGAAAAAGGTCTAATCATTCAGGCTATGGAGTGATGAAGAAATCCGCATACAGACTCTGAAATACACTAATAGTACTACCCTATATTTCAGTTTCATATCACGCAGTCAGGGAATAAAGTGGAAATCGATATTGCCCTGACGTTGGAGCATTTCTAGCGTAACGTTTTTAGCGCTAGCTCTTCACGTTTGGGTACCACGGATAAAACAAAATCCTTTGATTCATGTGAAATCTGTGGTGAACAAAATGGATTTTTTGTAAACTTTCACGGGGGTTCTTCCCTTCCGGCTGCGTATCATTCCTCAACGCAGTCAACCTCCTCGATATGCCCTTAACATATCTTGTCACATCGTGCAGTTATGAATGAGAAACATTTTTCCAATTCACATTCCTTAAAATGATTTATGCAACATTTCATGGGTAGATATACGAAGACAACGGCCAAACTTGGACGAGATTCCAAAACGTGACTTTTGAACTAGGGGCAAAGTTCATAGATTCAGGTTCCTGCAGTCGCGATCAGCATTACAAAGAACGTATTTAACCAAATTTCCGGAGCACGTGGCGAACCTGGAGTTTGAAATCTCAAATTTAAAGTCAGTGAGCTACGTTTGTCAGTTGAAAATCTATTCAAACTACTTGTCGAAATTTACATTGAGTAGACTTTATTACGATTATTTTTAGCCAGGTATTTAATAATCAGTATTACGCACACATTATAATTAAATACAGATATTTGATTGTCATTGTCCGAGTAATTTTTCTGAAATGAAGCAAAGCTTGTCACATAATAGTACTTTCGTAATACATTCTCATTAAAATTTCTAATCTCCTCTCTGCCACAATTTCGAACGAGTGAATTAAGCAAGTGATTAAAGAAAATATAATAACAAATAAATTAATAGCTTTAATAATATTTTTCCGGTTTCCTTTTAATAAAAGGTTTTTCCCGGAAAAGTAATTACAAGTAGATTAGAAAAACTACACGTTTTATTTCATACTGTTCGTACTGCTCTAATAAAACGAAAGATGGAATTCAGTTTTTAAATGCAGTGGTATTATAAAACATTCTTGTAAATGTGAGGGTTATTTTGAAAAGAACAAAGCGTTATGAGACAAACTAGAGAAATATAATACGTTTCGTACCACGAGAGCAACTGAAATTCCGACTAAGTAACTCGTGCTCTTTTTGATTTACTTAATTTTTTGAAATCATATATTTGCAAGGAGAGCTAAATTTTTGAACTGTAGAATTTACCGTTGTGAATGTATATGTAATCACGGTATTACGAACAAAAGAACGAAGGAAATTAAAAACAAGGGTTACCAGAGATTGGCACATAGATGTTTAGAGATGCTGGCAAGAAATGAACATAGTAAAAACTAATATTTTGAAAAATATTCTGCAGAAATATTTTCATTCTTAACGCTCATTGATACAATATACTAGGTAATAGCAATAAAATTTCAGTTTACATAAACACCTTGTTTCAAACAATTTCAATGCAATTTTGAATTTATTGCATATTACCTTAAGCAAAACCTAAGTAATATACAATTTCTACCGGAATTTAACGATATGACTGTAAAGAATGAACGGAAAGCTTCCAGCTCTTGTGTGTACGCTCCAAGAAAATCATTGTCATTAACATTGTCATTAGTTACCAAATATTTTAATGTAACGAATACAAACTCGTAACTCAACAAAATGCTGATAATATTATCATAAATGGCATAAACATTTATCTCACATTTTACAACATAAAGTAAGCAAACAAACTACTAAGAACGGAATATTTCACAAGACTGTGTGCAGTGCATGTTCTTCGAATGTAAAGAATTTCTACTCCGTGGACAAAGAGGAGCAAAATACAGACTAAAACACAGTAGGCGGTTGCGGCGACTTTCTCTACCCGTTGAGGTTTCGAGTTCGAATTGCGTGCAAGCGGAAAATTAAGGCGGAATGGGGTTGAAAGGGTAGTGTGTGTTGGGGCTGGGTCGAGACGAAGCACGCGGGAGAAGACGTCAACGGGAGTTCGACGAAGAAGGGGAGCGGCGGTGAAGAATGCTGACAAAGGGTAACATATCGTAAATGTGAGAAAAGAGGTCAAGAACTGCGCTCCGGGCCATACCCTCTTTTCCAAATAACCCTGCGTTCATTCAGTTTTACAGGTTTTTATTTTCTCTGCGGCAAAATAACACCTGCCTGATTTTCCTGGTCATCCATATTCATATGCGCAGCGTATCGAACTCTGCGCACGGTAATGCTCACAACACTTGAGAATGTGGGCAACCGCGATCACATATCCCGAAGAAATTCAGGTCGGGTTTCGTTCAGTTTTACCTGCGGCGTTGTGGCCACGGACGCTAGCGGTTGCCCGGACGGCTAGAACCGATCGATCAGACCGTCCCGGATCTCCAGCACGTGCGAGTACCTGCTCATACACCTTAACATACCCCAACCCTCTACCGTCGAGACGCAGGGCGGTCCTCCCGCCACGAAGTCAGCGGAAGCCGCAGGAGCGAGGACCCCAGCGACGAAGTCGGGAGCGGGAGCGGGAGCGTGGGCGACATGGGCCGCCCAGGGGGGAGCAGAGGGGAACGGCCGACTCCGCCGTTAACGGGGTTATAGCCGAGTGAAACGGTTTCAATCAACGGCCGTCCCTGTAAACGGCGCAGCGCCTCCATACGGGCGCGCGAGGGCTAACGAGCTTCCCTGCGGCGACGAGGCGGCGAGGCGACAGAGGCTGAAGAGACACGGGGCGACGCCAGCCCACGGCGCTCGGTTAGAGCCTCTGGACACTTCCACGAAGCTCATTCTAGTGCGTTATGGCACATTTTATTTGTTGGGATTGACTATAATGAAAACTTCGTTTGGAAAGGTTGGAATGTAATTAAGATGGACTTCACGTTCCTCAGTAGAGTTTCGATAAAGAAATATTATTAAATCATCAGGTTTACAAGGGTCAATTAACATCGCGTGTGTGTGTGTGAGTGTGTGTGCGTAGTGTAATCTTAGATATACTGGGGAATAATACAGAAATATAAGAAAAAAATGCGCCTGAAGAAAAAATAGTAGTACTTGTTGGATTGGGGAACAGTGTAAATTATAGTTTCAGCAGTCTGTAGGACACCATACCATCGTTGGCTTTCAATGATTAAAATTATTTCATTTAGTTTCAAAATATTTTTCACCCTGGAATTTTGAAAAAACTCAATGAAAATGGAACAACCAAATAGATTAATATCAAGTCTATTTTTAACTGGTAGAAAGCTGTTATTTCGTAAATCTGAAATTTCTTCCACTATGAAGACGATTTCAAATTTCCCATTTCAATCAAGCAAGCATATAAGCTTACACTTTATTTAATTATTTATTTTAATACAGTATTGTATCAACGGTTCCAGGTACCAATGTATCAACTATTCAGAGAAAATTTCACAAATATCATCCGCTGTCTCCTTGTTGAACCCAAGACATATTTTAAAGCACATTTTTATTTTAGAAAACATCTCCGATATTCCATTTCATAAATTACTAAATCAACCTTCCAGAGTTTTTTTACAAAAAATAATTTTTCAAATTACTGATCTACTCGACGTTAAAATATTCTTAAAATGTTTATTCTTAAAATATTTTAGTGAATATTGTGACATATATATATGTATATATATATATATATATATATATATATATATATATATATATATATATATACTACATATCTCACTTCTAATTATGAACACATTATAAAAGAGCTGCATTTGTTGTTAAAAGGGGTACAGTTTTCTTTAAATAGAATGATTTTAACTTGAATTGGCGTTTCCATGATTGCTATGCTGTTCATAAGGTATTTATGAAACAATTATGTTCTTTTATGTTTGAAAGCACAAGCTATTGTGGTGGACAGATCAAAGTCTAAAATTCTATTAACATGCGATTTCAGAGGGTAAATTATTGGAGTTGGACTTCAGGTAAGAAACGTTTGTGTGTAATAGTAACATATAGCCACCGTGTAATTCCAGTGTTGGTGCTTTATGTTTGTTTTTGTTTATGGTATTAATTGTAACTTTATTATTATTATGATTATATAAACTGATGTCAAAACTCCGCTCATTGTTTTAAATCAGTAAGATCAAAGGTCCAATAGCGTGTGCGAGTCAACTATTAAAATTTTGCTAAGCGATTGACAGAAAACAATAAAATTGCACTGAGTATAAAAAATGTCACTGGAATTTTGTAAAGAATTGACGTAGTCCTCTAAAACCACCCGATAGTGAATTGTGTTCGTATTAAGAGTGCAGTAAATAAATGCAGACACACTTCCAGTCATACATATATCACTTCATCGAAAGGCCTTTACCAATATTTTAAACAAATCTTAATTTCAGATAACCTTTGGAGAAAAATCATTTTTCAAAGTGAAAGTTCAATTGTATCAGCAATGTCCAAGTTTGAGAAACTTACTGAATTAAGCTCTTAGAATATTTATTTTGTCTTTACGTTTCACACATACGTAAATGGGCATCTTTAGTAATCTGTAACCTTGTGCTGAAATTACTTCCACATTTGGACACACTTCTCAAAACCCATCAACACGTACGCTGGTATTGTTTTCCGTGACTGCCTCATGTCACCTTGAGTTTCCATGTAAATAAAAGCCATATAGCGTTCATAGCTGAGCGACAATATCCGGTGCACCTTCCAAGGCGCACATTTTATGTCCGACTTCATTGTTTCGGGGCATCTAATGTTTCGATACCGCGCATGACAGGAAGCAAAAACGATTCGTCTTATAGTTCACGGGCTGTTAAACGGCGTCCATGAAAGGAAAGGAAATTGCTGCTTGGAGAAGTTTACGTTTGATCCGGAGCAAACCATAGGGCGTTCAACGAATAAAGCGGTGAAAATAGATTACATTAAAACTCCATAAAAAGTACTTTAAATGCCTGTCATTAAAATGAATCAAATTCGTTGAAATAAACTCTGCTGACAGGTTTGACGTAAATGATTAACTTTCAGAGAATTTTCAATAGTCTTACGGTCCATGTACTATACATTTTTTTTCGTTTTGTAAGCGTATACTTCATTTAAATTTGCCGGCAACTATATTAAAAATGAAAAAAAATGTGTATGGAAATTGAGAGAAATGTAATAGCAATGTGTACTCAGGGAATTTAAATATATACAAATTTATGTTTGATGAGCCAAAATTAGATATAAGAAATCTCGCACACTGATTAAACATTCGAAGGAGTCGATTATACTATAATCTGGTTGTCTTATTTTAGGTATCGTTGGACTTTAACGAATTCCCAACTTCTTAAGCTCTTTTTGCTATTTTCCAAAATTTCAGGCATCTATATTTTGGTTATGCTGATACCCATTCAAACACTGAACATGTAACTATTCTTAACGTACGAGTATTTGTTCGCTAATGAAACTAGACGATCAATATTATTTAACATTTAGAATACTTTGTATCTGATTTAATTATAATTTTTTCCACGGTTTCTTCGTGATAATTCCTTCATTAATCGCCCTGTAGTTTTACCTAATAGTTTGTTGTTGTTTATTCGTTTAGATATATGGTCTACTTATTTATTGACTATATATTTATGGTGATGCGTTCGGGACATTTTAAGTGGCTAATTTACATTTCATTTTATGAATATTATATTATAATTAAATTTATCCTTTTATAAATATTATAATGAGAAGTTTCGCCTGAAGTTCGCCTGAGATTCATATAATTTGAAAACCTTTTAGAGTTAACAGAAGTATTTGGGAAGGATTTGGATTTAAAAAAAGTATACATGACATTCTCTAATCGTGGACTATTTTTTACGTTAAATCGCAGGCAGGAAGCACAGAATTCCGTCCACACCCGCGGTGAAAGTCGCAGGCGTGCAATACAAGAGCCTGCGTGACGCTCGGAGCTTCGGGAAACACCGACGCAGAGATGCTGCGGACGCCGCCGCCGGAAACGGGCGCTCGCGACGCCGCGCGGCGGCCGGAAGCGAGAATGAGAACGCGCCGAGTCGCCCTCTTTTATTTACAAACTCGTGCGCCCGCCGCCACAACAGCCTCGCGCGGCCGACGCCAACGCGAAGCGACGGTGCCACCACTGGGCCGAAAGCAGAGGAGGGGTGGGCACATCGACTATACTCCGATTTTTCTATAGTGCCCGATGACATATGATCGTTGTTGCACCTCCTGTATCATAAAATGAATCTTTTTAACAGTGGTAAGCAAATTTCTGAGGCCACGAGCCCCGTTGAGAAGGACGCTCGCGAATTAATTAAAGTCCTTCTAGCTCGGGACCTTGAAGGGACACTATGTTTAGACTCTGTATCATTGGGCTCCAAATTCTTGTAATAAGGACGTGTAAAATAGGCTTCTAAGCGAAAAGGGTGTATTGTTTCTTAGACATGCAGTATAAATAGACATGAAACCAACGTTTTCACATAAACGAGTATTTTATTTCACTTCAAGTTTTTCATTGAAAAAATAAATATAAATTACGAAAGAAAACTCAGATACACCAAACGTTTCAGTCAGAATCATTTTATACGTTATGAACCGTTTCAACACTTGTGACATACGTTAATGTAAGAATAAGATAGTAAATAGTCGAATGATTTTTTAATGCATCTTCCAGCCTGAAATAATATGAATTAAGTATTAAAAAATTAACTTTATGTTTGGTTTATTTTATAGAGTACAGTTTCAATTAGATATTCTACTTAGTAACGCTTTTGAGATTACTTATCATTGAATCTATACACGGTTCACCTACATAACCTCTACCCCAATAGGTTCGTTACTAGATGACAAAAGAAACAATCCTTGGCCGTTTGTCTCTTAGATGAACACTTACTTCTAAAAACACTTTGTAAATAAATTTTCAATTACAGAACATTTTGTAACAGGATTAGTTTAAGCTATTAAACATACAATAGACATTCAAATCCCCAAAAATCAATTGTGCAGCCTTTCAATATCGTTTACGCCCACTGCCCTAAGAAAGAAGCGTCGCACGTAAGAGGGGCTCTAATTGCGACAGCTCTGCTCTCTGCCGAGCACCCGGAGAACTGAGCATCCGCGACGTCTCGCCTTCACAACGCGCCGCCGTCGCGTCGCCACCGCTACCACCACCATCCCCGGGAGCGGCAAAGAGAACACTGCTAGATGCAAAGAAGAAATGTGACGAAACAAAATGGGTGGACAGCAGAACCAGGATAGGAATTTTTTCATGTGGCAATCCCAAATAGAGTTTTGTGTGCAATCGTAAGACTTCAAACTACTTTAAAATATTTCATATGAATAACCCAATACATGCATTGTAAAAGATATTGTCTCATAGTACTACATATAACAATCGACGCACGATTGCAAATTGCATTGCGATTGCAAAGCTTTCTGAAACCCACGCGGGCAAGAAATAACAGTGTTTACCCCCAGTGAATGAATTGGCGTGTTTTGCATGGATTGTTGACTGCCAATCGGCCTCAACTGTTATTGTCCTACCGTCCTCCATTTATAAATGTCTTTATTTTTAATATAAACGAAATGCATGTGTGTATGTATGTGTGTATATATAATGCTCAAGAAAATTGCACGTCCTAAATAGTTAGTATTACGAAATGTTTTACAGTTTGGATTTTAGATTTTACGAGAAATGTTTATCTTTAAGTTACATATTTACAACAAAGTGACCTATGTACGCTTTTTGTTGTTGTTTTCCTTGTATAAGTGACTTAAACACCAGTTAACATGCTTTTTTTAGATAGAGGTTCTAAAAAAAACTCATTCGTGATTCCTCCAGAAACGGTTAAGATGACTGGGAGTTCTAAAAAAAACTAATAGAATTATATTAATAGACAAACTTATCATAAAGTATATTTTCGTGAAAATGAGAACTCCAAAATATAAGATTTGAATAGATGGTCTAGAAGAAGTAATCGAATTGAAGGAGAAAATTTGGTTCAAAAAATGTTCAAAGATTAGCAACTTTTGTGGGGTCCGCCCTAATAATAAGTAACATCGGTCAGTGGTTTTATGACAATTTGGAATTGGTTCATTGCTGCTACAAGTTTTTTTAACTTATGCGATGCAGCAATAATATGGTAAACAAGATACTTCAACATTAATATTTGCTCATAACATTATGAATAAAATTGTACAACTACGATGTATGAGTTACGTAGTATGAGAAGTGCTTACTATTCCTACGAAGTGAATCAAACTCTGGCAGTGGACAATACCAGGCCGGTGTAGTACGGGCGCCGACACCGCCACAAATCAATCGATCGAATCATTTATTGTTCAAAATTGCATTATCCCTTCAAAATTGTTCTAAAATTACATTACACCAACACACGAGAGCGCACAGTTTTCAAATTAACGCGCAATGGCATTAACAACTTGCAGAGCGAGGAGCTGACAATTAGTAAATCAAATCTATTTATACTTCTTGTGAACACAAGCCTCAACAATTTGTTAGATTTATCAAATAATATCGGTATCCACATCATTGCTCTAATGAACAGTAACCAGAAATCACAATACATCCTGCATTCATGGTATGATATTGAATGTGAAAGAGAGCAAGCAATTTGGAATGACGAAAACCTGTATATGGTATGTATATTTTTTATACCTCTAGAAGGCCACCATTACAACTTGAAGTTTTGACGCGTATAGGAATAATTTTTGAAATACAGAGGCGAGGCGTGGAAGTTTTGTGTGGTTATTACTAGATTTATCGAGTGTTCGGGTTTATCTGCAGCGACGGAGGGGCGGGGGATGTCGCAATATCGGAGGGTGTTCTTTTTTTAAAAACGCTGAAAACCAGGCTCATTTTTCGACTTTTTTGCCTCTTAATAAATCTTCTGGGCTTCCTTAAGGCAATATTGAAGTTGAAATGTTGCCATTTTATTTGTCTCGAAAAGTTACAATTCTATTAAACACAATCAGTTCATTTAAGTTAGCAAACAAATTCTCATTATTCGTTTCACGAGCGGCAGCAAAAATGTGCAGTCAATCAAAAGTTTCTCTTCAAATGAAAGTCAACTAAATAGTTTTTCTTTCCCTAAACTATTGTAAGTTAAGTCATCACCGCATTCACAGATGATCGGACGCCTTGAATCAGTTGGCAGCACTGAGCATCTGAGTTTTTTAACAAGACATGTATTAACTTGTTTCCAAAATAATTTGAGAATACTGGTAGACAATTATATGAAATTGTAAGAATGAGAATTGTCATAATCATTATTAATTTTTGCCATACATCGTCACCATACGTCAAATTAATTTTTTTAGAGATTATTTAAGTAACGCACAAATGATCAACATCAGTATTTTCGTCAACAAAGTTCACATGGCTACATGTCGGTTGTCAAATGGTCAACCATCCAGATACGAAAATCGTTGATGTCAGCAAATAAAACTTCGAAAAATGCAGTGTATATATTATCCTAGACGTAGGACCATTATCATGTAAGACTAATGTTGAGAACTAGGAATGGGTAGAATAATCACTCGGAAATCCCGCGAATAGTAAAACCGATCTCCTCCTTGCTTAGCTGCCGCTAAACTGATTGACAGTGATCCTCCGCTCTGTGCTTCGCTTGTCCGCTTCTTTCTTCAATTGCCAGAATGCATTACACTTCACATCATATATTTTTTGCTTCACTCGTATTAATCCCAATCGTTGAATTCCTCTGCTAATTCTCCCTTTCACCTACTCTTCAATTGTTCTTTGCACAAAGAAACTTTTCAGTCCAAAAACGTCGTAATAGATAATGACAGCAAAAGGAAGAGAAACAATACGCCTTGGCAGACACATCTTACCCCGCCATCCTCGCACCCAGCCCAGGGTGCTGGCCAGGAGAGCATCCCCACCTCTCCTGAAGTTAATTATACCGTCATCAGGTTTCACGTAGTTTTTAAGTACAATTAAATTGCGGACATCTGTTGCAAATTGCCACATACAGCATTGCGAAATGAAAATCGCTCTTTCTGATCGATCCCTCAGCACGGAATAGTAAAATCGCTCTTTCCGAGCGAGCCCAGATCGCGAAACCTCCAAAACGAGCTTCCGCACTTTCCGAGGAGGACGCCATATTGGTGCCGCGGGGTACGTAGGCTCTCACGGGCGCGGGGCTAATGATGCGTCCTAACGCGCTCGTCGAGCACCGGCAATAAGCGACGAGGCGGCGGGAGGCGGCAGAGGCGGCGGCGGTGAAAGCATGAACGGCCGTGCGGCGCACGTGGCAGACTTTTAAACAAAAAACGGTCGCGGTGGGGGGGGGGGGAGAGCGACAAATGACAAATTCTCCCCCTCTCGTGCCACGATAAATCGGGCGCCGGCGGCCGAATTGCTTCCCGGAGGAAACTGCGGCCGGGCGAAGCGGATGGTCAGTGGAGATGAAAAACGGAAGCGGGAAGACACGGCGCGAGGGGGGACAGCGCGAATGAATTGGTCAGACATGGGATTACGCATTGGTCGGCGTCGAAGGGAGACCATACCAAGATGGACGAGAATAGAAACGAATGTTGAAAAAAAATGCAACAAAAACAACGGGAGAATGATGGGAAGAAGGAACCGCACAAAAAATGAAATAAAATGTTCACAACGGATCTCTAAACGAATCCTCAGTAAACTAAACGACACAAAGAAGCAAACGGGTAGTTAAGTGGTAGACTGGGTACTAAAGCCTTGCAAATAAACCAAATAATCCAACAAGATGAGTTCTATGAGTTCACGGTTACGGCTTTTGGTACTTCTAAACATAAGGGAACTGAATAGTGAATTCTGTAGTCCATCATCATGGTTAATTATGTCAATTTTATTCACATCTTTGTTACGAAAATAGATAAAACAATCGAACAGATTTCACGAAATATTTTGTAAACCTACTGCATTAGTCTCCTTAGGTGAAATGGCCGCTAACAAAGTTCGAAAAGAAAATTTCAGCTATGGCAGTGGTATCGCGACTCATAGTCAGCAAAATAACGTAAGGAAATTCAGAGCCGGGATCAGATAACAATGCCTGAAGGAAGCAAGAAACAGTAAAACTATATGACAGAAGTGCAGCTGGTAGCATTTGCATGGTTCTACAAAAATATATATTACAATCTCTACTAGACAAGATCGAAAAATCTGTTTTAAAATATTCCATAGCACATCACAGGTGCATGAAACGTAACAACACCAAGCCCGGTTCCATCGGCACTGCTGGAAACAGAAACTAACAAGAAAGCAAGCAACCAAGCGAGCCAAAAACCAGGGGCGTAAATCCGACGTAAATGAACGCCACGGAGGCAAGCGCAAAAGAAAGACAACACCGCATGAACGCCCTATGCGCCGTGAATACGTCGAATGCAAGCCGCCGCCGGAAAGAAGAAATTTACGGGGCGCATCTCGGAAGGTGAGGAGGTGGGTTGGGAAATGGGCACACATAGCAATAAGCATGCGAATAAGTAAGTGAGCAAGCAAGCAAGCAGATGGGGCGAGGGGCAAGAAAGCGGGAAGAGAGGCGGAAAGTTGGGCGGGCGGGTGGGCGGGGCGACAGAAAGCCGAAAGGGCAGACAGACAGGCGGGCGAGTAGACAGGCGGGTGGGCAGACAGACGGACGGACGGGCGGACGGACGGACGGGCGGGCGGACAGACAGGCGGGCGGACAGACAGGCGGGCGGACAGACAGGCGGGCGGACAGACAGGCGGGCGGACAGACAGGCGGGCGGACAGACAGGCGGGCGGACAGACAGGCGGGCGGACAGACAGGCGGGCGGACAGACAGGCGGGCGGACAGACAGGCGGGCGGACAGACAGGCGGGCGGACAGACAGGCGGGCGGACAGACAGGCGGGCGGACAGACAGGCGGGCGGACAGACAGGCGGGCGGACAGACAGGCGGGCGGACAGACAGGCGGGCGGACAGACAGGCGGGCGGACAGACAGGCGGGCGGACAGACAGGCGGGCGGACAGACAGGCGGGCGGACAGACAGGCGGGCGGACAGACAGGCGGGCGGACAGACAGGCGGGCGGACAGACAGGCGGGCGGACAGACAGGCGGGCGGACAGACAGGCGGGCGGACAGACAGGCGGGCGGACAGACAGGCGGGCGGACAGACAGGCGGGCGGACAGACAGGCGGGCGGACAGACAGGCGGGCGGACAGACAGGCGCGTGGGCGGGCAGAAGTCGGGTGGGTGGGCAAACAGGCGCGTTGTCGGGCAGACAGGCGGACGGGGGGCAGACAGGCGGACGGGGGGCAGACAGGCGGACGGGGGGCAGACAGGCGGACGGGGGGCAGACAGGCGGACGGGGGGCAGACAGGCGGACGGGGGGCAGACAGGCGGACGGGGGGCAGACAGGCGGACGGGGGGCAGACAGGCGGACGGGGGGCAGACAGGCGGACGGGGGGCAGACAGGCGGACGGGGGGCAGACAGGCGGACGGGGGGCAGACAGGCGGACGGGGGGTGGGCGGGCGAGCGGGCAGGCAGACAGGTGGGCGGGCGGCCACAGGCGGGCGGGCAGACAGGCAGGCGGGCAGGCAGACAGGTGGGCGGGCGGGCAGACAGGCGGGCGGTCTGTTTCCGGATGGGGTGGGTGGGCGGACGGGGTGGTGTGATGTGGGGTGGTGTGGGGGTCGGGAGCCGGTGGGGAGGCGGAGACGACGACAGAGACGACAGGCAGCGCGCGGGAGCAGCAACTCCGTGAAGCGCTTCTGAAAGGGCGGCGCAGCGAGGTCGCGGGGCTCCGGCAGCTCCGGCAGCGCCCGACGCGACGCGTCGCGCGAGGGGCTTTGTGTGTGGGGAGTCATTAGCGAAATGGCGGAGGGCCGCGACAAAACACGACGCGCGCGCCCCCGCGCTGGCGA
This sequence comes from Gryllus longicercus, assembly GCA_038098605.1. NCBI lineage: Eukaryota > Metazoa > Arthropoda > Insecta > Orthoptera > Gryllidae > Gryllus > Gryllus longicercus. The sequence continues at coordinate 1,996,565 of JAZDUA010000021.1, forward strand.
CGACAGCGCCGGAAAACAGTGTTACGACATGAATATAAACGCGTGCACAAAATGTATATTACTAATTTCTAAGGCAAAGGAAAAGAATTGTAATAAAAAAACTTCACAGGTACTTCTATGATGTTTCTATATTTTTTTACAACTTTTGTTGAAAAATAGTAAATATGTAAAATACAAATTCTTTAGTGTTAAAAATTGCACGATTGAAATTTCAAGTTTTCGAAGACATGGGGTCGCCGATCGTGTTATAAAATGAATTCGGAACGGCTGAAAGAAAATTCTACCTCTAAGGAAATAATTATTCACAGGTCTTCAGACAAGATGAGTTTTATTCCTAATAAAAAATACGTACGATGTAAACACAGTTTTTTTTACAAGAATCCGGTGCATACGTGATCAATCATACCATGTAGGCAATGATGCATTCCGGTTGGGGGGGGGGGGGGGGGTTAAAGGGGACATTCACACCCAAAATTCAACAACGTGATAAGACAATGATTTCTGAAAAAAATTGAAATTTCATCGAGACAATCATGAGCTCCGTGAAACACGACAAAGCACGTGTTTGATATTACGTCTGCTTTGCAAACATCGGTTTGTGCTTGACTTTGATGGTTGGGCGGTGGTCACAGAAGCGCAGTATTACATTGCATAGCAAACTCGTGCATGAAATATTTCGTTAAATCGTATCAGTATATTAAAATATAACGAATTATGCAAGGAAGCAATAGGAAGAATATTTAAAAAGATGTAAATATATTAAAATATGCACAAATATGTGAAATGAAGATGATTCTATTTCATTCAGAAGGGGTTGTAAACCCTGTAAAATATTATTGAATGCAATTATCTTGATCCTGTACAAATATGTATTTACATGAAAATCTCTTCATTAGGAATTTCCAATTCAGGCCGAAATCATAAGAGAACTTTGCAGCCTCACCCCTTTTGGAAAATATCTCAGCTTTTGTTAGATATTCAGGTACTGGAGAAAAATCCAAAAATAATTCAATAGCTTCTATTTTAACTGAAAAATGCACATTTTTGGTGTTATTCCGCCTTTCTTCATAATTCGCGTGCCGACTGATTTCTCATAGTTTGAGCGTCGCTTCTTACGACGCAGCTGACGTCATATGTCCGCAAGACTCCAAGGAAGAGTCCACCACACATTAAATATTTGCTGTTCACTGGCTGCGTTTTGGAAAAGCATTTTTTACTATTTTTCGTAAGTACAGAGCTGTTGTACACTCGTTAAGATATTGTATAATGATGGTCTGTCATTTCAGAATACGTGAATACGTTAGTTAAAATAATTAACCTATCGCAGTATATTTTATTTGTTATTTTTTAGCAATGTGCGTACTGTTGTTTTTGTTCGATAGTATTTTGATCCAGCAGGCCACTAGTTTACAAATAGCGGACATAGCGGACAAGCGCTAAGTTCCCTACAGGGTACCCGCGTTCGTATTTCAGGCGATCAATGTACGACGTGAGGTTTGATATTATGCAGTAAATCTTAACTCAGGTACGAGTATAGTTTCTGAACATACAACCGGTGACCCACAGTACGGAGACGCTGACCTGTAAACGTGAAATATGCCTAAATGTGACATTCATTCTCTGCTACAACGAGAAGTTGAAAATCATTCGAAATCATTTCAAAACTGGCATATGTTTATTTTGTTTTCACTTTATTTTCACAAGTTATAAATTATTTTTTGTCGTGTTTCATTACCAACTGCAGAAAATCATATATTTCCATTTCGGCATTTGAAGCTACTTAGACTGGAAGGTCCTAGTTGCTAGTTACGACGGTGAGCGTAATTTCGAATCCAGCTAATTAGTTTGGTGGAAGGCGACCACTGCCTAGATGAGAATTCTAGCGTCCGAATCGATCGTTTCCGTGGTTTGCTCTCTTCAATCCGAGGCAGATGCCGAAGCAGAAGCTCAAACAAAGCAGCCACGGACCGCACTCGACCCTCTCTTCCCCGATCTTAGGGCCAAGCAACAGGACGCGCCCATACCCGTATACGTCCTCTCCTAATTATCAAGAAAATTCCCGACAAGAGATGCAGGATGCAGTTAGACAGCGTCACTCCTGAGACAATATTATTCGAGCTGAGATACTCCAAATAAAGCTGAATAATAATATTTCAAGAGTAGTCCGCAGCAGCAAAACCCCCGCTACATAAAACCAGACAATATGATTTTCGAAACAGCACATCGGTCAACAGCAACAAATAAAATACTCATACTCCAATAACATTTTATAATTAGCACAACAGTCGTTTACATACCAAGAATATAAAAATTGCTGGTCTCCAACAGAACATGTGAATACCAATCACGTAATGTTGAGGTGTTTCTCCTTCGAGACCTTGATGTCTTATGATGACAGTAATGTATCAAGTGAGGCACTGAGTTAGATAATACAGTCGGTACGCGCAGTTAGAAAACAAGGGGAAAGAAATAAAATATTTTCATTTTCAATCAAAATCAAAACTGTAGCATTGCTTTTGAATTTTTTTCCGGGTTCCTGGGAATCTATCGAAATAGTAAACACCTAAAAAGGCAGAGGGTGCGTAGTTTCAATTTCTGCGTGCCTTGAAATGTAGAAATGCTGATTTCCCCCTATAGAAAAAGTAACCCGATAATCAACTCTGAGGCCCGGTGGGATGCACGTACCGTGTGACCCCATGACGGCCGATTCGCGAATCAAAAAAGAAAAAAAATATATTAATAATATTGGTGTGATTAGATCAGTAAGTCCATTTCAATTGTTCTTCTTGTTGACAACAGTGTCAACAAAGTTGAGAACAAAAGAATCGTGAAGACTGAATGAACTGTTACTATGATATTTGAGATAAAATCTTACTAATTTTCACTAAATGGATAAAACAGTATCGTAACAACTTATTATAATACCAAACAGATTACCAAACCACGCCGAAAAGCCTGGTTTACAATCTCGTATTGTACTAAGATGTATCGTAAATAGTTATTAACACACGCAGAAAATAATAAATAGCTATTAACATACCTAGAAATGTTGTGACTATTTTACTGCAGAGGTCAAAAGTTAAAAATCGAAGCGGAGCCGAGACTTCTAATTTGGACTAGGCAGTATTAACACTGAAACATTTCATGGTATGTTCAGCATGTCATCAGTTAAAGTCTCACGTTTTTTGCGAAAATGTACATCAATTTACATCTTGCCCCCTCTCAAGCAAAAAAACATGCATTACACTTACGGGAGTAATGATCCTGGTAGTTGACCTGCCCGAAATCACTAAATAATCAAATCAATCAACAGGAGTTAAAGCTGCAAGTGATCGTTAAATACTTTAAGAACATTTATCAACCATTAAGAAACATCTTCATATTTTTAAAGAAAATCATAATTTTTTAAAAAACACTCGCTTGGGAAACACAAAACCAGCACCTTTTGCGCTCTGGAGATGTTCCTCCACCCTACTGTCATAAGCGCGCGCCCTGACGCTCCCGGCGGGCCGCACAATGGGCGACGCGCGCAATGAAAAAAAAAAAAAAAAAAAAAAAAAGCGCTCCCGTCCGGCGAAGATGGTGCTTCGCTTGCTCGAGCCCCGAGGAAGTCTGCGATGCGTGACGGCGCTTTCAAATCACCACGCAGCCGCAGCCGCGGCCGCGGCCAAGCGAGGCGCCCGCGCCGCGAGCCGCCGACTCGAAGGCGTCGCGGTGGGCGAGGTTGTTCCGCACCTCGATGCCTCGAGGCCCTCGGTGCCGTACTTTCTCGAAAATAAGCCCCCCATCCTGTTTTTTTTCTGAAACAAATGTAGGTATGTATTTGGCCTTTTGGGTCGATTGTCCGACGTTGCCGGCTAGCTAAGGGTGTCCCCCATACTTAGTTTAATCCCCATGTTTGGAGGGTAAGGGAGACGTGACGAACAGGACGTAATCCCTTCACTGTAACTAGCAAATTCCGCCTGCCTGAACTTTTCTTTGTCATTCAGCAATAGAAACTGAAACGTTTTTACAGGAAAGCTGCAACTACTTCGGCCCGGACCGTGAATCGAACGTGGGGTGGCACCATGGGAAGTTAAGTTCTCTGCCCATCAAGCACCTTACGACTTTTGTCAAAAAAATTGGTAATCAAAAATGGAGGGGGCCAACACGCCAGTACAGTGAAACCTGTATTAACCCCCACTGTTGGTGAAATTTTGTCATGACACAGGTGGTATTTTCCTGGGATGATTGCTAAATGGGGTGAATAATTTTTTTTTACAAAACAATGATCTGTTACTACTAGTCATCGGACTTGTATCGGAAAGTGTATATTTTATTCTAATGAATTCATTTAAAGTCTTTTGTAAAAAAGTACAATTTACCAAAAATGAAACATTTTGACGAAATTTCACTTTCTCTTTTTTTACGTAAATGCCTTTTACGTATTTTATGTATTTACTAAAATTTTTAATGAACTAAAAAGTATGTGTCCTCTTGATTAAATATAAACGTTAAACATTATTTTCAGTTTTAGTATTCCCAATAGTTGCTTACCCTTGATGACCTATTTTCTTATGTAAACTCTATTTTTCATTTGAGCATGCGTGACACATTCTATTTCTTAGGAGCTCCGACACCCGCTTTTTTGGTGCTTTGGTCGTACTGTTGAACAGTGTTATTTTTTTATCTCTAACGCTTTGATATACGAGTCAACATTATCAGATTACTGTAATCAGGCACAGAGTACTGAGGTCAGGTAAATTTTAAACGAAATACATTATTTCTTGGCCGCACAGATAATATGTTAACATTGAAATGTGACATGAAGAAAAATTGTCTCCTTTGCCACCCATTCCTTAAAAAGTCTCTCTCCCCCTAGAGCTAAAAATACCTTAAGAGCTTTCTGACACGCTAGAAAGATAACAGTTACTTAAAGCAGTTTTTGCAAAGTTGGTGTTCATTTAAAGCACATAATTTAGCTACCTCAAAGATTTTTGCGAAAATATAAACATTTATTTATTTTTAAGTAAATGGTTATACGCAATTTTGAATTTAAATTTAAAAGAATCGTTAAAAAATCAGAATGTTTCCAAAATTTTCAATATTTATTTTCTCTCAGTAACTCAAACCAAACATGTTGAAATTTTTAATTACACATTTGTCATATTTCCTGCTTCAAATTACTTTCAACGATATCCCAGCGTAGAACATTTGAAAGTCAATCGACTAGATAAAAATTTCGAATACGCCATGTTGAGATACCACGTTATTACATGATCCAAGACAAAATCCCTAAGAATGATTAGATATCTGTGAAGTAGGCAAACTCATTTCGCAGCTGATGTTGAAATGTGTTATGCCACTGCAGCGAAACACTATGTATCACAGAGATATGGATGAGACTTTAAATGAATATAATTCATTTGGCATGGCCGATAAAACAACAGATTTACTCTAATGATTTTAGCGACAATTGTTTTGTATTTTAATTTTCTTTAATTACCACGGCTACTATTTGTCTTTATTCTCGTTCTTTTGAATATAACATAATTATTTACAATCCATGCTTAGATCATTAACATCTGAAGTGCAGTATTCACGATTTTCATTACGAATAAACAATAAACAAATGATAAATTACAATGGGCAATACAATTCAATGGAAAATATAATGTTCTCAGTGTGACGGAAAATAATTTAAAACGTCCACAAATGCCTACAAATATAGAAAGCCTGAGAAAGGAAAGGCAGATTTTAATTAAGGAAACAGATGGCGGAAATTGAGAACCTTAATTTGTTTTCACAAAAGAACCATTAAATTATCAAACATATTCCCCAGTCGTTCACGAGAGTTTACTCTTAAAGACGAAATAGGGAGAAAAGGTTGAACAATCCTGATGTACCAACAATAAATATTAGCTCATATGAAAAAAAGCACAAATTATAAGTTTTTAAAGAAATTTAACAATAAAGAAGTTAAATATAAACTAACAATTCACGACTATGTAAGACATACCAAATGCAAAAGTTATAAGTTCGAACTTTTGGAACTTTCGAAATGGTTTTAAGCTCAATTGGACTTATGACATATTATTAAACGAACTATGCTTCACTGGAGCGAACTGTAATAGTCGTAATAATTGTTGGGGCAATTCTTGATAAAATGTTTTCTATAGATTATTTTCGTTATTTTCAATAGAGACGATCTACCGCAAATTACGCGAAACTTACTATTTTTTTAAAGAAAAACTTATGCCTGACATTATTTTAAGATCAAAGTGTAAAGAATAGATTTCATAAAGGAAAACATTTGTCGTCAAAATTGTAGTTGAAGGAGGAGTACAAAACAGAAACATTTGTAATTTTCAAAAATTCCGAAGTTTTATTAAAAATAGGATCCATGCCATTTTTATAGATGGTGACTTTCCAGGAAAAAATTTTACTTATTATTTAGACCCTCTTTTGAAATAAAATAAAGGTCTTCCTGAGGCTTAATGTAAAGAATCCCACAAAATTAATGATCCGTTTCATATTAATTCAAAATTCACCGACTGTACCAGTCAACAGCCAATTGCGAGTGTAGATCCCGCCGCCACCCCGAATCTCGTATGTAATTGTCGCGCAGTTACTCAGTTGGCACTCGGTAATCGGTAATTAAGTTATGTTTCGGTATTCTGAGTTTTCAATAAATTTATTTAGTGTGGTGCTATGCTCATTTTTCAAACTCGTGTAGCAGCATAGTTACATTTTCTGTTGTGTTTGTGTAATGTGACCAAACAATATAATCGCATCGCGCTGTATTGTATACAAAAGTAGAATCTAAACTTTCTCTTTTATTTTCAATAACGTTTGTGAGCTAATAAAAAAAATAAAAAATCTGTCCGGGTTTTCTCCCGAACACATCTGGCAACTCTATACGGAATGGAAGATCGCCTGCACTGAGCGGGAAAGAGGCAGCTGGACTCGCTTTCCGCGAGCGGCTGTGCCGCTCTTTCGCTCGTGGGATGAAGAGATAATTCAGGCTCCGAGTAAACCGCTCCTTGAATTATTTAGCCCGTTCTCCCGGAGCGCCCGGAGGAAAATTCAAAATTTATGAAAGAGAAGCGCTCCAGACCTCAAACGGTCTCTTGCATACAAAGTGTCACGAACAAGGCGATACGATGAAGATAAGAACATTGGGCTTGACTATGTTGGAAGTCCCGGAAGCAGGTTGAACAGTTCGGATGCCTACAAAAAGGCTGGCGAATTAAAAGTTCAATTCCAACAGAACAGTTCCTACGAATTTTATTTACTGGCAGTAGAATAATGAGATCCTGTTAAATACTGTTTCCGCGACTGAACTTAATTGTTTCGTTGAAAATAGCACCATTATTTTTCAAATTAATAATTAGCTCAAATCCACTTTGTGACACAATTTGTTTACGCGCGAGTATACATGGATGGGAAAAAAAAATTGTGGGGCAAACAAGAGGCAGGAAAATGGAGGCTTTCCTGGAAAACATTGAGAAAATATACAAGCCAAATCATTTTTAAGGTGTATTCGCATAACATGCTTTATTAATTACGAGTTAAACCGACTCGAGGATGTTTTAAGTTAGCGCGAAGGCTGAAGGCCTGAGACTCGCCCTCTACTCGGAACTGAATAGCGAAGCGTCACTTTCCGCGGAAGAGTGTCGGACGCTCGCACTGAGGCCTCGCCGCGAGTGAATCCCGGAATCGTATTACAGCACGCGTCAACGAATCGTATTACAATCTGCATTTCTATCCAATATTTTTTTTATTCCAAGAAATTCCTTCAATAAATATCTTCCTTCACAATCTAGTCACTAACTGAAGTAAACAAATGTTTTCGTTTTATATCCTGTTAGCGTGCAGTAGTTCGACTATTTCAGGAAATTCCTCTCAAAATGGTCACTAACTGAAGTACACAAAGGTTTACGTTGCGAATCCTGTCACTCTGCAGTAGTTTGACTATTCATACGAGTACCACCCTGTAGTGGCTGTAGTGGCAGTGGGCCCCGGGTGATGGGCCCTCCATTTCATAGAGACTGATTATGTGACAGCTCCTGCTTGTCATTATCACACAACTTCACGCGCAAGATATGCTGAAAATGCTCTCCACATACGCCCACAATGTTTCTGAAACGATGTTACTCCGCGAGCGTAGTTTTTGTTTACTCTGAACATCAGCATATCCCAAAAGAAACATCGCAGATGACACGACATCGGGAGATCTCGGAGACCACAGAGTAATTACTGCCCGCTCCGATAACTCACGAAACGTCAATTAAAAAAACTTTGTTTCGAATCGATGATATCTGCATCAAATAATGCATTTTCAAAGTGACGCAGTGTGCTATCTGCACATTGTGATTTTTTCAAACATATTGATTGATAGTTAGTGATTCCGGGGGCGTCAACTACTCAGGTCATTAGTCCCATACGTGAAATGCACGTTTTTCCTCTGAGGTGGCGGATGACCCCCCCCCCCCCCCCAGGATGGTCAGATCCGACGCCGACCTGCCGTCAGCTAGCGGGATTTCCCTAAACAGGTATCTCCCACCAGCGCGCCACCGCCCCAGCCAGGACAAGCTCTAAACTCCCGACCGGTCGCCTGGCATGTGTGGTAGTGTAGTGCATATTAGTTTAAGGGGGTGAGGATATGGCAAGGAAGACCGCGCGTATAACGTTGCCGTTGGTTTCGGTATTCGGCATTCGCCTGGTGTTGATCAAAGAAACCACGATCAGAACAGCCGGCCGCTAGAACTGTCCTTCAGACAGCAACTGAATTCGACCTAGCTAAGAATCTAGTGTCGACAAACCTGCCGCCGACAGGACACGAACCTAGGACCCCCCCCCCCCCCCCGGGCAGAGGACATCAGTTGCCCTGAGCCATCTATCCCGGTCCCCAACATATCCTTTTCATGTTTTGTTAACTCCTCTGATAAAGAAGAAACGGTGATAGTCAGCAATGAAAGAAAACTGGGATGTTTCTGTGCCAAAAGTAAACAAAATTGTCTCGCAAGAGGAACAGTCGACTCTGCCGGATCGGGGGAACGCGCGGAGCGCCCGGGCAATTGGCGGCCAGATCGCCCGGAGGCAACAGGTCCAACCTCGAACAGAGCTAGTTGCTGAGTAGACGCACTATCTCCATTACACCCATGTATAGTTCATCAAAACTATACGAAAAACGGTAAATTTCTTTGAAATATTGTGCTCCTACGGTAGTCATTAGCAGTAATTCAATTTTGAAGTGACGCCGAAATATTGAGTCTTTCTCATCGTTGATAAAGTAGTTGGTTACAAAAATAATAAGTCAATTTCTTATGAGAAATAATAAATACATGATGCTGGTAATACCTTAAAACGAAATTTACGTCAGTTCGACCGTCGTGCGCACGTCACAACTGTACACCCCGGGTTTTCAAACAAAACACTTTTTTGTACGTTATTAGGATTAATATGCTCGCTATTGTATGTGTCAGGTTCCAGTTTGTTTTCTCTACTTCTCTTTATTTTATCATGCCCTTCACACAAATTGTAACGGCATGCATTAAATGAATAATTTTAATTAAAATATAACAATTATTTGAGTTAGAAACGTCCATTCACATTTTACTACAACTAAAAATAGGTCGTTAAAAGTTACATTTTTCATCTATGTGGATTATTAAGCAATTTATTTTATACATTCATTTTTCGTCAACAACGGAATGTTACGCAAAAAGAAATCCCACGGCGTATATAAACTGTTCAATCCACAATCAAGTATAGAAATCACTAATTGGAAGAACAAGAATAATGTTTTATATTCATTATCAAACTCGTTCAATTCTTTTTTTATGTGACCTCTTATTCGGCGAAGGCGAGGGCCAGTTGTGACGAAGGAAGGTAAAGGCGCTCCCTTACGTGCCCTACAGGATAGGAAGAAATGAATGGGAAGGGAAGATCGCGCATGGTTCTTGGCCCGTTTCTCCAGTATTCGCATGACAGATCAGGGACAAAACCGACCACGCTAGAAAAACGTCCAAGGCAGAAAGCCTGTCTGATGAGTTCGATAGGATGAAACGTTGTTTATGTGACTAAATTCTCTTTCGAAACCCTTTCGGGACCTCGCACAGAATACTCATCTTTCATTCAATAACCGCACCCTACGTTACCTTCCCCCGAAAGTAATAATCAAGTACCTCAGAGTTCAACTAAATAGTAGAATGGCATGTATCCCACACATAAATTCTTTGGTACCAGAGGAAAACAACGAGTTGTCGTTCTTCGATCACTTTCACAGCATTGCTAGCCTGTTTTAACTCCCTTCAAAATACTAGAGATGATTGATTAGAATTGATTCTGATTAGATCTATTATCACATATGCCTGCCCCATGAGGAGAGGAGCAACACGAACATCATTATCAAAACGTCATCTTCGGCAAAAGCGATATCTTCGATTAGCAGTAAGTGCATCAATGTATATCGGCTACTCCCAACTACATATGGACTTTCACGTAACTGTTTTAGTGAGCATATCATACATCTAATGCATGATTCTTTCCCTATCTTCATTCCTCCCTTCGATCGCAATTTCCAAATTGAGACGCGGCCTTCCATTACCTACACGACTTCTCCTGATGCCCCTCACACGTCACCTTTTAAAAATCTCAGATAATTGAGATTTTAGAAAAGCTCATCAATAAAATAGTTCTAAGCTATATGCATTTACCACGTCTAAACACTCAATAGTGCAATGTGAAAAACGTCTTGATGGTTACAATTTTATTAAAATTATCCAGTAGAATAACGAAATTACAGCATTACATCAGCACACCGCGTTGAAATTTAAAGCAGAGTTTCAAGAATTTCAATAAATGAGAAAACGTGAGATTAATCTTTTACGATAGGCAATATAAAGCAAAAAATACGGAAAATGTAGTCGCTGAAGCCTTTATCACATTATTAAAACCGGACACTTCTGGCGATTTTGTAATGAAATATTTAATAACAAGGTTCGACCGAACAATTAACTAATTTTTGCATAGCGCGAGATTATTATTTCGGAGCACCAACTTCGGAGCTTATGCACATGTGCGGTCTCTGCAGTTATGTTACAAAAATATCTGGATACGATTCATCCCGATTTATCGGGCACCGTACGATAAACGTTGCGACTGAATAAGTTGCAACTAGTAACAGCGGAGTGTCATAGTTTCAGGAAGCCAGTCCGATAAGCAAATATACGAGAAACGAAATTCCTTACAATAAATATTGTACTATCCTCTAGATTTAGTGACAGCACGAGACATTGATGTTACAATTCAAAATAACTTCCAATATCGTCACATCTTAGAAGAAAAATACGCAAAGTACAGGCAGCCAATGAAATATTAAATGGGTCACGTGGTTGTCAGAATACCACGCTATGTAGTTTCACGCTGTGCGAAAATCGTCATGGAGTTGAACCCCCCGTTCAGAAGCAACGGCTGTCGCAAGGGCGTTGCAGCAGCGTCCCTGCCGCGCAATGACAGCGTGTGCGGCGAGGTACTTACTATCGTGGGTGCTCGAGGGCATGCTCTTCGTGCGGGAACTTGTGCAGCCAGGGCAGCGAGCCCGCCGACGCGGGGCCCGGGAGCGCTGCAACACATAAAAACACTGTGAGGGTACGGCGACTTTGAATAAACAAAAAATACGGCAGTGTACACGCGGCGAAATGAGAAGAAGATTCGCCTTCTCTCCATCTTTATTGCATAACCGGGAAAGGATGTGTAGGCGGATTCAAAAACAGAAAAGCAACCTCTGGGACTTCTAGGAAGGTGTTTTATATCCAGTTAATACTCCGGAAATAATAATGTGTAGCACAGATAGTATCTCAGGTGGTAGAGTTGATGTTGAACGCTAAATCCTTCTGCGTATACACATTTTGTTCTCAAATACCTGAAGGTAAAAGTAGAGAAAATTAAAGAAAATTACCAAAGTATTGCCAAGCATTTGTCTGAAGTGACACAGATGAATACGCATGTGATAGATTATATTTTCCTTTTGCTACTCTAAAAAATTACAGGTGGTTTCGTTGCCAACTTTTTGCGATATTACCTTAGGTCATCTCTTCGTTTCATTTTGTAGAATCTGAGATATCTGATGTAAGTGCAAGTGATCTCTTTAAAAGAATTAAAGGCAACTCGGAAATGACGAAAACGTTTTGATTAAATAAAGTTATTTTTAAAGAAACTGATACAGAAGCAATATCTTACGGACTGAGAAGTCAAAGCAAATTCTCGCATTTACCGAGTCAAAGTAATGCCTAAATTAACGGCGTAGAAAATTTGTAGTCGCATATTTAGCAACGCACAGGAATCAAAGAGTGAATCATGTTACTTCATTAGTTATCAAAAAAGATGAGAGTATGCTTTCGAAAATGCGCTGTCTAAGCACAAGAGACGACAAGCCTTGCAAATTGCAATGTCAGCAATGATTAGAATTAAATTTCGCATCGCAGATTGTGTCACGAAGTAAACAAAAACATTCGGATACACTCAGCGAAGTACATTTCAAGGATTATTCAATCTCTATTAACAAAACAGCGAGAAAGATAATGGAAAAGTGCTCATCTTGCATCGTTTTTTTATTTCTGAACTTTCTGGAACCAAAAAGTGTCTGCAAATTGCATTCAAAATTTTAAAATACTATTAATTTTTACGGTGTTAATAAATGTTACATGACACTCAAACGGCAGTAAAAAAATGTTTGAAAGGCTGTTTAATTCAATTTGAGAAAGTTTCACACTCGCCCGGAAAGGTCAAAATTTACATTCTTTTAAGAGTAACGCCGAGGCAAAGAAAACATAAAGAAGCAGAGCAAAGGAAATTGGTAATTTGCAACCAGTTCCTCTGCACATATTTCTAGAAAATGAATTTTCGTCTGGATCTACATGAATATCAGCAAATTGCACTTCCAGATGTATGCTCTTGCAATTGGGCGACACGAACGTCTACGATATTTTACTCTGCTCTAATATGTCGCGAACATTCTCCATCTCCTACTTCCTAAAAGTTCCTAAATGAATTTTCCCCCTACACAGCAAGGTGCAAACTTTTATAAAGCACTGTTTGAACGTCACATTTATTTTAAGTCAGCCTAACATATAAAGATAGAACACGAAAAAATTCATAAACTATTTACAACAGCATGAAAACATTCCTTTCTTGAACACAATCCAAAAGTACGTAACAAAAAACAATTGCAATGGAAGGTTTGCATTTTGTGTCACATACTAACAATTCTGCTTTAATTTTCCAAATTTCACTCGAATGAATTCTGTATATAAGGTTCTTATTATATTCTTTAAAAAAATTACTTTCCATTCATTTACAGTAAGTTTGTTTCTGTTTTGTGTTCGACAGTTTCACTAGCGGTGATTCGTCAATAATTGACAGTTATTTTCCAGACAAAAATTAATAAATATTGAGCTTCTTCGACAATTAACTATTGGCACTGAAGGGTGAAAATATCTGAGACACAAACCAGAAAAAATCTTAAATTTACATAACATAAAAATTTAGTGATTGAAAGATCTTCTTTCGCAAACAAACTTATTGCTACCGTATGAGCATAAATCGCTCTTCATAAGCACTCGAAAGACAGTTCAGAATCCAATGTTTCATTTACATCATTCTCCACCAATAACCAAATAGAAGGAAAATTACAGAGACAGGAACACATCGAAGTACGGAGAATGAGAAAAGTTAAGGTAAAAAGTGGGAGAAGTAAGCAAAAAGCTAAAGAACAGGGCAGGAGACATCCCACAGCTGACGTAAAGAGAACAGTTATTGTTAATGACCATGAACTTTCTTTACGAATGATAGTATCAAATTAAAATTCAAAAGCAATAATATTTGTCCTTAAGTTAAAATGCGATTGAAATTATTTTTCATACATAGAGTATCATTGCCACTTATGGTAGAAGATGCGTTTGTATCTAAAAACAATTGAGCTTTATTATTTAAAGAGCCTTGTCAGACGGGATGGATCTGGCAATACAGGGTGATTCAGACCTCATTGCACATACAGGACCCTGTGATAGAGTACAGTAAGTTATTCACGTATGCAAAAGAAAATAGTGTGAACCCTATTCAAATTTGTGAAAAATAAGATTTTTGTCATTGGTCATTGTTTGCATGAACGTAGTCCAAATACTACATTCAATATTGTTCCCTGATACAATTATTACTTACCTAATGAATATGAAAAGAGAGAGAAAAAACTATTATTTAAGTGTTATTTAGGATAATTTATTATTTGTGTATACAGCCATAATTTCGTATTTTCACCTCGTGTAAGAGGGGCTCTACAAGGGTCAAGATGACCTCTTCTTGTGCGGACGCAAGATCGGCATCTGTGCCACACGGCCTCCGTGACGCGCATAATTCTGCCGGGTCGTCCCTTTATTTCTGCCTCCACGCTTTCAATGCGCGGCAGGCCATCACGATCCACGACTTCAGAAGCATGAACGCGCTCTTTCATTAACCCCGAAAAAAAATAGTCCAACAGATGCAAAACCGTAGATCAAGGTGGCTGTGCTATTGGGTCTCTCTAAGTATTTCCGAACTCCATGATAATAAGGGCGGGTGCGCTTTCATGCTAGTACTTCATCTGTGTCTACACATTGAACGGGACGTCTTTCAAAAGCGTAAGAAGTATCTAAGTTATAAAATTCCGATAATGAACGCCTATGAAACACGCGGGTAAGAAGTGAGGACCAACAGTGACATCATCCACAATGCCCACCCACACAATAACAGAGAATCACTCTTGCTGAGCCACGCAAAGTGCAACTTCTGAATTTTTCGCAGCGCACAAACGAAAATTCTATGCGGCCTCGGGTTCAATTCCCGGTCGAGCCAAGACTATAGTGTGCGTTTGCCTCACGATGCCCCAGTATCTGTTGCAGTGTGACGGTGAGAAAATTCACTTCGCAGGTTGAGAAAACCGGAATACGGCGTGGGGATATCTACGTGCTAAATACACGTACCCTCTTAACCCATGGCCGCGAGACAGCGACATCGCCGGTAGGCCTGAGCCCCGATTACGGGGTACGGGAATTGTTCCAATTCTTTTAAAATAAGATTTACCTGTCCTAAGAACGGTTTCCGGTATTCCTGTTTTCCTAGTATTTGCGCAGGAAATGCTCCGAGGACTCAGAATGTACTTGTAAGTATCTACTATGGAAATGCTGCACCTGCTGGAAATGGAAAGGTCGAAATCTCTCAGCATGAATTGTTCGCCAAGTGACTGTGATGCGTTGATCACACGAGCTATTGCCTTGCACTCACTTTCGGGCCTTAGCGGAGAGTATTAATACGAGTAATTAAGTTTTCCAAAAGAGTGGCTAGTTTTAACGCGAAGGGAAGCAACTCTCTTACTTTCCATAGCCCGTGTAAAACGACCACAAACGCATAGTGCCAAGTTTAACGTTAATGATTACATTAAAAGTTTAATCAAAAAAGTTCTGAAGATTGTAAGATACTCTATCTACCTTCATCTACGCGTTAGTAAGCACACAGAATTATCGAAAGTTTTCAGTTACAATTTGGGACTATCAGAATTTTTTTGAGTACAAAACTCTTACATCCACCTAACACAATGTAATCTTAAAACAGTCGCATCCAAAGAATTGCACCTCTTATCAAAATGTGAGGATGTAAGAGCAAGTTTTGCGACAAAAGTGCGCGATCGAGGTGCCTCCGGACCCTTCAAAGAGAATGATAAATAACCGTGGATGGATGTTGACAAAGAGAGCGAAGTGTCAGGGCCCACGGGCGGTGAAAAACTGCGGACGAAAAGCGATAAGGCAGGACTGCCCAAAACCGAGGCCCCGAGCTCACTGCTCAGAACAGCCGCGGGCGAGCAGCTGCAAGGGTTGCCACCGAGGCCACGGGCACTACTAGGTCAGTTCTGGGATTGAAAGAGGGGTTGTCGCTTTCTTCCGTCCAATGTGTTTCAAATTGTCAGTCTTGCAGGCAAAGAATTTGTCTTGTTTTCGTATTATTCATTACCTGATAAAGTTCATGAAGGAATTAAAGTTTCTAATCAGCAAAGACTTTTCCCTCTTTTACTGCTTTTTTCGTTTGCAAGATTGAGTGAGTGAAGTACCTCGAGTACAAGGTACCTCGACTACTATGGACCTTGATTCCGTAGTGTTGTGTATATTACGTACTGATGGTGGCAGTGTTCCTCTCCCGCTGGAACGCGAGATCCGGTGCCGATATACACGTCGTCTTGCAGGGTTTCTCCTCTTGGTATCTCCTCTAGTGGGGCACCGCCCTCAACCGGACAAGCTCTCATCCCGACATGAGGTAGAGTAGATAACGAAAGTGTGCCTATGGGGAATTGGTAGAGGATAGGACAAGGAAGAGAGAGGAAATAATACGCGCTGTCCGAGGCCCATTTGTTAGGTTACTGCTCCCACATTCGCCTGGTATTGGTTCGAGAAACCACGGAAATCTACCTGCCCGGCATGTGTAATAGAGTAGTGCATGTTAGTGCAAAAATAGTAAGAAGTGAGGATAGGACAAGGAAGAGGTAGGAAAGCAGCTGGCTGCTAGAATTCTCCTCTATACAGTGACTGAATTCGACCTAACTCACAAGCTAGTGTCGAAAAGCCACAGTCGGGACTTGAACTTAGAACCTCCTGGTCAGAGGGACTAAGACTTTTTTAACTGCAAATTTCTTACAAATTTTGTATGACAAAACATTTTAAAGTATAGTAATAATGTAGGTTTCTAAACATTACCATCATATTTTAAGAGTGATTCGAAATTATATCAGTGAAGGGTGTTGTCCTATACGGCTAATATAAAAATTCTATACGACTAAATTAATTCACGGACAATGTAATATATTCAATGACTTTACATCTAATTTGTCACTCATACATAATTGACAGAAACTGAAGTTTTCATTAGGCAAAAATATAAATTATGTAATAGTTTTTCACTGTTAATGGCAAAGACGTATTGGATAGTATTTACAGTGGGTAAGAAGTATTGTAAATCATTATATTTTTAGTTGTTTGTTATTTAAAATTTCCATAATTAATACGTGTTAAGAAATAATTGCTGGCTTCGGTGACGCAGGGACTTGAAGCAGCCCAAGTAAACAAAAGCAAAGGCATCTGGATCGAGTCCATTACATTCAAGCAAACAACCTTTTTTTGGAGAGGAACAGTCTGAATTAGCAAACCTAAAGTACCATCATACCATTTGATGTTATACAGTAACGTAATGTAGTGCGAAGGATATTACCCAATAACACATCAAGAGGAAATCTGCAAACGTAACAGTGCCACTCACATTGGAATGCAAATGTCAATTTAGAGTGGCGCGCGAGTAACAGGTTTATGTGATGAGTACACTGCAGGGATGAGACATCGAGTCTCGGCGGAGGTGGATTTTCCACGCCGGCGGCGAAGCAACCAAGAACCTACCCAACTACTACCGTAGCCACCACGATCAGTGGCGCAGACAACTTCGCGTCACCCGGGCCAATATTGATACAGCCCCCCTTCAACGTACAAATTTGAATCAAAGACAAAGTCTACTAATATTTTTAAAAAATAAATTAAAAAATTTAAAACTCAATTTATATAAAATTAAAATACAATAATTTGCTTGCTTTAACTCTACAAATCCTTTGATTCCGCAGTGTCATTTCATGGCAAACGTTGTATGCTATAAATCTGAACGAAATTAATGATAGAAATGTCTTTAAAAGCGTCGCGAAGCGTACGCGAATATTCAAATAGTATAAATTTAAATAGCAATTCTGAGTTGATGTCGCCCCATCACTGGCTGCCCGGAGCGTATCGCCGCAATCACTGCTCCCATCTAACTATTCCACTGATAAAATGAGTGTTTTAGATCTGATCTATAGTATGCTTCTTAAGTTGCTTCTAATCAACTCCTGGTGGCTACGAGAGTAGTATCCTAACGGTGGGACCAAAGACAGCGCGCGATCCTTCCTTCCCCATCCTGCCTCTACACCCCTCTGCAGGCGATACGCTGATCTCCATTCCCTTACGTTACAGTCTAACCTGAGATGTTTTAATATCACTAGCAAAAATTGTCGCTCCAGACTTTCTACTGGTTAAGGATTAGTGTTTCCTACCACGTCCAAAGCGTATTGACGCGCAAGACTGCACCGGATATAGATAAATTATTATTATAGAAAGGGACGCGGTTTACAGGACGGACAGCCAATGCAATTCATGTTGGACGATGACATCATCAGAGGTAGAGTTGAAGCCATTTGCAACTGAGTTTTCTGCGAACGAACGTATTAACTAAATGAGCTCATGTACATAACTTGCAGACATGTTGCCAGCAGTAGCCAAGCAATAGCAGTCAAAGTGGTCCCTTCTTAGAATAGTCTCTCTATACACATTTACTAACTGAGCAGGACAGCTCAAGTGGACGGTCCGCTTCGTGTGTCGTGGACCATGTGCTGTACGAAACAACTATCAGATCAATGCCGTAATTGGAGTACGCGACACCCGTTGAAATAGAAATATAGATAAATCCTACACTTCAGCACATAAATTTGTATGTTAGAAGAACGATAGGCGACTGTGCGCTTGCCCGCTTGGCTGCTTATCTGCGGGCACCAATGCATTTTTATAGTGTTTATTTACAATCTGTTCATACATGTGAAAAATAAGTAAATTTGTTTACTTACGTAATTAACATTGATAGAAGAAGATACTCATTTGTATTACTCCATTGAACTTAATATGAACCCATCAAAATTTGAAAGGAAAATTCAGTGGCTAGAATTTTTTTTTAAGACGTCTTATTTCTAAACTGTTATCTAAGAAATTTATGGCTAAAGTATTGGTACGGTATTCCAATTTTTTATCACATTTACAAATATCATCTTCACTTTCTCGCCATACGAATTTACTTCTTCATTAACTGCAGGCATTCTAAAATCACTGTCAACCACATCGTTTCAAACATTGAAGGAGGCACTGACTAAGTGTATTCATACAAGAAACTGAAATCTTTGGATGATTTGGATATTTGATTTGCTAGTGGATCTCCAGTGCTGTATCCAGCAAGTCAAAACAGAATTGAAGAATGATTTATAAATGAATAATATTTATTATTTAAGCCAACATTGAGTTTCTATCTAACAACCAACTGTTTATTTTTTGGTATTTTAACTGGATTTATTTTTTTCACGCGAGTCTCCTATCAAGAAGAGCGGGCGCTGATGTGGCCCACTGCATGACGAGGCAGCCCCGCGAAGTGGGGTTGGGGGGGAGGGAAGGGGAAAGGAAGGGACTCCCTCGAGGCGGTCGCCGCAAGGCCAGTGAAAGGCGAGCGGCTCTCTGGCAACTGCAGCGGGCCACCGCGGACACACCGGCGCCAATTCGAGCATTTGACCACCCTCGGCCCACAATCACCCCTCATAAACTGGCTCCCTCCCAATACACCAATCAGATGCTTAGGACTCAACATGGACACCAAACTCAGTTGGAAGCAGCATACAGATACAAAAATCATTCAAGCCAGAATCAAGCTAATACAATTAAAGCTGTAAATACACACATCCAGCCCATTATCATACAATTCAGCTATACAAATATACAAACCAATAATAAGACCCTATACAACTGCCCAATTTGGTTAAACGCAGCAAAAACCAACCAAACGAAACTGCAAATGGTACAAAACCAATTTCTCAGAATTATTTCAAACCCTAGTATGTCACCAATAATCAGTTCGAAACACATTGAGCTATTACTATATTACATTTGACGAGACGCACACAGTGCCTCTATTGGATTATTCTAGATTGCTAAAAACATTAAAAATGCAAGTACGGAACACATATTACATGCTTTTAATTCGCATTGGGCGTTCTTTATCTGTTGACTTCCCAGCTTGAAATTCGTGGCACGGATCTCTGAACATGTTTCTGTGCTCCTTGCAATGCATGGATTGCAAGGCATCTCTTGTAAGCGTGGAGGTGGATTGATTGATTGATTGATTGATTGATTGATTGATTGTGTCCGGGGGCAAGAAATTCTATGGCCATTAGTCTCACTAGTGAAGTGAATATTTTATTACAGGGATAGAGTTTCCCTAACCCGCAGGATGGTGAGATCCGGTGCCTGCCTATACGTTGGAATGCGCGGGAATTCCCGCCCTCCCCAGAGCGGCACCGCCCAAGTCGGGGCAACCTCTTGGTTCCCGATATGTACGAAATGTAGTGTAGAGCACGCGTGTGTGAGAGTAGTAAGGAGAGAGTAAATGACAAGGCGTAACATAGTCATCTGCGCCTTACCTAGAAACGTAGAGCATTTGATAGAAGAGTATAAACAATTAGAATGCTTTGAGAACATAAGTTGCCAGTAAAAGCTTCACACATCCAATGGCAGTGAATTGGATATTAGAAGTCAAAGTTTCCATGAGGAATGGAACATTGTAGTAATTTCGAGTTGATACATTAAATGTAAGATGAGAAGTCATTTGTAATAAATAACTTAATTTTGTTGGAAAAGGGAAATTATTTATCTATTTCTCACGAGTGCATGGAGGGATTGGCGGGCAGGCAACTGAACTTACAACTTTCAAACAATTCGTAACGTTCAGCAGATTGACATGTTACAAAGGAAAGATCGCACGCGATCCGTTACACACATGCCAGGTTTACGATCCGCCATTCTCCTGGTATATAGCTAGAGTCGAAAATCCCGCCTGCACCGTCGGAACCCGGCCCCTCGGACCTCACTGTCGGAGTCGCTGCAGAGAGCACGGGGCCGCCGGCTCCAGGCTCCGTCAGCCGGCGCGGCGCGGCGCGGCGCGGCGCGGCGCGGCGCGGCGCGGAGGCGGAAGCGGCGCGCGGCCGCAGGAGCACCACCTGGCCGCTCGCTGCGCCGCGCTCGCCTTTCCCCGCTCCCACGCGCGGTGCGTGCGCAGGCACGGCCCTTTGTTTGTCCGGCGGCGGCGGCGGCGACCCCACGCAGCGGCGGTGTCGATGACACACGAGCCGCCGGCGACGCCGCCCAGCAACCGGCGGCGCAGGGAGGACGGAGAATGGTGGAGCTGGGGGGGGGGGGGATTATATGGTGGGCACTCTGATGGGGATGTTGGAGGTAGTGGAAACTGGAGGAGTAGAAAATGTTTCGGTGGCAATGGCGGTATGGTTGATGTAGTGATGGGGGATTCTGTTGAAGTTTATGTTAAATGGTGGTGGTGGTGGTGGTGTTACCAGGTAGGATAAGAGCGATGGTGGTAATGATCCTTTAGTGATGGAAAACGATTGCATTCGAGGGTTGATGCGGTGAGTGAGAAGGGGGCAACTGCTGCATGTGGAGATCAAAATGATCCCTTAAATGGGAGGAGGTAATGTTATTGAAGGGTTGAATTGGAGGAGTTGTTGATGATTCATTGGATGAGAGGAGAGATGATGTGGTGATTGTAGAGGTAATTGGTGAGACGTGAGTTGGTGGTGGCGAATGGAAGGAAGATGATAAATATTGGGAGGGGTGATGATGGTACTGAATGGATGAATCGGACGGGGATGACATTGCAGGAGCGGGGCGAGGACGGT
The DNA here is from genome assembly GCA_038098605.1 of Gryllus longicercus. Classification (NCBI taxonomy): domain Eukaryota; kingdom Metazoa; phylum Arthropoda; class Insecta; order Orthoptera; family Gryllidae; genus Gryllus; species Gryllus longicercus. The sequence continues at coordinate 2,018,151 of JAZDUA010000021.1, forward strand.
AAATTTACGACGAACAGAATGGCACGGCTGTGAGTGCGAGGACAGTAAATTTTGATACCCCGACAACGATGATCTATAATGGAATGTTGGGTAGACCTGTGGTGAAGCTTGGAATAATGGAGTAAAGATATTAGCACACTGCGTGCCAGCTAAGTATAAACCTTTTAAATGCTGTTTTAAGTTGTTCGCGTTGCAAATTCACCTATAAGTATACTTCTTTAGAGATGTTAGATTTAATTAGTTATTCTCTATATAATATTCTCTTTGATTTGATTATTACAGAAATTCATGAACAAACCATGTTGAATATACGAGTAGGCCGTGTCCTGCATTCAAGAGATGCATCTTATTGTAATCGGTTGATCACTAACTCAAATCGCCACCGAAAGGCTAGCAAAAGGGATGCGCTGTGAAGGCGCCGCCACAATCTGCCGGGGGCGAACGGGAGCTGTGGGAGAGGGGTATGCGGCTGTGGCGGCGCGAGCGACCAGCCAGCGCGCCTGCCGGCCCCGCTCCGCGCGCCGCGCTATCTGATCAGGAACGCGCAGCGGTGGCGAAATTCGCAGACCCCGCGGAGAGAATCGCGCACCCACCGCCCACCCACACCGCCCCCACCTCGCCTCCGCCGCCCACACGGCTCCCGCAGCACCCGCCTAATCATCCCACCTCTGCCGCCCTTTCCTCCACGTCAATTCCTCCATCCTCACCGCCTACACCGCGCGCATTCACTCCCCCTCCTCCACCCCCAATCCCACGGCCGCGAATACCGCCCCTGCCTCTGCAACCGCCATTACTAACACCTCGTCTTTCGTCTCCACTCCTTCCTGCCTGCCCGCCGCCATTCTCTGCCTGCGTTCTCTCCGCTCTACATCCACTACCACCTCACTGCCTGCCGCCTCCGCGACAGCGTTTGGGAACGCTTTGCTGCCAGCGCTGGTGTGAACATTCCAGCACGTTGAGGTCAGTGCTGCCGGTTGGTTTGCACTCCATTAATGACACGCTGATATAGATATGGATAGGATCGCAGAACTTAAACCAATACACTTGTGATTCAAAACCGAAAAGATGATTACGAATGATGTTTTTCTAAATATATAAAAATTATTATATAAAATAAACACTTTGTAATAAACACGAAATAAATTTTAAATCATTGAAAAATTTTGGTCACGAATCTTATATAAAATTTGGAAGCATAAACTGTTTAGAAAATAGTTCATAAGTAACTTCAAGTAGTGTTTTAAAATATGATGCAAAATAATTTTTGCGAATATATCCTTTCGTTTCTATATTTGTTTATTTAATACACTAATATACAATCTCCAAATGTCACTAAATGTTTGTCAAGCAAAACATCGTTAATAAAACCTGTTAAGTGCAACACCCCGTGCCTGTGCATCCATGTCACCCCTTTCCCCCACCTGCCCACGCTGCAAGGAGAGACGCGAGGTACAGGAAATGTGGTGGCAAAGGCGATGTCGGGGGGCGGGGGCACACGCAAGGACGGATGGTCTTGCAGGGGGGAGCGGAGACGAAACGGCGGGACCCCACTGGGAGCGGAGGCCGGGGCGCCTGTGCAGCGCGGCGGAGAAGGGGTTGGAAGAAGGGCGCGGCGAAAGCGGAGAAGAAACTGCAACAGGGGAGGAGGTGAGAGCTGGTGGAGTGGCGGTGGCGATCGCGGAGCGGAGTAGGGAGCTGACATGGAGGCTGGGGTGACAGCAGTGGTGATGAATGGCAGAGATGGAGGTGGGAGCGGAGGCGGAGGTGGGGTTGGGGAGGCCGGGGAGGAGACGACGGGGGAGGACAAGCGGACAGGGGTGAGGACAGGAACGCAAGAAAGGCGGAGGAAGCGGCGGAGGCATAGTTGGGATTATCGGCGGAAGGGGCAAAGGCAAGGACGGAGAAAGAAAATGGGATGGCGGGACCGGGATAGAGAGGGGGGCCACGGGCGTGGGCGTGACCGGGAGAGAGGCGGGCTGAGGCGAGGTAGGGGCCGTGGAGTTGAAAGCGGCGAGGTGCTGACAGGAGGGGAACGAAGCGGGAATGGAGGCGGAGAGGGGGGCAGGGGCGTGGGTGGAGGGGCAGAGGGAGGTGGTGGGCCATGAGGCCCGTGTAATGCGCCATTGTCCGCGGACGGGGAAAGCGAGCCCCCCGCGCTGGAGCGGCCGCCGCGCGGCGCGGTGGCCCAATTAACTGCGAAGCCACGTGGATTTGGTGGGGAATCTACTGTATGCCTCGCAATTACACATACGAGATTGTCTAGCTTTCGGCAACAAAATTAATTACGCCAGCGTGAAATATGTGCTTCAAGAAGAACGGTCCTGGAAGATGTACAGTACCATCTATCAAGTTCATACGAATCAAAATACAAGTAAAATATTTGTGTGAGTGAAACGGAAAATTAATTACATTACTGTCAACTTATGCCAATATGGAAACCTCTAAAATATGAGGAAATGTGTCTAAATTTTAAGCATAGGTTCGAGTATTTTTCACAAATACAAGAAAAAGTTTCTGTTAAGTGAGTCACTTCTACATTAATTAATTTGTAGCAAAACTATTCTTCGTTACCTGTTCGCTCATATATTTTTGGATAATTGACACCAGTTTGTTTGTTTTCATTTTTTTATATTTGTTTTGTATTCACGGAGGTCCTGGCGAGTTTAATTGCAAATATTTCAAAATATGCAAAGTTTTACTTAACAATTCTCAGACGCAACAGGGGCGGTGTTTAAAGCATTACATCAAGAATTCTTCAATTCTTTCTAACGTGCATGCACCGTTCTCTTCATTTTCCTCCTTGCCCTAGTGACCTATTCAAAAAATTATTAAGGAAAGCGACACATTGACACTCTCATTGTCAAGATACAATTTCAAGTCTGAGAATAAGGCAAATTCTGAGAAACTCCACCAGAAAAGGGGAAACTTTCCCATTCGAACGAAAGAAAAGAAGTAGGGCGCGCATAAAACATTATCGCAGATTGCACTCAGACACGTGTTCGACTCTTGCTACTAGAATGTGTATTAGTAACATCTTTTTACCCAGGTTCCGAGGCATAATTGTAATAATAGAAGAGTAAGATACTTCTAATGAACCCATCCCATACAGTATACACTCCATACAATCTTCAGTCATAATAATCCATTCAGTACTCATCCCATACACTGGTGAACTGATTCCTCCACCTACATACATTGCTTTCCACCTACCATTTCACTGTCGCCAGTTATCAGTTCTGAACAGTTTAATTTCCTTATAATTTTAAATATGTGTAATCGTATATATTGATTCACAGGTTTTTAGCTAGAAGAACAATACAAAATACCATGAATAGTTAAAAACGCAGCCTCGAATTCTCTGTCCTTACATAAATTTGTCCCCATGCGGTAAACACCACCATCGGGAACCGCGGCTTTCGAGTTTGTGTTAAGTCGCAGCTCGCGTTCTACCAAAGTACACATTAAGAGCGCCAGCGATTTTCGTGCAGGAGGGGGAGGGGGATACGCTGTGCCGCTCGCGTGCGGCGCGCAGTCTTCGTCGTCGTCGTCGTCGTCGCCACCAGCGCCGCTGAGGGAGGCAGATTGCCGGCACTGATACGCGCCGCGGCTCGCAGCTGTTATTTGATGGAAGAATAATGGCCCCGGCCGCAAGAGAGGCGAGATGGCGGTGGCAGACACATAGGCGACGGGGATGGAGTGGCGCCAGGTGCCACGGCACGTTCGATGATGAACACGGCATAGCGGAACACGGTGGCGATGAGGTCGGCGGCTGTCAGCCTCGAGGATGATGATCGCGGGGGTGGAGGAGGTGAGGACGGCGGCAGGCAGTGGATGGGTGGTCGTGGGTGACGAGGAAAATCCAGGGGTGGCGTCGGGGCATCGGACGGTGACGATGGAACGAGGGGTCGTGTGGGCAGCAAGAGGAGGTGGTGGTGACGGAGGGCGGCGCCTGTTGGTTGGAGGTTGAGGGTCTTTTGGGACAAGGGCGGGTGAGAGCAGGTGCAGGCGGAGGAGTCGGGTGAAAACGGGTGGAGTCCGGTGAAGTCCGGTAGAGTCCGGTGGAGTCGGGTGGAGACGCGTGGAGGCGGGTGGAGGCGATGGGGCGGATGATAAGTTCGGTCGCATGGAGTCGGGCGGATGCGGATACGATGATGGTTTTGATGACAGAAGCTGCATATGGTGATCTCCTTATTTGACTTTCTACTACTATAACCCTTTAGTACAATGAAATTATTTACGAACAAAGACGAAAATATTGATGTTGGTATACAAATTCACTGGATTGAGATTTGAAGGGGAAGTACGTTGAACACAATTAATTAAAATGTTCTTACACTTGATATTAAGCAGAAATCAATAGATACAAAATAAAAATTTATCAGATTTATTATTTCCATTTAATTTTATAACAAATATAAGTACTATTCAATTATAAATACTTTCAATTTCAATTTAATTTAACACCAATCGGTGCACAATGTTTTTGGTTAACCTGTCTTTAGCTAACACAAATAGATTAGACGGTTTCCCAACACGTGAACACGCAACATATAGTTGCCCATGAGAAAAACATGGATTTTCCAAATCTAAACCACAAATGGACATTGTTTGACCTTGAGATTTATTTATAGAAATGGCGAAAGCTAAACGAATTGGAAACTGTAGCCTTTTGAAGGGTATGGTAGAATCTGATGGTATCATCGGAATACGTGGCAGCAGGACCACTTTTCCTTTAAACTTCCCAGCCAAAATGGTTGCTTCAAGAATGTTTCCGGTGATCTTTTTGATGACCAAACGCGTACCGTTACATAATTGAGGTGGATTCAAATTACGGAGGAGAATAATAGGGGAACCAATCTTTAATCGAAGATTATGTGGTGGCATTCCAGGGATATCTAATGAATTTAAAAATTCAATCGGAAAATTTACACTTTCATTTTCATCAACAACAGTATCGATTGATTTAAAAGACATCATATCGCCTGGTAACAACTGTTGTATCTGGAAGTTAATTTCGTCAACATCAACGTTTTTGGCTGCCAAAATCGCCCGTTGACTAAGCCATTCATGATTCAAATAATTATTCTGTATATCCGGGAAAATACTCTGAATCAATTCATTTTTATCCTGAACAACAGTGCAAAAATTGTCTGGTAGTTTAATGCATTGCGTATTTGGTTGCAGTTCTATTTTACCGTTCCCAATATCTAGTAGTTGTTCGGAAAATATTTGTGCTGATGGATCATTTTGCAATTGTACTCGCATATTTATGGTCAATCGAAGTGTTTCAACACTTCGCCATAAGAATGATTGTTTCAAACATGCATTAATCTCATCCGCGAAAGTAGAGCGAGGTATAACCGGTAAGGTCTGCCGGAAGTCACCAGACAAAAGTAAGATAGCACCACCGAAAAGTTTATTATTGCTGTTTAAATCTTGCATAGTTCTGTTTAATGCTTCAAGTGAATATTTGTGTGCCATTGTGCACTCATCCCAAATTATTATAGAACTCTTCCACAACACTGCAGCTATTCCACTATTCTTTTTGATGTTACACATTGCATCTGGTTTATTATGAACGTCCAATGGCAGCTTCAATGTTGAATGTGCTGTTCGCCCACCATCCAGTAAAGTAGCCGCAATGCCTGATGATGCTACTGCTAATGCGATTTTTTGTTGCGACCGTATTTTGGCAAGAATCAACGATATTAAAAATGTCTTACCGGTTCCACCGGGTGCATCCAAGAAAAAAAACCGCCTTGTTCAGCAGCAACAGCCAGCATAATCCGATCATAAATAATTTTTTGTTCTGCTGTCAGTAATGGTTCACTGTTCATGATAATTGTTGCTAAACTTTCATGGTCATATTGATTTTCTCGTTGTAAATTGGTATTGACTAAGTCGGTGGCTGGACGATTAGGTGATGGCATACCATAATGATTAAGTGGTAAATTTGAAATAAGAACACATAAATCCTCGATCAAGACCAATGCTTCATTGTACATCTCTGGTGTATAATCTATGTTTTGGCATTGATTTGTTTGTCTAATTCGGTGCAATATGTCTTCTGTCATACAATTTTTATATTTTTCCCACAAAGTTTGTGCTTGCGAGGGATAACATGTCGTCAAAATAATTGCAAACAACTGACGAATGTTATTCGGTGTTGATGTCAACGCAGCATCAGCAAGCGTTAAGTCCCAATGGTTATCGTCTTCTAGCAATTGCAGTTCACGACATGCATCCTGGTATGTATTGAATACTCGACCATTAACTGTTCGTAAAAATTCAAAAGACGTTGGTCCGGGAACATTCACCAATAACAAACGTAAATAGAAGCACTCACGTTGCTTTGGATGTACCGTGTAAAGTCTCCCCAATGTCTTAGCTTTGAATATGCCTGTAATGGAAGGATGTGGTTTTCCTTGTTTCCGTGGCTCCCATTTTTTACTGGATTTGTTCCATGTGAAATAACGTGGAACATCACCAAACACCAATGTCTTCGCGAATTGGCCAAAAACATCAGGTTTTTGACACAATGTAAAAAATTCAGTTAGAGTCGTTTTCGGAGCTTCGAACGCTCTTTGGAGAACATTTTCTTCAGTGAAGTATACACGTTGACCGTTTTCAAGATGTATTGCCAGATGTTGGACAGCAGGATCTCTTTCGTGGATGGGAAAGCTGAGAATATGCCTAATAGCTTCATTGCTGCTAATGTATCTGCCCATTTGGTATCGTGCTATTTCGTCATTTTTATTTATGTTTTGTACTTCAAATATGGCCAAATCACTGCCTTTGTATACATATTTACAAATATACTTAATTGATTTAACAGAACTGCAAAGCTCAACATTGATATGAGCTTTGTAAGTTTTTGAAAGTAGTGGTGAGTATGGTACCACCCACTGATTATCAAACTCAACTTGATTTGGAAAGTTCGGCAGTCGCATTGTAAATGTGTGGCCACCATTCTCAGTACTTCTGCGGTGATACATTGGATAACCATCAATATCCGTGATCGTGTCATTCGTATGCGGCTTTGGGAATTTTTTTTTACATTTTCCATTTTCCATGCACGGTGACGTCATGTTGAAAGCACCGCATGGCCCATGTATCATGTGTTTGGTGACAATATCAAATAATTCTTGATCAATTAATGGGTCTGGAATTTCGGCTGAAATTATTTGATCCATTTCTTCAGGACGGATTCTATCTTTAAGCCAAACCAAAATGTGGGCATGAGGCAAACCTCGCTTTTGCCACTCTATCGTATACAGCCAACAACGTGTGATACCAAAAATTGAATATTTAACAATAAAATCAATTAAGGATTTCAATTTTTGTTTAAACACACGTGCAGTTAAATCATGACGATGAATGGCTTGTTGTCCTGGCAATAGTAAAGTTTGTATCTCTTCCCAATTCGGATTACATGTGAATGTAAAAAATAAATCCGGTCGGCCGTAATGACGTACGTAAGTCATCGCATCTTGTATGTATTCCTGCATGTTCCGTGGACTGCCGATGTAGCTTGAAGGTAAAATGAAAGCATTACCGATGTCAATGGGATTTAAATTTCCATCGATGTTTCCAGCAACAGCATCTCGTAAGTGAATATATTCTTCCGATCGTAGTTTTGCCTGGTTGAATCGAAGGAATCGCAATCGTTCGCTTTCGACCTTAGCATACATATCAACAATGTATTGATATGCATTGTTGCATAGATATATGCATCATATGCATAGATATATAATTAGCAATAAATTAAAATTGCGACTATAATTTGAGATTTAAACTATCCTATCTTTCAAGTTGGATCGAACTGCACATGGTGTGCGAATTTTATTATAATCGGTTAAGTGGTTTAGGAGTCCATTGAGGACAAACATTGTGACACGAGATTTATATATATATATATATATATATATATATATATATATATATATATATATTGAAACACAGAATGTGTTCCCTTACACTAATTAAAACATTAGTGTAAGTAATTAATATCTATTTTGGACTGCGCGGTGCGTGTGCCGGGCGCTGCGAGCAGCGACGAGAGCTGGCGACGGTTGCTCCGCCACCGGTGCCACCGCCGGGAGGCCAGCGTGAGAACGTCGGTTAGAAGCGGGGCAGCGAGCACGTGTAAGCAGCCGTTGGGACAGTCAGGCCGTGCCGCCCGTCGATGAAGGACGTGGCCGGCGTGCTCCCGGCCGGGGGAGTCGTTAGGAAAGTTGCGAAGAGGACAGACGTTAGCGGAGCGGCGAAGAGTTCGGACGTGTGGCGAAAATCCCGCCGGTAGTGCATGGACAAAGAGAACATGCGGTATAGTTAATGGACTACTAGCGACTGGAATATAGTAGACACGTGAATGAGCTATTTAAAGTATCAGTAGAATAAAAGATTCGCGTCGATAGAACATTCGATCGCGTTCGTGTTAGTTAGCGTAGTGGAAGCCTTACCGAAACAGTGTGGTACGGAACTAGAACCAGCACGCATTATAGATGCAGGTTGAGTAATTAAATTCATCGACGGAAGGTGGTTCGAGAGAAGTGCAACGCCGCGGTATCAAGATCCGAGTCGGGGAGGAGCCGCAAGGTCACCAGCCCAGGACGACCGCTACGCCATCAGCCGCCGACGGCCCGCAGCTGCTGTAGAGGTCGGCAATCCTGTCGGTGCGAGCTGTTCTACGAGCATCAAAGGTATTTGGTCGGGGCCCCGAAAGTATAATAAATATCTGTTGTAATAACTCTTGGTACCAAGGCAGAGTATATAAAGATTGTCAGATCATGTAATTAACAAATTTGATTTGCAAATAAATCTTGTTCATGATTGTATTTCCATTTTTGATTAGCTTCCCCAATATTATACCAACTTATCCAGGGACCCATTCACGGAAAAGATACCCTCCTTTAGTGTTATATATTGCAGTGAAATACCCGGCATCACCAGGTATGTCACAGCTGGCGCCCGAACAGATGGAAAGCGTGTAGTTAAGAAATGTGGCCTTAGGAAAGTTGGTAAAATATTGGAAGGTACTGGGCATGTATTTGATGTATAGTAATGCAGATTAAAGATAATAGGCAGGCAATATACAGGTTATTATTATAGGGAACAAAAAGTAACAGTACATGTATTAACAAAGCATGCATAAGTCATGTAAGCATAAGGTATATTTGATAATTACAGAAATTTTGTTGTGTAATTAATTGTGGGCAGATATAGGAAATTATTCGAGAGCAACCAGTATAAAATTAATACAACAGATACTGAGTTTATGAAAGCCACACATGTACATATTGTAAATGATATAAGGTAATAGAATTTCAAATTTTGTAAAACATGTTAATAATGCTTGAATTGGTTGGTAGTTTGTAATAACATGGAAATTAAAGAATTTGGAAGTAGTAACAATTCTTGTGGAAATATCAGGGTATTTAATATTGTACAAATTGTGCACATTACTTGCTGGGAATGTTCATGCAGCAGTGCATTATCCATTGGTGATGGTAAAATGTGTGGAATCTAATGGAAAGGATACTAGGTTGGGGAATGTATAGCAGCATTGTGAATGTATATTTTTAATATTCATACAGTACTATTGAGGGAAATTTATGGAGAAGATATGACATGTAATTGTGAGTGATTATTGTGTACATAATATAGCAATAATTGTATTGAGAAGTAATTCCAAATTAATAGTGGATTTATTAAAATTTGAGAGTAGTTTGTAACAATGTTAATAAGTTTATCAGCAGCATATATGTAGTCAAGTGGCAATAATACTACTGATTGTAGAGGATATGTTTATTGTGTTCTGTGGTGTGTGAGGGTGTGTTCGTCAGCATTTAGCATTTGAAATATTAGTGCATTATAGCAGTGATAAAGAGTATACAGTGCTGTGGCGGGCAGAGTAAAGTTATAGGATAACTGTTGTACCGTTGTTAGGTGAGGCAAAAGGAAAATTTGTGCGAGTATTTAGTGAAGTGAGGATCGAACGGATAGCCCAAAGCAACAGAATGGAGGCGCAAAATGTAGTGCTGGACCGGGAGGAGAAGGCGGATGAAGTAAGGGAGATAGTTGTAGGAATCGATAATAGCATATCATCGGAAAGCAGGGATAGTGGTATTGGAAGTCGGTTGGATGATACGTCAGGGGACAGCTTCAATAAAGATGTACAAATTACGTCAACTCCAATGAACCAGGCAGTAGGACTCCGACTCGGGGGGTGGGGAAAATACCCATAATGACCCCATACAGATATTGATGAAGATGTTCGATCAACAGAGCAGGAAATTAGATGAAATAGGTGAACAGAATAGGATCGCAGAAGAACGGAGCAGGAAAACAGAAGAGCAGATTAAGAAGGCGGTAGAAGATCAGAAGAAGGCGGCAGAAGATCAGAAGAAGTTGGCCGAAGAACAGAATAGGAAGATATTGGAAGAACTGAATAGGAAATCAGACGAACAGAAAATATTTACAGAGGAGCAGATTAGAAGGTCGGCAGAGGAGCAGAAAATATTCACAGAGGAGCAGATTAGGAAGTTGGCAGAAGAACAGAGTAGGAAATTAGACGAACAGAAATTATTCACAGAGGAACAGATTAAGAAGCTGGCAGAAGAACAGAATAGGAAATTAGATGCAATAGGGGGGCGAATAGGACGCGCTGAAGAACAAATTGAGTTAACGAAGAATGAGATGACCAAAATCGCGGAGCGGGTAGAAATTCATGAGCAATGGACTGCCGAAGAATTACGTAAACAGAAAAGATCCGAGGAGGAACAGAATGGGAAAGCGGAGGAACCGGATAGGAAAGATGAGGTGCTAAAATTTCAATCATACCATCAAGTAGATGCTAGGGTAGCGGTAGCAGATAGAAACGAGGGGATGACGAACCAAATCCATAAAGAAGTCAAGACAGCGGAGGGCAAAACGGTGGAGGTCCAAATCGAGGCCGAGGAGGATGTTTATAAAGTGAAAGTGAAAACGGAAGAATTGAAGTTAATAATGGAAGAAGAAGTGGAAATGAAAATAGAAGAAATGGAGCGTATAATAGAAGAAGAAATCGTGGAAAATATACAAGGGTGCGAAGAGAAAAGAGTACAAGAAGAGTTTAAACAGGAAGAAGACGGGAAAATGTCGCCAAGTGGGGTGACGCCAATTATGCCTCCAAAGTCGATGAAATCTCTGGGAGATGGGACGGAAAACCCTAAGGTAGTTATGCGAGCAGAAGAACGGCACCTAGCATCAAACAACATATTGGAAGGATACAAGATCCAGTTATCACACCTAATTTTAGAAGAGAACGCCAGGACATGGGCAGAGAATTTTGGTATATTTCCGAAATTTTTGAAGGAATTTGAAAACAAGATTTCTGCACGAAAGTGGAATGAAGAAACCCAAATAAACATCAAGAGCGACCAGAGGAATAGCCATTACAACTACATCACGGGAAGTCGTAGTGAATACAGAACGAAGAGCGTTATGGAGCCAAACACATTATTTGCTCCTATAAAATATCAAGGAATCATTTGCATGTCAACGCGACAGTATCCTGTCACCGTGCAGAGCATACTGGGCAGAGCAGATCATACCGATTCAGGAAAGGGTTTGAAGATATTGGAGGGGTACGAATTCACCTTTGCAGATGCCCCAAAGTATGGGAATGAAGGAGATGTAGGCAGGTCAAGAATGGAGCGAAGTCAGGGGCGAGGGAAGAGTGATGGTATGGTCAACCATTGGTACAAACGTAGAAGAGGTCGTAGCTGGAAATGGGAGGATACCTATCAAGATGTGTTCAACACGCTGGAGACTATGTCCTACAACTGTGATTTAGGAAATCACTGTCAGCAATGAATCGTCGCACAAGAGACAAGACATAGTAGAACACTACAAGCTTCAGATCGGAAACCTGGTTCAACAGGTATGGAAAATAGTGGAGGGTAAATAAGTGTAATCTTAGTGTTAATTTAAACAATCAAGTGTTAATTCGATTTTAGGGTATAAGTGTATATAGGATTCTTGTAAGATACAACATAGTGCAACCATCGGCAGAGACGATGATACTAAGGTGAATTTTTCCGAGACGGGAAAAATCCAAAAAAGAAAGGAGGGGGGTGATGAAACACAGAATGTGTTCCCTTACACTAATTAAAACATTAGTGTAAGTAATTAATATCTATTTTGGACTGCGCGGTGCGTGTGCCGGGCGCTGCGAGCAGCGACGAGAGCTGGCGACGGTTGCTCCGCCACCGGTGCCACCGCCGGGAGGCCAGCGTGAGAACGTCGGTTAGAAGCGGGGCAGCGAGCACGTGTAAGCAGCCGTTGGGACAGTCAGGCCGTGCCGCCCGTCGATGAAGGACGTGGCCGGCGTGCTCCCGGCCGGGGGAGTCGTTAGGAAAGTTGCGAAGAGGACAGACGTTAGCGGAGCGGCGAAGAGTTCGGACGTGTGGCGAAAATCCCGCCGGTAGTGCATGGACAAAGAGAACATGCGGTATAGTTAATGGACTACTAGCGACTGGAATATAGTAGACACGTGAATGAGCTATTTAAAGTATCAGTAGAATAAAAGATTCGCGTCGATAGAACATTCGATCGCGTTCGTGTTAGTTAGCGTAGTGGAAGCCTTACCGAAACAGTGTGGTACGGAACTAGAACCAGCACGCATTATAGATGCAGGTTGAGTAATTAAATTCATCGACGGAAGGTGGTTCGAGAGAAGTGCAACGCCGCGGTATCAAGATCCGAGTCGGGGAGGAGCCGCAAGGTCACCAGCCCAGGACGACCGCTACGCCATCAGCCGCCGACGGCCCGCAGCTGCTGTAGAGGTCGGCAATCCTGTCGGTGCGAGCTGTTCTACGAGCATCAAAGGTATTTGGTCGGGGCCCCGAAAGTATAATAAATGTCTGTTGTAATAACTCTTGGTACCAAGGCAGAGTATATAAAGATTGTCAGATCATGTAATTAACAAATTTGATTTGCAAATAAATCTTGTTCATGATTGTATTTCCATTTTTGATTAGCTTCCCCAATATTATACCAACTTATCCAGGGACCCATTCACGGAAAAGATACCCTCCTTTAGTGTTATATATTGCAGTGAAATACCCGGCATCACCAGGTATGTCACTATATATATATATATATATATATATATATATATATATATATATATATATATATATATATATATATATACTCCTATTTTGATGTTGGAAGCAAGACGCCAGGGATAATAATAAAGCTAAAGAAAGAGTATAAAATGGAAACAATGTCGGAAGTATCAGAACGAGACACGTTGTTTGCTCTGTGCAACTGAATCATGATTTTTCAACTTAAAAATTTCTTTTAATACTCACATTATTATCGAAAAATAAATTAATGTATTCATACTGGGCAAATGATAAGGCGATCATATCATTCCTTCTTTTGGATATTAGTATATCTTCAGACACGAATCGACGGATTAATTGGAAAGAGTTAGTTAATATATTAGTTTGTTGTTGTATTTTACTTAGAAGTTCACAAAACATTTTAATTTTAATGCTCAATATAAACCTTGAGAATTTGAGTTGCATGAGAACCCACAATGAGAAATTAAGCCTTCAATTTCTATTTCCAATTTCTTTCCGAAAAATCGTAACGCAATTTCTAAACGCACATAAAATGCGTCAAATTGTCCAAGTCCTTCGTCGCCCTTCAACGACAGGTTCGCGCACCGAGCGAGCCAGCAGCCGCGCCACAGCATTGGCGCAACCGAGTGAGTCAGTGGCGCGAGTGGAGTCTGCGAAAAACCGCGCCCGGCGCTGGAAGAGCGCATCTCGGCCAGTGGCGTCGCGACGGCCGCAGGCGCGAGGCGATTTGCGGAACGCCCGAGAGAGCGAGCGGCGAGGGCGGGCCCACCGCTCCCGCCCCCACCCCCGCCCCCGCCCGCTATTCGCTCCGGGCGCGGAAAGGTGACCTACATTCCCGAGTCCCTCAACAACAGGCAACAGGGCAAGAGTGGTGGTGAGGACGGAGAGGAAGTGAAGGGGGTGGGAGAGAGGGAGGGGACGGCATGCGGGTGAGGATATTGTGAGGCTACAGGAGGGGATGGCGGAGGGGAGCCATAGGTGGGAACGGCAAGTGAGAAGGCAGGCGTCGGCGGGTGGGGGTGGACGCGCGGAAAACAGGAACGGCAAAAAACATTGACGTTTTTAAAATCGTTGCTTTCTTTTTGATGTTTTTTTAGATCAATATACTTTTTCTACAAACATCGATATTAAAAAAAGTTTATTATCTCTTTCAATGATTTTGTACGTGGTAATATCGTTGAACCGCATTTGAAACGAATCTGAGTAGATATTGATTAGAAAATTAAGGTGACAGAGTGCATTAAGACTTACATTAATACATCAAACTATTATTTGTATTAGATAAATGACATTTTACTTCAATTATTTATGAACGAAAGAGAACATACATTAAAATAGTAGTTTGCCAAGCAATGTTGTATAACTGTCACATTTTAAAAATCACATAAAAAGATTAATCAAAACCATTGATCCGCTCCAACAAAATGTAATAGACGTTTTTTTGAAACCTCAAAAATACTTAAACATATGCGCTCCACCTACTTTGTAACAACAATTCCTTTTTTGGTTCTTTAGAAGAAAACATTTCTTCAGCAGAGTAGTATCAAAAGTCATTGGAATTCTGTGTCCTTTCTCTCCTAATGTCCGTATGCAAGACCCTCCTTTCTCCAGCTACCAACTTTAAACTCGTTTGTGCTATGGATGAGATCCACGTTATTTCCTGGCAGTCAGAAAGAAAGTATGTCAGGAGCACCCGGTTCGATGAAAGAGAACTAGTGAAGTGAAGCGAAGCGAAGCGAAGTGAAGTGCCCGATTTTTCTTCTCTTCCTTTACTTGATGCTTCGCCAAGTTGCAGTGACGTCACGTTCTACGTACTCCGAAGGATCAATTTCCTGTTGCGAATACTGTTTCAGGAGTGTGTGTCGTACAGAATATAAAAATACGTGTCACAAATTGAAACAAACTGCTTAGAGGTCCTAGTGTCTGATGTATCAACTTTTCCAACATATTTCCTTGACTCCTAACATTTGATTCATTAAAAAACATTTGGCGCATAAGAAATATGTGATCTACTTTAAAAACTTGATTCTACAACTTAACCGACAAATATCACGAAACACCACAAATACATATGGTACATTTTATAATCCACAATTGTATGAGTTGTATAGGAAATGAAGCAAATGTTAGCATGTTTTTTCCTGCAAAAAGTTTCAGTGAATTTTTCCCTTGTATTATTAAGAAAGGGAAACTGGCTGCTTTTTCTTTTCTTTTTCTTCGTATATTAAAAAAAGAATCAAGTTAAAAAGCGATAAATTTATTATCCTCATTAAGAGGGTTATGGTTTCGAATTCAGTACAATAATTTCTTTACAAGCTCATTTTATGTCGCTATTTAAAATACGAAAAACCAGATGAGAAGTCGTTCTGCAGCCCTGTTTTTTATAATAAAAAAATCCTGAAGAATTATTTAAAAGCGAGATAAAATCCAGGCATGGTGATTCAATTCGTACCATTACTATGCAATTTGCATTAAGTACTACATAGATGAGCAATGCGGTCTATGTCTAACCATTGAAATTAGTTGAGTTCCTGGAAGAGCTTCCACCACTCATTAGTAAACGCAAATTAAATTAAATTCGTACAACTAATGTGCGCTGTCGTACGATGCCTCGGTAAAACATTTTTTATTGCAAATTTCAGAATATTTTTTGTAATTTAACTGCAATTCCGATGGTTTTCATGAAAATATCAAAAATTTGTATTCATGTAATCTCCGAAATGTTACACGAACAGGAATCGTAACCCTGCTTGAGATTCACATTGCTTTTATGCGCTCGCGAAAATGAACCATACGAGTTAATTTCACATTAAATAGCATACGAAAGCATCGAATGTAGCTTGCAATGTGCTCTTTGGAAACATCTCGCGAGTTAATAAATGTATACATAATGATGATTGCCATACTGTCTCCGAACGTACAATTGATTGACTGATTGATTGATTAATGGATTGACGTTTCCGGGCACGTCAACTAATACTACTACTTCGGGTCATTAGTCCCGTTGGTGTATAAAATGTTTTATTCCTAGAGGTAATGGTGTCCATCACCCACATTACTGGAGAGACCTACACCCGCCTCAATTCGCCCCTCAAGGAATCTCCCCCATAGGCGCACTGTCCCATCATGGACAAGTTCTAAGCACACGACCCCCGTGGTATGGTAGTGCAGTCATGTAAATGGTGTGTATGTGTGCGAGGGGAGAGAATAGGACAAGGAAGAGGAAGCGAAGATCACGCGCGGTCCGTAGCCCGTTCCTTACCATACGGTAAAAATAAAGCCAAAACGAAATAATTTCCGATTTATGATTATAAATTAAATTGAAGTGCCTGTGTTTATCAAAATAAATGACTTTATATAATCGCATATGCTTATTCGGAAGATATAAATACACACTTCTACTGATTTGACGATTTTCGTGTAAGAGCGTTCCCAGTAACCTCTGGAACGGTTGAAACTGTTTTCTTCCGATTTTCACTGAAAGATACTTGTGTTTTCGGGCTTAACTTTGGCTAATAGTTTTAATTATTTTTTTTCTTATACAAGAAAGGTTTGTTTATTCGCTTACTTTCGATTGTGTGTTAAATATTTTAAATAAAACACATTTACAGAGATGAAGAAAATATTGTTGTTTCTAAAGCTCCAAATATTAATATTCAAGAGAAAGATTTTAAGAAAAGGTAACAGAATATATTCCCTTTCTTTTACAAATTTTAATACGTTATACTAATCTGTTATGTGGGATAATTGTCAACTATTTTTGAAAAACTTCGCAATGATGTTCTAGGTTTTACTCAAACGATACACGAGTTATCACTGAAACTAACTATTCATTTTAATCAAAATGTTTGTCATTATTGCTAATATTTCTAAATGTTCTGAATTTGAATACAAAAAGACATCTTAATAATTACATTTGTTCAAAGAATTTGTAGCCCAGACCGGGACTCGAACCCGGGTCTTCTGGTTCAGCCAATTTAATTATTAAAATGCATTATTACTCAGTAACGTGATCACTAGTTGGATTTCTTTACGATTGCGAAATATATTCTCCGAGCGTAATTGCGCCCAACAAGGTGACGGGATGGTGACAATTATATACTTTTGTATATAAGACACCTTAGAAAAGGGAAACTGGTCGCAACGATGACATTTCCATCCGGTGACTGACCAATCTAGTCGTGCTGTCAATGAGCACGCGAGCGGACGCACACACACGCGCACACACGCGCGCGCACACGCGGGCACACACGCACACACACGCACGCACACACACCCGCACACACGCGCGCACACCCGCACACACGCGCGCACACAGGCACAGACACACAGGTCCATCGTCTCTTACATCCCTCCCGTCTTCCGTGTTCGGCCCCTTGGTTCAAAATACCCTGTTTAGTTTATATTTGAACGCGACTATTCAAAGGGGTGCGCAATCGCAGTGGAACGGAGAAGCGTCGTCGAGACTCACCTGGGGCGTCGAGCTGGCCCGAGGGGGAAGTGGCGCTGGGAGATCCTGCTCCTTGCGAAGACACCCGCCGCCGGGAGAAGGTGCTCAAGCCCTGCAACAACACAACACAAAAATAAGTCAATAATTCATAAATAGAAATTAATAATAAATAAATAAATGGATTAATAAAAGCAGTAACTCTCAGATTGATTGATAAGTGATTCCAGGCGCGTCAACTCCTAAAGTCATTAGTCCCACAAGTGTAGTGCGTATTTTATTGCGCGAGGTAGCCGTGATATTCCTCAAATGGTTGGCAAGATACGGCGCCGACCTAAGTGGGCTAACGGGGCTTTCCCATCCAAGCACTTCCCACCAGCGGGTCACCGCTTCAGCATGTAACTTCAAGTAAGGAAGGAAGATAGGAAGTGGTGAGGAGAGAACAAGGAAGGCGAAGGAAAGATCGCACGCAGTCCGTGGCCCATTTGTCAGGGTACTGCTCTGGCATTCGCCTGGTGTTGATCGGGAAAACCACGGAAATGTACCGATCCGAGAAGCAGGCCGCTAGAATTCTTCCCCAGATGGCGACTACTCTCGACATAGCTATGTAAGTAGTGTCAAAAATCCTGCCAGCGTTGGGACTTATCGGACAGAGGCACTACAAGGATATAAATTGAACCCCTAGCCACCTAGTTTGTTTGTATCAGTATATTAGTAGAGAATTCTTTGTTAAAAACTGCAGCCTTTCGAGATGACTATGTCGAAGAATAATGGGGCGGGGTGTAATGCAACCTTGTCGAAAATAGGGAATCTAGGGCCACCGCCTGGGACAATCTTAATCACATATCCACCATCACTTTGCCACCGGGACCACGAACAATACTTCAAACTCAGACTTGAGAAGCCTAGAATCGTAGATGGAGTGCCGACACCATTTAACCAACACTACATGTCAATATTTAGAACAAATTGGAACTCCTAGAAGAAAATTTGTGAAGACCAATGGATATGCCCTTGCCTCTGATTTGGTCCAGTAAAAAGGTGTCGTCAAATCAATGATTTATTACTTAATTTGCCTGATTTCTAATTTTGTTCTTCAAATTCACTACCGTTTGCATCAATGTATCCACACAAATGCTTCAAATTCGAATCGAGTGTAACATTACCGATTCTTTGGATAAGGTCAGGTAAGTTGCAGTGAGTGAAAATGAAAATCCCCAAGTCACAAACACAACCAGCAGAACTTCGATAATTTTTTTTTTTTTTTTTTTTTATTTTTAATTTCCACAGACCAGCATTACTGCTTTACAGGGATTGATTATATCTAATAACAACTTAAAATACAATTATACAAATAAACAGTAGAAATACCTTTCAAACTACATTTAAAAGGATTACATTCACACAAGGAAAGAGAAAAAGAAAAAAAATAATACAGTCAATCATTAAATATAAGAAGAAATAAGGGAAGCCCAACAGGTTCCTCATTATTGTATGATGTTTGATAAGTGCATAGTTGGTTGTTGTTTGCAATCTTTATTTTAATTTTGTCAGGTTTAAGGAGGGTCAGCAAATTGAATTAGGTACTTGTCGTATGGAAATCTGTTTTTGATTCTGGTTGTTGTTGCTGATGAACCAAGGTTGTAATGTTCAGTTGATGGAAAGTTATATAAAGATGTGAAAAAGGAATGTGCGCGTTTGAGCAGTATATGATGTATAGTTTCTGTTTTTAATTCTGAGTGTAATTGATTGTTCCTGATAAACCAGGGTGCGTTTACAGCTATACGTAGGATCTTATTTTGGAATGTTTGTATTTTCTTTATATTAGTCGCTGATGTGTTGTACCATATTGGGCATGCATACATTATGATGGGGAGAATTATTGCTCTGTAGAGTACTAATGTACATTCTGTTTTGAGAACGGTTTTTTTATTAATTAGTGGGTACAGTTTATGTAGTCTTTTATTTGCTTGTGTGATTTTGTCGTTTATATGGTTAGTCCATGTTAATCTGGTGTCCATTAATAATCCCAGATATCTAATGGGTTTCTTTTTTGGTAACCAATCTAGTGTTGTGTTAAGTAGTTTTAGTGGTTTGGGAGTAGTGTTTATTTGGCATAGGGTGAATATTTTTGCTTGGCATTTGCTCGGGTTTAGTTTTATTTTCCATTTGTCTGCCCATTGTATTATTTTGTTCAGTTCATCTTGTAGATTTTTAGTGGCTGATTTTAGGCACTTGTTAGAGGTTAGAATTGCACAGTCATCAGCAAATAATGCTGTTGTTGTGTTTTGGGTAGTTGGGAAATCTGCTGTGAATATATTGAATAGGGTTGCAGATAATGGGCTGCCTTGTGGTACTCCAGCTGTGATTTCTTTTTGTGTGGAGTAAGTTGAATTTATTCTTACTGTAAAAACTCTTTCTTTTAGGAAGCTTTTTATTATTTTTAACAAATAGAGGGGTAGTCCGGATTCTTGAAGTTTGAATATTAGACCTTCGTGCCAAACTCTGTCAAATGCTTGTGAAACGTCTAGGAAAACAGCCAGTGTATGATTTTTTTGTTCGAAGTTTTTATATATAAGTTCTGTGATTCTTAAAAGTTGATGTGTTGTTGAGTGCTTTTCTTTGAACCCAAATTGGAAAGATGGTATATATTGAATTTCATTAATATATTGCAGCAGTCTTTTTAGGATTAATTTTTCCATTACTTTGGCTACAATAGGTATTAGGCTTATAGGTCTATAGTTTTCTGTAGATGCTGGGTTTTTGTTTGGTTTAGGAATTGGTATTACTATGGAGTGTTTCCATTTTTTGGGGTAGTATCCTGTTCTTAACATTGAGTTAAATATTGCAGTTAGGTAACTAATTGTTTTCTTATTTAGTTTTTGTAGGAGTATGGTTGGTATTTGGTCAATTCCAGCTGATTTTTTCTTAGTTAGGTGCTTGATTGTTTGGTATGTTTCTTTTGGTGATATGTATTTTACTGGTTGAGGAACTGTTGTTACTTCATAGTTATTGATGTGGATTAAGTTGTTATTGTTTGAGGTTGTATTTGGTGAAAATGTTTCTTGAAAATGTTCTGCTAGTAATTCGCATTTTTCTTTTGTTGTTGTAGCTGTTTTATCTGATTTCTTTAGTTCTGGAATAATTGTTGGTTCTTTCAATATTTGTTTTGTAACCTGCCATAAATTGCTGTCTTTAGGATTTATTGTTTTGATGTGATTTTTATATTGTTGAATTCTGTATTCATCTAGGGCTAGTTTAACTTGGTGTGTTAGTTTATTTAATATTTTCTTTAGATCAGGGCTCCTATATTGCTGCCATTGCCTGCGAATTCTGTGTTTTTTTTTGAATTAATTTTTCAATGTCAATAGGTATTGTATGTTGTGAATACTTTGGTTTGTAATTTGGCTTTGTATTTGCTTCTTTTGCTGCATTTAGTATGATTTTGGTGAAGGTATCTATGGCAATATCAATTTCTTCTTTATTTTTCATGAAACGGTTTGTGGGAAGGGAATTAACAACGTTTGTTTGAAATTTTGTCCAATCTATGTTTTTTGTATCTATGCCAAATGGTAACTCAGATTTAATATAGTTTATATCAGTAGTGAGAATAACAGGACAGTGGTCTGAGTCTAATTCGGGTAGTGCATGAGCATAAAGGGTATGTTTTAAATTTTTAGCTATGGTAATGTCAAGGATATCTGGTTCAGCATTACAGTTTTTGGGGTAGTGAGTAGGATTTGATGGAGCTATGATTTGAAAATTTAATTTTGATGATGCTTTTAGTAATTTTCTTCCATTAGGTGTGTTTACTTTACAGCCCCAATTGGTATGTTTACTGTTTAGGTCTCCTATTAAGATTGTAGGTTCTGTATTGTGTAGTATTAGGTTTAATTCGTTTATATCGATTTGTTTTTTGGGTGGTTTATATGCTGATATGATATTTATGCGTTCATTTTTTAGATTTATTTTTACTGCAATTAACTCTAGGTTGTTTGATTTAGGGATAGAAATTAATGAGTGGTCTAAATTCTTTTTAGTTAATATTGCTACTCCTCCTGCGGCGTGTTGGCATATTCTGTCTTCTCTGTAACAGTTAAATCCAGGGATTTTGAATGGTTGTCCTGGAGCAAGATGCGTTTCTGTTATGCATGCGATTGTTATTGAATGGTTTTTCAGGAATTGAATAAGTGTATTTCTTTTGTTTGTTAGGCCATTTGCATTCCAGTTAAGTAGTGTTATTGATTTTAAGTTGTGCTGTTTATCCATTTCTTATTATATTTGAGATTTGATTTGAAACAATATTTTGTATTTGTGGGAGTAATGTTGCTGTTATTTGGTTGACTATTGTTGGTAACATCTGCATTATAATTTGTGTAATATTTGACTGTATGGAGTTTTGTGTGACTGTTTGTGCATATGTGGGTGCAGTTGTGTTTTGATTGTTATTAAGAGCTAATTGTGGCTGAGAAGGATTACGATTTATGTATGTTTGTTGTGGGAATATTTGTGCGTGAGTTTTGTTATCATATTTGTGTTGTGAATGTGGAGCTTGTAATTGTGTATTGAAGTAATTTGATTGAAGGATTATCTTTCTTTTTGGGGAATACTTGCATTGGTTAGAGGTAGCCATATGATTTTCTTTGCAGAGAGTACAAATTGGGGGTG
Source organism: Gryllus longicercus (assembly GCA_038098605.1). Classification (NCBI taxonomy): domain Eukaryota; kingdom Metazoa; phylum Arthropoda; class Insecta; order Orthoptera; family Gryllidae; genus Gryllus; species Gryllus longicercus. Next base: position 2,040,399 of record JAZDUA010000021.1, read on the forward strand.
GTGGATTTGTGGATTGTAATAATTTGCAATCTTTTGTCCAATGATGCTCAGCACAGTATCCACAGCTTGGTGGCATTGTGCAGTAATTTTTTGTGTGTCCATATGTGAAGCATTTTTTACATTGAGGGGGGCCTTGTGGTTTCCTTCTTATTTCAACTTTAACAATGCAGTGAAGTAGTTTATCTAATTTGAATATTTATTTTCCTTCGGCGGAGTTAGTTAGTTCTAATGCTACTACTTTGAACGGTATTTGTTCTTTATTGGTTAGTCTGGTTACTTTTTTAATAGGGTAGTTTAGACTTTCAAGTTCACTATATATTTCATCTTCAGTGAAAATTAGAGGTACATTTTTTATCACTACTGATAGGTTTTTTTCTGTTTGTAAACAGTAAGTATAGTAAGGAACGTTTTTCTCTTCACAGTATTTTCTTGTTTTTCGATAATCTGTAACGTTTTTCAATAGTATTTTTACCGAATTCCCTATGGTTCTGAAGGTAAATCCCTTTCCAATTAGTTCTTTTAGATCTTTTGTTAGTAGGGTTATGTTTTCTGCATTTCTGATACAAATTGGGGGTATTTTTATGTTTTCTGATTGTGGTTCATTATTATTAACAGTTTCTTCAGATTCGTCTATTGATTCTAAGATTGAGTACCTATTTATTGAAAAAGCGTCTTTACTAGAACTGTTGTTTAACATTCTACGTTTTGCGTTACTATGATTACTTACTTTTGATAGTCCTCTTTTTTTGTTGGGTTGGTATTGAGCACTTGTTGGTTGATAGAGTTCACTGTCGACATCTGTGGATCTCTCATCTGCAGATTGGGGTTTCTCCGTTGATTGTGTATGATCCTCGTGTATTTGAGAGGTAAGTGCAGTTGGGTCGGACCGAGAAAGCTGAAGCTGTTGTTGAAGCATCTGGTTTTGATATTCCAATTTGCTGAGATGTTCTTGAAGGATGTGGTTTTGATGCAGTAGTTGTTGATATTGTTGATGTATATCTGCAGTTTGGTTTTGCTGCAAGGGTTGTGAGTTGTTTTGATTTGTGTATATTTCACAATTTCCATCATTATTTAAAAGTTCCATGGAACTGGTAATGTGTCTTCCTAGTGAATCCTCTTCGGATATCATTGTGAGAACTTTGTCGTTTTGCTTGTGGCACTTTTCACTATAATATTCACTATTTTATAGTTGTGATGACACACTAAATGAACACAGTTGGTATTTTTGTCTTTGTGGTGGAGCACTATTAATAAACTAAATGTTTATATCGTGGTTTTGCCGCAATGCGGCAAAACGATCGTTGACTACGTCTATTCACGAGCGTTATCGATCGCACAGGTTCTGATAAGACTTTTGACTCATACACTGTTATCTGCGCGGCAACTCAGAGCTTGTCCACTTCCGTACTGCTCGGCGGTTGAAGGCAGACTGGGTCGATAATTTTTGAAGCTATTTTCTTTGTTTCTGTGGCTAGTCGTGAAACTTGAGATAAAATTGTCTTTTAATACGACGTATAATTTTCTTCCATATAAACGATTTCTTATTGAGGAATTCGTAAGATGTGCCCACAAAAATTATTACGTACATTTGTTCCATACCCACTGTACTACAGTGATTAATTTGTTTAGCATTATGTGTATTTGTCAAAAAATATCGCATTGATTGCACGGCAAGACTGTAAATGATCCATTCCTAAACGTGACCATTATTTTCACAGCCATTCATTCAACCGTTCTAACGGCCACCCGACAATCAATTAATTAGGACTGTTCAGATTCAGAGAACATACACACAGTAACACGTAAATTCAGAGCGGTACGGATACACAAAAGGTCTAACGAGAGACTTTTTGTCATTTCATTAAATTCTTATTAAAGAATAATTTGTGACTCTTTTCCACTAATTAAAAACACGTATTGGGGCAATATTCGCTACTCGTTTATTACAGAAAAATACTTTCGTTCTTTCGTCCCCACGCGTTATCACGGCAGAATGTCGCTGGAGTACGATTCCGATTTTATTGAGGGTTTACAATTTCATCGTATTGGAGCGCGTGAAGGGGAAAGGGTTTTCAGCGCGGAAATTAGTTCCAGCTCAGGGTGCGGAGGTGCGTTAAGCGGTAGACCACCGCAGCCGCGCCGCAGCTGTCGGGTCTGCGCAGCCGTCGCCGCCGCGCCGCGCCGAGGCGAGGTGACGCGAGGCGCCAAGTGGCGCAGGAACACCGCACTTGGCTAATTGTCGCAAATAACTGGTGGCGGGAGAAAGCGATTCGCGGTCGAGCGGCGGGCATCGGGGACGGCCAGTGGTGGGAACGGAGGCAGTGGCGGGCCCGGGCGACAGGGCAAGAGGCGGGAAGTGTACAGGCGAACACGCTGCAGGGCAGGATGGGCAGCGAGGACAGGGAAGCGCCATATAGTGTGGCACTGGCGGGGGCGAGCTGGTGTGGGCGAACTCGCTGGGGACTGGTGCGGGCATGCTGGTGTGGCGAATTGGCGGGGAGGGGAGGGGGCGAGCGAGGCCGGGGGCCAATTGGAGAGGTTGAACAGGCGAGAGCGAACAGGCGGGGGAGCAAGCAGACGGAGGTGAACAGTGATGTGTGAACAGGCGGGGGTGAACAGGGATGTGCGAACCGGCGGGGGTGAACTGGCGGGGACAAACGCGGGGGTAAACAGGCGGTGGTAAACAGGCGAGGGTAAATAACCGGGGGTTAACAGGTGGGAGGGAACAGGCGCGAGGGAACAGGCGGGATGGAACAGGCGGGGGAGAGCTACCGGAAGCGATGATGAGGACGGACAGCAGGACGGGGCGGGTGGCAGAGCGGCGATGGGGAGCGTGGTGGGAATGGTGGGGTGGTTGGCGGGGAAGCGATGGGTGGGTCGTATGGAGGGATGAGACGGGTGCCGGTGCGGGGCGGGGAGGGGAGGGGCCGGCGTATCGTAACATCTGCTCGCAACCGCGTCCGGCTGTCGGCAGACGCTGGCGAAGTGCCAGAGCGCCAGGCAGTGCGCACAGCGACGACGAAATGGAGTTCTTAATGCTCCAGTCATGAAGTTCTTTGCTCGTTGTAAGACACATGACATGATCCCACGGACTCGTCTCGAATTGTCATAATCGTACCCATCGCTTCATAAGTGGAGAAATACTGTTTAATTATTTTGAAATTTTGATAACCCCCTCTAAAAACATTAAGATCAAAAGTAATTCAATACGAGGAACAGCTAAGTCTCAGAATAAGATCGTGACTTTAGCCCTCTTGGCCAAGAGCTTAGTCAGTGATAAATCCTCACACTTCGATAAGACAATTTTCACTTCGTGAAGATAATGTGGAATACCTGCCATAGAGGGTTATGACCCGCGTATTATGAGTGCTCAACAGGTTTGAACGATTTACGTTATATTTATACCTGGAGCACGCTCTGAATACGTTGAGAATTGTTTGTTGGTTTGTTGTCCGTTACTTTGTCCCAATCCAAACAAACACAAGCGTGTTTGTCTACAAAATCGTAGTTAAAACTGACACGAACGTTATCTGTCAGTTTTTCTTCGTTCTCGCTCGGTTTTTCTTCGTGATCAGTAGGTCCGTGCGGAGAAAGACACCATTTTTAGAAAGATATAAATTCAACACTTAAAGTTAGTGGAAGACCCTAGTGGAAGAAAGGTCAACGCATTGATTCGGTTCCGCCATTAGCGGCTGGACTGTACCCCGAACTGTACCCGATACACCCCAGCCCACAATAATTCTTCAAGCGAGTCATGAGTTTCACAGAACACTAATTATCTGTGATTCTGTACGTTATAATAGTCATTTATAAGAAGAATTATTGCAAGAATAAATGTCAGTTTGGCAATTAACATTTATTCTTACTTTATAGCATCTACTTCGTACAAACAAAAAGTTGTGATTTTTTATTGTTACAGGTTTAAAGTCTGATAAATTAACATTAACATGAAATAAAACACAATTCACAAACAAATATACGATTAATAGAGATAAAGTTAATAGAAAACGTTTTCAACACCTAACAGATTTGAGTATTTAATTCAATAATTTTAAAAATAAAAGTACTCTTAATTTTAAAGTTTTATAATAATAAATAAAATACAATAAATTAAATATTAATTTTTCTTTTCATTTCTCTCAACCCCCCCTTCTACAGCCATTGCGCCCTACCCGAGGATCGCGGCCCGCAGTTGAGATCCTCTGACGTAACGTGTTGGGCGACTTGGGCTTCGGGCCCATTGTCCGGGCGTCGCGAGTCGCCATGTGGAGTCGTATCTGCCTCAGCCGCGCCGCGTCGCGCCGCGCAGCGGCTGCTTCCGCTCGAGAGAGGGGTGGGGGGCGACTCGCAGCGGCCTCTGCCGGAGGAACCGCGAAACAGGAAGTGGCCTAGCGGAGCGGGGGCAGACACACAGTCCGGATCTTCAACAGGAGTGGGACGAGGGCGAGGGAACAAGGCTCCGACGATGCACGCACAATAAACGACTTCACTAACTTCGGGACTCCAAATACAGCAATGCAACCAACGTCCATGTACGACCTGCGTGGCCCTTTGAGAGGGAATATCAGAAGTGGATTGTTCTGGGCTGACCCAGAGAAAACCATTATTCCAATGTTTAAGACACATTTGTAAAATGAAAAATTTTCAATGTTTTGTATGAAGTATGTTTGTGAATAAAGATATCCATAAACACGTACGAGTACTATTCCACTTAAGTAATATTCCACAGAAATTTTAATTTTTACCCATGATTTCTGTTAAGATGAAACGTTAGACAGAATAGTACTTGTTGGGACATTTAAAAATCGAACAAGTTCAAGACGACGGGTGGAGGGAAAGTTTGCTCCGTTCTTCTGCGTGCGTTGTTTTGTTCATTCGCGCCGACGATGACGAAGCTTGTTTGGCAATATCATGAATCCTTCCCGTTTTCTACAAGCCTAGAAAAAGTACTCCATTTCTAATGATTTCTATGGAAAGAAGAAAAACGTTCACAATAATACGCCAAAGAAAACATGCGATTGGAAACAATTATTTCTCAATCATCAGGAAATAAAGTTACCGCTTCCAACACGCACTGATCATTAAAGCTACATTAAGTAATAGTTGAGCCTTTTTCACTAATAATAAGTGTACATATACGTAAACAAAGAATAGGGAAAGCAGTTCTACTAAATAAAAGGATTTTAAAAATTTTCTTTACTTTACCAACAGTAACAGAGCAAAATTAACGAGTTACAGAAGTTAAAAAGCATATTAAAAAATTAAGTAGGTTCTTCTTATTAAAATCAATCACTTATCAAAATTAAGTATTTTCTTTTTATTTTAACACAGCAACTATTTTGCATTTGCCTGGACACTAAACGAAAACTGATGAAAACTAGACAGCGTTTACGTGAGGATAAGGAAATCCACGGAAACAGATACCAAGCGAAAGTGTAAGGTCGTCGCGTGAAAGCCAAGAATGAGCAGATAGCACTACACAGCTGAGACCCAGCTATCCGAGTCGGGATAGGTCAAGGAGGCGTAACAATGCAGCAGGTTTAACCGAACAAGGAGCGATGAGTTGAAAGGGCGAGAGCGCATTAAAGAGCAATGACGACGCGAGTAAAGAGTGAATGTAATGACGAAGATGCGTTGGACGTGAGGTGAGGCTCATGGAAGTATGTACGCGATTTGATTGGTATAATGCTAGAAATGAAGGGTGAGCTGGATAACTCCCTTTCGTAACACATGATGGTAACAAACGAGAGCTACTTTATAGAATAGCTACGTTACGAGGTTACGCGGGAGAGAAGTGGGTTAAAAAAAGGATTTTTCTCGTTTCCCCGGATTTAAAACCGACACGCTAGCCACTCGTGTGTCGAGTCTCGTTATTTGAAGTGTGTTTGTTAGGGTTGTTAAAGTTGAAGTGGCTTATTTTATTTTTGTGGGTTTTGCTAAAGGGTTCCGCAGTTTTAGGATTTTTGTCCAAAACACATTCGAATTGATCTTGACGGAGTACATGCCATTATTATTTTATAGCATGCGGTTTCAAATTTTGTATAAGTCATGAGTATTTTTATTACGTTGTCACATTATTGGTTTCTCACACCACCACGTTTTGTATGTGAACCATCATCCCAACGCTTATCATTCATCACTAAGCGTATGGCAGCACAATTACCACTAAACTGCGAATTTTTAAACACTAAAAAGTAAAAATAGGCACATAAAATTCTTAAATAGGCACATAAAATACTATTATAGGTATTTGAATAAACACAAACGACTTACTATCATCAACTAAAATTACAATAAGAAAAGGACTGCACATCACGAATGTAGTTTAACAAAAACAACATATTTTTGTGATTACGACAATAAATAAATATTATTGCTTCAAATTCTCCAAAGAAAACCGTCTAATGTCACCCTTACGGCGTCTCAAAGAATGTTCTTCAATCTCCTCTTAACAGCTCAAAATGGATAAGTAATCTAAAAGATTGCCTTTGCAGCTAAAGGAATAAATGCAAAAATCCACATCATAAATACCACTTGACAAGACAATGGGAGGATGCACAGAGCTGTAGGCTACTCCATAACCTTCGCCCAGAAATCAGTGCGACGCGCATCACCAACAATTTTCTTACTTTTCTTAGAGAACAACGTGAAGCGACTCGTATTGATTGATTGATTAATGATTCCGGGCGCGTCAACTGATAAGGACCATAAGTCCAAGTCCGTGATTATAGTGCATTTTTTAGCAAGAAAGGTGGCGGAAATCTTCCTCTGCCGAATGGTGAGATCCGGCGCCGACCTACACGTCAAATGAGACCGTAGACAACCGTGGCTGGAGTCAGTACCTGCTTCGCAGTTTGGGAGAAGCCGCGTTCTAGGTACAGGTGCCAACAATTCGGCGACTCTCGCAGAATGGCGGCCGAATTGTTGGCACCTGTACCTAGGAAGTGGCGTCTACCGGGCAGCCAAGCAGCTACAACCTACACGTCGACTAGCGTGGATTTTTCCCAACCAGGTATCTCTCACACGAGGTACCGCATCAGCTGGGTCAAGCTCTAAGCTCCCGTTATGTATGATAGTGTAGTGCATGTAAGTATAAGTCAGCATAAAAGGGGTCGGGTTAGGACAGGAAGAAAAGTTCTCGCGCGGTCGGTGGCCCGTTTGTTTAGGTTACCGCTCCGGCATTCGTCAAGTGTTGATAGGAGAAACCACGGAAAACTATCGTTCAGTGCAGCCGGCCGCTAGAATTCTCCTCCAGGCTTCAGATGAATTCGACCTAGCTATCTAGCTAGTGTCGAAAAATCCTGCCGTCGACGGGACCCGAACCCTAGGACCTCACGGTCATAGGCACTGCAGTGGCATTAATTGATGCCCTGAGCCGCTTAAGTCGGTCTGGAGCGAATCGGAGAGAACAGGCGTACGAGCGACGGGCGAGCTGCCGCTGAAGAAACCGATCCGCTAATAAACCGCTTTACGGGCGTCGATTCACGCGCCCAATCGTAAATCGCGCTGCGTCGAGCGGTTTGTTAGCGCCGCGTTTGAAGAGAGAGAGAGAGAGAGAGAGAGAGAGAGAGAGAGAGAGAGAGAGAGAGAGAGAGAGCAAAAAGACGGTGCCAAACGTTATGAGTTGAATAACTCCTCCTGTCATTGGAAGGAGCTGCGAGAGAGATATAGGTAGCCCTCTCAACCTTCTCGATTCATAGTTGACATAAAAATCAACTTTTGGTTTAAGAGAGACGTACGCGATACGAAGTTCCCAAAGTCGACCCAACGGTTGATCTCAACTAACCGAATAGTATACGAAAAACGTCATACTCCTTTCTGAGCGAACGCAAAGGAGACACAGAGAGAGACAGAGAGTGAGACAAAGAGGTTTACCCGCAGGTGTGGATAGTTTTTCAACATTCTGATTTGGCACAAACAGATACACTTTTAACAATCGTCAGTATAATACTAGTATACTTAGTAAACTGACGATTGCGTTGCAACAAAATAAATACCTCATTTAAAGCAACTATCTCACCATTAAAAATAAGGTGATTTTAGACGACGGAGATTTAACTAAAGAATCTTCACATTTTCCATTTTGGTGTCACAGCTTGACATATCTTCATACTATCGCATGGTAATAATGATTTATGAACTTGTTCTTGCACTGCGATACTACGTAACTCGTTTAGACACGAGCATTTTTTTATCAGGTTTAAGCCCCACAAGAAGAGACGGGTAAGATAAGATTGGGGGCAAGGTCATGGCCTGTTTGACGCAATCGCTCTAGTCACTCACTTGATAGTGAAAGACATAGGAACCAAGACACGGAGCGAAACACCCAGTCGAGACAAGACGGGACAGTTCTGCAAGCGGACATGTTAATAGTGCCGTTTACGCAAAATTTATTTTACTCGTGACACTCGATCGTGTAATTGAAAAGTCTAGATATCTAAACGTTAGCTGTATTATTATTATATTAATAATAAAATCGCATAGACCTCACATAGACACATAGACATAGGCCTACGCGAAACTTGTAAAGTATTTACTTTGAATTTGCTGTATAATAATGCCAAATTTTGTTTGTACACACGAGAACGCTTGAAGGTTACTTACCTCAAGCCGTCTTTTTATAACGTGAACTTATAGGTGTCTCACCAGCACGTTATTTGCACTTAATTGTACACCGCGCCCAACGCGGCCTTCGTGTTTGACATCTGAGTCTCTAGAGAGGCAAAGTTTTCAGTATTTATTGCATAACAATTATCAGCTACTAACCAAAAACCAATTTCATGAAAATTCTACTTCACGATTATCGGACCACGACGACTTGGCCTTGCCTGTCTTATTGTAATAAATTACAATTTCGCACCAATCTTCGCTTGTTCACGAGAAGTAGTATATTTCGTCACCAGAGAAACTACTACTTATTGCTCGATGCTACAAAATCACGAAGAAAGTGATTCTCAAATGTGATACCAGCGGAAATAGCTCAGTGACAACATCCGTTGTCGCTGCATCGGCACTGACCGAGAGGTACCCTGGTTTGAGTTCCGCCGGTGGCGGATTTTCAACACTAGCTACACACTCCCTGGTTCAAATTCAATCACTGTCTGTAGGATTCAATCAAACTGTTCGGTAGACCTTCTTGGTTTCTCTGCTAAATAAGAAGAAAGTGCTGGAGCAGTACTCTACCAATCAATGTACCACGCGTGAACATGTCTTCCTCATTCTTGCCCTATCCTCTTACCCCTCATACAAACACACATACATGCACTACAGTTACACATGTCGGGAGCTTCGAACTTGTCCCGTGTGGGGCGGTGCCCCACACTGAGAGATCCCTGGAGAGGAAAACTTCGCAAGCCTTTGCATAGAATTGCGTCGGATCGCGCGTTCCAGCGGATGGGGGTCGCCAGATCCCGGCTACAACACGCACTCGGAATTTATGCCCGAAGAAGTTGAATACTCAGTCACTCAAAAAAAGCCTCACTCGCACACTCCAAAGATAAGTGCCAAACGTCGAAACATTTCAGATTCACGGCTAGAACACGTTCTCGCGTTGCAGCCACAATGTGCTCGCTGTTCGACACACCACGCGTTGGGTCCCGTTTTCTGGTGAGCCACATCGAATCACCGATAAAGGTAGTTACTCGACGCCAACGAAGCCGTCACGCGAGGGTGATATTCGTAAACAAGCGCTTTAACGACCAGTCGTACAATGGTGGTGAGACCGAGTGGATAAGCGCCGCACGTAAGTCAGTCATTCGCGCAGCGCCGAACAACACTTTGACGGCTGGCGCCGAATGTGGGGCATATATGTCGGGTGAAAAACGACTCTCGTGTCACGGTCGAGGGGTTATTGTACGGTAATTTGAGACCTGTGATATATATTTGAGAGAGGTAGAGAGAATGAGAGAGAGAAAGAGAGAGAATGAGAGAGAGAGAGAATGAGAGAGAGAGAGAATGAGAGAGAGAGAGAATGAGAGAGAGAGAGAATGAGAGAGAGAGAGAATGAGAGAGAGAGAGAATGAGAGAGAGAGAGAATGAGAGAGAGAGAGAATGAGAGAGAGAGAGAATGAGAGAGAGAGAGAATGAGAGAGAGAGAGAATGAGAGAGAGAGAGAATGAGAGAGAGAGAGAATGAGAGAGAGAGAATGAGAGAGAGAGAATGAGAGAGAGAGAATGAGAGAGAGAGAATGAGAGAGAGAGAATGAGAGAGAGAGGATGAGAGAGAGAGAATGAGAGAGAGAGAATGAGAGAGAGAGAGAATGAGAGAGAGAGAATGAGAGAGAGAGAGAATGAGAGAGAGAGAGAATGAGAGAGAGAGAGAATGAGAGAGAGAGAGAATGAGAGAGAGAGAATGAGAGAGAGAGAATGAGAGAGAGAATGAGAGAGAGAATGAGAAAGAGAATGAGAGAGAGAGAATGACAGAGAGAGAGAATGAGAGAGAGAGAATGAGAGAGAGAGAATGAGAGAGAGAGAATGACAGAGAGAATGAGAGAGAGAATGAGAGAGAGAGAGTGCGCTGACTTTGCGGCGCAAAACTTGCGGCGCTTTTTCTGGCAGCATGAAGCAAATAAATTCAGAACTATAGTAGAGTCTTCACAGAGGAACACATCTAAAAAAAGTCATTTTGATGGAAAACGGTTTTAATTTAATGTGAATCTTTATTACCCGACAAGGCGTTTCACTCAATTTGAGTAGCGAGATTTACCTTTACAAAATGTTCACTAAGAAAAGTAGATTAATATCAAAACATATATTTTCACTTAACTCCAAAAAATAACGATAATGCTGCTCGCTGCGATATTTCCCAGGAGGGAACAATGCCCTACCCTTTTCCTAATGCCCATGAACAGTCTGGCAAGAAAATAATGTGACTAACAACGTGTGCACCTGAGCGTCGTTGCCGCCGGCCAACTTCCAAAGTCCACCACAGGTGCTGCACTTTTAAAGGGGCTGACTCAGCGGCGACGGGCAACGGCGCGGCGGCAGAGGGCGACGGAGAGCGGCGGAAGGCGGCGGTGGGCGAGGGGGGGGGGAGCGGAGCGGAGGCTAAGAATGCGGCGCTAATCGACGCCAGCCACTGAAGCGCAACTCTCTACTCACTCCTTTCTCAGGCGACACAGCCCGACATCGAGCGGTGGGCTAAAGGGGGCCGTGCGATTTCGGAATACGGGACACGTTTCAACCGAAACGACCGCCTTTGCCCCTGTGGGTTGCGATAGCTCCTTTGCTTGGCTTCTGCCGCATCTCTGACCGGATGTCCTAGGGTTCAGACGGAGGTGCATTTTCGACACTAGCTACAGAGTTAGGTCGAATTTAACCACTCTCCGGAGGTACAGTAAATTCCAATGGCGCCTGCTCTAATTCCATCGTTTCTCCCATCAATGTCAGACAATTGCTGAACTAGCCCCCCCCCCCCAAGAATGGGCGTAGACAATCTTTGTTTTCACATTTGACCCCTCCTCTTGATCGAGATACATACACAATTACATGCACTACACTACCACGCCTTCCGGGAGCTTAGGGCGTTTGTGGACTGGGGGACGGGACTTCGCTAGGGGACGATAAACCCGCAAGCCAAAAAATAGATTAATGGGGATCTCACGTTCCATGTGCAAAGGAAATCGCCACCCGCCAGGATAAAACAAGACCTACACTTACAGGACGAATGACCTCAGTAACTGACCCACCCGGAATCCATATTGATTCGCTCATTAGGAATGAATACCATTCGGGTAAACTCGAGCGTATGTTGTCACAGTTCCACGCCGTTGCGAACGAAACCCATGGTTCCTGTTTTAAGGTCACGGATTCCCTGATAACAGTAACCTGGTTATAAGCATCCTTAATATGTTTACGTGCAGCGTTTTGTTAAGTACTGGTATCGACACTGCTCCTTCTGAACAAAAGCGAAGCAACGGAGGGGCTGGGAAAGATGGGGAGAGTCAAGACGTTCCCAGCCAGTTCCCGATATGAGAATAACACTCCCAAATTTGGACTGTCAAAATAGCCACGTATCTCGAACGTATGATGAGGGCCCGTAGCGACGGTGTGATTTCTACGACCCGCAGGTTCTAAACCATAATAATATTTACTCTTTCCGGAAATAACATCTGACTTCTATATTTCTAGAAGTGACGCTCAATAACGTCGCGCGCGCCATTCTGATAGAAATGTTGACAGAAGGTACCGCTCAGCAAATTGTCAGTTCATGAGATGGAGCCTCGTTCTAACGATGCTCGGCTGTGGAAAACGTTCAGTTATCTGATTAGGGTATATTGGAGACCAGGCCAGAAGATTGCTCTACAGGAGAACGCTTGAGTGAAGTGGGAGTTTCGAAACGTTTGCTATATCGTAAACAGGTAACCGAGGAGCGTTACTCTTTTCGGTAGACAATCCTACTTGAGTGTTTCGTTAGAAAACCTCTTATTATCCTATTCCGCAATTCACATCAAAGAGTTTAAAAAGAGAAAACTCATGATAATTTAATGTGTAATGCTTAATTATTTTGATTTAAACAACGCAAAAAATCGTATGTTCTCGTCGCCACCTTGCGTAAGTTTGGGTCTCTCTGTGTAGACCATGGCGGAAAGGCTATATTTGGCTGAGAGATTACACCGCGACCGATATTTTTCTGTGCTTGACAGCTCGGGAGAAACAGCGTTGCCACGTTTTACGGACTTACGCGCAAGATGTTTGCTCGCCTATGTTCCAGGACCCAGCGAAATTCGAACTAACCCGTTATTTTTTGCTCCGGATTGGTGGCAACAAGGGTAGATACGACATCGAAAGAAGGCGCGTCTTTTGTCCTACGTCACCACTAGCAGTATTACTTTACGTACGACGAATAGCCCATTGACCATCTTACAGGATATGAAAGGGAAGTTAGGATCGGGCGCTGTTCATAGCTCTTTATGGGAGGTATTATTTCGGTAATAAATTAAATTGAGCACAGGACATCGAACAGAACAGCGGACCTTTCAAATTCATTTCTAGACAATCATCGTCAAAACGCAATATTCTGCTCGCCAGAGTTCAGATTCGGAATACAGCTTAAATAGAAGAGAGAACGAACTAGAACTAGCCTAGAGAGAACGAACGTCTGATCACATCTATTTGAAATAGAACTTCTTTTCATCCTAATAGACTTTGTATTATATATAATAAAATGTGGGCCCAGATTGTCCATTTGTATCAGTATAATATATTTATTTCAGGTATTCTTAGAAGTGGATTCATAATGTACGTGTAACTACGAAAGTCCTGATGATCTGAAATGAGATATAACCAAACAAATATGTCAATTTTTTAGTTCTTTCGAACTGCCCCATAAAAAACAAGCACATGAAAGCTTCTCTACAGTACATCCTTCACAGTGAGTGATTCCCAATTTTCAAGACAACTTGAGCAGAAAATTTCCAGATAGAACACTTGAAAATGTAATACCTGTAAAAACCAGTCGTTTAACGGAGAGTTACTCAATACCAATAAAAACCTTTAAAAATACCAAGGTCATGAATAAAGAGAGCAACTTCACAGAGCAACTAAGCCAGCATAGTGCCTGGAATGTCCCTCGATAAGAGAAATCTTATCTGTTTATCGGTGCGCGATAGGGGCACTAAAGAGACTTTCTGCAATAGAGTGACATCTGCCCGCTACCGTCAAGCTACAGAGAAACAGATTTGCGTTAATTAAAATTTGGTGAAGATTCCAAAGTATGCTATTAATAAGAGGAATTCAAAGGAGAGATTACTACACATGGCGAGCAGAAAGAACAGAGAATGTGTACATGTGGTACACAAAACACCAAATTATCTTTTTTAGTTCAAAATTCCATAATTTCAGAATGATCATTCTGTTTTAAGTCATTTACGAATTCTGAGTGACATTTCCGTTGAAAACTTCTGACAACCGTTGGCGCAACGAACAGAAAAGTGTTGTAGGATGTTTAGTTAGATTGCGTCAGAGAATCATTAGTTTGTTTACTGATTAATCATTACTAGCTTCCACATTTGTATTTTCCTTTTTTCTACCTTTGCTAAACTTTAAACTATGTATGTCCAAAATAAGGAGATACTTGTTCTAAACTGCAAAAATTACATAGTAGTAACGCTGACAATCAAATAGTGGTATTATCGGCATTCTCACCGAGAAATTTGCACCAATTTTGCTTCCACGAAGAGATGGTAAAACCGAAAAAAACGGTGTAAAAGGGCATTTCGTATCCATATTCAGAACAAATATTCTTCACACAAGCCCAGAGCACCGTATTCATGCTCGTTTTTCGGGCGAGCAGAAATAAAAGTAGCGTTTACTGCGGATAAAATTCAAAGCCCCGACCGCTAGAGGCTGTAACCCGATGGCCGGCGAATTGCCGGGTATTCGACGGGTCATCGCGTATATCACTGGCATTCGATGCTTCGTGCTGCCCATGTCGGCGACCGCCCCTCACATTTCCTACCCCCTCACACGTCCTGCCCCGCCCCTCTGCCCCTTCAAACCCACACCGCCCAAGTTGTCCAGCCACGTCACGCCCCGCCACACCCCGCTCCGCCCCGACACGCCATCCCACGCCACACCCCGTCCCCACCAAGCCATCCCACTCCTGCGCTAGCACAGCCCATCTTCTCCTCAGACCCACACCGCCCGAAGTCGTGGCACTCCCTCTTGTCTTGCCCCGCCACGCCCCTTCCCACCCCTCCCCGCGTTGTCCCATCTCGCACTGATCACCAAGATCCCTCACTATGCTAACCTATCCTTCCGCTAGCCCAGCCCATCTTCTCCCCAGATCTGCAGCGCTCTGCCCCTTCCTAAACTCGTTGCGACCCGTTCCATCTCGTCCCGCCTGGCCCTTCTTCACCATTTCGCGCCGCTCGCCACGATCCCGCACCATGCAATCCCCGACCGCCCCGTCGTCTCCTCCCTAGCACTGACCCGTCCCTTCCGTCACTACCCACCTCCCTTCCTCCCCGCCTGTCCAACCTTCCAGTCCTACACCACCTCCCCGCCCCAACCCGCACCGCCCGCCCGCGTCGTCGCCCCTCGAAAACGCGCGCGTAAAATCCGTGGGATCCGGAAGGGGAGGAAGATGAGGAGGGTTACGGCGGCGCCGCGTCCGTTTCCGTGCAGCAGATGAGCTCCTCAAACAGCCGGCGCTGAGAAATACGGCCGCTGTAAAACGCAGGTGTAAAGCGACACCGGAAGGCGCGCCGGCCCCGTTGCCACAGCAGCACTGCACGCCGCTGCATCCGCCTCCGTTGCCACGCTACAGGCACCAGTACCAGAGAATGACCCTGGCGATTTCGCGTGAAATATGAATCAACTTGCACTAAATGTCAATCTGAAAACATTGACTGCCACGACGTCTCGGTATCTGTCAGTCATTATTTTACCACATCACGCCTGGCTCTTGTGACAGCATGAATGGCTCACGGACCTTGTCGAACCACGACGCGTAGACAAGAAATGACATGGAGACGCTCCGTGGCGATGGAGAGAGATGTCTTTAGTTTAGCATTAAACCGGCTGCGCATGCGCAGAACGCCGCCCCTAAACTCCGATTTAAACAGAGTGGCACTTTAAGGTGGATCGAGCTGGAAGGGGACACTTGTCATTCAATCGGGAGCATCATTACTACGTAAATTTGTGGTATTGGAGCTCTCGATCCCCCTCTCCTTCCAGCTCGCGACCTTGAAGTGCCACTGAATAAATAGGAGTAATAGTATGTTTACCGTTGCCGTCGTCGCCCTTCTTTCGTTGCTGCATGGTCGCCATTATAGTTGACGTGTCTATTGCCGTCTCCGCCACCGTTGATATTGCCCATCGAAAACGCCATCTTCAACGGAATCGTTGCCTCTACTCTCGTCCCATTTGCTTCACCGTGGACGACTGCCCGCCGCAGCCCATCTCCGGCTTCCCCTTCGCCGTTCCCGCTGCATGCCATTCCAGAGGCGTTCTCACACTTCAGCCACCCGCACAGCGTAAGAAGACACAGGCGCCACTTCATGCTCGAGACGAGAGTTCAAACCAACAAGCCCACTCTAAATTTATGGAGATAGTACCTAGCCTAAACATTCCGTACCTTATTGTTAGGCACAATTTTGCTTAGTTATGGCGTTGCGTCTGTTTGTTGAAAGGGTATTCAGAGAAACTTTTGTCTACGTCTATAATAAATTCTGAAACATATTCTTCTCTGAAGCCTTTCTTTATTTGATCTGAATTTGTCAATACTAAAATGACAATCCAATTCCAAAACCCAAAATTCCATATCGAAAAATTAAAATCTTTGGTGACCTCAAGGGTTTAGAGCTTTCTCAGTTCGTCGCGGCGGCATATGGAAAGAGAGGAATTTCTATGGCGCTTGCATTGTCTTTCTTGGTGCCAAATACGAGGAAAGGCGTAGGAAGCACCAGAGCTTGAGGGTCATCGCTCGCGTGAGAGATAGTTTGCTCAATGAAGGAAGTACAAAAACAAACAGCATACCCTTTGTTTCAACGCACATGAATTGAAAGTGGTACGAGTTATCATCTCTAATACAATTCTTCACGTCCCCACGATTAAATTTGAGCAACTGAAAGAAGACAAACTTGTGATTTTTCTTCTTTTTGTGAAACTTGTGATTTTATTCTTAAGCAATAAAAAGTTAAAAACCGACCGGGTCGCTGTAAGATCACTTTCTCATTTGGAGCTATTGGAACGACATTTCGCGGTATAATTCGGTAGTTTGCGCGGCATGCAATTCGGTAGTTGGGGCGAGTTTTGGATTACGGAACGGGTAGTTGGAGTGATCTTGGGGTTTGGGGAATTCGCAATATACAGCAGGTAGGTTTTCCTAACTTGATTTCGATTGTCGTCCCCTTGTTATTTCATATTTTAACTTTGTCAAAATTGTGATTACGGGACATTTCTATTCACAAACAAAACAGAAAATTTGAAAGCTTCGAACTCAACACAAAAATGCATCGAAAAAACTTGAGTTTAATAAATCGTTGTTTAAAACATCTATACCAGTGTCACATCCATTATTATTATCAGAATAACCTCGTAAAAAGAGCGAATTAAATAGAAGACAAAGCAGCTATTAGTGAAGTGAGATAATGTATTAAAGCAGCACGTAATGCATTCTATATTTATGCGAAAAAAAATATTTGGTGAATTGACAAAATTCAATGGAAAACATTAATGTATGACAAACAGCAGAGTGACGTTAAATGTGCTGATATTGGAAGCTTTATTACGTTCTGATAGAAACTATGCAAACTTAGTCCCATGAATGATTGTAACTGAAAGATTAAATAATTATCCTTATTACTGAATTGAACTCATTATTCGACATAATGAAATAACTGAATATTTTACTGTTTTGGTTTCAATATGTGTATTGCTGTTCTGCGGTCTGGGAATATCAAAGTTGTTTCGGAGAATGTACATTGAGTTAATACGTATTAGTAAACAAAAAGGCACGAAAGAGAGTAGTAAAACAAGGGATGTTAAGATAGATGTCACAACCGTATCTGGATCTTCGTCTGTGGGATGTTGATCTGGGTCACCAGGTAACCTTGCAAGCTCTGGCTGAGTTCCAATAGCTTAGGGTCCACCTGTGTCCTATCTGAAGATCCGGCAAGATGTTAAGAATTTATTTCCATTCTCTGCACAGTAAAAGTAGTTTCTGAATTCAAAATGACCTTCAAACCACGGATAGGCCGCCCTATTTCTACGCAATATTCTATTAACATCACAAACAAAATTGGAATAAAAATTCAACAGTTTGAATGTATTTTTTTAAGTACAGACCTATGGCAAAACATTACTAGAAAAATCAGATGTAAACCAGACCACACATAAATTAATTTGAGCATTTTAATAATAGGAAGAATAATATTATGCAAAAGTTCTTGTAGTTTAACCCAGAGATAATACAGATCTTTAATGATACAACAGTAACTCCTTTCTTCTTGTGTTAATTCAACTTCTCAGAAAACTTTCACTTGCTGCAAGAAGTTGAAAGATAAGGAAGGCTTATCGACACACCTCAGCATCCCCAAACTGAGTTTGTCACGGCTAAAGTCGGGAAGTTGGTGAATTTGGAAGAAGCTTCACACAGCAGCTGGTCGGTGCGGATTAAGGGTTTCGAACGGATCATTTCAAACTTGATCCGGCTCATGTTGATATTAGCCACAGACTCTTGGATAAAGGTGACCGAGTTTGATACCGGGCGCATTAACTGCTAAGATCATTATTCACGTACGTGTAGTGTGTTTTCTCTCGGTGATCTTCACCCGCTGTGTGGTGAAATCCGGCGCCGAAATCCGGCTACCGTCGGATGGCAGGATTTTCCCCAATCACGTATCACCAGCCAGCATGGCACCGCCCCAGCTCTGAGCTCCCAACCGGCCTCCTGACATGTCTGGTAGTGTAGTGCATGTAATTCTAAGTGAGTGTAAGTGAAGGGTGAGGGTAGGACAAGGAAGAGGAAGGAAATATCGCGCGCGGTCCGCGGCCCGTTTGCTAGGGTACTGCTCCGCCATTCCCCTGGTATTGATCGGAGAAACCACGTAAAACTTCAGCAAAAGGGAGCTTATATGTCACTACAGTGACGTCACTAAAAAGAGGCGTTCAAACTCTCGATTGGATAAAACTGTGAACAGTGGATTTACGTCACGTGCACGGTTAACTAAATCATAGTATACATTGACTACACTAGCCACTTCGTGTTGAATCGAAATTATCCGGATAAAGCCTCACGTATTATTTGAAGCTGTTCATATTTAGGACTCGATCACATATTTCGGAATAGGTGAACATTAAAAGGCTAATGTTAATAATAACATGTTAATTAGCCACTTTGACACTTTATCCGCATTGTATACAAATATGTGCTTGGTTCAGGCCAACGGGATAATTTTTTTAACAAGTTTTAAAACAGTTGAGCCTTGCCGTTTGAGCTTCATCGTTTTGCAAAGTATGCTCTTCCGTCATCCAGATGACCCGAGCGCCCGGTGATTATGTTATCGCCGAATATCAAAGAGCCCGCGCTGTTCCATTTCAACCTACTTTCAACTAAATTCGCAATACACTGACTCTTAATTAAACAATAATACATATAAGTAATTTTACACTAAATAAGTTTAAAGTGAACTTTTCTTGATATAATAAATCGGTTGCATGGAAACAATCTCCAATTCAAAAGAGAAAGACTAATATGAAATACCGGAGTATCATTCCATGTTAGCCAAAGTTTGCGAAATGAATACGAAATATTTTCACGTATTTTCACACTGATCACGCCTGCAATATAATTCGTCAAAAATGAGCCAAACCATAGCTCATGAGAGTAAAGAGACTATCCTCTCAGTATTGTATTATATTTTGTAAATGCTTTGCTTTTAATGTTTATAAGTACTAGTATAATTAAGAGTTCTTCAAAACATTGTACACTGAGCATAACTCCTTGTAAATAATTTACTTAACTAAACTCAATCCCGTCATTGAAATCAGTGAGGGGATTTACATTACTTCAATATTAGTATTTAATCTTGATTTTCTGTGAACCAACCAAATCTTTTGCGAATGTTTAGACTGGGGGGGGGATAAAAGCACTTCCTAGGAGCTTCCGACCCTCACCAAGCTCAGCTGCAGCTTGCAGCACCCTGCAAGAAAGCTTATATCAATAAACAATAACAATGGGCAGACTGCAGTAGGATCATTTCAAAAAGGCACACTTCGTGAAGCGCAGCAACGAGCATGGAAAATCCCGAGTGCCAGTGTGACTTCATCGACTCGCCGAAACAAAAAGGAAGAGGGGAGGCGAGCATACGAAAACGTTTCCCCTCCCCGCTCCTCGCGACGCGGTGGCGCAAGCTCATTCTGGCAGAGCGCGGGGACGGGCCGCCGTGGAACGAGCTCCACTTGTTTACGTCCTGTCAGCCAACGGCGGCGCCCACCGCCAACCTTCGGCGGTGGCGTGACGCGGGGTGCGGCGGCGTGCGGCGAGGTGGCGAGGTGGCGAGGAGCGGCTAGCGCGATGTAAGGAGCCTCGAACTCCGATTTAATTAAGTGCGTTTGACAGCTGATCAGCCGGGACACGGTTAACTAATCGGGAGATTTAATATCAAAAATATCCAGTATGTCACGATTGGATAACTGTGAGCCATCTGGTCAGCTCTCAAATAGATTTAAATTTAAATCGAGAATAACAGAATGCGTCAGGGGCGGCGTCCTCGGACTTCCGTGCGGGTAAGCGAGTTGTGGCTGGAAGTGAGTGGCGTGGCTTTTCACGTCATGTCATGGCATGGCAAGGAATGTCATTACATGTCATTTCATTTCATTTCATTCCATGGCATGGTGGGCGGGGCAGGGTGGGGGGGACGTGGCGGGGGCGGGCGTGACGCGGAGCGTGGCGAGAGAGGGAGCTTGGCGTGGCATGCCATGTTCTGGCAGGGCGAACAGGGGAGGGGCTGATGTAATCTAGTCCGTAATTGCCCTGTGAACATGGTACCATGGCACCAAACGTTAGGAGAGCGAATGTGAAAAGATCTAGTGTTCAAATTTATTTGGCTGTCATGGAATAAAGTAGTCATGTCTCTGACTTTTAACACCAAAAATTACAGTAACGTACATTTATTCGAACGGTTTAAATAATTGCTACAAACGTTTGAATCAACCCGTGTCATGACTCATATGTTTAGTATTTTTTCGCGCGAATTAATACCGTTACGTCGCGTCATGTGGTACTCCTAGACCAGGATTTAAACTAAGTGATCACGTTGTTGATTCTCTTCTGTCCCACTATAGTCTGTGTATAGAGAGAGATTACTTTAAGAAGGACCGCATTGACAGCTACTGTTTGGCCACTACTGGCAACATACCAGCAAGTTATGTTCATGCACTCATTTTCTTAACGCGTAGTTTACAGTTAGCTCATTTGTAAATGGCTTCATAACTCTCATGCAATGACATCGCCCTGCATGACGATCATTTCTTTTCCGACTTGCCAAAGTTCTTAGAGTAACTGCTCTACTTCACAGCAAGCTTTTCATTAGAAACGACGCAATTTCACTGGCCCATTGTGTTTAGCACTCTAATGTCCATTTTGCGTGTGGCATAGCGAAGAATGCCGGAGTGTGGCGTGGGGGAGCATCCGCTTCCTCTGGAGTGAGATATTTTTGACCGATTTGTTCATAAGTGAGCAGCGCTTGGTTAAGAAATCCTGCATCCTACAAGACTGGGAAACATCACTGTCTCCAACTTACTGACGAAGTAACACGTTTGCGACAGCTGGATAGTAAGCAACATCAAATGACTTCAGTTACATTAGAAATGTGTGAAAGCGTATATGGCTGCAACAGTTCACATATATGATCAATACAAATCTTCGCAAGTCGCTGGTGACAAAGTGGTAAACACATCATTATGCATAACGTTTTCCCTGGAGTAATACTTATTGTTGGATTTACGATTAGTTTGCATTATTCGTATTAAGACAATTGAGATGTGGAGAAAATATAACGCTTCCGAGTTATGCGAGATGGTAAGATGCGTTGCGCAGTAATGTGTTTTGCGGGTTGCGAGTGCGTCTGATAATTCAAATATCCTATAAACTACAAACGTCTGAGTTCAGTCGAATGAAGTGTCTTAGGACAAAATATTAAGTTGCAAAACATTGTAATATGCCTTAATGTAACGGTTGTGTAAGTATCGTTATTTAACTGAATGATTACACTTTGAAGTGAATGCCTGCAGCTTCCCAATCCAATTCACAAATGTAATGATGACTAATAAGAACTCTAACGACAAGAATAAAGGAGATGAAGCACCAAAATGTTGAATTTAAAAAATGGATATTCACGAATTCACAAACGATAGTAAGCTCTGTCCCAACATCACGAGTAAGATAACATCATACATTCATCCCGCAAGTGGTGTACTTTGTGCTCACGATGTGCAACGTCAGTGAAAAGATAAAGCTCCTCAAGTGTGGAACACACGGCGTTGGCCCCGGGTCAGCGACCATACGCTCGGCTGGCAGAGACGTTTGTCTGCAAAGCAAAGGTCGCTGAACTGCGGCACAGACCTGCAGAGCGCTGGAACTCGCACGCGCGCTTCTGCGCGTTGACTTGTCACACTAGCACATGGATCGCAAGGGGTACAACCAACTTTGAAACACTGCCTAAATTAAAAAAAAAAAAAAAAAAAAAAAAAAAAAAAAACACGCTTAAAGATTTAACAGGAAACATATACGAAATAATTTCGAAACTGTTCAACCACCATAACACATGTGAGCATTGAAACTTAACGGAAACAAAGCACCTAAAATGTAGTATTCATACCAAAATATATTCTCAAGTCTATTTGTCTGTGTGGAGAGTCGTCAAAACAAACATCATTGTGTACTTCTTAAATATTTGTGGACAGAAAAAAAAATTATGATAGTAATGACAACAATGACACTTTTCTGTAGCAAATCTCCTGATAAATGTTATTTGTTAAATTGTTCTATGTAATTTACCTAATTATCAAGAACGTGATAACTTCCGTAATTAGTAAGAACTTTTTAAGGAGCTAATTTTTTTGTGCATTGACGTTAAAAATAATAGTGAATTGTTCACGCTTTTGGTACTGATTAAATGTTCACAGCGAACTGAGAAAAAAAACAACATGGTGAAATTTCCAATTTCCAATGGTGCATTTTGGTTTTCAATAGACGGACTGCTCTGCTGACACGTGTAAACGCGTGTACACGCCCTCTATAGCAAGAACGTGCAAACGCGTGCACCGTTCCTAAGTAACGTACAACTACACCCTGTGAACCGTTAATACAATGCTAATTCCTGAACATAATTACCAAATTAATTTTAAAAAAATACAAAAAACCACCAGTCGAGTGTCTCATTTATGAAAATAGATGCGAAAGAGTATTGGCAACCAAACAGTATGTTCTGTTTGTGATAGCGACGCGGCGTGCCAGCCTCTGGACGCAAAGCCGACGCACCATCGCCATAGTTGCCATCGCCGTCGCCGCTGTGGCGCTGCCATAACTGGCAAATTATGCAGCGCGACGCGGCTGAAACGATAATGTCATTTGCAAAGTGGATTACGTCTCAGCTGCGGCGTGCTGGAAGCTGAATTTGTGTACGCGCAGACGGCCCGTCCCCTTCCGCACCTCGTCCCCGCCGCCTCGCCATCGACCTTCCACTTTCGTCGCCAGTGCACGAGCTCACCAGCGTTTCCAGAAAGTCACAGATGAGAATTCTGTGTCCTTCTGTTTAACGTTTTACACCGCGATTTATTTTGTCGTCCACTTGACGTGAATCAGCTGTTGCGATTTCATCCAATCGGGAGATTATTTGTCGCTATAGTGACGTCACAATGAGGACGTTCAAGCTCGCGATTGCATGAAACCGTGAACAGCTGATTTACGTCAAGTGCACGGTTAAATAAATCCTGTTATAAAGGAATTGGTTCACGGCATTACATTACATTTGATTCACTGCGTTGTTGTTTTATTAATCATATTATATTTTACAAAATGATTTTAAGATGAACATTAAGCAATTTTCTTGTTATCACTTATCATTTCTATAACTATTTCTTATCCCTTTCCACAACTATATTTTTATGATAATATATAATAGGTTTCCGAAGAAGTGCCCAGAGCTAGGACACTCACGAAATTAGATTCATGTGTGTTTTAATTAAATATTCAGAGTGTCTATTGTCATTAAGTTTTCATCTTTTGGATCATTAGATTCTGTCAACGAACTCAACAGTGAACAGAGAATTTAGAAAACAACAAATGTAAAACGTGTGTGTTTCATTTTCGTTAAAAGTAAAAAAACTCTAAAATTTTTTTCCCTTCACTTATTGAATGTTGATAAATTCTGCTAGGTGATAACATACAATTATAATTACACAAGTAATACAATTACACACGTGTAGTTCATTTGATTACAATTCTAATTCATCTAATTTTCTGTCCGTATTCCTGTCAACACTAATATCCACGAAGATGACGACCACAGATGCTGTCACTGATGACTAGAAGAATGACGTTGACACCTAGGTTGACATTTCGACAGCGGTATTGCATCATTCCCCTCTTCCGTCCCGGTTGCATCGAAGTGCGACTTGTCTGCACTCTGTTGAGCAGCAATAAAACGACTCACCGGATTTATTCTCTCTTCTCAAAAGAATTTATAAATGGTCGTTCAACCGTTCTATCACAACACAAGAAATATGAATTTTTAGTGATGACCGTTATTTATAAATATAATAGTTGATAATGGTTATTAACAAAACTCCTATGATTCGTTTTACAAGTGGTTACTCCTTCATCCACTTTAAGTAGCGAATCGGTTGACATGATGACACTGCCGCTGTCTCTGCGACGACACTGACTTGGAGGTCCGCAAGTTCGAGTCACGACGACGGCCGATTATCGACGCTAGCAATATACCTAGATCGAATTCAGCCACTGCCTGGAGAATAATTCTAGCGCCGGTTATTTTGTTTGGGAGTTTTTCGTGGTTTCGATCAAAACCAAGCGAATACGAGAGCATTACAACACAAAATTAACAAAGGGGCCACGGACTAGGCGCGATCTTTCCTTCCTCTTCCTTGCCCTGCTCTCTCCCCTTACTCTCACACAAACACGTTCATGCACTACACCACCACGCACGTCGCTAGAGCAGCCGAGAGCTTAGAGCTTGTCCCTGCTGGGGCAATGTCCTGCTGGAAAGAGATATCTGGAGACGTCGACTCTCATTATCCAGGTGGTTGCAACACCGTCACTTCCCGGAATAAAACATTTTCTACACTCACGGGACAAATTACCAAAAGAGTTGACTTGCCCGGAAACATCAATCAATCAAGTTATACCAGAACTGCCGGCCATGGTCGATATGCTGAAACCAGCGTCCATTATAAATATTAACTACAAGTACTTAATAATATTGTATTAACTACACGTAAATAAGGCAACAATTCAATGCAATACTTCGTTGTTTTAATAGCTAGTAGCAGATTACCAATAATAGTTATTTACGAAAGAAGAATCGTACGTATCTACAATATCAAATTGAAGAACTCTTTTTTTACAATATTTCTACAATACATAGAAGAAATATTAAAAGAGGTCGTTGGACCGACTATAATAACCAGTTGAATACTGTAATAAGATGCTACGATGCGAATGTCGTACGAGAACGTCGTATCCACTGCAAAAATTCCATTACACTGTGATCTTCGTTTAAATTTGGCAATTCATCCTGCGAAAGACAGACGTATTAATGGGAGATTATGGATTATTAGAAAGCTGTTTTCTAATAATTCTTATTGAGAAGCATTAAAAAATTAATTTCAGTTTCATCAAATTCAAATCTCGATCCAAATCTTAATCGCAACGGATAAAAATAAGAATATTCCACACGGTCGAAATTAAGATTCTTTTAGAAACGGTCAGGCTTATCATTTTCCTCGGTGCCTCTTCAAATAGAAAAACCCTGTCGCAAATACTTGGGGTCGTTGCATACCTCGCATAGTACGCAGTCAGAATTCGGAAGCAAAAACGTTGAGTTACATTTTGCCTGTCACGTTCCATTCCTATGCAGTATTATAGTGTCAGAAAGCCAGGACAAACTTTCGGGAATGTTCACCTGAAATAGAAAGGTGTTTCAAAACAATACCGTGTGTGTGTGTGTGCGTGTGTGTGAATATTTTTATCCCAATGCGTGTATTATTTCAAATGACTGGTAGAACCCTTTAACACGTCTGTGACTTTTACTTTTCCTGAATGCCTTTCGTACCTGACATCGAATGGGCAGAGAACAGAATCATTTCAGAAAACGTAATTGCATGCGACCATTGCCATAAATGGATACATCACGTATTATAAGATACTCTTGTCCGTACGAAGGTAATGAGCAATCCAAATTTATATTTACAATACTTTATGTGCCAAAAATGACCACTAAATGGCTAGTGTACTCATTCTCAAGGTACGATAAAAGTAACGCCAAATATAATATGTCGTGTTTAACATCATTCAGATCACGCATTGTTCATACACTGCAAAGACAAGTTAAATCATTACAACACTGTTTTTATTATTTAAAACATGAAGCATATTATGAAAATTAGCTAGTATAATATTTTTCAAGTGTGACAAGACTCGAAGAACGTCCCATTCCAACATGATCTACAACCACTTCTGAACCTTGACCAGGATTTCCAGATCATGCTCACGAGGACTTGTTTAAGACGTCCAAACAAAATACAAAGAGTCGAGAACATTCTAATACGATAGGTGAAATTTCGCTTGGTCAACGCAGGATAAATCACATCATCAATCACTGTATTAAAACGGCAATTCGATAACAATGTAAATTCTGTTAAAATTCTATTCAATAAGGGAGACCTGTGGTTCATACAAAACCCAAATATCCATCCCCACCCCACCCCCAATTCCTCCAAAGCCACCAAAAACAATATAACTCTTTAATTTGGTACTTCTCTTTTAGATTTGCACCAGAGTCGAACTCTGCCCAGATGCAAGTCTCCCCTCTCACTCTCAGGATCGTCTCCCGTGATCCGCGAGGGCCTCCAGGCCGCACTTCCCTTGTATCGCCGCGCGACCACCCACCGCGTGCCAGCTATTTTCTGATTTCCGCGTCGCGCCGCGTCGCACCGCGCCGCGACTCGCAGGAAGAAAGCGGATCCCGGCGCGGCCGTCCGCGCGTGGCGCAAAAACCGCCTCTCTGACCCTTCCTCCCACTTCCTCCTGCTTCCTCCACCGCCTCCCTACATCCCTCCGCTTCTCCACAATTTATTTCCCTCCCTCCCTCTGTCCCTATCTCTTCCTGCATCTCCTTCCTATTTCCTCTTACAATATTTCTTCCTGCTCCTCATCCTAGATTATTTTTTCCTTCTCCCTTCCCACTATTCCTTTCTGCTCATTCTTCTCCTAGACTATTTCTTCCTGCCCCTCCTTCTAGACTGTTTCTTTCTGCCCCTCTCATTATGATATTTCTCCGTGACCCTCCTCCTGGGACATTTCTTCCTGCCTCTCCTCTTACATTATTTCTTCCTGCTCCTCCTCCACTATTTATTCTTTCTGCTAGACTTTTTCTTTCTAGACTATTTCTTCCTTATATTGCTCCACTACATTCCCCTGTTCCTCCTCCTCCAATTCCCTTCTACTATTTTTTAATATTTTCTCCTCCCCACTTCTTTTACCTCCTCATTCACCTCCCTCCCCCTCCTCTCCTATTTCCTCCTTCTCCTCCTCTTATTCTTGTCCTCGCGCTCTTTTTCCTCCGGGGCGCTCGACCGCGCGTGTGCCCGCCTCCGCCCCGCCCCCTCCCGTCCGAGCCCGCCCGCTCGGGTGCTCTGATGCCCTGACGCTCAATGGGGCTTACACTAACGAGGTGAAACAGTTTCATTTGTGAATAGGGTGAGTCGAGGCGAGCCTGCCTGAGGTGACGCAATCGGACGCGGCCGGAGCCGGCATGCATGGCGTTGCGGCGAGGGATAAACGAGACAGAAAATTACACATCGCATCATATAATGCCTATCAATCAATTCATTATTATCCTATCAATTTAGTTTTTACTAATAAGAAAACTTTTTTACCTTTTGAAAGTTAAAATTAGTTGTAAACTTAAGAAACAAAACTCACCAGCAATGTATAGCATATTTTTAAAATTACTCGGGCTAATTTATATATTACAGTAAAATTATATAATATACGATAACTTCGATTTTGAATTTAGCTATTATATCAAGGTCAACTATACCTGAAATGATTTTAAAAAATTATATTTTTATCCGGTACTATAACACGTTGACCCACACATCACTACACATCCGAATCGTTTCCAAGTAATATTGAAAGTGAGAGTTCTTTTATTATTGTCATATTTTCGACGCTACAGAAATGCGTCAACAACTGCACAAGAAATCGCGTGAATAAGAATATAATGAACAAATCGTCATATTATAATCCTCCACATTTCTGAATGAAACCTTTATAAAGTATTGGATCAAACAGACTTGCGTGAATCATAAAATTATTTGTGTGCTGTAGTATTTATGCTAACCAGAAGTATTTATCATTAGTGTGTAATATGTTTTGATACTCGTAATACTATTTGTTGCAATTTCATAAAAATGATCCTGTCCAAAAATCGATCAATTTCGCTCATTCATAACGCGCTTCTCTACTTACTGAGAAACTAGGACGCCAATTATCGTCTGGAGTCGAGGAAGGAAAAGATAAATCCGTAGTGTATTAAGTATGTGGAGCATTGAGATATGGGAGGCTGAATTTGATAAGACAATTACGTTCCAACGATTCAAGTGTTAATAACTCAACATGGCTTCATTAAAAGGCAACAGAGCCAAAGAGGCAACTTTAATGCAACTGGATACTGACTAGTTTGGACAACAGAGTAAATGTCATATAAATAATGATTTGATTGGTACATTACATATAATAATAATAATAATAATAATAATAATAATAATAATAATAATAATAATAATAATAATAATAATAATAATAATAATAATAATTTGCAATAAATAAATTACAGTTGTTCTACAACACAATCTCCACACCTCTGAGCTATTGAAACACTAAGTGAACTTACTAAAATAAATTTCTTCACAAATGACAGTCTTCAATTAACGCGGAAATAAAATGATATGAGTGATAGTTACTTTAAAAAAAGTGTATGTTCCAATAACCGCTCTTAAAAATAAGGTAATGAGAGTAATAGTCCAAGATGCCACGCATCACTCAAATAAACTGAACGCCAGACTCTACTGACCAAAAACGTGTTGACGGAGCCCGACGGAAAGAGCAGGAAAGGTCAATGTCGCCGTCAAACAAACAAAAAACAGGTTTAATATCCCACCTCTCGGCAGAAAAGTCGCGGAAGCAATGATCCGTTTCAAGGAGCATTCTGCGAAATAAGATTCCTCCCGTGCATTCCGCGCACGGCGGAAGTAAACGGTTTCGTCCGCCAGTGGGTCTCATCGAGGGGGGAGAAAAGAGGATTTCTCGGCGGGAGACAGCGGCCACGGCGGAGGCGGAGGTGGCGCGGTGGAGGTGGACGTGGAGGTGGCGGTGGAGGGAAAGGTAAGTGTAGAGGGAGGTGGCGGTGGCGGAGGCGGAGGCGGAGGCGGAGACGGAGGCGGAGACGGAGGCGGAGACGGAGGCGGAGACGGAGGCGGAGACGGAGGCGGAGACGGAGGCGGAGACGGAGGCGGAGACGGAGGCGGAGACGGAGGCGGAGACGGAGGCGGAGACGGAGGCGGAGACGGAGGCGGAGACGGAGGCGGAGACGGAGGCGGAGACGGAGGCGGAGACGGAGGCGGAGACGGAGAAGGAGAAGGAGAAGGTGGCGGTGGCGGTGGCGGTGGCGGTGGCGCAGCAGTCGAGGAAGGAGGTGACTCGCGGGGGAGGAATATAGCGGTCGCCCTTCAGGTAGTGGCGTCATCGGCCGCTTGCACCTGGCCGCGTCACCGGTGTTGTGGGCGACCCAAACCCACCGCACGGCTCGTCAGCTCCGTTGTGCCCCACCCCGCTTCGTACCATGCGGGAAACACTCTATACCGCCCCCGCGACACCACTTCGCGATCCCTCTCGTTACAAGTCGTTCACCAAACACGTACATTTAAACAATTTTATTTTTACTGGTAAGTTATTCCTTATTATTTCCTTCGATACGGAGCTCGATATACACTGCATAACTTATCTGCTTCGAGGGAATTGTTGCTAGAGAAATACGGAAACAGTTGAATGATGCTACATGTGCTCTTGTGAAGGGAATCATGGCAAGGAAGTAAGTAGAGACAATCTTAGTCAAGTTAACATCTAATAAGGAAAGTAAATAAGTAAACCTGTATCATTAAAATTAGGTGAAAGTAGAATATTATCTGGTTTTAAAATCGAGCGTTGACAAAAAGCTCGAGCCCAAGCGTTTGTTGTAGCAGCTTCATTACAACCCTTATAACGCCCTTGGTACATAAATACCAATTCCACAATCTGTGCATTTCCTAGAGTTTCGCAACAAAAATATTTCACCCCTTGAAATGTGCGTACATTTTAATGCAGCTCCTTGCAGTAACAGAATTAGAAAAAATATAATATCAGTAACAAAACAAATAATTAAACTGTATAGTATAAAGCAATGAAAATACTCAAGTCCTCAATTACTATTTTTCCATGTAAAATGTGATTTTTAAAACGCCTTTTGCATGTTTTTCAAAAAAAATTTCAATTAAGACACTTTTTTCGATTACTCCCCTCCGACCTAATCCTACATTTTGTAACCAAGAAACTAACTCCTTCACTCTCCCATAAAATAAATGTTATTTCTTCAATGACTTCTTTAATTCTTCTCGTTCTATTGCCTCTTCTCATTTCGTTGTATCGACGCATCATCTCATCTGGATTCGCACAACCTCGTCTCCCCCTACTCATTTCGTCTCGCTCCACCCCGCCCTGTTCAGCACCTCCGCCTTCCTGTGCGCGCCCGTCCCCGCATGGCTTGCTAGCGCACCGCTTCCACGAAGCCACACAGTCACCGCCGCCCACGACCACACGCCACAGGCTAACCAGGCGAACCGCAAAGAATAAGCACAAATATTGAGCTTGGTTCATTGGATGGCTGACTACCACTGCTGCAAAGAATTACACCGAATGCAGAAGCCTGTATGTCCTTAAGTGAGTGCAAATATTCTTAAGTGATATTCTTTAACTCCACATCTCAGCCATTATACAAATCAATGTTTAACAGGGCTTACAGACCATGTTTCAAACCACTCGAATAATATACGAGTCATATTACCTAGAACATAGTATATTCTAGGTAATAATGGCTGCTGCGGGAACGAATATCTATTCAGTTTAAATATTTTACAGACACGTACTTGCACAACAATGATCCATAATGTATATTGAAATAACTGAAATAACTTCTCAGAACATATTTTGTACCATTGCATACTCTTATTACAAAGTGTATCATGCAAATATATGAAATAAAACCAAAAAATAATTATCATCTAAATATAGGAGTCTGAGAATAAATGTTACGAACTTCTAGGGCAAGTAAAGGGGTCGAATATGATCACTTTTTGCAAACGAACATATGCGCATTTTCATTTAATTGACATACACACGTGACATTTGCCCCTTACTGTAACGCAACTAATGATGCACGGAGTGACAGGTCACATTCTAAAGTAGTCAACGAAATTTTGAGAACACTAAAGCAAGAGAAGTTATCTACACATGCAGGGTAGCTGTCACATGTGTAACACATCGTTATAAGGAATTTTCGACCATATGTTCATTGGCAATATGCGACCATAATCACTCACTCTAAATACCACAGAAGTTGGTACCATTTATTCTGAGATTCCAATATATTCATGATTGTAGTAGAATTTCACACAATAGGCGCTAGTGAAGAAGTAAAATAGTTTAGCGTTGAACACTCTTTCATGGAAGTGAAGTACCGGACTTTTGCAGTCGAACGGCAAGGGGAAATCCGGCTGTGTGTCACAAGCGCTTTCCTTCAGGCGTCAATGGAAATCTTCCCGGTTGTATGGTAAATAAAGAGGAAGGACTGCGATGGTGTTATCGTGTGCAAACGCATGTATGTTCTCCAAATGCTTTGCATATGATTGCACCGCATGTCACACAAATGGGTGACACACATTTTGCTTTGTTCACTTAGCATTCAGTAATGAATTTAACATGTACAGAGAATTCATGTTTTACGCAATTGAACTCCATTTGTTTATTTAACTGCGTTAAAAATTGATTCAGTGGTAAAGTTCATTTGCTTTAATTGTGTTTATATTCTGCACAGACTAAATTCTAGTGCATATCATGGATTATTAAAAATAACAAAAAGATTATAATAATAATAATAATAATAACCAGCGTACCTCACCATTAGTATTATTATAAATCAACGAACATGAAAATAATAAATTTTATCCAAAATCATCTTGAGTAATTTTTTTGAAATTACATCTTCATACAGACAGATCATACAAATTAAGATGGAGAGAACCATTACTCAAGACCGATGATTCATTGTTTACTGCGGAGAAATACGAGATTGAAAGAGAGTGAAACTCGCTTAAAGTTCGTTTTGACGCAGATTCCACAGAGCAAACAGTATAGTTAGGATTCTATCAGCACATTTCATACATGCGTCATCTTGCCTCCACAAGAAAAACTTCAAATAGAATAAAAACACAATGCATTTCACAACGGGCTTCGATATTAAACATATGAATAAAAATAGAAAAGAATAAAACAAAATGACAGCACAAAAGATCTGAGGTTTATAAACGATGTGACACAAAGGCAGCGCACATTTGGGAACAGGTGTTGGAGAAAAACGACGCTAAGACAGAGGAAAGAAAGAAGAAAAACCACTTCAGTCGTAGCCTCCAATTTCGAACATGAAGAATGTGATTTAATTATCCTTTGTCTGGTAGAAAAACAAGCAGTATGGGAAGGTTTTGTACCTTGTACATATATGTGCCTTAGACCAAGACTAATTCTAGCTCTGCCTAGCGAGATATATGCATTCTACTATATGCAGTTCATAGAACTGTCATCAGTGGTCTCTGTGCAGTTGAATTTATTTGGCAGTTCAACTGCAGTAGAAGGTATTATAAACGTGAAATAACCTGTCAAAAGTAAATATTCTTTTGTTTCTATTAATTATAGAGCTAAAATTTGCAAGATAACATTTGAAATGAAAACAATTCCTGACTGTTTTAAGAGCAGAACAATGTAATTGAAATAAAGATCACCCTTACCTCAAATTGGCAAAAAAGCATGCCCTTCAATGTCACAATGTATTACAAGTGTTGTACTTTGGACTGGTCCGATGTACAACAATACTTCCCAAATTATAGTGTCCAGTATGATTTATACAGTGTTTGTTAGAATTTATTTTGAAAATTTATTATAGACTGTTTTCACCCGAAAATTTTAATTATGTTTTGTAAGACTACATGCATGAATATATATGTGTGTGTGTATCTATGTTAGACTACCCAGAAAAGAACATTTCTGCCATTATTTGTCCCAAAATAACAAAATTAAATATACAAACGTCAAAATGGGTCCGAGATATAACACCTTCCACTATGAGGAGCATTATGACTGAGGTATCGCTTCTGGTTACTGTAAGACAATTCAACCATAGAATCTAAGCGAATATCTGAAGTAGTATTTTGCCGAAAACCGTATTGGGTAACCATCTTCATATGCATTATTTGCCAGCGGAAATGTTCTTCCAACATCATATGCAGTATTTGCAAGTGGAAGTGTTTAGTGCGCAAAGTCCTGACGGACGGATGTAAGGCAAAATCACATTGATTTATCTAACATATTAGAAGCTCTGTTTCCAAAGTCAGGTCAAAAGCAGTATTTGGAAAGTAGGACAATTATTGAGATGTGTTTCAAAACGCATGTTAAACAGTACCATTATTTTCGAAATAAATACTTCTATGGTAAAAAGTATACAGAATTAACACAATGAAATCCATTTCATTTGAAATCGTTCATTAATCTTGTGAGTGCCTGAAGACATGAAAAGTGGTGTTGGTAAGACGGCGGTGAAGGGCAAGAGACAAATAAATATACTCTGATGTGTTGAAATCAAGATATTATCGACACATGAATTAAATCTTTAGATAGTTTTATTACATTTGGAGCTTAAAACAGTGGTTATCATAAAATCCGAGATATACGATCACTGGAATCCAAATTACTTAAGACATTACCCACAATTATCGACTTGTTAGTGGTTCATCCTTTAATTAAATCTTTCTAATTGATACTTATTTATTTCGAAATTTACACATAATTAACATTTGTACTATGGAACATATCTCGAAACCTTTTGTAACTAACATGGTTTGTCATGGCACAGAAAGTAAATATCTTTCAGCTTAACAAAGTCCAGAGTTACGAAAAACTAGCATTGAGGACATGAATTTTCAAGAATTATGAAGAAGTGGCTGTTACCACCTAATGTTATATAATTCTAGGAAGAAATTAAAATTTCACATTTCGTTAGTCTCATTTCACGCATTTTGAAGTTCAATTTTCCGAAAAGGGTTTAAGATATTCTGAATTGAAAACACGCTCTGGAATCATAGACTCGCAAACCAACATTTAACACAGCGCGCAGCCATAAAGCGTTTTATCGGCGAGAAATCACCAATTCGATAGAATAACAGCAGCGTCCGGAAAGGTCAGTGGATACTTGGATTTACGGGTTCAGAAAATACACAGCACAAAAAAAAACTTCGAATAAACCCAGCTGCTTCATCAGCTACAAACAACAACCCTTTTCACAAACAAAATACTCGTGGCACCTGATTGTACGTGCTGGCCAAACGCTTCCGATTCCGTTGTACTCGGAAGCGATGGCCGGACCCTGTTCAATCCAATTCCGCGTGGCAGGCGGAGCATTTGCATTTACAGTACGCAATAAAATCTTCGGCGCTGCCGCGTCCGAATTTCCCGAGAGCGACGCAGCACAACCTCGCCTGGCCCGGTTTGGCCCGCTACGCTTCCGGGCATGTAGACACTCGCTACGGTGTGAACGCGCGTATACACACTCTGATGTTCCTTTTAGTTTTTTCTCTGCACATTCCCTCCTTTCTTTCCTTCCTTCCTTCTGTATTACCCTCCGGGCGAATTTTACCTTTCCATACTTCTTTCTCTCCCATTCATCTCTATTTTCTCCTCCCATCCATCTATCATATTTCCTCCTCTCTCTCACGAACGCGCACACATACACAAACACACAACTATTCATAAGCATACACAGAGCATAATCATGACTAGAAAATTTTCAAAAATAGCAGGTTTCTATATTTCGTTTCCATAAGTGTTTCCCATAATTGTCACAAAAAAATCATTGTCAACCGCTCAACCTGCCATTATCAATAGTGCCTTATCCGACACTTATGGATTCTAATTGTAGGAAGAATCCATCAACAGGCATGCAAATAGGTTCTTTATGGCAAACGCCAAACTGTTCATGCGCATCTTTCAGATATTCAGTCGCATACATCTTCTTTTTCGAGAGCCTAGGCTCTTAAAAAAGGATGCCTCTCGAAGTCGCAGATTAAAGTCGAAATTGCAGGTTGTCAGGTTGTTTAAAGAACTTATTACGTAGTTACTAAGAACATACGTATTTGTCTTTCCAACAAGGAGAAACAGCAATGGCAACAATGAGTAACATTAATAGACACATGAAACTGGACGAAACGTAGGTCATCTCGGTAACTTGTAGCAAAAAGAACAATGTGCAAACCAGGAGCCCCGCGATCGACTCTCGGTCAGACAGTTGCCTAGAGCGATTTGACTAAAAATCGTATTTTATTACCAGACATCCGAGCTACCAACTACTCGAGATAACTGTCAGGAACACAAAAGTAAGGAAAACACGTAAGTAAGGTTAGATTTTTAGAATTCCCTTTTCCGTTATCTTAGCTACGAGCGTCTCGAGCCGGCGCCCGGAGGCCGTCCGGAGCCCTCTGATTACCCGCGCGCATAACTGCGCGGAAATTAAATCCGCCGGCATATTTTCAGCCGCGTCGCCTTGCTTGTTCGCGCGTTAACAAGCGGCGGCCGCTCCAATTAAAACGGAGACGGCGCACAGTGGGCTGAAGTGCCACCGGACGCGCCCGTTCCTCAAAAACGTTTCGCTCCCACAAATTCACTACACTACATTTGTTCGAATTCATTGTGTTCCCATTACTTTATAATCAAATGTTTTGTGTACAATAATGCAAAAATATCATTTGGAAAAATATAATGCCATATTACCGAAATATAAAATGTATACAGTCATCATTTTCAAAGTCGGGGCAGCTGATCTGAAGGTGAATGTACGATTTTTATTAATTCATAATTAAGTGTATATTTCTCGAAGATGTATTTTTTTCGTTTCGTTCATCAATTTTCATGTCGGTAAAACAATTTACTATTTCACAAAATGTAACGTACGCCTGAATTAATTCAAGAAGAATATCCTTTGGCAACTTAAAGTACATTTCAGATGAAAAGCAAAATTACTAGCAATACAAAGAAATTGAAGTTTTCAAGAGAAAAAGTCTAACAACCAGTGTATTTTCACGGCATGTAGGAAACAATTTTTTTACGTTTGAAAGACGTTCTTTACATGCCATCTTTTAAAACATCTTAAGAGATACAGAAATTTATATAATTTAAATATTTTCCTACTTATTTGAAGCTTTTCGACCAACAATCTACTACAAATAAAGCGCGTTTGCCTCTGCGAACGTTAGTGCCCGGTTCAGGCCAGTGTGCAGCTGGAGGGTGGGGGGCGGGGCATGGCGGGGGAGCGACGCGGGCGGGCGACGGTGGGGGCGAGGCGGGGGTGCAGACGCGCGGGGCTCGAGCGGTGGCCCGGGGCTGCGCAGCTGCGCGTTGCCTCCGCCCCGAGGCCCCGAGGGAGGAATGCGAAAAACACCCGCTGGCCTAGAAATTGCACGCGCCCTGCCACAGGTTCACGTGGGAAGAGCGATTGCCTGGTTAACACGACTCCTGCTTATTTATGATTTTACTTTTTCGCGCAAAAACAGTTTCAACTGTAGCCACAACCCGACATTACGAATTATCTTCTTACAGCACTGATATCATCATCATCATCATTATATTATTATTATTATTATTACTATTATTATTATTATTATTATTATTATTAAATATTACCAAATGGACCTGTGCGAACATTCTGTATTTTTTAAATCGTTGTTTGAAAACTGAAAATGCTTAACGATTTAGACAAATCATTTAGGGAAGAACAGGACCCATGAACATGTAGTAGAATGTCCATGGTCCAAGAATGTCCTTATTTTACAGACAAAATAAAAAAACTGTCCTGTGAAGGTCACGAAAACCTGGATTTTAGGAGTTAGGACACATTGTTTCGTCTCAAGCACGATAACAACGTGTTTGAACCAGCACACTTGGGTATAACAGGGCGGTTCGCTAAATGTTATACCCCTGAAGCCTGCTATATATGTTTCGCATAAAACAATATAAAACAGTGTCATGTACGCCCGGTACTATGTACTTCGGTCCAAGGTCTTCACAAAGTGTCGGGAATTTTCTTAGATCAACGGAAATGAGCCTTAAGTATAGAACATGGTTTTCTCAGGATTTCTACTTTTCCTCAGGATAGGAAGGAAGGATTTGGCTCAATCTTTGTCCGGCGACCTCCCGGAACGTTTCGGAGGAACCAACCGGAACTATCGATCAGATAAGCCGGTTCTAGAATTCTCAAATCGAAAATTCGCAAATCATCGGAACTCGAACCAAAACTGTGCGACAAAGCTTCCTGTGTGACAAAGCTTCAGCTGCAGACTCCACAGCTACCAGCGCTATCGCTTGCAGAATTCTTTTCACTGGGGACACAAATGAAACAATGTCACAGTGCACATGAAATGAGTCAAGCCTGAATGTAAAACTTGACTAGAGCCACGCAATAAGGAGTCCATTTACAAAACAATAATCAAGCAATAATTATCATCAAGGTATCTCTGGGTCAGCTCGTAGATATGTTTCTGCTAGTCCTTCATCAGCATTCCCACTGCACGTCTTTTAAATGGTACATGGTGAACCGCCATGCCGTCATCCTCGATACAATGAGCTGCCGAGCTTTTTTGTACGTTATAATGGTACCCCCGATGATTCTTCTATCCTTGAATTCCAAATTGTCATTCATCCTACTGATCTTTCTTATAACTTCTATTTATTTGATAACTTGATCACTACTACAATGCTCTAATTATTATTTACGCCTCAGGTCCGGCCATCGTCCCCACCAGGAGTACAGTATGGGCAAAGCCCCTTTAAATAGGTTGTGTTCGCCAATGCGACACGCAAAAATCAGGTTATCCGTTTCTGTATATTTCCTGGAATAACCGACCATTTTCACTCATGTCAGAATCATTATTCCTTGCACGTTGTGACTGACCGCTAACCTCCTTGAGCGGCCCGCGAAGTTTGCATCTGTGCTCATTGGTTGCGGAATTGCCTGGCACCAATTACGTACTCGAGAGACTCTTAGTGCCCTTTGCATGGTACAAAATTAATAAGCTATCAAATCTGATTAGTGAGAACCTTATTGAGTCATAACCAAAATCGGACATGAAAGTGCTTCACATTTTTGGTTTGCAGCATTTTTGGTTTGCATAATAGTACCATTAATTTGTTTGTATGAAACAAGCATGTGCAAACGTTCGTAATATCGACATGAAGTTAATTTCTTTACTGGAATTATTTGCAAAAGGCCGTAAACATCAGAAAATAAGACAAGAATTCATTCATATATTTTCAAATAATATCAAAAAATAAAAATTAAGATATTGTTTTAAAACAACTATACAAATGTACACTTCAATGCCTTTAATTCTAAAACCCAGAAACCTATATTACACCTCGGTAGGGCAAGACAGGAAAACTGCGGCGATAACAGCGTTCCATATAACTCGATATAGCAACCACAAATCATGTCGTCAGAGCGACAATATGGCATCCGTTTCCTAGCACACACACTTGATGCAATGTGTTAGATTAACTCTTCCCGAGGACATCTACATAGAATGAAAGTATATTTTAAAATCTTCAAGTTCATATCTAGAGATAAAATAAACTTTTCTAAATGAATTCACAATACATTTCACTGGACAGCTATGGACAGATCGTTGACATTTCATAAAGTTCTGATTCCACGAAATACGAATTCTCATGTTATTTTTCACCCACATTATAGAGAATATTGTTATAATAAAAATTAAGAAGCATTGATAAATCATCATTAACGTTTAAACGCCACCATAAAAATGTTGATGTTTTATTCCCAACCTAAAGTTAAGATCAATCCTACCATTTTAGTACACAAAAGGGAAAACACTGATATTGTGAATATGAGCATCGTGTAAGTTCACAGGCAAAGTTGATTCAGGGCATGGGCTTGTGTCACAGGAGTGCCTCTGTCCGGAATGTCCTAGTGTTCGAGTCCTGACGGTCACAGGATCTTCGACCCTGCTTAGACCGCTATGTCGAATTCATTCGCTGTCCGGAGGAGAAATCTAGCATCCAGCTTCTGTGATAAGTAGTTTAGGTAGAGGTTTCTTCTATCAATACGAGGCGAATGCCGGCGAATACCCTAACAAACGGTCCACGGACCGCGCGCGATCTTTTCTTCCTCTTTCTTGTCCTACCACACACACACGCATTCTTATCGTTCAATGGATGACAGCAATTGCCATCCATTAAAGTGACAATGAACAAACAATCATCAGAGATCAAACTATCGTCAAATATATCACAGTCTTCGTAGTTACAAAAATGAAATAAGAAATGGACCCGTGTGACGTGCATACAAGCTCATGTGCGTGCAATATCTTCGTTTCGTGTAACCCTACCAAAAAACTATGCAGTAATGAATTGTTGACAAAAAAAGTGAGATTTTTTTAGTTCTTTCTACGAATGCCGTACCCGAGCTAAAGCAATGTTATCACGAGGGAGGTGTCTATCACCACTAGGCAAACGTGAACATTCAAAGGCCTCTCCGCCAGGACGCATCTCCGAGGTACAGCTCTGTCGCAGCAAACGAGCGGTTGGGACTCTCTCTGACCAGAGAACGCCGACGTCGAGAGGACTCCGGTGGAGAACAGTGCTGGCCGCGCACTAAGCGTGTTGCTCGGTGCACGCTCCAATTCACCAGCCCCGCCAACTGTCGCTCGCCCACCGCGCTCTTGTTCCACAATTCCACTACTGCTACTCCTGCCGCTGCTACACCGGTGCCGTACGCCGAGGGTTATTAATGGAAATAATACAGGTAACGTGGTTTCCCCTCAAACAATTCCGAGAATTCTAACAACGGATGCGGCCCACCGTTCCAATTTAAAAATTTCGTGTTTTTTTTCATTCACAAAAGAAAATGTCTCAAAGGAATATGGAAAATATTTTTCTTTTGTTATTCGCAGATTGTAAAAGTAGCCATTGAGCCCGTGGACGAAACAGAACAGTCCAGAAGACTCTGTTATCCAGGAAGTAACGGGACAACATCAACTGGAAATGGAGAACATTTCTTAACAAAATGTTTAGTCTTTTTCAAAATAATTTGATAAAACATAAGACAGACCCACTTGATAACTTTCGTAATATGTCGCATGAAATTCCGCAACAGAGAACTTTCGATTAATTTAAATCATCAAACAATTCAACTTTAAAATCCTTGCACATCTTCCTCGGGCATAAATATAATTCCAACGATTTTCTGTATTCTCACAAGTTCACGACTAGATAACGGGCAACGGATAACGTGTCAATTTTAGGCTTGTATTCAATTTCATGAATAAAGAATCTAATTTTCAAATTTTGAAGAAAGCACAAAAGTTTAAAAAATGTACGAAGCCTCATCCCTTCCCCTTCATTTGAATATGAAAATGTTTCGTATTTAAATTAAAATTCGAAATCAAGACTTTTTTTATCATTCATAAAGTATTGTTTAGTTATTCTGGAGACGTCTGTTTAAAAACGCTGTATTACGTGGGGAACATTAAACGTGCCATTTCGACTTTGGGCAGTTACTGGATTTATGTTGATTTTTTTAATCTGCTCCAAATATTGAGAAGAAGTAAGTCAGTTCACTGAACGTCTGCAGCTAATGTTATTTCTCAAGAAACACGAGATATGAAAACATCAGTTCTTAGTAGTGCTTTCTTCATAAATCAAAACCCATGAGTCAAGAAAATTCACTAGGAGTAACTGTTAGCAGACATCAATAACTGTTGCACACCATTTCCCGAGCAGAAAGTGTTCTGTTTACGACTGCAGGCCATAGGAGACAACGACCCATTTTCTACGCGCCCACTCGTCACCGATCGCAGCGTTGAAAAGCAACTCCAAAGCAGTTTTCTCCGACACAACAAACAGCTCCACAACTTCCCAGAAGCAATGTCTGAACGGACCTTCCTCCGAAATAATGGAAGTCCCGGTTCACGTTCCCAAGCGCTAACAGATCGACGCCGTAAGATACGACGCTCCTCGACCTAACAAAGGGACACTGCCTCCCAGCACTGAGAGGTTAAGTCGCATGACACAGATTTCCTAACAAGTTCTTTTTAGTTTTAATTGCTAGAAATTAACCGAAAATACGAAATTTATTAATAGGAAGATTTCCAAATGATTATAGGTGGCAGAGTCTCTCGTCTTTTCTTTTACAGCCTGTTCTGAAATGTGCGCTTCTTGGCACTGAAAACCACTAACATCAGGTTCTCA
Organism: Gryllus longicercus; assembly: GCA_038098605.1. NCBI lineage: Eukaryota > Metazoa > Arthropoda > Insecta > Orthoptera > Gryllidae > Gryllus > Gryllus longicercus. The sequence goes on from JAZDUA010000021.1 coordinate 2,081,763, forward strand.
TTCAGAAAGTATTTTACCAAATAGTTCGTTACCGTCTTGAAGTGAGACCCACCACCAAAATTATTGCTGGACGGGAAGTAAATTATTCATACAGCAATTCTTGTGATCAATCCATACTTTATTTCAAATCTGTAAATCTAAGAAAAATAATTTAAATATAATTGCTTCTTCACAAAATAATAATATTAATAGAAATAAAATATAAAAATGTACATAAAAATATAACTATAAGAAATATGAAGAAAATCTTAATATTTATATAATCAGTTAGAAAACTTTCTTTTATAGATCTTTCCATTATTTTATGAACATCACATTTTCCCACATTACTTATCACAAGCTAATAACGTTATTATTGTAAATAATACGTGTCGCTAAAGATTTATTCCTCTGAAATAAGTACATTGTGCAATTCTTGCAATGATCTGAAAATTCAATTGTTTTGTAATAAAGAATTTCGTCATTTTAAATAGTGGATATGTAACGAGTGTGACTTCTAGGCGAAGAGTGCAAATGCTAGGGCCGCTGCTGGTGGGAACGAGGACTGGTTCCTCCCACAATTAAGCGCATCATATCGTGGAAAGTGTTTATCGCCTTACTATCTCTTATACAGCGAGAACAACTGCTGCTAACAATCAAGATCTGACGAAAGTAGAAAAACATTCGGTGTCAAACGATGCATTTAATGGTATATTGTTTTAGTATCATATCCTAAATGGGACATTGGCATAAAGGACTGCATTAAACTGATAATTAACATTTCTGGGAAATTATTAAGTAAGGAATGAATACATGAAACTTATGAAGCTTTGCCTTCGCTTTCCTCGCTCTAATTACAAGGCTAAACCGAGCACGCTCGATTCGACAACCAAACAGAGCAGCATCACTCTCCGGATTCAGATCGACTAATATTCCAATTTTTATGTCTAGTGGTATCCTCTTACATTAAAGATAATCAAATAATTTCGTATTTTAAAACAATGTTTATTGGCATCTATTAACTGAAAATCCAATACAATAATTGCTTTAATTATAAATTGACTTGATTGCCTTTAGTTAAAGAGGATACCATTGCAAATAAAAACATTCCATAGATAATCATATTTTGTCACCTTTTAATACACCAAGTTACTGCAAGTATTGGACCATCCATTTCTCTCTATTATAAACGTTTTCAAGAAAATTTTAAAAATGACGAGTCTCTTCTCAGACTTAAGAAAGTCGGCTGGAGTCTTTTCCTCTTGCACGTTGATTTTACAATTTCCGAAAATACGTATAATTACGGCCACAAATTTAGGAATACCTCAGAAGTTAGAGCAATGCATATTCAATTACCCTGACTCGACCGCTGGCCCTGAACTGCCTTCTCTTTGTACTGGCTCCTTGTTAGAGATTTAAAACGCAAAACGCCTCCTGCTGCCTGACAAACGACGTCTCGTCTCGCGAAAAAAAAAAAAAAAATAAACAAAAAAAAAAAACGCGTGCTCAGCGCAGCGCCCAACGGCTTCTCGTGTTTCTAACCCGACGCGAATCTATTTCGAACGCCAACTGCGGATGACGGACAGGACAGCTCCCGCACCCGAATCGCGCTCGGGGTCGCGCCCGGCGCGTTGGCAGCCCTGATTTTACTGTCTCAGACGCGCGCCTGCTTGTGTTTGCTAAGGCGCAACGCGTTCGCGTCTGCCGCCGGCGGCGATGGAGGCAGCGGCGACAGTGACGGCGGCGGTGGCGTCGGTAACGCTGAAAGACGGCGGACGAAGAGGCAATGAAGAGCAAGCAGAATGCGGCATAGGATAGAGGAGGAAGACAAGGAGGAGACGGAGAAGAAGGAAACAACTACAACATGAATTCAAAATAAACACCTTAACAACGAAATAGCCTATCTCACACACACGTTTTACCCCAATGTTCCCCAGGTACAACCCAAAATCTATTAATATCCACAAAAATCCTCCCTATACAAAAAATAATAAATAAAAAGGTCTCCTCTTCATTCTACATGTTCGCAACCTTGGATTATAAAATATCTGAGGTACAAATTGCTTCCTGCCCTAATGTAGTTTTAAGTTGTCATGAGAGCGTAAGTTGGAGAATAATACCACAAATCATTCGCATCGTTGTACGTATTGCAACCGCAACGAGTCAAATGATCACGTAATTTTAAAAAAAAATGACAATAAGAAAGGAAGAGAACGAAGAAGTGGAAGAGGAGAGTGAAGAGTGTCGAGCTGCGGACAACGGAGGCGAACGGCGAGGGCGACGAGGGCGACGAGGGCGGCGAGGGCGGCGAGGGCGGCGAGGGCGGCGAGGGCGGCGAGGGCGGCGAGGGCGGCGAGGGCGGCGAGGGCGGCGAGGGCGGCGAGGGCGGCGAGGGCGGCGAGGGCGGCGAGGGCGGCGAGGGCGGCGAGGGCGGCGAGGGCGGCGAGGGCGGAGATGGCAGGCCGGGGACGCATAGCATGCGAGAGGGTGACGGGAGGCGCGGCGGAAGGAGTGGGCGACGAATGGCGAGGACTGCGAACGTCGCGGCGGGCGAACTACAATATAAATATGCAGTGGCGGTGGCAGTGGCAGAGGCAGCGGCGGTAATGGAAGAGGCAACGGCGGTAGGTGGCCGTGGTGGTGAAAGAAGTGGCGAGGGTAGGAGCGGCGGAGGAGATGGTAGTGCCGGGGGTGAGGGGAGGCGGCGGAGGCGGTGGCTGGGAAGTTGTTGCCGATGGTGGCGGCGGGTGGCGGCAGGGCGGAGTGCTGCGGTGGCAGCGGCCGGCGGCCGAGCGGCGGGGCGGCACGTCCGACGCGTGCAACGCGAGCCGCTCCGCGCAGCAGGTGGGCGAGCGGGCGTGACGCGCGCGCCGCGGGCGAAGGCGAAGGCGAAGGCGCAGACGGGGGCGGGGGCGCGACGGACGACGAAGGTCTGTCTACAGTCGCGACTCGCCGCACAGCAAGCCCTGCAGGCAACCTTCCTACCTCCACAACAACATATTGATATGTTATCCTAATCACTAATCAGAAGCACCCGGGGTCTGATGCCATCACACGTTTTAATTCACGCATCACGAATCATTGTCATCACGTATTGTGCTTTGTTAATCATGGGTGAAGAGAATTTTAATGTAATGTTGGGGGGAGGAGTTGTAAGATCAAAGGAAATATCATAAGGATGAGGGGATAATCTTTGCACTAATGTGACTACACGTTTTTGGGCATTCTTCCAGGGCTTCATGTAGTAGTTTCTATTACAATATTAATAGGCGCTTAACTCGCACCAGGTACCGCTCAACTGCGCCCGCTGCCGATTGTGATTACGAGTACACAGGTATAGGTTAGATATTAATCACTACGTCGGTAAAACCGAAAATAAATTATGTTCATTTGATTTTGTTCTTATATGCAGTAAATTACTTTCGGTACATGAAGTCACAATACGTGATGAGATAAATAAAGCAACACCAATTATTTGTTGAAAGTATGTGGATATTATCTTGTGTATTTCTTCAGTGAAAAACTAAATTCTGCATTTAAACCCTATCTTATGTATTGTCTATTCACAGATATATTTCTTCGAACCACAAAATTACAAATTAATACAAGGATAGTGATTTTAAATAAATACATATTACTAAACAATTAACAATTACAAACAAGCAAACACTGTTAAATATAACTTTGCACACTGAAAGGAAATTATAATTATTCATATTCCACATTTAATTGAAACAATTGCTCTTTGTATTAAATCGTTGTTTATTTTTGCTCTGGATGTGTCTATCTCTGAATAGGAGAACTGTAGGAACATGATAAATAAATATTTTTAAAAAGCTGAAATTAGAATAATTAAAGAAATACATCCACAAGGGTACATCCACACACACTCAGAAGTTTTAACCATTAGTCCGATGAAATAATCATATAATGTCCTTTAATATCCGTCTCCCGCACTAAGACGAAGGCAATGACGACGTGCGATGTTCGTGCCAGGCTGCGCTGCTTCGGCGGTGAGAATTTATTGAAAAACTTTGTAAGATGTCATTTGAATTCCCTGTTTCTATACCATTATTATACAACAATATTATTGTCGTTTATACATTTATTTATTTAGTCTATTGAAAAACATCTGAATTAGTCGAAATATATATGATTTCTTACTTTCTCTGATTCGATAATACTATCGAGATTATTCGACAGTTTGAAGACTATCGATTGAGTTTGAAACTTATACTATCGAGGTTTTAACGCACTCTACGCCCCGATTGCGGAGTGCCTTTGCATCGCCTCCGCCTCTCGCGGCTCCTTCCGGCGTTTTGCGGTGACTCCTCCTCGTCCTTCTGCTCCGCTGATTCGGTGACGCACCCGCCTGCTGCATACGGGGAGAACTTCCGCCGGCAAGTGGCGCGAGGGGCGAGGCTGCCTCTGCATTCATGACATCACACCTTGATGCGACGCGAGGTCGCCGCGCCTGTCATCGGAAGGCGCGAAACGCGTGGCACTGCATTCGAATGGAGAAACGTCTTCGCTCATGAAGTACATTCGCTTTTAAAAGCACTCGTGGAAACAATTACGATACTTATTCGGTGGGTTCACGATGAGTGTAACCTATTAGAAGCCCGCTTGTTAATACAACCGAGAATGGATATTGTAATATTATGACAACTATTCATATGTTTCCTTCTACACGTGACGATCTTAAGAAGTGAATTTTCAATATTCTTACACATTGTAGTCTGATGTCTACTGATGTCTGATGTCAATTTCAAACTGTCTCTACGTAAATTACGAAGCCTACAATAACAACTGTGCGAAAAATTAAGACCATCAACAGACAATTTCAAATTGCATAAAAATTGAGCGTATCGAACCGGAAAGTAAGTCTAAGTAAGTGTAAGTAAAAAAGCTACTTTTCTCAAAAGAGGTTTAGTTTAGAAGTTTGGTAGACTTTTTACATTTTCTTTTACTTCTAACTATATATTGAAGTAGCAATATTTGACTCATGCTTATACTTTCTTTTCATGTGAGGTTTGTTTTCTGTAAAATACTTACGAATTTGCAGAGGTTTATATTTATACCTTTACTCTTTTGACTAAAAGACATACTATTTCAATAGAACGATAAGACAAAATTTCAACTGAACTTTTCTTAATGAGGTATGATGAAATAATTCCTCTACAGAACTAATGTAATCTCTGTCTACATATCGTCATCACCAAGAAAAACGAAATTGTTATTGAATATTTTCCATAACGACTGGGTTCTAATTTCGCCAATATTCGATCCTTAGGATTTGCTGCAAATGTGTTGAAGTAGCTTTTTAATTTCATTTTTTAGAGAGAAGATTTTTCGCCGCCATGATACATTTCGATCAGGCAAAATTCAACCGGAGCATTATGATATATTTGATACAAAAGTAGTTTCCTCGAGTTAATAATGAATAACACGAACAGTTTACAACGTAAAAGATGATACATTTCACCTTGCAATGTAAAGAAGAGTTGAGCATCACGGACCAACAACCAAAGAAAAATAGGCGTGAAAATAGTCTTCTTCCACAAGAGCGAATATTTTGACAATTACAAGGCCATTATAACAATAACAATTTTAATATGTGGTAAGAAATAAATATTGCTGCGCGCACACTTAGCAAGATGTGATGTCATTATTTATACCCCAGCAGAAAACTTTCTTGTTGTCACATGTTTTATTTAAACAAATATTTTAAATAACAATTTCGAGCAACTTTGCACCTTGACCCTTCATTAATTATTGAAAGATATTTTAAATTTACTTCTTTTCCAGTATTTTCAAACCTTCTTATAAAATTATTTCCAAAATGTGCTTGCGTATGATTGTAGACAAATGGCCTTACAATGCTGAGAAAAACGATAGGATATGAATTTTTTCTGGCCCTAAAACAAACATTTTACATTATTACCGATTTTGATCTCATAGCAGAAAGATATCTGCAAACAACGTTAGGCGAAATCGTGTCTTTCAAAGGTGATTTATTGTTTCTGAGCAATATTAATAATTTCTTGTGACAGTCAAAGCTAATCGGGGAACATTTCAAAGGCGAACGAAAAAAACGACTTAAAAATTCCGTCTATGAGACATTATTCTCTAATGAGAATATTGTTTCGATTTAGATTTAGATTTATTCAGTCAAAAAAACAGTAAAAACTGTTTGTGACGTAGGGGAGAAAAGATTATCTGCGCAAGTTTTGACTTCCAGAATCCCTTCGCGTTATTTTAATTATAAATTGTTGAAAAAATGAGTAATTGTTTAACACAAATAAATAAAAATAAGTTTTATAAATAAATTTTAAAAATCGCAAGATAAGCAATATTTGAAAAATAGTCATTTTCGTTTCTGAGTTATAGAAAACTTATTTGCATTGGTACACGAATTGCAAGTATGATTTTTCTGCATTGCTAACAAAATAGCAACTCGCCCTTACCTCTACTCTTACCATTACAAGTAAAAGGAGAGTTCAACAAAACGTGCGCATAGTGAAGTTACATTTACGTCCAGAAGCAAAACAAGAGGCCATCTCAGCATTTGCTCAATGGATCAGGGAAACTGGACAAAAACCAGATCGAGATGGGGGTCACTGACCCGGAAGCTGAAGTACATTATTTGTTACAAACACAGGAAGTCTTAAATAAATTTATACAATACAAATGTAAACTCATTATTATAAATCACTGTTTTGTTAAAATAAACATTTATTTTCTTTTTGATAATCAGTATAGTCTCTAATTGTATAGAAACAGTTATACAGCAGAAAAGATTTTACTTTTAACTTAAATTTGAGAAAAAATATTCTTGACTTTGCCGCAAACAACAAAACTGCAGAGAGAAGGAGATTATGTCCCGTTACATACCTTGATTTATACTACTATAGTTCTTATTACAACTAGAGAGGTAATCGCAATAATCATAGACTTTTAGAAGTCCCCCTTTTCCCTGAGCAGTAACAGTTCCTGCAGATTGCAAATCTTCTTAGAACACTGCACGTGACTGGCGGTCACGTTCTCGACGTGCAATGTCATCCTCGTTGCTCCATGACGCGGTCGCAGGGTGCAAACTCCTTCCTCCCGCGATCGAATGCAATATCATGAACACAGTCCGCAACTCTGACTAGGTTACACGGAAACATTTCTCAGTTCTAATACTGTACTGGAACCTTAATAATCCAATACAATCGTTTGCATTCCTACTTGGAGTTCAACATTTAAGTTTAAGATCGGCATGGTTATCGTATTCCCTAGAAAGCATTGAGATTGTTCACAAGTAAAGATTCAATACCCAGTTCATTTTTTGTCAACCAATTAATCATTACTAGGGATGGCAATCAGGAGTAGTTAATTTCGATACCGATACTCTAGCTCTTTACTGTCGATTAAATTTTCCTGCATATATGTGCCAAAGCAAATATTTCTGCACATTGCACCGAATATACAATGTTTAATTAAATTAAGTTCCTTTAGTTAAAATGCAATTTCCAAATTAAATACATTTTATTCAATCTAGAGAAAATATTTTTTCGTTAATGTTATTCAATGATTAAGAACTATCCTTTATTAGTTTTCCTCTCGCAAAGACAAACACTCCTTTAAAGCCACATGCGTCAAGGGGAAGTGGAGTTTCCAAACTCAGATTCCGACCTGGTATGTAGACGTCTAAGTCGGCAACTACGAGTAAATTATCTCTGTTCTGTACTTTACAAGTAAAATTATGGTGACGACGAAGATATTCATGAATAGATGTAGCACGCGACGCATATTTTCAACAGTAAGTCACCTGTTTGTTTCTTGACTTTCCCAGGAATGTATATTTGTATTTTGTCTAGAATATGAGAGCTCAATGATTCGTTCGTTTATTTTCTCGATTACTACTAACCTAGTACGTTTCAAAATGATCTGGCAAAGAACGGAGATTTTTGTGAACGAAAATTCATATTATAGGACCCTGATACCGCAAAAGTGGGTAATTCTTGTTCTATATGTAGAAAATTACTTCCTCTAACATTTCTGTAGTCAGAATCCACTTTTTGTGGGACCGTGATACATAAAAATTGTATTAAGGCAAATAGTGGGTGTGCGCGTGCCTGCGTGCGCGCGCGCGTGTGTGTGTGCGCGTTCGTTTGTTCGTCCTGTGAACAACATTAGTGCTGTGAACATCACTTTCCTTTTTTACGAAAAAAACGCCGATTTCCCGCAAATCCTCACACAAACATACCTGTTTAAATATTCGTTCATGAACTCAGTTATTCCGAAAAATAGTTTAACACAAAGAAAGTCCGTACGAACTATTACAATTTGTAAATTTAATACAGGTTTCCACGCCTTTAATCTTTATCCTGAATCCACATTCTATTGATTTTTAATTCAATATTCGTTTTCTTAATGAACGTCTTGCCAGTCATTTGTTTAAAACTTTTATTATTCAGCTTTGTATCATTACAATACATACTTGTACATATATTCTCATATATGGCACGTCCACATACCCAATGACATATGACATACTCATACCCTCTCGTGTACAAACGTCATTTTTAGTTTTTTCTCAAACCTTTAATATATCTAGGTTTTTGAAAATTTGAAAATTATTCATTTTGAAAATGAAAATTTTTCATTCAAAAATATAGTTACTAGACAAAGATTACTATACTGATGCCCCGGTAACATTATTGCAGTAATTGAAATCTTTTAACAAGGAGCTGAATTCTGAAGTACTTGAATTTTACACGAGTAAACTCCTGATCCGTTAGCATTCACTTGAATTAAGAAAAAAGTGAACATCGTACACACTACTCCCACTACATCGGAAAGAAGACAGAACCGCGTGCTATTGTCAATGCACGAAGCAATTCTCCGCTACCTAAGACAATACACGCGATCAACTCCGTCCGTGGTGATTGTGTAAAAAAAAGGATCGGCCGCTTAATGATCACGTGCGAGAGCCCAAGGTCGATTGGTAGCGCCCGTCCCCTTCCTTCCCCGCGCCGCGCCGCCGCCTAGGAGCCGCATATCGCAACGACGACATGACATCAGCATCAAGCACAGCGTCGCTAATGCCGCCCACATGGGGCGAACGCTGATACACAGATTAGCTCGTCGCGATGAGCGCCAGAGCTCGGGCGGCCACGCGACGGGTGACGGGAGGCGGAAAGTACGCGGGAGGGCGTGTTGCGTGCGACTCCAATATTTGCTTAATAGATTTTTCTAAATATGTATGATAGGATGTTGTTCAAGATTATGCAGGGAAGGAAAGATAACGCGCGACCCGGCGTATAAGGTGCTGCTCCGATATTCGCCCTTATCAGCAATCGGCCTACGAATTCGATTTCAGGCACAACTTCACCAATGTTAAATTTCGGACGTCTTGCCGATATGGAAACCGGAACCATCTAATCATTGGTACGCTCGGGCCCGAAGGTGTTGCCTTCACTCTCGCCAGTCCACAAGTTAGTCGATATTTCCTCCTGTATGGACGTATTTACTCCTCAATATAATTCAATATTTCCATGTATTATTTCGGCTACTCCACCTCGACACAGTGAGTGCCACAAGAGACGCTGTATTCACGACACTTGGAGGGTTTCCTTGATCGATAGGGGATGGGCTATAAGAGAATGGAAGATCAGAGACCATAGACTGGCCTTGTAGATGGGAGTGGAGAATGGATGGGGAAGGATAGAAAGCAGGAAAACCGACGGTTACGGCGACCTACGAACGTCAACGACCACGAACTCGCCAATGCTTAACACATCAAGCACATTTTCGTGCAAGCACTCTCGAAAGTCACGCCGTAAAGATGTTAGTGATTTTTGATGTCGATAATATTTAATATGCACAACACTGAATAAGGAAACTACAATAACTGAGAGAATTTAATGCACAGAGAGGAATAATTTTTTAAAAAAATAGAGAAAAAGATTAATCCTAATTAATTTAAAATACTTTTGTGGAAACTTAACAAAATACTTCCTGATTGCAAGTAATTTCCTCGTATACACTTTGGTGTCAAGATTGTTTCAACACAAAATATTTGTCTAGAAGATTCTCAAGAGATTTTTGGAATATTCAATCAGAAATGATTTAGAGAAAACTGAAGCAAAGAGGCATTTCCTTTTCGCAGGCTCCCTTTTTAATTTCGATGTTCTTCGTGCCTGCATGATGCGATTGAGAAAATGTAAATATTCAAATTGCTCGATAATTCATATAAAACACACCATTCAGAATGTAATTACATACATCAGAATGTAATACACAAGCTCCAAAACTACCGCTAAAAAAGGTTTTTCACAATGTTGATTGTCAGAATAGATGCATTAGTATATCATCTTATTGCTAGTGATGTAGCAGCTGCAAATGACGCGTGGAGACGAGTCATCTTAAAGGCAGAAGCCACCTGATCAACCACATGCAACAGGTGGTTGCGCGACCGGGAAGCCCAGAATCCCAAGACCACAACCTAACCTACGCCAACGTTGAAAGATTTAGTACGCAAAAGACTCGTAGCAGCTGTTGGATCAAAGTTTTCGAGTTAAGTGATTTCTTTCAAGATGCAATACATTGTCCATAGCAAGAACCAATGCTAGAATAAATAGGATGCATGACTACGGTGAAATACAATACGCTAGGCACGTGTAGAGCACTAATATTGGAAGCTAATTACTTAATCTTATCTATTTTCACCCAAGAGCTAGGAAGATTAACGACAACATAACATTTTAACCCATAAACACAGAAAAAAACTAAAATTTGTTTGGCCCCGTGTTTACAAGTGTAGTAGACTTCCAGAGATCTACAATACTGAATTGCTTACAATAGTCTCTCAATGTATTATTTTTAATTCTCTATCGCTTCAGTTTAGAGATCGAGAGGAAAACTACTTTGCTCTAAACTACTGAGAAAGAAGACATTAGAAATTAATGTGAACATTTTTCAATGACAGATCGTTTGAATTGTTTACACATATTTCATTCGTAATTTGCGCAAACATTACATACACACACAGGTTATGCTACAGTATACACGTATCATTAATACTTAAAAAGTTCTTATCCACACAATTAAGCCGGTTATGGCGGGCATTCTGTGCACAAATGAAACCACTCATTACGCTTTTAAATCAGTCTTGATATACGTCTCGAGGTGGTCCGACTTAACAATCAGTAGTCATCTTTATGGGGCCCACTAACAGATAAATTGGAGCGGGAACTAAATTTAGAAGATTTCTAACGAACTCTCAAACACCTCAGTATACAGTCTAGTTCTACAATTATAAATAACTAAACGTTAGAGGCGTAGGTTTTTGAACATTATGATCACTGCTAAGCAATTAAATAAATTTAATTTCTCCTGGAATAATATTATGACAGCGGAACGCCAGAGTAAACTGAAGCCTTCAAATCAGGAGTTCCCAACGGAGTCGGCATAGACCCCTCTCGGGATCGATTCAATTTTGATGGGATTAATGAAGATCAAGGGGTCTTTAACCGAACATGACCCAGTGTCTGGGCAGTATAATAAAGATTCCATCGTCGAAAAAAATAATAGATATAATTGCTTGTTTTCTGATATAAATTAAATTATTTTTTTAATAATTAAATTTTAGTTAATTTAATTTTTAGATACTTCGTTGGATATGTATTAGAGTGTAATTTTGTATTGAAAACATCAAAACATCTCTTTATTCACTTTCTTAATTTTCGTAACTTTTTATGTCTTTTTATACTTTGTACAAAATGATTTGAAATAATTTAAATAGAATAAATCGTTTGTATTTGCCTACAGGTTCATACATCAGGAGAAATCCCTCGCGAAATAATGTATCATTGATACAGTACTTTACATGTTACATGAATAAGTGAATAAATAAAGCAAAACTCTTATAATAATATTAATATTTACAAGATAGTGGTGTACGAAATTGCCGTCTTTAAAACAGTTGCTGTGTGGAAATAAAATATGTACAATCTTTGTGCCGTGATTATTGATTTTGTATAGAATATAATGCTGTATCGTAAGATTATTGAGAAAACGTAAGAGAGCCGACACAATTCTCTTAAAAGGATGATGAAAGATAAAAGAAAAAATGTGGGAATCCCCGTTTTAAACAAAAAAAATGAAATAATATCGCTGGGGCTCAGATGTCTCCTTCTTCCTCGAGTCATGGTTCGAATCCTGCACATGACTGATTGATTATATCCTGTTTCCGGGTGCGACAACTGCTATGGCCATTAATCTCGTAAGTTTAGTGTATTTGTTCAGTCTAGCAAATTAGCTAGTGTTGAAAATCCTGCCACCGTCGAGACTCGAACCCTAGGCGCGGGAGACACACTTCAGTGACATCAGTTGATGCCCTGAGCTGCCTTAATTCCGGACAATCCAAGGGGATTTATATGGTGAAGATGGAACATTTCGCGGCCTTTTTTTCTCTCAAGTGTCACATTTCGCCAACCTCTCATTTTCACCAGCATCGTCATCTATTTATTCTCACAATGGTGCGACATGCACCCAGTTAGCACCTTAGTCATCCGGTGACTTATCTTCCTGACTAGTATTCTTGACTTATCTTCCTGACATCACACCTACAAATAAGCGGAGAGGTAAAGAAAAAAATCGAATCATTAAAATAAAGATCACATTGCAGGTTGTGTAGACAATGACACCAAGAGTGGAAAACCCCAACTCACAAGGGTCAATAACCTCCAGGGTTCGATTCCAACCTTGGGCATTGCAGGTGTTTATGCTTTTCAATTCGCCATTATGTCGAACTCGACTAAGTACAACGTAGCCAACTTTGCGGGTTCGATGTCGCAAAAGGCACGAGTTTAATCGTGAAGTGACGTAATTGTACCAAAACGTATTCAAATGACAATCATCATGCCACCGATTTCCATTCTTTGTTTATCAACATTCACCACTCCTGATTAACTCTACTATCATCCACGCCGAGGGAAGAGACGTCAAATACCCACTATAATCAGCTTTCCAAAAAAAGCAAGATCCAGAAACAATAAAGAAAAGACTAAGACATTAATAGGCGGTCGGTCATTCGCAGCAATGAAGCAGATACGAAAAGAGAAGCAAGAAGCGGCGGCTACAGTTCTAGTATTGAAGCTACGTTCGCTGTGTATGGCCCGCTTATGCCACTTCCTTCGCCTTCACTCAGTAATGTGTATGGTACTCACCATCATCATTGTGCGAATTGGTCATTTTCTCCAGAATTCCGTAAAAATGCAGGGAGGAATTAATTGTCGATTTGACTAGTAAATTTAACGAGACCAACTTCGCTTACGCAGAAAAGTATGAATTAATCGAAAGCATGTTCTAGGGAGCTTTCTTTTCCAATTTCTTTGGTTTATATGAATTATTTTCAATATTTAATTGTGACTATTATAAATTAGGGTTGGAGATACAGATTAATTGACTTTCTGGGGCAACGACAAATTACTATTTCTCCAACAGGGGACACTAAACGTTCTGGGGGGAGATATACGATCCATAGCCTTACCCAGTCAATTCTCCCGACCCTCGATCATAATCAATCTCACATGCATGGTGACCTAGAAGCGACTGAGCAGCAAAACCCCTCTGGACGCCAGAGCATAATTTAATGTCAAGGGCCCCTAATCCCTTTCCAAATGTAGAGCCCCGTAATAATTTTCAAAAATTTACAAGATTTAATTAATATGATGTGAAAACAAACCATAACGTTTGCAATATATTTATGAACTACTAAGAGACCTGGCAATGCTTCGTTATTGCAGTTTATTAAATAAATACGAGTAGAATTAAAGTTCAAAATCAATTTACAAATTAATTTACACAATAAAGATTAAATATATATTAACTACATTATTAACTACGTATTTATCGGATCAGACTACGTGCTTTCTAGATCGCAACTTTGATATTATTGTAAATGAGTCGAAGCGAGGAGTGTAGTTCAAAATTATATCCATGGATCGCACTACAAGCAAGGTCCTCTGGGAATGGCGTAGTGCCCAGTTCGCCGATTAGCTTCGCATAAGCAACGCCCCCATATGTCCTATTTCATTCAAACCACTTTTGAAATACCCCCGATACTCATAAGAACAAAATGTGAAACATTCGGCGAAATCGGTCGAGTAGTTTTTGGGTCTACATGCGACAGACCTACGCACATTCCCTTTTATTTATATATAGATTACACGTTTTGTTTAAAAAACTACAGGGAGTTACCCATGACGTGCTTAATCCGCTTACATATCAACCCTGCCCTGCTACAATCCCAAAGGGAGCCAGAGAAGCCTGGGCGGAGCGGCGGCGGCCGCGTGGCAGCAGCTGGTCGCCGGCTGGCAGCTGGCGCTGGGCGCTGCGCTGGGGCGCTTCCGCTGACCTCCGGCGGCGACGGGCGAAAGTGCGCGCGCGCGGACGCCGCAAGGCCGGGTCCGGCCTTCCCCTCTCCCCCCCCCCATGTCAATGCGCTCCCGCTTCCGATCGGGGAGCCCTCTCCAACGCCACCGACCCAGGTCTATGGTCAAATGCAAATTACCCGGACCTTTGCCTTGCACAGAACTTGCGTACAAATAATGACTTCTAAAAGTGAATGACCAAAACAACAAATGTGAGTTCTTGGAAATTGTGGAAAAAATGAAAGCGTGTACTTCTGAAAAATTATAATCTTTAAGTATATTATTATTATTATTATTATTATTATTATTATTATTATTATTATTATTTAGACTCGCAAATAAGTGATTACGTGGCAAGAATATTAGTTGTTTAGATCTGATATAAGGGACATATAGTACGACTCCAACGTACGAGTTGCATTATAGTTACTCCATAACTTCCCCGAGCAGGAAATGCAACTTCAGTTTGAGAAAAATAAGAATATGTGTATACTGTTTTAAAAAATCACTAGACCGTATACAGCCAAGTGACCAGGTCATCCCAAACATCACCAATATCATTTATATTATGTGGAGGAATACTGCTTTTCAGGACACGTTCATAATCAGAAGACATGCAATTTATTGGAAGCGTTTCAGTGATCCGTTTCGGGTAAAGGATACTTTAGATTTTTTAACATTTATATTATTTGTAACCCTCAACGTTTAATTTGTTAATTATTAAAAAAGATGTAAACCAATAAATTTCTAAAAAAATGCGTCTTCTTCTTCAGCCGTCATATAAATAAAATTATACGTAGGAATGAAATGCTTTCTTATTTCCTTGCTTATTTACAAACAATTGAATGCATTATTCCATGTTCACAGAAAATGTAAAAATGTAAATCACCTACACGTACGGAAAAAATGTAGCATGATGCCAAGGACTTTCCCTCGTTTGCGTTTAATGGCATGTCCCAATTTTAAGCATATTCTCAGAAGAGCTGTGACATCGTGAGAAGAGCCCATATTGCTGTAGTAGTACGCTGTTAAATGGCCGTTTCGCACGATAAAATTCGTGTGTTGAATAACAAAGAGGGAAAACAGCACATCTCAACACATCCCTAACGACCACCGACGCTGAGTCAACACAGAAAAGACGCAAGTTGTGCCCTCATTGCTATTAACAAGCCAATACACAAATATAAAATATTACAATTAAAGTAAATAGCAGCGTTCTTATCTTCCTCCTTGTATGGCTCATCGTTCAGTGGTTTAAGAAAGACTCTCACGGACTTCGGTGATTTAAGAAACTGCTACCTGCATCGCGTTTCCCGACACGATAAATGTCTCTCGGGGTGACATAGCCGGAATTTGAAAAAAAAAAATACTTTTTTCTTATACCTGTTACGCCATCAGGGTTTTTTTTCTTATACCTGTTACGCCATCAGGGTTTTTTTAACTGAAACTCTGTGACACAAGAAATATGCAAAAACTATAGCCTACTACTCGGGCAATTGAGTGAAACAACGTCGAAACGCGTGAAATGGAGATTCATTTTGAGTGATCATCGCCTGCGAAGCAATTCAGTCGACAACGCGTCCGGCCTTCTAGGCTTCGGCTAAATAGAATAAATCTGACAGCTGCTAGGTCCATGCTACGCATTCTCCCGCTATCTTTCTATGCATGAAGACGATAACATTACGTTACTACTACCTTACCCCAGTGATTTGTGACATTAAGAAACATTTGGTCAGAAATTATATTCCAGAAAGCTTGTATTGTAAAGTAATTTGTTTGCAGGGTAATGCAGTTCAGGTATTACATGTACCTCAAACCCGACACTATTTTACTATTTACCCCGCGGGTTATCAATTATACTACATTTTCCAGAGTCAAGATAAAGGCACTGATTTTGATCTTTTTATGAAAACGACGTGAAGGACCAAACGAAGAAAAGTTATTCAGTTTCAATAACAACAAACATAGATTATTTCCCTGTTTAAATCAATGCTGATGGATTACACTAAAAATTGCAATACAAGAATAAACTACAAACCCGAATGGATGAGCGTATAGTTCATACTCAAGAGGTAGCAACACGAAAAACAATTCGCTAGCAACAAAACTAGTTCGCTTTTCACTGTATGTGCAGATGCTCGCGACACTCCACTGTCATACTCATACATTTCTAGGAAGCTTGTTGGAGTGTCACGAATATTGTTATTACATGTAATAATAGCAATTAATCTTGAGCTTGGCGGTATCCCGTCGACCAACGGCATGTCAAAAGAGGGCAAATCATTATGTTTCATTACCCAATTTCATTAATCAAAAACAATCACTCGAAAAGAACCTTATCCCTTCGAAATAGTATAATCAAAATACGAACTAAAGTAGTAAATGTTCCATTCTTTCAAAACGAGGACCCTATGTACCATAATAAAACAAAGTGATGAAACCGTTAGAGAAGCGGGAAACACTCGAACACATTGGGCCACACTGCGCGGTTGCTTAGCAGGTGCGTCTTAATGTTCCCGGGAAAGAAGCACGCAACATCGAATATACTGCTGTGTCGGAAGCTACTCATTTCCTGTAGGGCAGCCGATGTTGCCATTCCGGCGCAACCACGCCAATAGCATCAAAATCCAGCTGGCTGAAATTAAATTCTTCAAGAATTCCTTTAATAAAATCGCCGGGCAAGCAATTCTGATAACCATTTACAACAAATCCCAAAGGAAACAACATTAAATATGAATGTAGGGGAGCTAATACTACTTAAACAAAGGCTACTTGTCCCAAAAGAAGAATAAATTAAAACACATTTGAGTCACAACTGCGTCGAATAAAGCAGTTTTGATCGACATACGGCTACAGCATCAGCAGAAACAAGTCAACCAGCAAAATGTTGATACAATCCAGGCATCTATTAACATTTTCCCGGTCGTGCACAAGAAATAACTAGCTCGAACGCGCAGCTATTACTTTCGGGGTTTATGGAGAGTAAAAAATTCCACTGCAACATCCCGCACTGCGCGGTACTCAGCAACACGCAGAGGCGCCGAACCCGGAAAGCTTCCGGAAGCCGTGTCGAGAATTTACACGCAGCCTCGTTTTCCCAGGGGTTCGCAGGCAAGTGTGGGCGAAAACATCCTCCGATGAGATGTATACAATTATACCCAACCTGAAAATTACCGGCACTAGCGTGGGAATTTGGGAAGTAACGGAGGATACCCTGAATTTCCGGTGAGAAACAGTCTCTCATTGTGAGTTTTCGGTGCACTAGGAAGATAAAGGTACAAGGACAGGTGGTAACGGATCCAAAAGGATAGATGCGCATTTGAGCAACCAATTGGCGATAATTAAATTCTTAATTAACCATGTCGCCCAATAAATAAGAGTTGATCATTTTGTACCTTCTAACTCTTCCAATAATTGGCAAATCCTCCGTGATGGCACCGAGCCAACTTAACTTTATTTCAAACGTTAATCAAATAAAAGCGAGGAGTTTCCAAAGCAAAAAGTAAAATCTCAGTATTGATCGTGAAAAAGCTTGTTTTTCGCATTCAATCCAAAGCTGTTTGGCAGACGTCGATTATAAACTCCACATTATTAGCCATTTGTTATAGTAATAGTTCGTCCGAGAATATTATATAAATTTAGTTATATGTTTGTCATTATTATAATTATAAACATAGTTTCCCAGTCATAGGGCGTAAATAGCTTTCATTATAGTACTTAGTATAGTTTTGTTACAGTGGTTGAAAGAAAGAAACGATTTATCTAGAAAGCATGTACCTATTAAACAGCCTAAGTATATTACGGCATTTCTTACATTACTTTCAAAATTAGAAATGCCATCACCTGAGCGTTTCCACGTTTATATTTTCATTTTCAAAGAGTTCTGAGAACTGTAAGGTCAGATGTCCGTTAATGGCCTTATAGGATAAATATGGCGTTGTAAATTCAAGTAATTTTATATATTTCTTAAGGGAAAACTGAAAATGGCTTAACCAGATAATTACTTAAATAATTCTTGACTTACAATCACTAATTTCATTCAATGATATACATTGAAATCGTTCGCGGTTACAAATGAGCTCTTAAAGCTTTGACGGAGAGGCGCCGACAATATGCTTTGTCATTACGAGAACTGCAAGTTAACTTTACATTGTCACGGGTAATTCTATGAATTACAGCTGTTGTTGGAATAACAATAATCTCTCATTTACGGACGTTCGTGTTTTTTGGCATCTACTTTATAGGAATTTTGTTGCAGAGGTGAGATTAATAAATAAGAATAAATTCCTTATGCTTTTAAAAAATAACAAGAAACAAATTATATTCCTCCAGATTTGCGAGATTCAAGAAAATACATTCGCCGTGGTAATGAATTCGTCCAAATTTACAAATTATGCACGAATGATATCTATTTCCTGAGTGACAACAAAACTAAACATTGTTAGGGCATTTAAGAGCAGAGGAAAGTCTAGGGTGTCCAAATTCGCATGCGATGCATCGCCGAAAAAAGATGTTACTGTGAAAATAATTCATTTGAACAATTCTATTCACAACTTCATTCCCTCCAACTTCAGTAGTAGAGAAATTGGCGTTGTACGAAAAGGCATGCCTTTCGCATGCTACTGATGACTAGGTTGCTGAGGCAATATGCTATAATAAATAAAGCTACAGAATACAGCTATAATAAGCTAAGCTAAATAATAGAGCTATAATAAAAGTAAACAATACGCTATAAAAATTATAGTAAATAAAAAGCATAATTTTTTTGTTGATGGGGGTGTATTTTCCTGAGTAGTAAAAGCTGTAAGTCGTAAGTAAATTTCCAAATGACAACATTGTGCGCAATCTTTCTTCCGCCATGATAGGGGGGCGGTTCAAGTGGCGCTCCGCCGGCCAGGCGCCGGACCACGTGCGAGGCGCCCGCAACGCCCGGGCCACTGACCTGCACGTCGAGCGCGGAGGCGTGCCGGCCGGTGACGAGCAGCGACTGCGTGCGGGCGAAGGGGCCGACGGCGTCGAGGGCGGCAACGGACGCGGAGGCGGAGTTGTGGGCGTGGCGGGCGGCGGCGGCCGCCGCGGCACGGTGCGTGAGCGTGGTCTTGCTGCGGCGGAGCACCACCTGCTCGTCGTCGCCGCCGGGGGCGAAGTCGGGGGCGTCGGCGCCGCCGCCGGTGGGCGACGCCGGCGCGTCCTCTTGCAGGGAGGTGAGCGACGCGGTCCAGGGCGAGCGGCGCACGTCCCGACCGGAGGGGCGGCTGAGGTCGCCCGCGAAGCTCAGACTGCGCCGCAGCACCTTCTCGCCCAGCTCCTCCAGCGCGCGCTTGATGAAGGAGGCGCTGCGCTGGAGCGACCCGGGGCCCGGGGCGCCGGCGCCGGCGCCGGGGGCGGCCAGCGAGTGGCGCTGCCCGCCGGGGGCGGACGCCGACGCCCCCAGCGGGGCGTGCGAGGCGGAGCCCCCCGAGGGCGACGTGTCCGCGTACCGCCGCGTCACCGGGGTGGCTTTGGTTTGGCGACGCTGGCTCAGCCGCGTGCGCCGCAGCTCGTCCTCCAGGCGGCGCTGCTCCTTCAGCTTGCGCTCCTCCTCCGCCTTCTTCTTGATCTCCCTCTGCCGCTTCTCCTCCTCCTCCTTCTTCCTCTGCTCCTTCGCGCGCCGTTCCTCTTCGCGCCTGGCCTCCCTCTGCCGCCGCTCCTCCTGCCGCTTCCGTTCCTCCTCCTCACGATTCTTGTTCTTCTTCTTTTTCGAAGAACGACTAGATTTCCCTGGGCTGTTTTCCATTTTGCCGTTTTGGGTCATCACACTAGATACCAACCACACTCCGTCACACACAAAAAAAATTTAAAAAATAAAAAAAAATTAAAAAAACCTACACAACAATCACCCAAGCACCGTCACACACGCAAAAAAAACTGTACACTCCCCCAACGCAAGGTAACACTTCTGTCGGTCCGCGACCTCTTCTGGCACTTCCAGGTGATGCTTATCACTCCGCGAGCTATCGCGGGAAGGGCGAGGTCCGGCGTCGATGGCGCGGGACGCGGAACGCGCCGCGGAGTGGCGGCCACCGCGGCGACGGCGTAGCGAAGAAAGGCCGCGCGGAGATAACGCGAAACAATGGCCGCGAGCGATAAGACGCCAGCGAGTGATCGAGCCAGCCAGCCAGCAAACCCACGAGCGAGCGAGCGTACAGTCGGTCGGTCGGTTCCTCGGCGGGCGACGTCGCGCAGCGTCACGACGCCGCGCGGCGTGGACTGGCGGCGCGAGCCGAGGCCGTCGCCGCGCGTCTTCCCCCGCTCCCGCTGGCAGGCGTCCGCCCCCCACCCTTTATTGCCTTCATAAAGATAATAAGCCGCCGTCCCGATGCCGCTAGCCGAGGAAACAACTATTCCGCGGGGCGTTATCTTGTTTGGTGTGCCGCTCCGGAAAAACCGAGTCGGCGCTGTCTGTACGCGGCGGCATCGGCGCGAAATCTGGGTGAATTTCGGTGCAACGGCAGCGTCGGGGAATTAATGTCTCCATCGAGCGCTACACCGTGCGGTGGGGAGAAAAAAGCGCGTGCACGCTGCGGCTCCCCGGCGCGTTTTTCCAGCTGGTTTCCGCGCGCATGCGCAGGTTGGCGGAAACGGCCGTCGCGGGTTCGACACCCTCCGGTGAGCCGCGACGGCGGCGATGCAGCACGCGGCGCGGCGCGGTGTGGTGCGGTACTCCAAAGTCCGCGCTTCGCGACCCCCCGCGCGCATGCGCGGATCGCTCCGCAAGGCCGTGACCAAGTAAACACTGGCTCCTCGGTGGCGGCGCGGCGCGGACGTCACCCGCCTGAATCACAGACCGCCGCGAAGGCTTCTGGGAACGCTGACACTCGCCGCGCAAAAAAGACACGCGCGTTCTCGCGCGATGTGACGGCCCCCGCAGGCAGACGCACGCGGTTCGTGGCGCACAGTTGCTCGGATGTCTTCCCGCGAAGGCCGCGATGATGCTCCGTGCAGGGAGGCTGCGACGACGGCGACGAAGGTGACACTGCGGGAGGAGAGGGGCCTTGGCTCGACGCCCGAAAAGGAGCCTGCGGGCCGGCCGCGAGGTCGGAGTTCGAGGCCTCGTCGGCGTCTAGGCGGCGCAGATCGCGGTTACGCAAAATCCAGCAGGCCGTGACTTCAGCGAACGGGGAGGGCGGGCGGACGGGTGGGTGGGCGCTGGAGCCGCGTCAGCGCCCGAACGGTCGTTCTCGCGAGCAGCTGGCGGCGGCGTAGGCGGCAGAGCCGAGGGTGACTGGTCGACTTTCGCCGGCGAGGTCGCAGGCGGGCGCGGGCGGAGGCGAACGGAGCGGCGGCGGCGGCGGCGGCGGCGGCGGCGGCGCGCGGTACGGTGCGCGCCCCTCCACGGCCGGCGGCGGACTACTGCCTCCGTCGCGGCGGAGGCGGCGGCGCGGGCGGCGGCGGCGGCGGAGGCCCTAGCCGCAGCATCCGGGGGCGGGGGCGCCCCCTCCAGCTAGCGACCACGCCGCGCACACCGTACCACACCGCACCGCCGCCGCCGCCGTGCCGCACCGTTTCTTATCTAATCGCTGCGACGTTACGTAGCTGCTGTGTGACTCAGTGCCCCGCCCCCCTCGCGGCCCCGCGCGCGCCGCCCGCAGCCACGTGCCCGGCGCGCCGCCGCCGCCGCCGCCGCCGCCCGGTGCTGGCAGCGCGCGGGCCCGACCCGCGGCACGGCGCCAAGCCGCCCCGCTCCGCAACACCCAAGAATGCATGTAGGTCAGGTCGTGGCCGGCGGCCCGCGGCGCGAGGTTGAATCCCCGGAACAATACCCTCACGCCTTTCACCGAATTCGATTCCCCGCCGCCGACGCTGGCAGCTGAGAAAGTAGACAGATCGCGTTTTTTTTTAAATCGTGGACATTGTAGTCTTCCCTCTCCATTGGACCCGCAGTATTGTTAGCATAGTGTCCGACAGTACAAAGTGACAACAGCTTTCTCGTAGCGTCTTAGACGCCAATCTCATTCGAGGCCTTTCACCTGAGCGTTTCGCACCGGAAGCTGACAACCATTTCATTTCTAGTCGATTTGTGTGTCATGTTACGTAATTCATGTAACGGAAGGCCACTGACGAGTAACTGCAAATGAATTATTCTTGCTTCTTTTAATTCATCGCAGTTTTGAAAAAAAGTTATCAGGTGTTGTTGTTGAGAAAGAATTAAATATTTTCTTCAGCAGAACACACAATGAATTATTAACATGGAAAAACACAAATTAAACTATTATTCTCTTAGTAATGAGATGTTTCTTGTGCTCTTAACGAGATATTCATGGGATTTTGTATAGTGACAGTTAATTACAGCCAATTAAATTTTGTTCAATATAAAACTGTTTAAACAATTATACCCCCTAAAATAAAATAAAAATACTGAAGCAAAAGCATGCATTGCTACATTAGGCTCAGGTATTTATCCTCGCCTTACCAATCACCAAACAGCTTGAATAATGTCTCACCTGTTATGCACTTTTTAGGCATCATTTACAATTTACCTTCAGCCACGTTCAAATACTCGAACAATGGACTTGAAGAACAATACCAATTACGCAAAGTTTGTTTCCTTGATAAGTCCAAAAACGCTAAGCAAGGCTGTGCGAATGTCAAAGCTTTTTAATGTTCACTTCTTAGAACGGCACACCGTCTTAAAGCGCGCCACAAGTTTTACTCTGCGGAGACCATGACACTTTTATGTTGGCGTTTTTAATATACCTTATAAAGATACGGGGCGCTTTCCCCACACGCTGCACCTATCTCTGTGACGTCATAATAGGCAACATTGTACCTGCCCCAAGACCTTCCTCGTTCATGGCAACAGCTTAGTCAGACTGGGAGGAGAGTACTGTTTCGTTTTCCTTGCAATGTTTAGGTTTCGTACAAATGGCTGAATCTTATTTCTTGCACTGGGCGATAGGGGGGCGCCCAGGGCAAACCAGGGAGGCCGTGCCACCCCCCCTGAAGTATTGAGAAAAAAAAGGATTCGTTATCTTACGTAATAAAAAAACAAATTTCCTCAAATAAATTCAGTCCTTATATTTCCTCTTTTTCTAACGTGACAATTTGGGGAAGTGCCGTTCTGGGTAGCCGAGGTCGCTAAGGCTGAGGGGCCGTGGCTGCTTCTGCTCGAAGGGTCGTCAGTTCGAATTCCGGCCCAGGCATGGATGTTTGTGCGTGATCATGTTGTCCATATGTGTTCCCCTTACAATTACAAAGATGTTAAAAATCACATTGGTCTATGACCAAGCAGTTAAAAATGTGACCTTCAATAATTTTTTCAACAAATTGGGGAAGTATTAATAATATTTGGGAAAGAGACACTTTTATGGCAAACCCTGTAAATGGTTCGGCATAAAATCAACTGTATTTTTAGATTGTATAATTCACGACATACTTTAATTCTCCTTTTAGTAGGTTTTATTTATTTTGTAGTAAAATATGGAGTTATATATAAGTTATAAGGTTCAATGGAACAGAGGGCCTACCCCAGAAATGTTGATCCCTCTTCTTTTAGGCAACACACTCCTGGCATCAGGGAGCGATGTTGAAGTATGACAAAACTTGTTCATTGTTGTATTATTTGGTAGTTTGACGTCGTTCTGTTGCTTGGTTGGTCATATTTCGAAGTACTAATAATATAATTATTAATTAGTGATAATATAATTGTTAAAAGGAAGAATTTCACCGGAATGTGACTAATTGCACTTTAACTTAACATTATTTATATTTGTTAAAACAAGGTAGCAAAAATACGCTGGTCCAAATGCAATACCGCATAGACCGTGGCAAACTCGAAAACGGCTCGTACAAGGAAATATTTTGGGATCATCTATTACACATTTTTGGGTTTGGATCTTACTCTCTCTCCGAGGTAAGGGAGTGAAGCGCAACATTTCGAATTCTGAGTCGTGCAGTAACTCCCACTATTAAAACACGTTACGCTTCCTTATTTTCCCCATTAGAGCGATGTGGGATAAAAAGATGGGGTTCTGGTTTCCTGGTTGAATAGTGTTCGTACGGATAAACAAAAAATCTCTAAAAATATAATTCAGCAAGGAAATAAATATTTTATTTTGTGAAGATGGAGCCTTACTTAGGCTCCATCTTCACGAAACCTCGTAAATGTGTTACAGTACAATAAAAATACGGAAAAAAATTATCTCCAAAGAGATCACAAAACATATTTAAGATGAGACATTTCAAACTTAGTGGTCATAAAAAAAACAGTAGGTTCAATTTCAAACTGCAACAGTGAGAATGCTGCTACATTCATCACCATTGTGGTTAACGCGAAAACGGTGAACGGTTCGAGAAAAGTTCACAATTTGCGTTCTCTATTCCTTCCGTCCTATTTATTGTAAATACTATAAACTCCTTGATCCTATTAACATTTCTGTGAATTTAAAAATACTAATAATTCCTCCTTTATAAATAATATAGTTTTAATTGACGAAACGCAATGAAATCTTCGATGTGTAAATAACTATACAACACAATCTGCTTTACTTGTTTATTTATTCACAAAAGGTAAACACTTATAACATTCATCGCTATGCAGTTAACAGCAAAGACCTTCCACGATGTTGCCAGTTGGAAACTGGATTGGATGTTACAGTGAGTGCAATTGTTTTGGGAAGGCAAACCACGAAATGTCAGACCTGACTGTTTCTTCTAACTTTTTCTTCGCAATGACTACGCCTTTGCTTTGACTTCTGTAACCATGAATTTTCTTTCCATTTGGAAACGTAATACCGTACGGTTGGCAACAGAGGGCAATTTGCATGCAAAAACTGCCGGTTTCAGCCAATTTTTTTATTAGACTACAGCTAATTCCACCCACCCACACTAAAACTTTCGTTTGCTGTGGTTCACGGTGTGGCAATTTACAAACGTTATCTTGCAGTTTCGTCGAGTTTATATTTGTAGAGGAAGAAGCACAATCTTGAGAAGATGATCAACAAATAGCTGCTTAAAGTAGATAAAGGGGTCGAAGTTTCAGCGGTACAACAAACAGCATAAGCATCTAGCCACCTGCGTTGCAGCTGACGAATAGATCCGAGCCAACCGAGCATATCGCGATAACATTCATCTGCATAAACGAAAGGAAGCGACTGACATCACTGACGTACAGTAGTTGTCCTGCCACCACTCGCTGACATTTGTCAGACTCGGTTGCGTTGTGTTGTAAAATCACGTCGGTACAAATTTATCACGCCGCTGGCTGAATCTCAATTGGCGACGCTAGGTCACAGAACGCTTCCGTCACCCCCTTGAAATGACACACACCACGCCCTCTAGTGGAGGGTTTTTGAATTAAACACTTTGCCTTGAATATGCACTTAACTAAACGTTGAGTTTCCAGATAAGATCAAATGATACTAACGCACTCGCGCGACAAGATACAAGACACAAATTACGTTGTTCAGAACGTCTTCGAGTAGAAAATCGTCTACGAAAGAAATATTTGTCGCTTTTAGTAAATTCACGTTTCTCATAATACGAACGTGAAAGTAATATTCAGAAGAAGATAATATTTCTATTTCTTGCTACTTTAATGTAGTTTGTGTTTCAAAATGCAAATTCAATAGAAGCAGTAGTAGTGCAATAAAATGTTCACTTTTAGTTTCATGTCTCACTTTTCATCCAATACAACTTTACACACGAATTAATGATATCAATATTTCTTTTTATTCTGCGGTGAAACGTAGTATATTTCATTATTTTAATAAAATTCTTGTGAGGGAGACAAACAAATCTGCACATTTCCACCATCGAAGCACAAGAAAAGCGACACATTTCAAAAACAGTTGTTCAGTGCGGAAATACTTTCAGCAAATAGTACATTTTTACTAGTAAAACTCGCATAAAAATAGTTAATAAGACAGCAGATGAAAAACAATTTGTCTTTGGGGCGAAATAAATCGCTCCGCTCAGAATAAAACCTTTCCCCTTTTGAAATGGACCACTTTCCTAGTACACTGACGATACGCAAATTGAAATAGAAGTGAAATGAAAGCAAACAGAGAATTGCATTTTTCTATTTCACTAGAAAATGAAAACAGTGACAAATAAACGAGAAAACAAAAACTGTGAAACAATGAACTTTTTTTTTGAACGAGTAGAAATCACAATAAAATAGTTACGATTTCCAACAAATCCACCCTTTCTCTTTCAATCTTCCGCAGTGGAACCCAACTTTCTCTGTGCGCCGCCTGCAATGAAGCGGATAAATAGTCAGGTGTAAAATGCCCAAACGGGCGGAGAGAAAGGGAAAAGGCCGCGACAACCTTGCGCAAAGCCTCCGCGGTTGTTCCGCTCTTCGTGAGGAGGGGCGACGACGGCGACAACGCGAATAAAACGATTGCAAGGAAGCGTTCGTTTGCAAAAAACCTCATTAAAAAAATTATATTTCTGTTCAACATACATACATGTTTTAGAGGGTCGAGAATAGATAACGTTTGGTTTATTTCGTCCTGGATGAGCGCGTTAGAGGTTTTTTTAAAAATAATTTTATTTTTGGAGGAAATGAAACTAAAGAGAATGATCGTAGAAGTAGTTACACGATTTAGGTCATATCATTTGAGGCGGATTTGCTGTTATTTTATGGCGATCTGAATCTTGTCTTTAGGAAAGAGTGAGTTTGTAAGTTGATTTGGTTCTGCGGTAAGCCCAACGTTGAATATGAACGTGCTGGGGGTTGTGAAGTGTGATGGAAATAACTCTTCGGACAGTTTAGTAATGTGTTCTTGCATGGTAGGTATTTGCAGCGATGGGTTTGTTTGGTCGAAATGATCCATAGAGCTTTAATAATGTTTCTTCGAGCTTTATTTTGTACAGTTTGCACAATGTTTATATTAGATTTGGCTGCATTTCCGCAGAACGTGCATGTGTACATCATTGTTGGTCTAATTATCGACTTGTAAATTAGCGTTCCGGTCTCTAATTCAAGGGAACATTTTTTGTTGATTAGTGCATATAGTTGGATTTATTTTTGCTTGAGCTTTGAAGAGCCTCACTTCCCTCGGGCGAGGAGCACCGCCGCGAGGTTGCCCGCACGAAGACATTGGTGAGCTAGTCCGGCTGCACCGAATTTTGCTCGTTCGGTGCAGCACCTGATACGTCACGAACAAAGTGACCACAACACGGGCACACACCCTCCCCTTTACTCGTTTTAAATTCAGTAATTATAACAATGTACCTATAACATAATAGGAACTCGTATGGAACAAAAATGCATAGTTTCATTACGTCGAGAAACCGCGGCCTTCTGTTACTTTGTAAGATTAGTATACGACGAGGATTAATACCTAGATTAGACTCCCTCTCTCACAAAACTGTACACCCAAGATAAAATAAATGTCATTACTTGATTCATTATATTCAATTAATGAATATGGGTCTTTCTGTCGATTATCATGAAGATTCGATATTAAGAAATTGTGATTCTCAATAAAAGCATTTTTTTACGATCATAGGAAAAAATGTTTATATTTCATGGGCGAAAGGGTTGTTCTTTGCATTATATATAGATTTTTTTGCGTCTATACGACGGTCTCGCTAAAAACCACAATCTCGATCGTACAAAAAACAATATTTCGTGCACTTAATATAAAAATAACTATTTTCTTACAACAGCAGCTACTCTTTTAGTTGCGAAGGAAATATCAAAATACAAAACGGTACGCCTTTAACTGCTGTTTAGCTCTGACGGTCGAAAAACGTGGTTTGCCAAAGCCTGCTATAAAAGTTTAACAAAAGTTCCCAGAACACGTTTAGAAGCACAGGCATTCCGGATAGGATCAACAACAAATCCGTATTCTGAAGAAAGCATGACGTGACGGATTCGTTTCTGACAGTTCTATTGAAAGGAATTTCTGATCAAAGATGTTGACGTGCGACCGGACGAGTTAAGATATCTCATACCTCGCACAAACGTCAACAGCCTGGTGCAAATAAACTTATCGTAGAAAAACTTGTAGGCTGCACCGTTCAAGTAATATATTTTTAAACTTTACATCATTGTACTTCAGTAATTGATCATATGTACGAGTTTAGTGATTTCTTGGATCACGACTATTCCATCCAGTTTTGCAACGCATGTTCAATGTCAACTCCGAGCTCGTTAACTTCATTTGTTGACATTGGCACTAGCCTTTCGTTCGGTCAACGCTGTCTAAATTTTCTGTCGTTATTTTTACCAGGTCTGGTCGTCTTAAACGTTTCTCCGTTCTCCTTTCATGAAAGTAAGTTATCCAGTATTCACAAAGTCCTCATTGTATCCTAACGTATAACATTTTTTACACTCTTTCAATTTAATATTATCTCAAAAACAAAAAAAACAAACTATTATTAACTCCCTTGATGAACGTTACTGTGAAAGTAACAGTACATCACCTAAACTCTTCCACGCAGATAAATAACTTAATTTATTCTGTGTCTTTATCATTCATTAGAGTTATTACTTCATCAGTCTTCATTGACACATTTTCCGATGTGTTCAATAATGTGAAAATATAAGTTTTCACCACCTCTCGAACTAGATTTACAGCAGTAATAAACGGATTATCACTTAAATGAAATAAAGAAAATAATGAAATGCTTATGGGACTGAAAGTGATCATAGCCATTGCGTTGAGAAACTTTCAATTGTTTCTGAGAAAAAAGAAGTTGCACAGAAATGTGATCATAAAAGAGGAAAGATTAAATATGACTATAAAATTAAATATAATAGACTAATAAACTATTTTACATTATGCCTTTACGCTATTATAACATTGATAAAGCCATGTATTTTCTTTGTATTCCCAATACACTTTTTAACACTTTTTTATTCCATAACTTTGTGCGAAAATTTAAACGTTTACGTCTTTTGCAGGTAAGCTCTTATGACACAATCATTTGATTTCAGTAATGCCCCAGAGCCATGCAAATTAATTAAGGAAGATAAAATCACAGTGTGGCACTTCCGTATATCCCAAAAATTTGTGGCGTCCTCTTGCAGATTGAATTTCTTGATGGCATCGTCGCAATAATGTATTGAATACAACCGTTCACACGCATATATTTGCTTTATGTAAGTGTTCATTAATAAATTACAATTTAATACATTACAATTATCCTAATAACACCTTGTTGCTTTACAATTTATATTATATATATATATATATATATATATATATATATATATATATATATATATATTTCAACAGTATTAGTACTAGCATGTGAACAGACTACTGTAATACCCGAGGTTGGAAACAGTAGCCCGATCTCCTAATGTGAGAAAAATCAACAAGTTTTGTTCGGAATTTAATTATACACCCATCTGTTGATGTTGTCCCGTTACAATTTGGTACAATTTGAAGTGCGTATGCCCCTAAAAAATTACATTCTTTGCAACACCAATAAGTCTTACGCGAAAAACAATGGACATTCGCTTATGCACTGACAGATGAAGATAGTTTTTCTGAAGTAAGTGATTATTTTACAATGAATAATGACATATTTACATTACCTAAAATAACTTAAAGTGGTAATTAGCTTACATGTTTATTTTATCTGAAGTACACAATAAACAACTTAATAAATACAAAATTAACAATAAGCTCTAAAGAAAGCTTGATATCACACGATTTCAGATCTCTTGAAATGTGTCTCATCTGGAAACATATGCGCAGGGTTTGCCAAATTTTTCAAACGAATCAAATTTGATTGAAATGAAACATGCCTCGTAGAAGACGATTAAAATAAATATTTTCATTGGTGTTTCTATGAAACGGTGAGAAACGCATAGAGCAGCTGAAGTTAAAATAATTGTGTCTATTTGTCCGCAGTTATAGAGGCGGCTCCTCCAGTATGATTCTCAAGCCCACATATTTTGTAAATAATTCAGGGACATTAATGATTCTCAAAGTCAATATATTTGGTAATGGTTATTATTTTGAATAACTTTTATAATAAATCACATTAAATCCAGTGCAGTATAACCGTTATAAAAAACTCAAAAACATTGATAGGTCTGAACTAAAATTGCCACCCCCACCCCGAAAAAAAGTTTTGGACCAACTTCTGTATACGTAGAGCTCGTGGAAGAGTATGACGTCTAACATACGTCAATCAACTACTGATATTAAGATCGTAATACAGAATATTTTTCAACACTATTTCACAAGTGGGTACGGCGAAATTCGAATGCCACTCGGAAGGCGCGGACAGTGTTGCCAGTATTGGCTATTTGTCACCCAAGTCACCCAATTGACGACTTTTTTCAGTTCTGGGGACGGAAATTTACTCCTGGCGACTAGGCGATTCATGGTTACTCAATTTTACGATTATTTTATTTTCGAAATATAGTAGCCATAAGTTATTTGTTGTATTTTATAAAGCAACGTACAATTATTACATAAAAGTGTTTATTTCGTTTCAAAGTTCTCAATATAAATGGGTATATTTATGAACATAAAAACTTTGTTCTTCATTATTTTTCAACACAATTAGAAAGATTTGATTGTTGAAGTCACAATGGCGACATCAGATTTTCGGCGACATTTGGTGATATATCGTAATATAGATGACGATAGGGTACATTAAATTACCTGAACCAGAAAAATGAGCTCGGCGACTTGCCCGTTCGGCGGATGGCTACGCGGAGGGTGATAGTGCACGCACACATCTCCTCGCAGTTTCCACATAAACAAAGAGTAGCGTACGCCATCAATCCCGCAATTTTATATCCAGTTGTCAGGAAAGCTTGAACTGTGCGGAATCGTACATGTGTATGTCTGTGTGTGTGTATGTGTGATTTGGTACCACCATTCTATCAAAATGGTATTGATGGCGGTGGCGATGTCAGTAATAGAGCGTAGGTTAGGAAGATGGCGATGTCAGTATTGATGGTGGTGGTGATGAAGGTGGCAATGGCCACACAATTGTGGCGGTGTTAGGAAGATGGCGATGTCAGTATTGATGGTGGTGGTGATGAAGGTGGCAATGGCCACACAATTGTGGCGGTGTATGAAGTGGCTGCGGTGGTGGTGATGGTGGTCACTGTGGTGGTGGTGGTGGTGGTGGTGGTGGTGATGATGATACTGGCAACGGCAATGGCGGTTGCGGTGGCGGTTGCGGCATTGGCAGTGGCAGTGGCAGTGGCGGTGGCAGTGGCAGTGGCAGTGGCAGTGGCAGTGGCAGTGGCAGTGGCAGTGGCAGTGGCAGTGGCAGAGGCGGCGGCGGCGGCGGCGGCGGTGGCGGCGGCGATGGCGGAGGAGGAGAAGAAAGACGAGGAGGAGGAAGCGGCGGCAGCGGCGGCGGCGGCGGAGGCGGCAGTGGTGGTGATGGTGGTGGGTGGCGGTGGTGGTGGCGGCAGCG
This sequence comes from Gryllus longicercus, assembly GCA_038098605.1. Taxonomy (NCBI): domain Eukaryota; kingdom Metazoa; phylum Arthropoda; class Insecta; order Orthoptera; family Gryllidae; genus Gryllus; species Gryllus longicercus. The sequence continues at coordinate 2,113,550 of JAZDUA010000021.1, forward strand.
GTGATGGCGGTGGCGGCGGTGGCGGCGGTGGCGGCGGTGGCGGCGGTGGCGGTGGCAGTGGCAGAGGGTCTGCGTGAAGAGCGCGCTATCGCCGCGCCGCCAGCTGGGCCCCTGGCGCTATCGATGTTGTCCGGCAGAAGGAATGTCCGTATCTGAGACGCACGTGCCTCCAGCCGGCGTATTTGCGTGGCGCGAACTCGTGGGCAAGGGCATCGAAAACGAAGATTGTGGAGTAAATAATTTTATGTTGCTTATCGAATGTTATAGACATGAAAAAATAATAAAATTGGAATGAACTTTATTCAGGGCATGTTCTACTGTAACAAATGTTGCTCCAAACATATGCAATTACGCAGAAATTGAATTTCTTTGTTGAATGTTTTCAGGGCAAAACGCTACCTCAGCGTGGTAATAAGCACTCCGATAAAATGCTGACAATTTACTAAAAATGTCATGCAAGAAAAATCTACCATTATAATGGAAACGTGAAGATAAAAACTCGTAAGTTTCATTTGAGTAGCATTCATTTGTTTCGTTTTAATTAATATTCGGTTGTCTTTGTTGATTAAAAAATAATTTTAAATTGTAAAAAAAGAAGAAAAAAACTACATAAATATTTTTTCTGAGTAATATTTTTAGTGTTGCAAAGCAAGGTTATATTTACTAACTTAATAGGGATACAAAGTTGTAATCTTTTCATTATGTGCATGTTAATAACATGGGTGAAATGCAGAATGCGATAAAAACATTTCTCTCTGCAACCAGATGAAAGCAACGATACCGAGTTTCATTGTGTTCAGTAGAAACGCGTTTAATACTCTCTGGATAGCAGCAGCACATTGTGCTAATACATTGTAGGTAAACGTTTAACACTATTTCCGTATCATCGTGAATTCCCACCGCAGAGATAACGAGCATGGTTACGACGAGGGAGAAATAAACAGACTATTTGAAGAGATAAATAACTCCCAGAGCTAGGAGAATGATAAATCGAATTAATGGCGCTCGTGACATTTTCAAAGCAAAAGCATTCTTATAATATACAATGCATTTTATTTGCATTCCAACTAACTAGAAAAATGAATGTCTTCGTAAAACTAATAAAACAGTATTATTTTGATTATATGTCTTTATCTTTCACAGCTAACGGCTGACAGCGGAGAGAGGGTTCCGTAATCGAATCAGCGAATTCAAATTCTGATGATGTCATTACAGAGTTGCCGATGGTTTTTAGGAAAACAATTAGATATTCCAACGCGAAGTAACTGAAAATTAAAGACCGTCATTTGGCAGTTCTGTGTCGCGTACTATTGTGTGCTCCCATTGAGATTTGTTACTTGCTGCTGCTGTTGAGATCTAACACAAAAACGACCACGTGCCTGCTACCCCAATAAGTGCATCACTATACCTCACCCGCAGTTCTCAAGTAAGATTATTGGGACAATAGAAGGGAAGCAAATAATTATTGAGGTCGGAGAAAGAGAAACAAAAACGAGGGTGAATAATAGATGAATGGTGAAAGTGAATAGTGAGTGACCAGAGGCAGGCGGTTCTATTTTCATAAAAGAGGTCTCAATGTGTATCTTTTGAAATGACACGCAGGTACTTGAAATCGATGTCTGGGGCGCAATAATGTAGTGAGATGCCATCACAAAGTGCGGATAATCGAAGAAACAATATCTACGTATAACCTATATTACATTGTGGATGATAGACATCCGCACACTTCACCATTAGAGATCATAAAATGTTCCTATTAAACATTTGGAGTTGGCGATAGAAACTATGGAGCAAAATCCTATTCAAGGCACCAGCGAATGAAAGTCAGAGAGCAGGCATTGAAAAGGTTACAATGCTGACAATTTATTTAGACATGGCTATTCCTCTCGACACAGACTCCTCTTTATTCACGTTCGTATATGGCCCTTCTAGTAAATTGGACCATTTCTACAACTCGTAGTGAGCTAAACAAATGAGAGGATGGACGACGCGAGAGAAATCTATTTAAAAAATGAGCCCACTAAGTGTATTGTATAACAGGATCGATTATACACTATATATATATATATATATATATATATATATATATATATATATATATATATATATATATTTTGTATAGCAGGGTCGAATGTACACTATGTATCGTATATCGTATAACAGGGTCGATTTCTTCAATATTCATAATGGATTCATTAACTATTGATACAGTTACCGGATAACCGTTAAAAAAAACGTTTAAGATCGTCAACATAAATGTGTTCGTCAGAATATTCGTCGAAGAGGTTTGTCGTGCATGTCTTTCAAACATCCGATTTGTTAAAACTCTCTTGTGCGACTCTAGTAAACACGCTTAGAATGCGCTACATAGTTTCGCGTAGTTCAAAAACTCTGTATAGCGGTCGTGTTAAGAGCGGAAGGAACATAAAAGGGTCGTGATGTCGCGTGCCGGGGACTAGACAGCTCGAGCATGCAGCAGGCGTTCGTGTTAAGTATCGAGATGCCGTCGCTCCCGTTCTCGAAGCGCTCGCATCACAAACGGGCGGGTGGAGTTGGCGAGTCAGTGCTCAGTGGAGGTAGAGTCCCGATGTGTTGATCATCGACGTTGCTGCATACGATGGCCATCAGGCAGGCTGCGCAAGGCGAATAGTGGTGTAGGTAAGTTTACAATGCTTATGAGTACTGATTCAAGATGTTGCATAATGTAGCTTACACAAATCCTTTAGAATCACAAAGTTGTCGCATCCCGTAATTATATCATACGCAAAACTACGAGATGGGTCGAGTTTGGGCACTAAAAACATTGTGTGTTAGATTGATGTCCAATTATCTATTTAATGAAAATGTAGCACTTTTTGAATTCGCGTGAAGTAAAAGATACAAATTAAGAAAAAATAATTACTATACCTAAGATTCCGAACTGAATGCTTCAATGTTTACTCATTATTCATTAATGTAATAATCTTACTCGTGGGATTTATTGGTTTATTTACCTCTGAAAACATCCTGATGAATATCTTCAGAAAGTGACATTTGTATTAGAAAAAGAGAAAACACAACCAGAAAAACAGATTTTTGAAAAAAGCCCCCAAGTAGGGTCGAAACCTTAAAAAATAATAAATTGCTACAAAGATACTACTGCGTCTGTTTTATTACAGTCAAAAAACCCATTGCAATAAAATACTACTATAATAACTTTTCATTATACTGAAGGGAGAAAAAGCAGGTTGAAGCTGAAAATTATAGACAGAAAATTATTAACGGTTAATACGTTACTCTGTTGTTGTTTTTATTTTAAGGTGTCGATTTTCTGTAACGAATCTCGAAACGTATCATCATTATCATATATTGGACTGTAAAATTGTTTGGAAAAAATTATTCCCGTGTAAGCAATTAATTAATTTCTTTACACTAGTTTCGATATGCACAACGAGATAGGATAAAACTAGTAGTATTGGCATGTCTGTCACCACAATGCATTTTGACCACAAATTAATTGAGCGGCAAGTTCAATTCAAATTTTGTTCACAAACATCTTTTAGGCGTGGAGTTCTTTCACAAGTCACAAACATACGACATGGGTTGATATGCTTTACTTCCCGTTCCATAAATTACAAATCCATTACACGGAGTAAGCGTACTCTGGAGAGAGTTGCAACACTTTCTAACGCTATTGTTAGATCAAGCTCTTGTTACATGTGTAGTAGTGTTAATAAATAATTTACACAAAAACAACTTTCTAACGCCGATCTTCTCCACTTGTGTAGGCCCTTAGAACAGCACACTCCGTGAACAGCCTCATGAACTCTGAAACAGCGGCGAGATGGGTGGTTTTTCGAATCGCCGCAGCGCTACTTGTCACCGGGCCGGCGCGTGCCGGTCGACGGGACCTGCTTCCTCCGCAGGGGCTGGCCGTGCTAGTGCAAGGGCTGGCTGGCGAAGTGCGGCGCGCGTTGCCCACGCAACCGCCAGCCACGCTGGTCGTCGTGGTGGCGCCCAGCGAGGCGGGCGACGTGAGCGACGGGTCGGGAGCGTTGGCGCAGCTTCGGGCCAGCACTGCGTACGTGGTGGCGACGGCGGGTCGAGGAGGAGAGCTGCTCCTTCTGGAAGGCTTTCGTCGCGCTCGCCCGTTGCCTCCTGCGCACTGCGTCTTGCTGCTCCTCGGGTAAGCTCGCGCCGCGAGGTCCTAGGGTTCGAGCCCCCGCGGTGGCTGATTTTCGACATTGGTTAGAGGTGTGGGCCGATAGTAGTCGACTCCGGGCGCATCGATTGCTAAAGAGATTAGTCCCGTCAGTGCAGTATATGTTTTCAACACGGGAGATGGCGGTGGGCTTCCTCCGTTAGACGGCGAGATCCGGTGCCGACCTACCTGTCGGTTAGGTGAGTTCCTCATCCAGGCATCTCCCACCTGCGGTGCATCGCACCAGCCGGGACAAGCTCTAAGCTCCCGACCGAACCCTACTTCCCCTCTGAAGGAAGACATACGGAGGACAGCACAGTTTTGATCGCGTTTGAACCAGCACACTTGCCCGACACGCTAACCGTTATACCACCGAAGCCGTAAATGAAATGGATCTGTCTGAAGAGAAATATATTGTTGCATTGTATTCAATACGAAATTGATTAAATTATTTCGATACGACCCTACAATGTCCTCATCGCCTTACTATTCGCGTCTTTGCAGCTCCCGCCTCGCCGGCAACCTCGATAGCTTGGCAGCCCTGCTTCGGAGTCTGCGGTGGACGCCGCTGTGGCAGCCAGACGTGGACGATGGGCCCGCCTTCATTGCGCTGCACGACGCCCGCAGCGACGTCACAGGTAAGTGCGGAAGAAAAAACATGCAGCATGAAACCCACAGAATCATTGTTACTAATTTCCGCACTTACCACCTTCCACACACTTACACTCATAAGCACTACACTACCACACTTTTCGAGAGACCACTCGCGAGCTTAGAGCTTGTCCCGGCTGGGGCGGTGCCACGCTAGTAGGAGGGGAAACCCCCGCTGGACGACCGGTACGTGGGCGGCAGATCTCACAAGCCAGCAGGGGACGATCACTGCTACCTCATAATTGGGAAACATGCACCACTCTTACGGACATAATGACGTTAGCCGATGACTCGCCTGGAATCATTTATCGATCACTAGTAAGAGTTCGGCTAACGCCAGCGTCGTCTGTCTGTTGCGACAGGGCGCGCGAGCGGCGTGGCGGAGGAGCTGCTGGCGCAGGGGGCGTTCGTGGCGGTGGAGGGCGCGTGGCGCTGCGGCGCGGGCGGAGCGGGCGGAGCGGGCTGCGCGCTGCGGGTGCTGCGCCGGGTGGACGAGCGCTTGCCTCGCAACCCGCGCAGCTTGCGCGGCGTCCAGGTGCGCTTCGCCATGATCGACTACAAGCCCATCGCCTTCAGCAGCTGCGGCCCGGGCTACTGGACCACCAAGGTAGGACCTTCTCTTCAATTATGTAGTGCCTCTGACCGGAAGGCCCCAGAGTTCGATTCCCTGCGCCGCCGCGGTTGAATTCGACATAACCTACAGGGAATAACTCATCATATTGCCAATAATGTATCATATTTCCATATCTTGGCTATTTACATTATTGCATGTTTTTAACAGGCTCTCGTCGGTACAGTTCCGAGAGTAGTAAGTTTCACTTCGTGTTTGTGCTTTGTTTAGGAGGTTCTTCGCGTTCTGCACGTGGAGGAGTCGTAATCGTATTATTTAATTCGGTATGTGCAACAGCGTGTACAAAATTGTATTGTTATGAAAGGAAAATTGGGAGTAAAAAATCTGTGATCCCTGCGTTTCGCTGGTATGTGCACCTGAAAAATTGTTTTAAATCTTACCACGTGAATTACACCTAATCATCAATAAGTAATCAGATAATATATTGTTATTGTAAATGTAAAGCACAACATTAAAATACCTATTATAACTATTAAAACTATTTGTAAGCCTCTTTTTCAAAGCAAAATCACAGGTTTAAAATTTTTCGCTATTTTATAAATTAACCACTTAAATACAAATTAATATATAATTTTAAAGGTAAAATTGGTTCTTAAAATGTATCGTCCAAAAATGTTCCCGACGATTTTTATCGTTTAATGAATATAATATAAAAGGTGGTGAAAATGATACCTCTAGTGGGACGAGAAAATACGAGGAGGAGCACGACTTGAATGTGCTGGCGTTCGTAAAGCTAAAGCATCTCCACAAGATCTCTCAGAACATTCCACTCTCTAATCACACATCCTCATATCCTATGTGTTCACATATACAAAGTAATTTACTTACCTCTTATACACTTACCACACTCTTACCATACTTATATGCATTTCAGCGTATCAGCGATTTTCAATAAGTACCTCGTCCGACCGTCATCACTGATTATCTTTCGCATGGCATCCACATAATATTTTCATATAGACTTCGCCTTTTCCTAAATTCAATTCTTTTACATTTCTATCTCATCAATTCACATCTAACCAGCAAAAGCAGCTTAATTTATCAGTTTTCATCTAACTTTTTGACTGCACAACCTTAGTAATGTTTGGGGGTAATTAAAAACTTGTTTCATTTAAGTCCGAAACACTGAGCGTGTAGTCCTAAAAGTTCGCGAATTTTCAGTTCACAAAACAAGGAATACATTTTACTACACGTTTGTAATACAGGTACGCTGTTATATGAAAAATGAGCTTATATTTAATCAGACAACCCTCTCATCAATTATTTACCATTTGGCGTATCCTGACTATCGGAGTGTTGTGGAAAATCAAATGCGAGTAAAGTTCAAGTGTTCTTATGTAATATTATAAAGGTGGAGCCGTCTTAACAGACCGACAAAGATAAATCAACATTAAGATAAAAGATAGCCAAGGCAAGGTTAACTAAATTTATCTATCCCGAAAGAAGTAAACGCCTATAAAAGTTATGATAAATTGGAAATTAATGATAATAATCATGTAAAGTTAGAGATTAAATTAGATGGCGATACTAATTCTGTAGCAAAAGTACCTTGGCTTTGATTTAGTTGCAGGAGATGTTACGTTTCATGACTAGAATCATACGAAGAAACTCTCAAAATAAATAAATAAAAGTAAATAATTATTAAATACATTTTTCTTTCAATAACCTGACGTTCAGAGCACAGAATACTATAAAAATACTATACAAGAAAGGCATTTGCGTGGTAAAATTTCCAGTCAGAATTACCTATTGATAGAAATACACATTTACTTATGTCACTATCATGAATAATGTATTCAACATACTTGCTACGTTGAATATTGTTGTGGTTTACTCAATACACTATTTTAATTTTTATTCTTATACTTTTATCACCGATGAGAATGAATTTTCAAAAGCCACTGGTGAATTTCTAAAAAACGGAAATGTAGATATGAAAAACAGCACTTTCGTCCCAAATTAGATTTGTTTTTTTAGGACGTATACATAGTAGGACAGAATCATTCTCGTACCGTCCTTGGAGAGAAAGTTTTACCAAACCAAATCTCTGCACGACATCTGGGTGCCCGGGTGAAAAAGAAACTTTTTGCGCCAAAATTCTCAACATAAACTTTCTCCGCACATTTAGTCCGCATGTTATCTGACCACGTGAGAAGCAAGTCGCGGTGGCTGGCTACGACGCGCAAACATGGGTTCGTGCGATGTGCCATGTGTACTTCTCGAGGAGCGTGCAATGTCCTCTTGTCACGAGTGGCTAGCATTACTGCCAGCCTCGGTGCTTTTTATTTCTCTCTATGAGGAGCTTCCATAAAAAATTACACACAACATATTTGTAAGGTCCCACAAATATTGCGAAGATTCATTTAACTTAATAATATTATATGCAATAAATATTTTCATTTATAAATTCAAGTTGAAAGTAGAGGCATTCAAAATAATTCAATTCCATTCCTTACATCAAACAGTATATTTAATTCGAATTACTTTCCGTGCTGTACGGCGTGGTCTAGAGGAAATCATATTTCACGACGTTTCGTCTTCATCTACATCAGTCATTATCAGTCGACCAAGTGTCCTTCCAGACAGCTTGCTGGTGACTATTTGCTCTAAACCACGGCCGTCCAGCCCGGAAGGTAGTTCGGATTGTGAATCTAGCCGTGAAATCATACATTGCAGTATATTCAAATATTCTTATAGAATTCGTCTGAAAAACTTTCTTGGTATTTTCATGTATTCAAATTCTTCAAATGTTTCTTTTTCACGAGCACTTTTGTTTAAAAGAATTGTTTTGTTCACATACAACTTTTCATATCGGGTTACTGTAAAATGTTGAAATTTAATGAGTAAAAATTTGTTCTGACTGCTCAGTGCTGACACTAATCTATTCATCACTTTAGCAATCACAAACGATGCAAATAGATTTCCATACTAAAGTGATTTCCTATTATGCACGACAACCATTCCTTTTTTCCAGCAGAGTTGTTACATTCCCGGTATTCAAATTTAGGAGAATGGCATTTGCGTAGCAACAAAAAATACGTGTATAACTCGATGAAAAACATTCAAGCGAAAAATGTCGTAATTAAAGGGACTTTTGTTTTCATTTCTTGACACCTTTTGATTTGACACCTTTATTATTTTCAGTGCTATACGTGTTTATATCAATAGTGCTCTACCTTCGAGATGAGCCTCCGGCTGACCATTGAATGGCCAACGGTAGCTAGACTTGGCACGAGGAATCTGTGCCATAGAACGTCGCCATTAAGGACGGAGACGGCTATACTGAATGCCGTCTCAAAAACATCGACTTCCCAGATTTTCGTCAAGCAGCTTCGACAAAAAGTTACATTCACATTTCGAGCAAGAAATCACACAATAAAACCAATGAAAGTTAGAAACAACCGTTCTAAAACAATTTTCTGGGCGATTACAATCCCTAGGTCGCATTACGCTATCCGATGTTTTCTGAACAGTGACAGTACGAGTAGATTCTCAAGTGCGCATGCGCAGAACTCCCTTCTCGTGTGTCTCACTCGCTCTCGGAGTAGCGTCGCAGGTAATGGTTAATGATCGAAACCGTTGTTGGCACCCAGGCGACGAACCAGTAAGTCAAAAAACAGCCGCAAACTCAAAATTGCTCAACAAGTCAACCCATGAAGAGGTGGGGAATGCACAACTCCCGGACATTAAGCCCGTTTTGCACGCTTTTTTTTCCTTTCATTTTTTGGCGGTATATAAAAGTGACAATCCAAACTGGATGTAATTTATACGAAAAAATAACACATGCTTCATTTCTCTGTAAGATTTCATACAGTTTGACAACAGCGATCCTAGCGTTAAATTTTGCAACTTCCTCTGGTTTGCCCGTGTGGCGCGATTTGTTCCTATTGTACAGTTTTTATTGATCAGTCTAATGTGATGAATATTAATGTGAAGTGATTAAGTAGTGAGAACTGAAACTGTGTTCTAGTACTGTCTCGTTCCATGCTCAGACCTAACCGAACTTAATTTGATACCATAAATGCTATGTTCAAGTGTTTGGTCTTCAGTACTTTTTGCAGCGTCCAGAGGAAATATTTTCATCACGATTGCGTACAGAAAACGAAATGACCGTGTAAAACGTTCGCTCTCGTTCATTCTGTTTCGTTAGAGAAACAGTAGCACGTAGAAATAAAGATTCCTTTTATATCCATTTCCTGTACAGAAATATTTTTTTTTTAAATAAGCATGTAAAACGGCCTTAACAAACGTCAACAACCCTATCAGTTCGTCCCAATTTCGCGTCGAACACTGAATTCCTCCCTACTCGCTCCTCTGGTTCCGGGGCTCGATCGGGCGAAATGGCTCCGTGCGTAGCGCGCCGACTTCGCAGTCGGGAGGTCCGGGTTGGATACCCGAGCGGGCCATCCTGACCGTGGTTTTCCGTGGTTTCCCTCGGCCATAAGGTGAATACTGCGATGGTTCAGAAGGGCAACGATCACCTCTCATCATCCTACCACCTCATAATTCATTATTATTATAACGATTAATAATAATAATAATAATAATAATAATAATAATAATAATAATAATAATAATAATAATAATAATTCACACAGAGGGGACAAAGTTGCTTGCGTCCGTGGTCTACCACACGTGTTCCCTGGGTAACGCTCAATGAGCAAGTGATTCGCCACCTAAGCGCTAGACCATTATTAAAGTGCGAATCCCCCACACGCTGCGGGAAACTCCACGTCTATACAGGTCAGCGCGTCAGCAAAAGGCTCACAAGCCAGGGGTGGGCGTCGGCCAGTAAGTAAGTCGTGTTCGGCGGCTGGCGCAGGGCCGCGACGCGTCGCTGGTGCGCCTGCTGGCGCTGGCGGGCGGGCTGCGCTGGCGCTGCTCGGCGCTCGAGATGGGCCGGCGCCTGGCCAACGGCAGCTACACCGAGGCGCTGGGCGAGGTGGCGGCCGGGCGCGCCGACGTGCTGGGCGCGCCGCTCATGGCGGGCGGCAGCGGCGGCGACGGCGCGGGATCGCGGTAAGTGTATTTTCAGACACGGGACATCAACGGTCTCCATATAAATACTCAATCATTTCAGTGAAAAAACACACTACAGTGTTCTTAATAAGTTTGGGGAGTAAATAATTATTTTACTGTTTGGCATCAGCAGCATAGATTCAAGTAGAAAGTTTCCTTGTTGTTGTTTTTTAAATTTATTTTGTCACATCTTTGGTTTCACAACAACTTATGTTTATTTCCAAGATTGGAAGCTGTGTTATAGACTCAGGGAGTCTTTAGTGTCACTTGTGAACAGCGAGAGCACTACAATTCTGGCCGGCAGCAAAGCTAAGGTTCTCACGGCCTAAAATTGGGCTCGATCACAGGACCGCTTGAGATACAGAGATGTCTAAATTTCACTTCAATTCAGACAATTTAATTTTTGAATTTTTAAAAGATACATTCGGAAACACTAAGACCTATCCTCAGAGCTCACACTTTAAGCACAACCTTATGAGCTTAAAAGAACAATGGAAATCGTCAAGAAACTTCAGTGCAAAATCGAACCATTTCTAACCAACATATCAGAAATATTCGTTTATGTAATTGAGAAGGTCGTGGTTTTTTATTATTTTTACTTTATTCGTCATTTACATTTTAATCATAAATTAATAACTCCCACCAATGTCAAATTAAATTCTCTCTCGTGTTAATATTAAAGATAGAGTTTACTAAAGCAGTTTTACAAAATCAACTGTTTTGGGGCGATGTATTAATATTTTAATACCTACGGTACAATTGTCATGGCGAGCCAAGATGGAAGAAGTGGTATGACTCGCATTTTGTTGGGTAACAATTACATCAGATGGGGTTTATCTTTAGAAACAATTCTGACACGATGGTGAATAAGTGGCATTCTGGCACCACATTTTCATGCTGAAAACTTATTGAAACGAAAAGCAAATATTTGATCCCATCGGGATGCGAGTCAGGAGTCTTTTTTTATCCAGATACGTTCTCGCGACTGACCTATGGATCAAATGGGGCATCTTAGCTTAGTATGTGCGAGACATACATTTCGCTTATCTGCACTCTTCATTCAATTGCTTCGTACCGAAGACCGCTGGTCGTTATAAGATCGCTACCTTGTGACGACTGCGATATTGAATTTCATACCTCAGTTTGTATTTGTATCAGTTTGTTTCAGTATGTATTTCATAGCCCAGTATTTCATATCTCTATATTTAATTTCATAGCCCATATAATAAAGGCCCGCCTCCCAGGCTTCGGTCCCGGTGGGATTCAATATTTGCACTCGACGGCGATCCATTTGGGGCGCTGTAACGCTTCGTTGTGGATGTGGTGTGGCGTGGCCAGGGCGCGGTCGCCGCTGGCCTTCCTGGCGCCGTACGCGCGCAACGACCTGTGCCTGCTGGTGGCGCGCGCGCCGCCCGCCGCGCCCAACGTGCTGCGCGCCTTCGCGCCCGAGGCCTGGGCCGCCACCGCCGCCGCGCTGCTGCTCTGCGCCGCCGCGCTCTGGACCGTCGGCGAGTGCCCTCCTCCAGTCTTTCTTTCTTTTCTAAATGTATTGCGTCTTGTGATTTTCATCAATGAAATCTCTTCTTTAAAAACAGATCTTGAAATAAGGTCATGCTCAATTTTTGGAAAATATGAGAAGTTTTCGAATAATTTGCTGAGAAATATAGGCAGGTTTTTTTTGTTTTTTGTTTTTTTTTGTTTTTTTTTTAATTTCTGCTCAAAAAACACACCACATTTTTCTTTAAATTTTCTCCTCGTAAGTAATAATGGACGGAACAAATTATGGTGCTACTCTCATTTTCGGCAATCTCTCCGAATTTTCGAAAATCGCAAAAAGTTAACATTTCAAAACAACAAAAGTAAAGATTGAGATTTTTGCTTTAAACGAACTCTGTTGTTAAAAGTAAGCTCTTTAAAAAATGTCGTGTACAAATTTTGAAGAAACAAACATTTTCGAGTAATTTGTTGTTGAAATTAATGCTATTAGCAAAAAATAAACATTTTCATAAAAATGCTCTACATTTTTTCTTCAAATTTTGTTCATGGATAGAAGAAAGAACGGTGCGGGTTTCATTTTCGTTACAGACTATAAATTTTTAAAAACGGCAAACTTAGAAATAACGCGTAAAAGTATGTGCAGTTGTAGCACTACTACTTTTAATTTTTCGTGTCTTTTGTCTCTTTTTTTCGTCTCTTAACCCTTCTTTGCATTGTACGTATTGGAGAAATCCTCAGTTAACTTTTTGCCTCGTCATGTTGGTCAGTCAGTGCCTTTTCTTCCTTTGGCCATGGGCTGGCGCCGATAGTAACCGGGGTTCCCAGTTGGTTACCCGACCAGGAATCCGTGGTGTCTTGAATTGTTTAACTTCCGTGACTTCTCGGAGCGGAGTTCGGCTAAGGAATTCGGCTAACGACGCCGTAGTTCGGTAATTGCAGGCGATGGGTCCGGTTAACATACTTCCTTTTGACGAAAGATTCCGGAATTTTAGCGAACATGTGCATGTGCACAGCGGCTCTGCCGCCCCACACGAGAGAGACACTGCGCAAGAGCGCGTCCACTAAAGCTCTGTAATCGTTCGTCAAAAGGAACCGTGTAAATCGAGCGTAAAGATGGAGGAACATCCTTTATCCGAAGTTCGATTATTCGGGAATTTAATTATACAGGGTCGCTTTCATAATAGAGGGAAGAAAGAAACGAACAGAGAAACAAACAATTCGATTTTTCTGCATATGAAAATGCAATATGTACTAAATTGATGTAAATCACTAATACCATTTATTTATTTGTAAAATTTTAAATTATTGTTATTATTTACTAGTTTCCTCTTAAATAATAATTAATTATTAAACTGTAATTAACACATTACAGCATATTTTTCGTTTATCCATTGTTTTCGATTTTGGTGAGCCCTTTTCCTGGATAACGGAGGTTGTACTACAACGGTATCTGCTATTTTGCGCAAATGTAAAATTATTCGCTTTTCTGGAAGAGAGGGAGTCTCTCTATATTGAAAGTGTTTTCCAGAAAGGAAAACGAAAGAATAGACAACAAAAAGCAATGATCATTTAAATGCATTACGTTATGGAACGTGCAGCTCCCTTTGTGTAAGCAGCGGTTTTGCACTCTTTTTGCCTGCAAAGTGAGAAATTACACCATTACACACTAATTCTCAATTACGGTCTTTCCTATATTATGATAATTTTTTTTCAATATATCAGCAAAATGTTATCAAACAATCAAACAGTTGGTACGATGTAACTTTGACTCCTATGATTAATTATGTCAACTCACGATGAAAATGAGGTAAGTATGCTTCTAGATTCTCGTAATAATTCTGTGTCATGTATAATCAGATTAGTTAAATCCTTTCTGTTTCGGGATCTAATAATTTCCACGTGACTTAACAGATTTTATGTCATCTTTTCAATTGCCATAAAACCCTTCCTTTCACATCAAATCTGGAAGTGCAGTGTGTATTTTATTATTGGTTTCTTAAAAATTTATAAAATAATAAATCATGATTGAAACCAATACATTAAATACAGTGGCAAGAAATGACAATGTAATTTGTTGTAGGGAATATTCTAAATTCTTTGCCACAAAATAGATTCTGATTTTTATTACCAAAGATGATGAAAATCAAATTAATTTGTTTCTGAAAAATGTAAAACGTGAAAACTAACATCTAGTCTCATTAAACCACAAAAGATGATTGATATGTAACATAAATATCAGTCTAAGTATGATACTTATGAAACATATTAATAATCTTTTTTAATGTACACTTCATTTTAACTTTTCAGAATTCTTTTTGAGAATTCAATGATATAACGGATTCTGTGAAAGAAGGGTTTTGGTTTCTGCTATTTAAAAAAAAACATTTGGAAACATATAACACTTCTTACATTAAATGCAATTTATTACATAGGCGCAGGCGGTGAGCGAGTACGAAGTGCTGACCGACATCGATGCGAGGAACATCTCATCACCACCGGGGCCTATCAAAGGCATCTTCCGAACGAAAGCTGGGGGACACTTCGTGACATCGCAAATCCGATTCCTCCAAGAGCACAGCGGTGTAACGACATTTGCCTCTTTAGCTGTCTTTCACCAGCTCGTCGTGGCACCGCCTGTATCAGTAGCAAACACGGTGGTGCGATTCACCACCAGGGATGGATCAACCACGGTGGCTCCCAGCAGATGGAGAGGAGATTACATAGAGCTCCCGCAGGCGTCTGGGAAAGCACAAATGTAACGGACGGCAGTGGTCTCGTGGCGGCGGGGCGGTGTGGAAACGATAACGATGGTGGAGGCGACGAGGCAACAGAATGCGACGAGCGCGGCTTCAGAAACGTGAGACATTCCTGGAGGACGCGTAACTCCTCTGGAGATGTGAATGCGCGTGCAACGTTTAGCAATGAGAACGGTGCCCCGAGAGACACGGCGAGGATATGGAGCCGTGCGCAATGTGTTGAGGGAAGGTGTAGAACGGTCGAATGCAGAAGGATTAACAACTTGCATGGAAGGGAGAAACTGAGCGATTGGTGTTTCTCGAAAGTCAAGAGCTGGCTTGGGTTTAGCAATATGGTCGGTACCCAGGAAAGGACAGCGCTGCGACATGGGGAAGGTTGTGATGCCATGGGATACAGCAGGAATTGTAGAGCATTTGGCACCTGGTGCGGAGAGGACCAGCACTACGTCGGTTACACCAGTAACGTCGGGGGAGAAGGTAGGGGATGCGTTGGGTGTTGTTGTGGATGCAGTCTGGCCAGCCACGTGGGCTGTGTCGGCCTCGGTGTTGAAACCAGCGTTGGGGACGGCGTCGGGGGTGGCGGGGTGAGTGGTGTGGGCGGCGTGGGGCGGTGGGGCGCGGCGCGGGCGGGCGCGTGGGGCGTGGGCGAGGTGCTGCTGGCGACGCTGTGCACCTTCGTGACCGGAGGCTTCGACGACGCGGTGCGCGGGCGCGCGCGCTGCCTGCTGGCTCTGCTCAGCGCCTTCGGCCTCGTCATGACCAGCGCCTTCCAGGGCGTCTTCATGAGCTTCCTCGCCGCGCGCATGCCCGGCCGCGAGCTTGACACTTTGGACGAGGTACGTCCTTCTTACTCTTACCCCTCTTCATCTATAATTACGAAGACTAGATTGCTAGATGTCTGCTTTTCGGCCGGACAGTCCGGTTTTCTTCATGCTTGTCCAGTCAAGGGAATTTTGGAACACCAGAAAAAAAAGTCTGGTTTTAAAGACATTTCGTGTAATATATGGCGGCGCCAGCAATTACACAACTCAACATCTGTTTAAAAAAATGTCATGGAATGTTAAATAAATAAAAAAGTATAATTTAAATTTTATTGTTCATTTTCAGTAATTTTTAATGAGCCAATTAAAAAATTAAAAAGTCCGGTTTTTTGTTCGAACACATCTGACAACCCTAATGATTACTCGATGAATTGCAATGAAACAAGGATTTAGAAAATTTTGTAAGTGATCCATGGATTATGCAAAGAAATCTTAATTTCATTACTGTGCACTATATTCTTTTAAAATTATTCAGGTCGACATACATGGTACGTTATGCCTAACAGTGAAACGTTCCTATACCATCATTGATCAAAGAAGTTTTATACGAGTATATTCTAACCAAACTAGTGTAATTCCATGTTCATGTATTCCTCAATGAATCCATACAATGCAATCAAATGTAAATGGCAGTTACATTTAAAATTATGTAATGCAAATGTTTAAAATCCAAGTAAATACGTTAGCTCAATCAGGTCTAAGCTTTTTGACGCGCCTCTGAACAGAGTGATAGTGAGATGATGTAATTACTTTGCTGCTTCTCCAGCACGCAAAAAGACACTGACAATGTATGTATTAGTACGAATGTCTGGTGTAATGCAGTGCTGCCGAAACGCAGCAATTGAGGCTAGACTGTTGGCACTCTACTGCAACGCCTCGCGAACCATTCATTCGTCTTTCACTAAAATAGAGCCGATCGCGTTCAAGTACCACTTTTCCCTTCGAGCTGGCCCCAACACGCCTCCTTAAACAGGGCTGGTGTAATGGAAATGTACATTAAGTCAGTGACTAAAGTATGGGTCCCAGATGGATGCCAATCTATTTTTTAGTACGATTGTCTGGTATTATGCATCGCTCCTCAAATGCAAGAGCTTGGACCAGGCTGCCCGCGGACACTGCAACGGCTCGTAAACCAGTACCCTTTCACTAAATTAGAGCCGATGGCACCCGATCACACCTCCTCTTTTCCCTCGTTCTTCGGACTGGACTCAACAAGCAAACACTAGTGGCCCGCCGGTTAATCGCTAGGCCAGGACATCTCAAGTGGGCTGCCCACTTAAACAGGGCTGGGGTAATGCAAGGGCGGCGACCACGGTGTGTGTCCCAGGTGGCGTCGGCGGTGGACGAGGTGTTCGTGCACCCGGCCTTCGCCAACCTGCTGGAGGCGGGCGCGGGGCCGGAGGCGGGGCCGGAGGCAGAAGGAGACGCGGTGGCGCGCCTCGCGGCCAAGTTCCAGCCGGCGGTGACGTTCTCCGAGTGGGCGGCGCTCGCGGCCCAGGTGGCGGCGGGCCGCTCCGCCGCGCTGCTGCACACCGAGGCGAGTTCCTCCCACGCTCCTCGCCGCCGAACCCCGCTCCGCTTCGCTTCGCCTCGCCTCACTGCCTTTCCGTCCGGGAGACAGCGACACAACATGTGAAGTGATCTGCAAATGGCTAATTTATTGTCTTTTACTGCACTAGAACCATAGACTATGCGGTACAGGCAACAGCGGAGTGTGTCGGGGCGGAGCGGGTGGAGTCAGGATGAGGTCAGTGCAGTACTAAGGACGAACAGTCCAAGAGGCAGCGACACACTTGAAGTAATCGTCAGACGGCTAATCTTTTAATTCTTCGAAAAGTTTAATTTCCTCAAGGTTGGTCGCATGTAGCGACTGGTACCTTGAAACTGAATATTTGCTCGTTGAATTTCTCTCTTCAAAGCTTCATTATTTTATCACGTGTCTAATCGGGATATCTGGGCTTTCTTATTCGGATTTAATATAATGATGATGCATAAGATTGAGAACAAACGATTTGGAAACTTAACATAAATGCTACGTTATTAAATGTTAATAAGTCGTCCTTAAATGTATTCCCATTCCACTTTTAACATTAGTATTCACTTTCTATGACACTGACAAATAGTTAGCACGAAATAACAAAACATTTTATTGGGTTAATTCCAAAAGCAATTTACTGCATCCATTTGGAATGCTTGATACTCGTTGCGCAGCGCCAAATGCTTGGAAATCCCTCGCTTACATCATCACTTTGTAAACGTCTCTCGTTTTTATTTCCTCTCTCCGGAGCTCTTTGTCTTCCAGTGTTTTGTATAACTTGAAGTTCGGCTCTCGTCTTCATATTTCACGAAAATCTTGAAGTTTCACTAGCAAGGTAAGGAGCCACAAAATTATACACCGCCTCGAGGCTACTGCTTTTTATCATCTCGCTGCACAAGAAAGGAACAAGAGATCCGAGGTTCCTGGGTTGTTCTTACATCTTTGAAAGGAGATTCACACTGACTCGACTACCCAACATTATGAAACAAATAAGTTTCGCGAGGATAAACCGTTGATTGTACGAATCCACATTGTATTCGACTGAACTAACACTCTGACGACAGATTTAAATAAAATCTTATAGCTACTTTATAGAGATGCTGATAATCGCATATAAAATTTTAGTGTCCTATTTATAGGTTGTGATAGAAAAGACGAAAAATATTTTTTTCGTTATCATTATGTAAAATTCTTATATGTTATTTAGTTCGAAAACACCTTAGGCAAACAGAAATGAGAAACGAGCATGAGCTACGCACATAAGCAATGGAAAAGTAAGCAAAGAAGTTTCTTCCTGAGATAGTAAACTGTTCCATTATCTGTTCTTTAGAGCTCAAACTTACAGCGTTATTTACTTTTCAGATCTATTATATAACAGCTTGAATTGCATTATACGAGTTTCAGTACACCTGTTATGTTTTTATCTTTATCCACTTCCTTTCGACAGAGCCAGATTTCATTTCGTTGCTCTCAAGAAATAATGGCATTCGCATGCTTTATTATACTGCGAATTTCCATCGCTGCCTGTGACGTACATCAGCTGTTTCGGCGTCATCCAATCGGAAGGTTGGACTCCACCATAGTGACGCCCCTGTAGTGACTTGTAAGGTCCCGAATAGATAGCACCGTAACAGCGCATGACCTGCCGCTTTCAATAAATCGCAGTATATTTCGCCAGTTTTCACGATCAGTGCGTCGTGCATACTCTGAGAGGTTCAATGTACTAATGGTTTTTCGTGGGTACAGACTTCCTTAGGGTTTTTTGTGTTTTTCCTGTATCATCCTGGTGACAAAGTCTTTTACCTTCTTCTCATGTCCTATTAATGCCAGTTCATCGGCAAACTGATGGGTATGCTGAGTTGAATGATATTCGTATTCCACAACAATTCCTTTTCTACTCTATTTCTATGTCCTCTAATTTCCTAGTACATTTAATTCTACACTATACTGCTAACCCATCTCTCGTTATTCCATTTCTATCCCTACACATTTCTTTTTCCATTCCACTCCTATTACATAACTTTTATTTTTCCATTCCACGCCGATTCTACCTCATTTATTTTTCAATTCCATTCATATTCTACCCTAATTTCTTTTTGCTTTCCATACTATTCCTATTCACTAAAAATTTATTTTTCATTCAATTCGTATTCCACATTTTCTGTTTAATTATATCCCGCTTGTATTCGACCTCATTTCCTTTCCTTCTCTTCTACCGGCACAGGTGACTGAGAGCATTAATCGATTTCACTGACCCGGATGTTCTAGAGTTCAGTTGGTGGGAGGATTTTTGACTCTAGCTAGAGAGCCAGGTAGAATTCAGCGGCAGTCTGGAAGGCAACCCTAGCGGTCGGCTGCGTGATCGATAGTTTTCCGTGGTTTCTCCGATGAATACGGGGCGAATGCCGGAGCTGTACTCTACCAATCGGGCCACGGATCGTGCTCATTCTTTCCTTCCCCTTCCTCGACCTATTCTCACCCCTTATTTACACACACTTACACTAGCAAGCACTACAGTATACCATACGTCTAGGGACACTGATCGGGGGCTTAGAGCTGGAGGTACTACTGGTAGGAGATACCTAGTTGGGGAAACCCCCGCTAGCCGACAGATAGGTCGCCGCCGGATATCGCCATCCATGCAAGCACAAATTGCCTTACACTTACAGGTCAGGATTAATGACCTTAGAAGTTGACGCGCCCGGAATCACCGATTAATCCATGATTCCACTCCTATTCCATGACATATCCTCTAACCTCCTTTCCCTCTCCCAGTGCAGGAGGCGCTGGAGGTGTACCGGCGTCTGCCGGCGGCGGCTGGCGGCGGCGGCGCGGGGCGGCTGCGGCGGGCGGAGCAGTGCGCGCTGTCGCCGGCCTACGCCTCCTTCCCGGCGCGCC
Organism: Gryllus longicercus; assembly: GCA_038098605.1. Classification (NCBI taxonomy): domain Eukaryota; kingdom Metazoa; phylum Arthropoda; class Insecta; order Orthoptera; family Gryllidae; genus Gryllus; species Gryllus longicercus. Next base: position 2,133,540 of record JAZDUA010000021.1, read on the forward strand.
GCCACTGGCCCTACGCGCGCCGCTTCGACGCCCTGCTGCGCGCCGCCGTGGAGGCCGGCCTCTCCGAGCGGCTGCGGCGCGACGGCTTAGTCGCCTTCCGCGCGCTGCTCAACCTCACGCGTCTCGCCCAGGGCGACGACCGCACCGCCGCGCCCGCGCCGCTCGACCTGCACCCCCTGCAGCAGGCCTTCGCGGCGTGGGCCGTCGGCGCGGCCGGCGCCGCCGCCGCCTTCGTCGCAGAGGTACGCCGCCTCACACCCCGACACGCATATAAAATTGGATTCAATCCGGGATTCTCCTAAATTAAAAAATTTAATATTATGAAGATCAAAAACTAAACGTTTTGATAAAAATAAAAATGAAATACTAGTGCAAATATTGGCGTAGGCTTCCACGGCCGGAGTTTGTATTGTAGGCTATTCGTGACGAGTCCTGTCTTTGTCGTAGTAGGTGACAACGTTTCCGCCAATATATATATATATATATATATATATATATATATATATATATATATATATATATATATATATATATATTATAACAAGCGCTTAATAAATATAAAAATATACTCTACAAAACTTCCGTTTGCCTAAAATATGTACAACCAGTTTTGTATAATTCCTGCACCATACTATAGATGAATTAGGTAGTAACAGACCTTGAGGCTTGAGCTAGTGTCCCAAAACCAACTCTCTGTCCCTTATCTGCACTATTGCCCCTCGACGTGTTGGAGAGCTGGGGCGAAAGTGAGGCAGTCAACGGATCCCACGCGATCGCCCTCCTGTGAATGCGGCGCAATGGTGCTCGAATCATTAATGACGCTGACACCGAAAGCACCCAGTTTAAGGGATCCGAAGGCAAATTTGAGTTTGCTCGTATATGTACTTTTATTACATATTCGTATTATTTCGATGTTAAGCTATTAATATAAATCTATCGAAAAATCATTTTTTGGTTATCATTATGTAAAATTCTTATACGTTATTTAGTTCGGAAACTTACGCAAACAGAAATGAGAAACGAGCATGAGCTACGCACATAAGCAATAGAAAAGTAAGTAAAAAAAGTTTTCTTCTTGAGACAGTAAATTGTTCTACTACCTGTTCTTTAGAGCTCAAACTTACAGCGTTATTGGTTCACTCGTATACGTTTAGATATCTTTCCCGCCCACTTTCCGAGGTATACCTTCTTTCAAACTCCAATCGTATATTTCTTCACCCTAACCCCAGGAAACTTGTAGGAAAGAACGATTCTTTTTCTGTTGAGGGTCCGTTACTTTTGAAGTGCCACAGATGACATTTATATATGTTGTCAAAATCTATTTTTAACATCAATTATAACAAACAAGTTGGCAGTAAATTAACACAATAAATTTAACACTGGTTTCGTTTGGATTGAGTACGCATTTCTAGATATACTAGTTTTTAATTATGCCCAAAGGCTATATAGAGAAGTAGATGATCGCCATTCTAATCCAAATTTAAACAATTACTTGCGTGGAAAATGTGTTTTGATTAGACTCGAAATTGGCTTTTTTAAAAAAACATTTGTAATTATATGGAACATTTTTTCTTTTATTGCCCTGAATACATTTTTCTTTCTACCTATACAAAATAAGTATTATCAAACGACAAAATTATATTACAATACAATCTTTTTCTTTAACCTATGTGTTTGAATAGTATAATACTACTTAATACGGGGATAAAATCTCAATGAAAAAATATTACTGCAAATGGAATTTGGTCATTCCTGCCCATAGTTCGAGTACTGTCCACTAATGCACTTATTGTCTCTGTTTCCGGTGTCGCTGCGGAGCAGTTGTTACTACGCAGTCGCAGAAGTCCTTCAGCGTGAATGGCGAACATTGAACTCTGACGGAAGGAGAGTACGCCCACGCCAGTGCAGAAATCAATTTAGATGTGGAATTTTGAAACTGAAAGATCCTTGAATCGCTTGTTATCGCAAGCTGCTGAGTTTTTCAAACCGTTGATTCTTCTCAAATGATATGTTATACTATACTGTCCTTTTATTTCAAAATTGAAATTCTTAATTTGTAGATTACTTCTTGTAATCGTAAAAATGTGATAAATTATTGTAGTATTTTGAACAAGAAGAACGAGCAGAAGAATAAGAGAAGAAGAAGGAGAAGGAGGAGGAGAAGAAAGAGGAGGAGGACAAAAAAAAGAAGACGAAGAAGAAGAAGAAAGAGAAAAAGGTAAAAAATGAGGAAAGAAAGAGAAGTAGAAAAACGAAAAAAAGGAATGAAAAGAATAACAAGTTCGATAATAAGAACAAGAAGACAGATGAGAGGAATTAAAGCAATCGGTGTTCCCAGGCCCTGGATTGTTGGTGGATGTAGTGGGTCGCATTCTCCTTTTTTTAAACAAAATTGAAATTATTAATTTGTAGGTAACTTCTTGTGATCACATAAAGTGATGAATTATTATAGTATTTCAGGACAAGAAGAACGATACGATGAACAAGAGTAGAAGAAGAAAAAGAAGAAGGATTTGGAGGAGAAAGACGAAAAGACGAATGACAAGAACAACAGGAAGTTCGATACGAAGAACAAAATGACAAATCAGAGGACGCAGAAGACTGGCTGGTTCCAGGGCCTGTGGGTTGTCGGTGGAAGCAGGGGGTCGCAGGGAGGGGGAGGAAGGAGACACGTGGCTAGCAACAGCGGTGGGGGCGCGGCGGAGCCCCGTCGATAGCCGCCCTGAATTGTTCAAGAGCCGTCGAGCATCGCGTGCGGGCGGGGGCCCAGCCTCGCCGCCGCCGCCGCCACTCCGCCCTGCCAACTTAACAGGATCATCCGCCTGCTCGTACAGGGCCTCGGTTCAGGACCAGCGTTCTTAATTAGCGGGAGATCAAGAACATAACTGGTCCATTCCATTCCATTCCAAGAAGTATCTAAGACAGTGATGTCAAGTCTCCTACTAGTCTCAGTAGCACGCTTCGTGGCACCGTTGCACTGAGCTTCTCAGCGCAACTAGCGATCGGAAAGGAAACGATTTGTAGTAACCCCGCCGTCTTCCGATAGTGAAGGCGTAAATGTACAAATAAAAATGAACACAAACGTTCTTGAATTTATTTACCTAAATACAACCTAATCGTATTTCATGTGTAAAGCCTCGAAACGGTCAAGGCGACTTTACCACCTGCTCTCTCGTGGCAAGGCAATCAACTGCAGGGAGGGATGCTTCCGTCGTGCTACCCGTGCCGCGGACGGCCGCTGGTGGCATCGATCTAAGAGTTAGAAAAAATATAAACTGTCGATGGTCACGTAACTCGGTTGTTTTTACTCTTGACGTTTCACATCTACAATTAACCGCAATGGATGTTTAGATTGACTGACCCAGGTTTTATGTGTTATAAATGTAGTGCCTGTTTAACACACTGTAATGGAGAATGTTCAAATCGAGTACTGAAGGCTTTAGTTAGAGCGGATAATTGCCTGGTAGCTCTATTGTAGTTGGTTATATCATCTGGATATCTTGTCCTGTGCCACAGTTTTCTAAGTTTTCTTTTTTTTTCAGGAATTTGTTTCGGAAAATAGAAGGGATATTTATCACCGGTTATGTTATATTATCTTCAACGTGGAGCGTACCACGCTGCTTTTTGTATGCTTTTATTTATAATCTCAGTAATTTCATAGATGCCATCTTGTGATCTCAAGGTCATTCCAATGCTTGTAAAAGTGGGTATCCAGTTACAATGCATATTCCAATCTATGTGTTTATTTACTAGTGGTTTATTTTCTACTAGTGCAGGGCTCAAAATAATTTTAGTGCTAACTGTTATTATGGTGGACGAGTAATCTGATAACAGATCTTGGGAAGCTTCAGTAGATAAGTAACCTGGTGAAATTCCTTTAGTTATAAAGATGTCAATTAGTTCTGATATTTTGTTTACGTCAGTTGGCCATTAAGTTGGTTCTCCTATAGAGATGGTTAGTAGTTGCAACGATGTTACTGCTTTTCGTAGTTCGCGACATCTCGTGGTAATGAGTCTCGATCCCCACTGCACGTGTTTGACATTTTAGTCTCCTCCGCATACAAAACAAGTACCAAGACTATCGAAAAATATTTCAAATCGTGCCTTATCTATATTGAATCTCGGAGAACAATATATAACACTTAATCTGAGTGGTTCTGGATAGCATTCCATTGTTATTGTAGTTGCTTGAATGTCTTTACATGGAAAAGCGCATTATTCATGGTGTTTGATATCGCGTTTAATCAATATTGCCGTACCACCGTGCGCTTTGCCATCTGGATGTTTTGTATCATGCGTAGGCTGTTTGCTAACCACGTGTACTCCTTTACCCATGGCCGCAAGGACAAGACGCTGCTGGTAGGCCTTAGCTCGTAAAGAGCTTTTGTGTCAATGTACCTACATGTTTTGCAGCATTCAGTGTATAGTTTTGCAATTTAAAACATTGTATCTCTGTGAAGTGTGTTTCCGAGATCAAGATAATATCAATTTTATTTTTTGAAACAAATATTTCAAAGGGGCTTTTTGGCAATGTTGAGTCAGTCTGTTTGCATTCCAGGCCGCTATTCGAAAAAAGTTATATATTGGATAATTTAGTTACTAATGTCGATACTAAGTTAAGAAGTACATTTATCTGCTGACTTTGTTGCATTAGAACATTTTCAAATAGTTCAAAGAAGTGTTGGATGATGTTAAAAGTGGAGTGGCTGTCATGATAATGTGGTTGATTGATAACGATTTTATCTTTCAAAATTACGTTACCAATTTCTCTGCAACTCAAGCCTCCGATATAATTTATTTAAAGCTATAAAAATTTAAAACGACATAGTAAAGCTTCACCTCCAATTCGTAAGAAAAACAACGAAGTAGTAAAGAAAAAATAGAAGTATTTGCAAAACATATTACTGGACGTTTTCGAACCATCCATCCGAAATTTAAACCAACCGGACGAGATCACCTACACAAATGGCATTACCAACAAAATATTTTACCTATAAAGAAATATAAAAACTTTTTAAAAGGGGATTGTCTAACAAGAAGGCTCCCGGTTATGACATCACCGAGACACTGCTAAAAGAACGGCCACGCAAAGGAACATCATTTATCACTGGTATCTTCAACAGTATCCTACGTACCTGACATTATCTAGTGCAATGGACAGTAGCACAGTTCCACGTGTCTTGAAAGCCAGGTAAACTTTCTCATGAACTCTTACGTTATCGACCCATAAGCATTCTTCCAATTCTGTCCAAAGTGTTCGAAAAACGCCTCCTAAGCAAACTACGACCTTGCTTAGCAACAAATGGCCTAATCCCAGATCACCAATTCGGTTTCAGGCAACAAAACACTGCTATTTTAGATTTATTAATAATTCTGCAACGAAGTTTGAAAACTGGGTGGCAGAATACACTAACGTAACATTACAGAACTTTACAAAATATAGAAACTTTACAAATTAACGTGAACATTTCACCGTGCAATCTTTCATAGCATTCCACTTTACCACACTTCACTTCACCGCACTGCGAAACACCCAGCTGTAATGTCTTTCTTACACACTCGTTTCCCTCAATTTCTCAACGCCACTGCACTGCACATAATTAATAATAATAATAATAATAATAATAATAATAATAATAATAATAATACTTAATTACATAGACGACATAGTTACTTACACTGAATAATAATAAATATATTAATAACACACATATCAACATTCAGGAAACTAATTTATTTTTAAATTTGCTCAGGCTTTGAGGAATGGGATCGAAGATTGTCACTGGCAAACCGTTCCAGTCTAATAGTTCGATTCGCGAATGAATATTTCCCAACGTCCGGTTTCTGAATTCTTGTCTGAATTTTGTGCATGTGATCCGCCCTGCCGAAGTGTGTAGGTTTCCCTAATCGACTTCGAATTTCTTTCCACGCTCGAAGGCCTTCGTACACTTTATACATTGCATAGAGACGTGACTTTAATATCCTCCTTTATTCTTGGTAGCCCTGAAAGTAAATTGTGATGCTCTACGCTGGACCTTTTCTAGACTCCTTTGCTGCAAAATTCTGTATGGGTCCCAACATACCGCGCAATATTCTAATTTTCTAATTCTAATGGGTCGCATAATGACATAAATGCTAGTTCTTTGGCTCTCACTATTGAACAAAAAAAAAAAAAACAATCACAAACTTCATACAGAAAATATTCCAAGAAAAACAATACTGCTCAGCAGCATTTTTAGACATCACTCAATCTTTCAATAAAGTTTGGCACGATGTTCTTCTCTACAAAATGACACGCTCCCTAACTTTTCCATACCTCAATACCTTACGTTCCAACAATATCTACGTTCCAAATTAAATATCAAATCGAATTATTCAATGTCTTTCCAGTCCAATCCGGTGTAACCCAAGGTAGTGTACTTGGTTCAGTCCTACATCAGCTCTACACGTGAGATATATCGGAAAGTGAGAAAACTACAATAGCTACATTTGCAGATTATACTGTCATATAAGCACCCAAACATGGATGATGACCCAATTGAAGCGACAAGAAAATTACAAGAGTATCTAATGGTAATTGAAGAATGGGCAGACAAGTGGAAAATAAAAATTAACGAAAACAAGTCAGCTGATATAACTTTCACTTTGAGAAGAGAAAAATGTCCCATCGTAAATATTAATAATAAATCAATTTTGCATGTTAAAAGTGTGAAGTATTTAGGAATACGGCTGGAAAAAAGGCTTACCTTCAAAACCCACATACTCGCCAAGAAGAAGGAACTTATAAGTGAGAAGATTATATGGCTACTATTGGAAGCTATCCTTAGACAATAAATTATTGACCAATATGGACAATAATAATCCTTATATGGACCTACGGCTTCCAAATTTGGGGCTCTGTAAACAGGTCAAATCTCTCCATTTCACAGAGATTTCAATCAAACACATTTAGGATGATTGCTGCAGTACCATGGCATGTCTCAAATAAAATGCTACCCAGAGACTTAAAAGTACCGACAGTCATTGAAAGAATCAAAACAAGCCGCACAAGCTACCTTCAACGTTTGGAAAACCACCAAAATCCCTTAGCCATTAACCTACTAGATAATAGTGAAGAAATCAACCGATTACATAGACTTGAACCCTTACAGCTCTATTATAGATTTCCAAATTAGTCACAATATATATAGTAACACATATTCCTCAACTTTGACGTCTAACCAAAAGCAATAAAATGGCTTTTTGTTCTACGTAAAATGACGGTGAAATATACTACTGGGATACTTTCACCCACAAATTGTCATTGTCAACTATCAAAATTGACATATTTACCAACTATTTTAATGTATAATGTAAATTTACTTTGTTAAGAATTAAAAAAAATACGTATGTACTACAAAGGAGTAAAATAGGCATATGCTTAAATATTGGGTCAATTAATTAGACATTTCAACTACTTTCAATCTATTCGATAATAAAATGTCTGATCTATTAAGTTTTCGCCCTTCGATAATTATTCCCTTTCTTGTATAGACACTTTTCACACCATGATATGAAAAAAATGTAAATACAATAGAAATAAATGAAGTTGAACAATCCTCGTATATCTTGTTAACTACCTTGTTCACCTTGTTGTACAAGAAAATCAACTTGAAGGGAACCTGACCTGAACTGAAAGAAACGCACATACGTCTCCTGTATAATGGAATGTATGTAGCACAGACTGTAAATTGACAAAATTCATATTATAAAATAATTTAATAATTTAATTCACCATCGAAATGTTTAAACCCAACTCATATGAGATCGCTCAAAAAGAAACACCAAAACTTCGACAAAGAATACGGGTAAACATGATACGTGTTGGCGGTGAGTATCGGTAGAGTACAACCAACGCATAGTTTCTCGAGAGCGTACCCTCCCGCTTTGTTGGATACCGGAGGAGGAAGGGGAAATGGGCGTCTGTCGATCTGTCGATGTAGAACGACGGCAAGTCCCCTTGTGGAACAACGCTGGATGGATGTCGAAGCTCACAAAAGGGTCGGAGAGAAGTACAGTGCACCACATCTTTTGAAATTTTGAGACTGGATAACAAATGTGAGACAAATATTGAGATTGGATAATGTGTAAAAAATGACATTTTGGATTACAAAAAAGGCAATATGGAAATGATCAATTGATGGAATAAAATTATTAATAAATACGGCGTTTAATATAAGTAGCACATTTGAAAACGATATTTGATTCCGTTGATGATATTATATTGAAGAACTTTCACAGTTTTGCAAATATTATGCCTCAATTTATTACTGATTTGCCAGGATTCATCCTGGCAACCTTGACAATAGAAACAGTGAGTTGTCAAGCCAGAATAGATGTATCTCCAAATTGATCACATGGTATCCTGATTTTCAGCTTTCAATACATAATTAATAATAAGATATATGAAAAATAATTACTTGCCCCACCATGTAAAATAGGCTACAGTGGCAGCTTATTGCATTGCTGAAAATTTGCTGTTTTTTCACTGGACACGTTTGCATGTTTATTTGAACTGCAGAATTTTAAGAATGATATAGAGATATTACATTACTGCAATATCAGATGCACTTGACACCGCTTCTGCTGTTGCTTCTGCTGTTGCATGTGAGCACGTGCATACAAATTGTATGTCTCTAAGTGCTCCTACACTGGAGGCTCCCATTTCCGAAAGGTTATCTTCGAAACCTCTGCGCTTCTGCGAAACTGTTTAACACTCTTTCAAAGCATTTCCACGAATCATGATACCGTGGGTGGTGAGGTGAGTAATCGATACTACGTTTGTAGCGTTATCTATACAAAGTCGCTTTACCAAATATGTCTCATGTTCGACGAAGATTGTTATTTTTAGAATATCCGTATTCATGTATTTCAGAAGAGTACAAGTAGAAGAAAATAACCTAGGACTTGAAGATTTTTTTATACGAAACTAATCACTCCTGCTTGCATTGGATTACACAAATAGCTATTGAAACTCGTTCCTGATTATTTAGACCAACAGCAATACAATTCATTGGTATTCACTTGTCTGACGTCAACCATTACACCAAAATGATATAAATTTCATTTTTACACTTTTCCAATTATCAGGTTTTTAAGAATAAGAGCAATTTTTTGCCGGTGCAGAAAACATGAGGCCAGTGCAGAAAACCACGGTGGAGTTTGCGATATTATTCACATTCATTTATTGACTTACGAGTTACGAATGAGTCATGACATCTATGTCATTGGTCTAAATATTGATGTTTTGAACATTAGTGGGTTTCAAACTTATCTGACGTCACATAAAATTAATCATAGCTGGGTCCATGGAGTAATTTTTCGGTAGCACAAACCTCTTCTTTGGTCAAAAAAAGAATTACAAAATATTAATTATAATGTGTTTTATCGCAATGAATCTTAAAATACACAGCAAGGGCATTGCAAATGAAACTATCGCATCAATGTAGATAAAAGTCTTATCTTGCAGAAGATGGTGTATTTTCAAAATGAACTAAAATACTGTCAAAATAAATCTGTACAAATCCAGGCGAAAAACTGACCTATCGTCTTCCTTAGGGAGTTCTTTTTAAATATGAACAAGAAAATGACAGGGCCCTCTGATTGCTTAACTTGCTCTTTCGCCCTTGAGTAGCGCGTCCTGGACTGGAGGGGAAAGCGCATGCTGGCACGACTCCATCCTTCCAGCCCATTCTTTCGATCTCACCCGCACTCCACCATCATGTGACTCCCCTCACCTAACCGCCACCCCCTGTGACTCCCTCACGCCTGGTCTCTTCCCCAACCGCTTTCTTACCCGAACGCCGTCCAGGACTCCCTGCTCTCCGTCCGCCACCCGCCCACGCCCTCTTCCACCCCTACCGGCTCAGACGGCTCAGCGCATCAATTGTTGTCAGTGCCTCTGACCAGGAGGTCCTAGGTATCGTAACGACGGTGGCAGGAGTTTCGACCCTAGATAGTCAGCTATAATGTTTTCTAGCGGCTGGTTGCTCAGATCGATAATTTTCCGAGGTTTCTCCGATCAACACCAGGCGAATGCAGGAGCGGTACCATAACAAAGCTCCTTCCTCTTATTTGGCCTTCCCCCCTTACTTACACTTACGTGCACTGCACTACCACACTTGTCAGGAAAACCAGTCGGGATCTTGCAGCTTGTCCTGGCTGACGTGCACCCCCGTTGGGGGAAGGTTTCAGGATAAGGGGAAAACCCGCAAATCGACGCGGATCTCGCTATCCAACGGGGGAAGAACATCGATACCTACTATGATAAACATTGAATGCACTACACTAAGGTCCTTATTAGTTTTTTTGTTATTTAAAGACGCATCAACATCCAGGTTATTAGCGGTCACTATTGCATTTAACAGTATGGTAACTGTGAAGATGACATGATATGGAGATGGTAGGGGTTGAAATGACGGACACTAATAGAACCATGCCCGAGGCGGGATTCGAATCCTTCGGTCCGGGACCGCTAAGGCACTACTGCCTTAACGATCTCGGCCATCCGGCCCGGTCCGTAATAGTTGACGCGCCCGGATACATGGATACTCAATCTTCTGCTCGTTCCCTCCCCGCACCGCTACGGGGCTCCGCCCTCTCCACCAACTCTCCGTCGTCGTCGTCGTCGTCGTCGCCGTCTGAGCCCGGCCGCACGCAGCGACGCGTGTAATGAGGCCGAGGGGACGGCGAGGCGAGGCGAGGCGGCGAAGACGTGGCGCGCGGCGCCGGACGGGAAAATCGCGCTACTTGCAGGGCGCGTGGCCAAGACCGGCGCCGCCCTGCCCCGCCCCGCCCCGCCCTTCCCCTCCCCGCTTCGCCTCGCCCGGCGACGACGCGCCGCGACGGAGGGTCGGCCGGCAACAGAGGCACGAACTCTCATCAGACGCATCCCAAGGGGCGCGGCGTCCGACGGCCGACTCAGCGAAGAACGACGTGTGATGTAGGAACCAGTGTCGGATCCGGAAACCGGCTGAGATAACTCACAGCGGAATAACTGTTGCCCCTCTGGATGGGAGGGCCTAGGGTTCCAGTCCCGACCGTGGCCCATTCCGACATTAGCTACATAGGAAGATCGAATTCAACCGCTGTATGGAATAGAAGTCTAGCTGCCGACTGCTCTGATGGGAAGTTTTACTTCATTTTTTGGCCAATTCCAAGTGAATGCCAAAGCTGTACCGTAACAAATGGGCCATGGATCGTGCGCGATCTTTCATCCCTCATCCCTGACTCCTCCTCTGTCCTACATACATACATACATACTTCTACACATACCCACACACTCACACGCACTATGCAAAGACATAAGGGCACCGGAATACCTTAGATTACCTTAGAATATATATATATATATATATATATATATATATATATATATATATATATATATATATATATATATACACCTTAGAGTATCACCGGAATACCCTAGTCAGGAACTTAGAGATTATCCCTGTTGAGGCTGTGCTCCGGTGGGATAGATATCTGCAGGGGAATACCTCCGCCAGCAGAATAACAGGTCGGTGCGGGATCTCACATTCCACCGCCATCAACCAAAGTATAACATGCCCTACACTTACAGAATTATTGGCAGTAACAATTCAAGCGACCGGAAACTGAAAATTGTCAATCAATCGGATGTAGAATATACGCCACTATCTGGAAAAATATCGAACGGAATTTCGCTCTCACAACAAATTCATTTGTTGAATGTATTCTGTAATACAATAATGTAATTTGTTATACGTATACATAAACAACTGAACTATATTTACAAAATAAAAGCCGTAATCAAATAACGCCTTATGCTGAGTCTTAATCATGCCCTTTTTCGTTCTCGTTACGAGCTCTTCTCCCTCACCCCTTCTTCCATGCACATGTAATTTTAGTAGTATAACTTTCTCAATATCGATTTTTCATAATAGTTGGACGCCTGGTTCTTTCATTCCTATCTATCCCCACCATACTTAAAACAGGTTATTTTCTAGTTCTATTCTTCCATCGAATCATCTTCATCTGCCGCAAAATCCTATTTCAAAACGTTTCAAATGCTTTTAATTTTTCATTCTTATCGTGACAAATACATTACGTAAAACTAACAAGTAGACTAATAGCTTACTTGTTCACTATAAAAATAAGGTGTAAAATATGCACAACAAATCTCTAGAACTTAAACTCCGAAATGTAAACAATACTGACTACGAAACTGAAACTTAAAATGATGTATAAGGAAATAAATTCCATATGTAGTGTAAGCAAAGAGGTCAAAATCTTTCAAACAATCTAAGTATTCTCGCATTGTGATAATTCAAACGCATTCAAATGTGGGAAAATAAAATAAACACGTGGAAGTATTTTATGCGATTTAGCGTAATTACTCAAGGGTTACTAGTTAATGTTTAATAATAATAATACCAACATTTTCTAAAGCAATAAAATTATCTTAACTGGCGGGACAGAAAAACAATAACTTGACTCCTCAGTGTTCTTTATCGTTCTTTTAGAATTTTAAAAGTATATTCTGTGAAATAGTACATTTATATAATTGATTTAATCAACTAATTCCCCGATTGTGGACTATTTTGCGTTTAGTAACTCCGTTTGTTTCTTCCCATTAACGGTTCTGGCTGATTGACGATTCTCACTAGCATTGACTGCGATTGAAACCCCACGGAAACATTGAGTATGAATGAAAATCATCAATTTTTATCTGAAACAGAAATAAATCCCTCTGCGAGATATGAAACTCACGATACCACCGTTTATTTGTAACCTTTTGTTGCCGCAGGTTGTGTCCAGGCAGGAAGATAACGAATCAACAGTAAAGCATACCGCTCCTTCGTCACGTATAATGTTACTGTTCAAAATAACAAAGGACCAGGAAGATGCAATCGTCAATTAGTACAAGTTAATATACGAAATGTACCGAATCGAAATGATTGTTTAAAAAAGTGGGATATTTTCACGTGTTTTATGGAAAAAATCAATTGGTTCCGGAAAAAAAGTACGTTATTACAGGTGATTGCTTAATCGACGTGGCACTTTTAGCAGGTTTCCTTAAACTATAGAAAAATGTTTAGTAAACCTTATTAAAATAAAATAATCATCCACAAATAATGTACTACTAGTTGAATTTATTTTTGCGGCACTCATAAACCCAGATACAGAATTCTTTGTGTCCGAATAAAACGCCGCACGAAATGAACTTCACTGAGATTTACACGCGTAATAAGCAACGATACGTCGCGTCGGGCTGTCAACAAACACGAGTTTGTATTGCTAGTAACATTGCACGTAACGCACTTCGACACTCCAATATTCGTGTAAATCATCATTACGAACTTAACCCAATTTGCGACTGATTTATCGTGATCCACTAGTATGTGAAATCAGAGTATCACAACGAACAGAGATAGAAGGCTAGGTGAAGTTAACTACTTGCGAAACCTATTATAGCGCAACGAGTTGACATACTTCGCTGTATTTAAAGCAGCTGTGTGAAAACAGAGATCGCTCCCTCAGGGCACAATGATGCGATTTCAAACGAAATTGCGAGGCTGCAGAGCAAATCTATTAATTGCGACCGATGGCAATCTCTGAAATAGGTCACACCGGACATGCGCCGCGTACGCATAATTGATTTCCACCACGATCAAACTGCAAAATTACATTTGAGGACCCAGAAGAGTGTATAGAATGAGGGAAGCTTAACATGGTTCTTCCAGGGAAACATATTGAAAACTTTCTACATTTTCGTAAAAATTATTAATTAATCGTGAAAATAAACGCTGATATTTCATATGAGTTATCACAGAACAAGATTAATTTATCTATTTTCCTACAATTCACTCTGTCATACAAACTAATGTAGTTTGAGCTCATCTGGAGAATAAATAACAAATTTAATAATAATAATAATAATAATAATAATAATAATAACAAAAACAACATATTCCGCGATGGTAGCTTTCCATTGAAAATATACACATCAAATTAAATAAAACGTATCAGCACGTCACAATATTATTATATTTAAAATTCATTTTACATCGTTAAGGTGCGAAATAAAACTCTCAATAATACTGGAAGTAAAAAACATTCGCATTTCCTTGACAAAAAGTTATTACAGGCAACAATGTTTAAACTGAATGACGCGAAATCAAATGAGTTATTGTCGCACAGAGAATTTTCTCCCTAGCAGGGTTCATCATTTTTTGTGATTTTACGATTCTTTTGATTCGGAATCGATGTTTCTCTTTCAATTCGGAATAATTTCCTCACGTATTCTTTCAATATGGATTAGAATTTGGATTCCTTTCAATGTGGAAAAGATATTCGTTGCTTTCGATTCTTCCTGGAATAGAATTCAGAAAGGCTAGAAACGAATCAAATGTACCCCGAGTTAAAAACAATGCGCTGTTGACTCGTGAGCAAATTGTACTTTAAAAGTTTATGGTATAAATTTTGAAGACGGCTTTAAAAAATACTGTAGAGCAAGTCTGAGCTGAATTCAAAGAGACAGCCTCTTATTGTGTGAGAGTTCTACTGCACAAGTAATTTTTCTTAGAGATTTCACAATCTATTGACATAAATAGTTTAAAAACAAAACTTACGTTTTGATAATCCTTGCACGTTTCTGCATACTCAGCCTAACTTTAGTACATAGAAACAAAATATAAGTCAGGAGAGCTAGTATATTAAATAATCGATTCCGGGAACGATACTTTAGTTTGACACGTTTTATTTATTTTTCATTTATCAGGAACACACGATTTCTTTGGATATAGATACTTTTCTAGCGATTCTATTCCAATATCGATACTTGTTTGGTTACATGTTTTTTTCTGTCGTTAAAGTAGGACATCGATGTAAAAGAAGGGACTCATTTTAAAACGATTCCTTCGGGAATCGATTCTTTTCTTGTGATTCGATTCCAGTATCGATTTCATTCCATACATTCCGGCATAGATTTTTTTAAAAATTGAATGTGCCTAACCGTTTAACTATTGGGCCTGAATTAGAGAGCAACTGATATTCGAGCCGCAGGCCTGGTCGACAACGACACAATGACGACGCGCCGAGTCAAGTGGTGGTGTGGGCGCTCCGCCTCTCCCATCAACGCGAGATTTGACAGCCACAAGCACCGATCGGCAATAACGGCGGGGGGAGGGACGCGGGTAACCCCGACATGCCGCCGCTTATCAGGCGGGCGAAGCTCGCAATAATTTTTGGCTACGATGGGCGCCGCCCCGGTTATCGCGGCTACGGCACAGAGGAGGGGGGATTGGAAAGATGGGAATGTTGGGAGAGGCGGGAGATACGCGGTTGGCGGGGGCGTTGGTGAGGTCAGGACAGAGCGAGAGAGATGGCAACGAGCATATACGAAAGGCTGCAGGCCGGGGGCGTAGGAGGGGAACCATTGCGAGTGGGGAGACGCGTTATGTAGGGGTGTGGAAGCAGCGAATGGAGTCGGTTAATGGAGGAAGAGGTTTATGGAAGAGTGTTGGAGAGAAGGGTTAAAAATACGAGGCGGACTACGACGACGTCAGTGATGGAAAGAGTACGTAAAAAAAGTAACTGACCTTGATTACTAGCTGTTGAGTTACTTGTCAAACATTTTATTCAATTACAATTACAAATTATGTTTTCAGCAAACAATTAGAAAATTACGATAACAATTGCAAGTGCAGGTAGAGCAGGTAGTTCATGAATGAACTAATCTTCGCTCGTGCTCTGTGATGAAACCACGGTGTTGATGGAGCCAGAAAATTGCCGTACACTGTGAAGGGATCCTCTCGTTTATTCTAGTTTGTGAACTTATTCATTCGTGACGAACGAGGTAGTTCGCGAGCGAAAATAACTAACTAGACATGTTTACAAAAAATATTAATGATTACATGCGATGTAACAATTACTGCAAAGTAACAGTTTAAATTTACTCCTTGATATAAAATTGTGAGTAAAAAGTAAATTCTGCTACAAGAAATGAGTACGTGCTAAAACTCCTAACAAAGTAATCGATACTAATACATGAATTACTTCGTCTCAATTGTAATTAGTCAAAAGTAATTGAATTTCGTTCACCCAATTATTCCGGAAGACGTGTTGTGTAGGTGGTCTGTAAACTCGGAGAGTGGAAGCGTGCCTCGGCGTCGGCAGGGGAGGCGGACTTAAAAGGCAAACTGTAGAAGCGGACTTTAAACGTTCGTTATGAAAGCGGACTGTAGGGGCGCATTGAGGCGGACCGTGGAGTATCCTGCCGTGCGTGGGTCGTGATTGCGACTACCCGCAGACGGGCGGCTCGTGAGCAGGGGCATGTAGCGGTGTGCGGTGGGGCTAAGCCTGCCGAGATGCACCGCGAGAGAACTGTCGGGCAACCGGCGAAGGGCTGCGCGAACGCGCCGTCGAGGGCGGGTGATGCAAAGGCGGGGGCGGGTTGGCCGAGGTCGAGATAACACGCGCGGGCGCCGCATATGGCACGGGACCTGCGCCACCTGGTCAAACACAGAGCGCCGTGCGCACACGCTGCCTAGCAAAAGGATACACGCCTGCACTGCACAGAACGCGCCGCCACGAGAGGTTCAACAGCTCAAAGACCTCCGCACTTGCACCGAATTATTCTCACCAATCCATTGCAAAGTAAAACAGAGGAATTGCAGTATTACGATTAGAATCGATTTGAAACGATAATAATACCCACATTTACTAAGGTACCTACTCGTATTTTTAAAAAGTCATTCCATTGTGAATAACATTGCAGCTCTAATGTGTAGTAGTACGATTCGACAAGAATATTTAGCCATGATGATGCAGAAGTTTAAGGGTGAGTTTTTCACAACCTTTAAGGTCTGAAAAACACTCTGAGCGAGCTAATGAGCGAAGATGTCAAATGAAGGGATCCTTTTTACTTCTTAGAGAGCAATTAAATTCAGCTTTTCTTTCGGATAGGTTTCTGACAACCAAACAGAATGTTTATCCGAAACTCGTAATTTACGAGTCTGATTTCATCAACTGTGTAAACGAGGTCTAGGAGAGGCCGGCGCATTAAAACTACACCGAGTTTCCATTCCCTTATTTACTGTTCTACAAATATATTTGCTGATGTTTAATACATATTATGCACATTTCTCATGACCTTCTACCCAATTCATTTCCTTAACAATTCTTAGGATGACGTCAATCGAACTGCACCTAATGCAGATACGTACAGTTGGCAACAGAGTTTGCTTCATTCATTCGCCAGATAACCCACATGTCTACCCACATGTTACACTTGTCTTTTTTTCTTTGCGGCAAAAAAGCCAGCTTATTTCGAATACCTGTATATCCTTTACAACTTCATTTCCAACGTGCTACTTATATGAAATGTCCTTTTCAGAAAATTTGCAGCTTACCCAAACGTAATTTAACATCAACATTGTTTTAATATAATACATGAAGACTGCACGTAGTTCAGTGGTTGGAAAAATTCGCTTCTGCCTGTTAACGTTCCGCTACATAACTTTTCTACGAACACATTTTTTGATTACAACTCGTCAGAAATGAACAATCTCGTCCAAACGGAAAATTAATGTCACCGAAACTCACATGCACACACGTTTCCTTTAAATAATTCATAATAGACTGGAGTTGTAATGGGTTAAGCGCAAACATAAATATGTTCCACTTTTTGAAGTAATATATTTGTCATCACATTCTTCAATTATTGCGGCGTATGCTATGTTTTTACTACAAGTACGTGAAAATTCTTCAAAAATAATTAATTGAAGATTTTTTCCTCAAATATAATGAAGTAACACATAAATTTTGTTATTAACACCTTTAAGACTTCCAGCTTTCAGTTCTTTCTTTTCATCACCTCTTTCCACTAAACCCAACCAGATCTACGAACCGCCCCCGTTCGGGGCGACACAGGTAGCGACCGCAGCGCGGCCACGGTAACTCGCGTTTATTGCGCAATTATGTTTATCACGCACCTCCGAGCATCACTGCAGCTTATCTTAATTACGCGACCCGCCGGGCGGGTGGGTGAGCGGGCGGGCGGGTGAGACGGCGAGAGTGCGCGCGGGGCGATCAGCGACTCTGCGCCAGGGATCGAACATCGTCCGCCGGCCTACGCGGCGAGGGATTACACGCCAAATTGGATGCAATATTGGACATTCCTGCCCTCCCGCCTCCCCCATTGGACCCCTGCCACCCACGCGGCACGTATTGAAACGCATCCCTCGTTCGCTCTCCCCGCCATCTAACCAGCCCTCCTCTCATTCGCATCACCCTGCACCTAACCCATCCCCCACCTCGTACTACACTCCCCCCCCCCCCGGCCTCTCACTCGCGTCTTCCCAGACCCTCCCTCTCCCCCTCCCACACCCCGGACCATCACGATTCTCCCTTTCACCCTCTCAGCACACCCAACCTTTTCACTCCATACTGGCCTCGCCCCACCCCTAGACGTCTCACTTGCTCCATCTACACCTTCCCCTCCCTTCCCCTTAGCCCTTCAAGTCTCACCCCTTTTACCCTCTCAGCCTCTTCATCCGTCTGGATATCACACTTCCCCCTCCCCATACCTCCTACTACACCCTCCCCGCCCTCTCACACGCCTCCTTTCCTGTCCCTCCCTACCTCCTTCCACACCCCGCCCGTTCACCCGTCTCACTCCATACCTCCCCCCTCATCCCCATATACCCACCACGGCCCATCAGCCGCCTTACAACATCCATATCCCCTCCAATACGCCAAGTAAAATGGAATACACAGTGCTCGGTTGGCAGGCAAAAATTCCTACAACGATGATATTCGTACTTCTAAACACACGTAGTGCAAAATTTACTTTGATGATATGACGTGAATATTTAACTCACCGCAGTGGGCGCTGCGAAACCCAGATTTCCTGTGAAGTCACTCACCTGGAACAAGAAAATAAAGGATGGTTTTAATTTTATCTCATAAAATTATATTACATTTACTTTGTGAGTAACAATGCAAATTTCGAAAATTACCTGAACAATGTCCATTCGTAATAAAAATAATAACGCTTGGTCAGGAGTGGGAATACTGCATTTAGTAAACCACATCAATAGTATTTATTTGTAATTTAAAATGAAATTTGCAATTAACTAAACAAATTAATTCAAAGCCAACATGGATTTCGAATCGCGAAATATTATTGATAGCATTGGAAATAACGAAATTACGAAAAAACACACGAAAATAATATTTTACATTTAGTTTCTATTCAATGTATCAACGTATGCTCTTCATAAAAACGGAACATTTTAAATACGTGTGCGAGAAGAAAATTAATACGCCCAGGTTTGTGAAATATTCGTTTAATATATCCGAATGCGTGTAACATACTGAAGTGACGACTGTAGTTTACCTTGAAAGGTAAGAAGAAGAAAGTAAAGATCATAATTTTAAGGCGTTTCTTATCAAAATATACGAGAAGCAGCAGCAGTACACACTAGGGATGGCATTCTTTTAGAATAGTTTAAGTGCGTTTGATCATTTGAGTACACCTGTTCTGCTAAACACAGTGATTTGCGAGTCGAATTGCGTTGTCAATAATATACGAATATACGATTGTTATACATTATTCGCACATTACGTTCATACTTATTGTTTTCTGTAATGTTTTTGTAACCGAATAGTGTTACTTAATACCTTGGAAGAGAACGTGTAGCGTGGTCTGACCGATACGCAAATAAATAATAATAATAATAATAATAATAATAATAATAATAACAATAATAATAACAATAATAATAACAATAATAACAATAACAATAATAATAACAATAACAATAATAATAAAATAATAAAAATAATAAAACACATTTTTGCTGATTTTTATGACACATTTCGAGAGTTTTTTTTTTCTGAAATTCGATTACCTCTGAATTTTGTAAATATCCTAGCGCGCAATATAATTGAGTAGACTCCTGATCAAAAGTTCAGAAGTCGCAAACGTCCTCCTCTCCGCAGAAAAGATAAATTACCTTTAGTACAGATTACCTACACAGATTATGCAAAGTATACTGTTTACACGTATATGTAGTAGATGGAACTTTACGAGTTGACGGATATCACTTATCCAAACAGTCGAGCTTAAGGACTAAGTCGGTTAGTGTTCAACCTCGGCCATACATTCAGACTTATCCGTAATTAATTAAAAATTAAATTCACCACGTGCATTTGAAATTACAATAACAAGGAACACAGCAATTTAAATAGCAAAATTTGGCATTCGAAGTCTCAAAATTGTATTATTTACATAGAACATCAAACCTCAAGAAGCTGAAATATAACCATATTGTCCAATAAAAGTGTCATGTTTACTGGTTTTTATTTTATCATCATATTTTCAGTCATACCTTTTAAAAAATCTTATTATTGTAACAGGACATCATTAATCTAATCTACATAATTCTGAGTAGAATCAACCGCTACGCAGTTAAGGATTGCTTTGACCAACTAAATGTCAATATAGTGATCCGATCTGTCTCATTTATTAAATTAAGTACATGAATTGAATATTCTGAATAACCAAATTCTTATCCGATAACATCTAAACATCTAATATCATATATAAAACGAACATTTCGAGAAAAGTTTTCTCTTTAGAGTTGATGTACCTCTGAAAGTTCGTTTTGTGAATTGTACTTTAATGTAATTATCTGAATCGTTCATATTGTGCACATTTTATTTATTATTTATTTTTATAAAATACATTGATTAATTTCAAATAGTTTTACTATAATATCGCATCCAAATTTAGTTTTGCGAGAAACGCGGAACAATGGTGTCACCAAGTGGTCGTAGCGTGAATGACTTGACGTGACCGCCATATTTCCTATCTACACATCATTTCAAACATGATCATTTCTCATCGCCCTTTACTGCCCTTAACCACACCTACAGCACACACACAATGGAGAGTTAAGGCAAACCAACAGTATGATCACCCGCCCATAAAATGGGACAAGAAGACATGAACCACCTCCTTCATCTACGCTCAGTAACGCACATTGCACTCGTCACGTTGCTCATTCGCGCAGAACTCTCGGCGAGCAGAAGCGGACTGATGGACAGCGGTTTAATTGATGGTCAGCAGAAAACCTCACCTTCCTTTTTCATTTTTGTGAATCTATGTAAATAAAATTGAAGTGTCAGCCTACGATTTTAAAATAACTTTCCTTCTATAATCGCATGTGGTTATTTACATGATACAAAAACACAATCTATTTTTTCAACAATTTTTATCTATCTGTGTGTGTTTTGTCTACGTGTATGTTAAAATGTATGTATGAAAACGGATGAATTGATTTAGATGCGGTTTGCACTGAAAGGAAGAGTGTTTTGTCAAGCATAACTTAGGAAATTTTTTTTTAATTATTATTTTCTTACATATAGAAGAATGTTTTTTATTCAAAACTTTATTCTGATCTTGGTTAATTTTTGTTTCGAAAACGATTCTCCTAGCTAATATGGCAGGAAAGTTAATAAGGACAGGGCGAGTCGAGGCAGAGAATGAGGGGGGGGAGCAAGATCAGATGGGACGGTATCGCGAAGTGAGGGCACAGGACAGACCGCGGTAGGTCAGGAAGGGAAAAGAAAGAAGGTGTGGAACATTAGACATAAAATTCACAAATATTCCCTTCTTAGTTAGTAATAGTTATTAATAAATATCCGCACAATCCTGAGTTTAGTTAGAAAAAAGTACCTTAATTTATTTATAAAAAACAAAAACAAAATATCACGTGAACTCAAATATCACACCTATTATATTATAGGTATTATGAATACTCTTGTTTCAATTAATAACTTTATTCGATTTTTTATGATTAAATTAGCGTTTTCAATTTAGATGACATTTTAAAGAAAGTATAATTTAGTCATTTAATAGGTGGATTTCGTATTAATAAAATGAAAGTTCTCTCATATTACTTTACAAATGCAATTATCTTTAAAAAAACTTATTAGCAGTACGCGCATGTGAAATAATTATTTCAGTTGTCTATAAGCTACGTTGCTCTAGATCGTAGAATGTAGGAAGTTTTAACGACACATCACGTTATCTCGAATCACTGGCTCAGTTCCTGGCCGGTGCGAGGCGCCGTGAGCTGCCACTCCGCGGCTTCCTTATCTCGGCACGGGCGCGTGTGTACACGGCCAGCACGAGCCGTACGCGTGCACTTCCCACGGCCAGCGGCGGGGGGCGAGCCGAGGGGCACGCCGGGGGGCGAGCCAGGGGGGCGGGACGGGGGGCGGGTTGTGAGGCGGGCCGGGGCGCGGGTTGGGGTGGCGGTCCGGGGGGCGGTCCGGGGGCGGTCCGGGGGGCGGTCCGGGGGCGGTCCGGGGGGCGGTCCGGGGGGCGGTCTGGGGGGCGGGCCAGGGAGCGTCCCACCGGCGGAGCGGGATCGGGAAGGGAACGCAGAGGGAAGCGGGGACGGGAGCTAGACGAGGAGACAGAAGCGGAGCGGAGCGGCGTGGTGTTGCGATAAAGGTGACGGACGCGGCTCAACAGCGCTGCGAGTGGTCGCTGCCGGAACCAGCACAGCGGTGAAGGCGGGAGAGGCAGATGGCGGAAAACGGATGACCGGTGATTACTCGGTAGCTTGCCGGCAACAACTTCCGCAGGTGGTCCTGTACGTCATCATTTCATCCGTTGCTGCGCTGTGTGTTGCGCACGTGGAAGATATGTTGAGCTTCCTTCATCAGGGGTGGAGGTTCTGGTTTTGCACAATGCCGACAATCGATATTACAATACCCACACAGCGAACATTGAGTCTTCCTTGACAATAAATGTCTGAATTCACGAGACCACAATTTTAGTGTTAATTGTACTGACAATTTTATACTTACAAGTAATAACAACATTTTCTTACTGTTTTTTGTTTTCGAAATTATATAATTTTCAAAACATGAACATTATTTTACAGGAAAATTTCTTTTGAAAGTAATTTTGTTATAATAAAAACAGTATAAAGAACGTAAAGAAGACTGGCACTTGTCGAAGCAATATGTAGCTGATTTCGTACTATAACAGGGCGGCCCAACTCGCGGCCCGCGGTGCCATTTATTGCGGCACGCGAAAGGTTATTAGACAAACGTGAAAACTGCTTCCATCAATGTCCGGTGAATATTGAAGCACGAACGCAACCTGTCGTGATCAACATCCCCTTAATATAAAAATAGGTTAATATTAGATTTAAGGGATTCTTTTGTAGTAAATTCAGACATTCAAAATCACTCTAATGTGTTTCCCTGCGATATGCATGGTAGAGCCTGATATCACGCAAGGTTCCATCCCCACCTCTGTTTCAGAGCAGCCGCGCAAACAGACGAGATCAATAATGAGTCACGTGTGGATCGCCCGAGTAATGAAAATGTGACCGGCAACTATATTAAAAGTTTTAGTTGTGCCCCAGGGCCTTGCAGGTTGGACATCCCTGTATTACAACGCATCAGACCACTTTTTCATTTTATATGCTTTCTTCAGCTTCGAATAACAATGTATGTATTTAGCATTTTGGGCCTATTGTGCGACTTTCCAGAATAGCTAAATGTCCCCCAAACCTGGGCCTTGTTTAATTCCCACGCTTGGAGGGTAAGAGAGTTATGTGGCGAACATAACGCATTCCCTTCACCTAACTAGCGAACTCCGAGTGCCTGAGCTTTTCTTAGAAAGACAGCAATAAGAACTGAGACGATTTTAAAGGAAAGTTACACATCTATTTTGCCTCGACCGGAATCCGAACCTGAGACCATACCACGGGAAGCTAATGCGGTATTTACGAACCATCCTAGAGGCTTATATAACGGACAGAAAAAGAAAGGAAAAACAACAACAGTAGTTCACCCGACCGAGCCGGTCAGATGGCCGAGATCGTTAGGGCAATAGTGCCGTAGTGGTCTCAGACCAGAAGACCGCGAGTTCTAGTCCCGCCTCGGACAATGGGTGTATTGTGTATGTCTATGTGTGTATGCCGTTCCTCATCCCTGATCCTCATCATTATCATCATCATCTTATCGTCGATACCCCCAGGGTTAACAACCTTAGGGGATGAAATCGGGGATTGAGCTAAAATACTGTTCCCCCGCCCAGAAAGGTACTCGCGCGAGCTCAACCAGGATGCACGCATGGTCCGAGTTAGCCTATACGCGAGAAAAAGACAGAAAAGTTAGCCCGCCCGCAATGAATACTTCCTCATTCATTCCCTCCCGAAGGACGGGACGATAGTTATCGCGCGACTTGCCGCTGCACATTTGCGCCTCGGGAGCAGGAAGACTGTCGCGATAGCGCGCTAATCAGCGCGCTGACCGGACGCTCGGACGTCCATGAATTTCCAGCTATCAATTTCGCTAGCTCGCGCCGAAAATACATGTAGTGGAGATATCGCCATCGAACGCACGAACTGGCGGAGTCCTGAAGCGAAAAACGCCCGTCAATTCCCGTTCGTTGCCTCTGACAGCGACGTGTCGATCTGCTGGCAAGATCCAGAAAGCGATTCGCCGCGTCTATCTTTGGCGTACACAGGTTTTATTTTTAACACGTTTCCGATTTTAGATGTAAATCATACATACACATGTTCTGTTAATCAGTAGAAAATTATTTGTTTTATTAATTTGAAGGAAAATTATTATGGAAACTGGGCTTCTATGAATAATGGCATTGTTGATAGCGAATGTAGATATTTCCGGTACAGCTAGATACAACTTTTTTGACCCTTTCTCGAAATTGTGATAAAACGAATTCCTTGGAATTATATTAATGTAAACTTTTTATCCCTTAAACATTTTCGTTATCAATATTTTTTAACGCTGCACTTGTTCAAAGCAATTTACAATGACATTAGCAAAAATTAACCATGGATTTACAACAACATCAAAAAAGCGTAAATGACTATCCTCCATAAACGCATAATGTAATAATATAATATGTTTTTACGCTTCTAGTTGCATCTATAGAAGAGAGAAATACTTTAGCTAATCAGATTATATAATGATTATAATAATTCAATATCCATTCCTGAAATTGCCATTATGTGCATGCCGGACGAAAACAAACATATTCAAATTTTCACAGACTTAGATCGAGATCTTTGGTATGATGTCTGTAGAACTGCCGTATGTCTATCAGAAAATTAACTTCAATGAAACTGTCCCTGTATTTGCAATAGCCATAGAAACACATTATCGCTCAATTAACCTGTTTGAACACACACACACACACACACACACCATTCGAAGTTACAGCTTCTATAATCAATACATGTATCGTTTGTGCGATAATGTCCAGTGAATCAAAATGAGCTAATGGTACGGCCACAACTCAACACGCTTCCTGTTCGTGTAAACACAAGCTCATACAAGTACATTTAAGGCATATCATACAACGAGATCCTCTGTGGTCGTAGTAAATACAGTTTTCTACTCCGAACTATCTATTGACCATTCCTAAAATCTCTATACATAAGAATAGATGTTGCTATATCCGAGATCGATAAACTCCTGTACCGTGTAACCGATCTGAATGAAAGTTAGCATATCTTATTGTTGATTCGTGGAGAAGGTTTCTTATGAAGTTCACATTGTTGTAACGCTTCATTATATGGTGCTGCAACAAAAAATGGCGCTTCACTTAAATGCAATTCCCAATCCACTTGGACTTTATTGTTTGCTGTGTGCTGCGGGATGGACTCGAGCAAGACAGGTCGAGCGGGCGGCGCGGGATTAAAACGGGACGGGATGAGTTAGGAGACGACAGCGACGGATCGGGAAGACGGCGGCAGGGCATCATTCTACCAGTGTATTATAAAATATTTTTACCAGCTTCCTTTACCGCTACCTGGTAGGGATGCGGCATTAATAACAAAACATCGATATTCAAAATTCGAACATCGATGTTAAAAATATATCGACTAAAAACCAAAGATGGTTTTCAACATCGATGTTTTAGACTGGATTAGTAACCTCTAACATTAAATTCGTGTGCATTAAAACTTAATTTGAGTGTTCGTGTTTATCAATTCGCTAAATAAGCGTACGAGAAGAACGGGCTACGCCCACAACTTATTTGTTGACCATACCTGAAAGTGCAACATGAGTATGAAAGGATAGGAAATAAAAGGGCTTGGAGGTCATCTCGGGCGAGAGAGTTTGGTCGGTGAAGATAGTGCAACCAGTGTTCCTTTGGTTCTAACATATGAATAAGAGAGTTACTATCCGTTATTATTTCACATTTTCACTTTTTCAGTACTGCGATCATGGAAATTTTTCATTCAGTAACAAAGCATCGGAAACGAAGAAAAACTCGGGTTACAAAACATCGATGTTGAAAAAACGGAGTTGTTAATACATCGATGTTTAAAACATCGATGTTTCTACAAAAACATCGATGTTTTGAAAACATCGACATCCATGTCGCATCCCTACTACCTGGACGTTCGCAAAGTGCAATTTGCAGCTTTCAAACATCCTGCACTTTAATCCTACAAAACGCTTTAGTGGAACCATAGTCTATCGTGAACCGTACATTCCAGCCCCGTGATCGCAGCGAGGATTTTAAAGAGAGAACGCCCGTTATTACTGCTCCGTTTGGGGCGAGCGGAGCGAGGAAATATGCGCACCGCTATTCGCCCCGCGCGGTAAACACAAAGCAACGCGTCGATGAGCAAATACACAACGGGGGGGGGGGATATGCACGTTTGGCGCTTGGAGTGTGCGCGCGGCACATCACAACAGACAGGTGTCACGTCTCACTCGCGCACAACCGCACATCGCGACACTCGCACTCGCGCGCTCGGAGAGCAAATAGAAGGGCCTGGTGCGATAGCGGCCAGGCTCGAGACTTATGTAAAGCGACGCGCTAACAAATGCGGGCGCGAAGGGATTGTGGGAGAAGCTGTACCGCGATTACGTCTCTTATGATAATAGATGTTAACGAAATAAGTATCATAGATTAGTACGTAAGATACGTATGATTACGAACTATATGTTATAAAACTGATACTGATCGTACGTAAAACGTACGTAAATTTTTAATTAATTCGGAAAATTCAGTCCAAAATCTTCTACAACTACATTTGATTCTCTTGAGTACCTTGAAATTTCCATATTTTTATTCCCCAATGTTTTAAGATTTTAAAACTCCACAAAATCAAACCTAATTTGTGTTCTGAACGTGAATAATATATATATATATATATATATATATATATATATATATATATATATATATATATATATATATAATACATGAATATACATACTAGGTTATTATTTTGTGTGATTTTTTGAAGAAGTAGTAAGTCACATTAAATTGAAAATCAATCTTTGCACGCTTCAGAAATGTATTCTCTTGTATTACTTAGTGTTCTTGTTTTCTTCATATTCAAATTTGATGTTCCAAAGTAAATTGAAAATTTGTTGTGAAAAATAGGCATGAAATACTTCACTCATATGAACTCACAACAAATTCTTGTCGGGTGATATTCATTTAATTTTGCTCATTTGTCAACAATCAGTGTTGCCTCATGGAAGAATATTAAGGTGTCGTGGATTGAAAATATCCACAGGGGAATGGAGTTTAATCAAGGCCACTTAAATAGATCTATTTAGGTGGCATTGGTTTAATTATCCGTCTTCCCACTAAAATCGCAGCGCTAAAACACGCAAAAACACGTTTTTGGATATTTCATAGAAACCTCTGGCCGGATTCGAAAACATTATCAGTTTCCCACCAGGAGACCGAGACGCGTCAAATGACAGCGTCATTTTTACGTCGATGATATCAGTTTCTTAAAATCTGACTTTTCAGAATATAAGTAGATAAAGGATATTTACAGAAGTATGTGCACTTTAATAATGAAACTTACTATTTTTTCAAAGTCGCGTGTGTTCTACCTTTTTGTTTTTTTGATTTTATTTTTTAACATAGATCGAAGACGGAGCCTCGCTACGATGAATATTTTCATCGTTTCAAAGCATGATACACAATTTAGAAATCCGAGGCAAATTATTAACATCAGTTTGTTATGAAAAGAATATCTTCATGACGCGTCTATAATGATTATTTCGTGAATGTACAAATTGTAAATGCAAATATCCATAACGATTATTACAAATACAACTATTATTAGTTATATATTTATATCTAATTAGAGTGTAAACACGAAAATAAAATGTAGGTGGTTAACTACTTGGGACGAAATTAAGTCCCAGTTCGTTTACAACATCAGTAATTTTCTTAATAATGGACCTACAAAAGAAGGAATTAGCAAGCACGAACTTGATCATAAATGCCTCTTCCACTACGTTCGACAAATATGAACGCTCAAAAATATTATAACTTCAATACTTAGATAAGACTGTACGAAAATGTGACAATATTGATAAGAAAGGTATTTCCAAACACACACGTTTCTTATGATAATGAAAGCAATCAAAATATAGGGTATAGGAACGCTACCGATCAATAGCAGTTTCGGCTATTGACATGGCTTATAGGCAACAAAGGTCTGGACAGAAAGTTTCGCAATATATTTCCATACAGAATTTTCAACAAGAAATTAGATACAGAATACAATGAGTGTGAAAAGTGAGTAGATATTTTTGTACTCTGTTTTGAAGCTGTCGAAAATGTGAAGTGAGAATTAGCACCAAAAGATATAATAATCTTGATAAGAACATATTTCTTCCTTCATTTTCACTAACATAGTTTCACAAAGCTAAACCAGATCCATGGTACTAATGAAAGCAAGAAACACTGCGTCGAACTGGGGCGCAAAAAGTCTTTGAACACCTGGCAGTAAATGTTTAATAACATTTATTAAGTTGTAGAACATATAGACTGAAGCGGCTTACGCCATTCTTCAATATTCCTCCACTATCGCCAGCGTCCTTTCGCTGTTTTTCGCCGTAAGAGCTTTGAAGAGGTTCGATAACTGTTGTGAAATAGTTGCGAGGAGGGAATCTGTTGAAGAATGGAAAGGATCTGATAATACATTAACCTCATGAGGGCGCATCACGGGAGATACCTCGACGGACTGAAATCTCGAAATCAAATGACACATGTCGTTATAGACCATTATGGTGACAGGAAAAACAAGAGACAAAAAACCACGCAGCGATCACTTGAATTTTAATGTTGCAAGAGCGCATCATTTTGCATTCAGTAAAGATTATTCCTTGGGCAATGCCCCAGCCTTGGCGGCATATTTCGTGAATAGCGGGAAAAAAAGTTTCACCTGGTAGTGACCACTTATGACACAATGCCTTCCATGGATGTTTTGACCAAAAAGTTTTGAGTGAGTGAAGTGAACAGGCAGAAACGTCTACCATTCACAGCAAATCATGTAAATTTCGGGGATGACATACACATATTTTTTAAGACTACATTCTCAATCTTTCGATCAGACGGTCGCCGCAAGGAATTTAGGATGACAAATACACGACTTGAGCCGCAAAACTTAATTCCCACTGTCAAATAAGGCACTTCTTTGGTGCCCTTGTGAGAACATACTTTGTAGGGGTTCCAGCGGAATGGGGCAATTGCGGGTTATAGATGAAATAAAGTATCAAATACAATGGCATTCTAAACTGAAACTTGCGAACTAGTGCTGTGAAATTAATTTGGAAAAACATTTCATTTCTCAACACTATAATGACCCTAAGCAAATCACTTTGAGTGCAAAACTTTGAATTGGGTACAACGTATCTAAATACCTGCACATCCCTTTTCTCCCAACACTGGATCAAAATCACTGAACATTTATAGAGCAACCTTGAAACATACGTTAGAAAAAGGAAAATTGCAAACAAACAGAATCTCAAGAGAGCATTAGAAGAAAAGCATTTCCAAACAAACATGGGACAAACTCGTGACATCCTTGTAAGCTAAGCAATCTGCTATAGTCGCGTAAGTTTTGCAAACGTTTCTCACATTGTAATCTACAGGATGAGATCTTTTTGAACATTTTATTACATTTTTTCTGGGAAGAGGGGGAGACAAAGAGAGAAAAGGGAGAAGAAGGGCAGAACAACTTTTGCCGGGTTCCGCTTGTACCAACATAATTCTTCCATAGTCACCACGAATTTTGAAAATCGATCATTCTTAACATTACATAAAATTTTGTTCAAGTAAAACAGTTGACAAGAATGTGCTGGAAAATTATAATGCTAATGAACAGGCAATGATTCACTATATCGATAACATCTTTGAGGCCACCGTTCAGAAGCTGAATCGTAATACCCTCAGTTGTCAGTATTCCAAGACGTCGTTAATTTGATAAGGAACGGAATGCATTTCATTTTGCAATAGTTTTTAACTAGTGCTTGGTTAATGCAACCCATTTAAATACCCCCAAACAAATTGTAAGTTTCAATGCAACGTAGAATTTTCTTGGTGTGCTAAAAATAATCAATTTACCTTATTCAGATCCAATCACTTCATATGTATTCAAAATTTCATGTTGTGTTATAATACAGAGCGATATAATACCACATAACTGATAGATCGATATTGAAATATTAAGAAAGTTCACATCAAGTCAGTTCTATTTTTCCAATCACTTTTTGTAACAATTTCAATATTGCAAAGTCCTTAAATAACATTAATTAATAATATTAAATAATAACACAAGGTGTTAATTTGTATTCTTGAAAAGAGAAAGTGTGAGGAGTGTTGTATACGAAGTAATGGGCGGAAAAAACGCTGTGGCAAAAATACTGGAAGGGGGAAGATATACAAACTTAATAGAGCGCAAATTAGCGTAGCATACTCGTGAGAAAAAAAAAGAAAAAATGCCAAATTATTCGAATGAAGATCAATTCACATTTTGTTTTTAAAAAATGGTAAAAAGTAAACGTCAAACTATTTGAAGCGATTGCCTAGAAGACATATTTATTACAAAAGAAATAGTATCTGATACAGTAGTATAATGGAAGAGTTTCGTAATATTCTCACAACACGTGACTAAGCGATCGGATTTACATCGAACGTCGACAGCAAACTCCTGAAACTCCTGTCTTATTCAAGAGGTGATTGAGTGATTCATTGATTGGTGTATTTGGATATTAGTTTAATTATTTTCGTGAATATAGTGAATATTTTTATGCACGGAGTTGGCGGTGCTACTCTCCCACTCCGGCGCCGACCAACACGTCGGATTGCGAGGATATCTCTAGATATCTCTCCTGCGAGGACCGCCCCAGTTGGGACACGTTTGGTAGGAAAGCTAAGCTCCCGACACGTGTAGTAGGATAGTGCATGCAAGTGTATGTGTAAGGTGAGAGGATAGAACAGGAAGGAGGAAGGAATGCTCGCGCGCGGTTCGTGACCTGTTGTTTGGTGAATTGCAGAGGCACTCGCCAGGTGTTGGTTGGAGAAACCATGCAAAACATTATAGCAGCCGGCATCTAATTCTCCTCCAGACAGCGGCTAAATTCGGCTATCTAAATAAATCGCAAATCTTTAACCGAACAGAGTAACTCAAAGCCATCGCAGGGTTGAATGTGTGTGTGTGTGTGGGGGGGGGAGGGGCGAAGACATCTCTGAGAGCCCACGCGAACACAGCGCTCATAAACAAATATTTAAAATAATAATTTACAAATCAAAACACATTCTGTGGTTGTAAAAAATGAACTTGAAATTCGAGGCAAATTACAGTAGAACATTTTCACATTATCTATTCACATTATATTGAAATTGCATTGGAAAATGTTTGTAAATCCATTCTCGTAAAATGAAACAAAGCGAACACTATTATATGGAACATGCAGCTGCGATCTCTTTGTGGCAGTTGGTCACGAGGCGTGTTGGAACGGTGGAGAGGGAGAAAACGCGGGGTCAAAGGAGGCGGGGGCAAAGTCGCTTATCTGCAACAGTGGACGCGGACACACAGTGCTTATAAGAAATAATATTAAAAAAACTGCGATAATTCATAGATTCTCAGAAAAACAAAGAGGAAATGTACCAGAAATACGTTTCAAATAATTGACATTCGCGTTTTCACAATAAACATTAATAGGTTGACGAGTTCGTGAAAGAAACGTCACGTAAAACGAACGAAACGCAAACGTTGAACCGTGCCATGAGACAGCTGGCACGGTGTTTGGAGAGGCATGGTGGTGGTGGTGGTGGGGGTGGGGGGGGCGGGATCAAAGCACATAACATTGCAATGGCGAGCAAATTGCGCTCACGAGAAAGATATTTCAACATATATTCATTCGAATTTATGTATTATTCCGTGTTGTTTGTAAAATAATAAGAAATATGAAGTTTGTGGCACATATTGTTCTAACACATTTTCACGATTCTATTATTAAAATGTTGTAGTTGCTTCAAACAGAGTTTATAAATATATTTTCTTCAAATAAGAGTAGTTAGAACTCCAGTAGTGTTGAGGGGACCATACACATTCTGGGTGTTTGGACTGTCTGGGGTCTGTCAGTTTTACGCACCAGGATAAACACAAGCATCTACGTATGTTGGCAAAACACCGCATGTAAAACTGTCACGAAAGAAACTAGTCATCGCCTAGTTTTTGCAGCATACAAAAATACAAATTCGTGGTTCAGCAGAATCTGAACGCTTTAGTGCCTAAACTTGTGGCAGGTACACGTTTGTTAAACCTTTTCAGGGCAGGTAGTATCGCGTTCTGATCTGGACAAAGGTCAGCAACAAAAGGAAGTTAGAGAGGAGGAGATGCTGCCACTCGGTGGCCGAGATAGGGACACGACTCGCGGAAACCCGGCCAGACCTCCGAGGTGGGAACACAATATGCGGGAAACCCGGATGGGTAAAACTGGGCTTCAGAGAGGCGTTCTGGGGGCCTATCGGGTTGAATCGTACACTTTAGGTCAGGGTTGAACACCATATGCGCAAACCCGGCCAGGTAAAACCTTACATCTGTGATACGGTGCCTTCGAGATACGGTTACATATGAGATGCCCAAAACCGTTCAGGTAAAGTTGAGGGTTTGTGAGCGCATTTAAGATACGGTTAAACACGTCACGCCGTACGCCGTTTGTGGGAGCCTTCGAAAAAAGATTAAAAACGGCACGCTGAAACTAGAACGTCAGTAGATGCTTTCCAGATACGGTTATGTAAACGAAAAAATAAAATGGTTACGTACGAGACACATAAATCCGCACATGTGAAACTGGGCGTCTATAGAGGCATGATGTCCAGATAGGGTAAAACAGAACCCGCGCAAATTCCACACACGTAAACCTATCACGTGTCTCGAGCAGTGTGTCTCACGTGTCACGTCGACTATCACGTGTGTCTGCGGAATAAAAGACCAAATATATAACTTGCTCTTGCATATAATTTTTGATACACCGGAGGACATATTTTCTTCTTGATTCTTGCCGAAAACGTCCGTCTGTATTCAGAATTCAACTTGCAGTATATGGCTCAGGGTAGGGATCCCGGAGTAAAGAAAACGTGCGCAGACTACACTTCTCCCAGTAGCACATCACACACAGATTTTAACTGTTTTCGGCTGATCCACCGCAGAGCAGCGACGTCACCGAACCAGCTGGACTCGTGGAGGGGGCGTGGCAGCGGGAGCCAGTGAGGGGGAAGGGGCAGGGGCGTGGCCCAGACACCTACCTGCGACAGCGATCGCGGGCGCAGCGCGCTCATGACGGAGTACAGCATGTTGGCGTCCATCATGGCGGGGCGGCGGCGCGCGAGCCACGGCGGCGTAGGCGGCGCCCGGCGGCGGCGGAGGCGGAGGCGGTGTCGCACCCGCGGGCTACCACACGAGTGCAGAGCAACGTCGCCGTGGCTGCCTCCGATCGCGATAAGCGCGCGGCGCGCGTCTGATTACTGCGAGCACGCGGGGCCGGGGCCAGGGCGCGCGGTTGCAGCGGGCTGGCGGGCGGCCGGGTGGGCGGGCGGGTGGGGAGCCTTGCCTAACCGACAGATACCGGCGCGGCGACGGCCTCGACCTTGCCGGCAAGGCGCTGCGAGCAGTGGGTCGCGCGGACTTCGCTCCGGGCGAGGCGACGCTCAGCGGCGAGCTGTCTCGGAGGCACCGGCCGAGAACGGGATTCACGAGCCCGCAGGCAGACCTAATCCGCTGCTCATACAAGACGACCGGAGCACACGAAGTTGGACTACACACCATTCATAGCCGTGGACGGTCCCAACTGGTATCACAGTGTGTAAATAAACTGTCCTTTTGACACAGTTTATTTACATTTTTGTAAACTGGGGTCAATTTATATCAACAGAAAGCAAATTTCTTTCTTTAAAACAACATGACAGAAGAAAACACTCACTGACGTTTTAAAATACATTGACTTGCGTTAAGCAGAAAAAAACTACAAGAAAGCAACTAATTGTTGCAACATAATACATGAACTTAACTAATCTGGCAAATCTAGAGGCGTTAATCCTCAACTTTCTTCATTATTGTAAATTATATTTATTGCAAGATGGTATTGGTAATTCTCAAACCAGTATAGATGTTTGATGGGGAGAGCTTTGATGGACTTTTTATAGTTGGAAACCTAAGTTATGAGTGAAATGTAATTTCTGATAAGACATGTCTCTTTCGTAGCCGCTCAGAGAAATAGTATCACTGTATCTCAGTTTTTATTCACTTGAATGGAGTTATCGTACTGGCGTTGCGTGTTTGTTTCATTTGAATACTGCCATGAAAAAGCGATATGATTGAAAATTGTCAGTAATTTTCAAATCCGCACTACGAGTTACTCAATCGATACAACTGTCCAAACTTCAAAGATCTCTAGCTCGACTGATTGGTTGATTGATTATTGTTTTCCGGGATCTCAACTGCTACGGTCAATGGTCCCGAAAGCGCAGAGAATGTTTTACCACAGGAATTTGCTGTGTTTTACCCCGACGTGTATGACAGCTTAGTGTGTGTCCGCTTGTGAGAATATTGGGCTTTAGCATTCACCTGGTGTTGATCGGAAAAACAACAATAAATTGCCGAACAGAGCTGCCAGTTGCTAGAATTCTCCTCCAGACAGTGGCTGAACTCGATCTCGCTAGTGTCGGAGCACCGTCGGGACTCGAACTCTAGGACCAACCGGTCAGAGGCTCCCAGTTGATGCTCTGGGCCACCTCAGTCGCTTCTGGCACCAAACATTGACTTTTGAGATGGAAATGTAACTACTTGTGAACGTCGTCGTGTATCAAAAACTACGTCCGTTCAAGTGGTAAAAATGCTGGTGGATAAGATGTTGCAAAGAAACTGCAAATTGTTAAATACACATCATTATTTAAAAATATTTTATTAACAAATTCTCATATTTTTAAATACTTGTGATCAATTCGTATTACAATTGAAAACTACATCCTGTAGGTGTATTAAACTTCGATATCCTCACGATATCCACACAATTTTGAACATTCGCAATTTCTTACACACGATCACATTCTATTCATAAATATTTTTTCTCAATAGTTCTGATTTATATATATATTTTTTAAAAATATGTGAAGCTGCAAAACTTTAAAAACATTGAAATGCAATTTTATAGCATAGATGTTACGTATGTTCATAATTTATAACCGCCAGATGTCAGTTTCCACAGAAGGGACAGAAACAGCAAATCACATGTGCATTGTTTTATACTGCTTCTCATCAAGTTTCAAACTTCCTGTTTTCTGAGAGCGTAGGCTTCCTGTTCTCTAGTTTTCGTGATCCAGAATTGCCTTGCACGGTCCATGAAAGCAACGCCACATACAACAAATGTACACAAGAACAGTTTATACACCTGCTGCATACAGCATGGAAAGAACGCTCATAACTAATATCTTTGAACGTCACGAAAATGTAAGCTACTGATTTATTCTAATTTTCATATCTATTATTTTGTATATCTGATCAGTTAAGTATATGTACCGCTTAATATCTTTACGATCATAATAATAACTAGCTTTGTAATTGATACTTTAACTGAAGCTAATAGCAATAGCTATCAGTCAAAAATATGTGTAAATAATTACATAATTATATCAATCAAGTTTCACTAAATTATTGATAATAACATGACAAATACAAATAGTTAATCAGACGACCAATTTCCATTTCCGAGAACTTAAGAATAGTTCACAAAGTCTCTTCTTCTGATCAAGTGCTATCCAAAAGTATTGCTTTACCAATGGGTATTTATATTGAACGTCTTCAAGGAATGCAACTACAATGCAATGTATCGGCTGAAACAACGATATTGCTCATTAGAAAGGAGAGCTTTGTGCACTGACAAGCTATCTGCGTCAATGGACGAAGTCCCCTGATTCAGCGGGCCCGTGCACGCCGATGTTTATCTACCCATTACGCAAGTCCATGTGCTCCGTTTCACATCGCCCTTAAAACACTCCTTTGCCCCTAAACACTTAACTCTCATTTCTCTGCACAGCGTATTATTTTGAACGATATGATTGTCTCATTTGCTTTCCTTTCTATTATTCCTGGTAAAAGAGATTGGCATTATTTAATACTTCTCATAAAATAGTAGGAAATTTCCGAACGATGAATTTTGCTTACAGTGAGAACTTGTTAAACAAATATTTTCGCGAAAAATCTTCTGCACATGTGGTCTTTGCTTTTTAACTGGGAAACCCAAACTATTTTCGTGCTCCAAAAATGTTTTGCTTTCCGCAGAGGTGAAAATCATGGGAAGGCAATGTTTCTCGGTATGAGGATTAATTGTGTATCAGGCATTCGAGGGTGCACAAACTCCCAATCTCATTCCATTCAGATCCTTTCTGAAATCGATTCCAAAATGCCGGAATCAAATAAAACCCAAGAAGAAGTGGAGGCAAGAGGCCTCAAAGATGGAGACTGGGAAGATCGGAAGAGGTGGTAACTGAGAAGCGAGAAGCGGCGACAGCCGTAAAAACAAACAAACAAACTCGCAGCATATACATTTTGACGACTATATACAAAAAATAACCTTAAGGGTGGTGGTATGTCTAGGTTTCACTGAGAGTAATAAAGACCCTATTTTGTGTGTGCTATTTTAGAAATAATTATTCTTTAAGGTTTCTTAATCTGTTGATATAAATTATTTAAAGCCTGGAACACTTTTCGGATCATCCTTGCATTTTGGAGGCTTACCGTAATCATCGTGATGCTAATGTAAAAAAAAATTGAAGGAGAGACATATTTTAAATGTTTGATTTCAATAATGATACATTGCTAGATTATATTTTTTATTATATCATGGAAATTCGATTCCTTTGGATTGCATTACTGTTTTCTACGTGTCGATACGCTACGATATCGATGCTTTCGTTGTACGCGTTTATATTTCTCTATCATGAAAATATATTTTAGGGAGTGTGTGCACGCCATAGCGAGCAGGACCATCGAGCTTCTGCGCACGCGCAGGTGCACTAAAGTGTTGCGAAACTTGTACTTCGCATGCGCAGAAGATTGATAGTGCTTAAAATATGACTACGAGTCCTTTGGAATCGATTTCTTCTTAAATTCTGGTATCGATTCTTTTATAAAAATCGAATGCCTTGGTTCCTCTCAGGGTTGCCAGATTAGTCGGAATTCCGCCAATTGACGGTCACTTATCTGCAACTGGAATGAATGGACAGAATGGCACAATAATCGGAGGCACTCAAAGGAATGTTAAGAAAATGGAACCATGCGAATGCAAGTTAGCATGGCGTACGCAGAATATTACAATGGCCAATTGTGCAGGTATGCAAGAAAACAAGTTCGACGCATTGAAGTCGGGGGTGAATTTTCAATTTCCCGGGAGCATACTCTCCCCGGGCTATCACGTGAATTCAATACTGTGTGTTAGTAAGACGAATACATTAATCTTATGTTTGGTATTTTTTGTGAAAAGGTTAGCCCTACTAGTAGAAGCAGAAATCGAGTTGGTATGCGAACAAATAAACATTGCCGGCCGCTCGTGGCCCGATCTCTGCCAGAATCCTCGAACAGGCTACTCATTATTGGCATTATAGTTACTTTGGCCTCGTACAAGTTTTGATCATGATAAATAAAATACTGGCAACCATATCTGCCTCATAACGCAATGCCAGCCTACAGCACCATAGATTAGATAACGTTAATATCGGATTACTTTCAAGGACAAGTAAAAAAATGTTTCTGGATATTCACATACGTAGAAAGCTTTTTACTTTTATGTGACATAGCATATAAAACTACATATACGAACGTTTTCACACCCCTGAAATTCTTATTTTAGGTAAAATCAGACGTTAGAAAAGTGTTCTGGGAAATTTATATTTCACCGGAGACACTGAATGTCAAAAATGATAGCTCCGAGTTCGATTATATTCCCGTCAAGTAGCTCCACCCATCGCACCGAAGTAATGTGTTTGGAAGTTCATTTTCATATAACCAGGAACTCCAGATGATTCTGTGGTATTCAACATAGCTGGAATAGAAAAAGGTAAATAACGTTATTCTGAATCGTACCTAGATCAACGAGTTTTTAAACGTCCTCAAAATGAGTCCCAGGCGCAACTTAAAGAGAAGTCAAATGAAATTTGCATCATGTGAACCTAACAAGTTGAGTCTTGTATCTATCTCATAGATGGTGACTTGACTTAAATAATGATATTTGTGGTTGTTATTATTATTACTATATTCATAAAGAAAATAACAATTATGAAATAAAAATCACACACATTGCACAATTGATTTATGCAGATACCCCTTTCTGATACCCCCACCAAACAGTGCCTACTGTTTCCATGATACTCAATGATTGGTATTTACAATTATGTTATGATGGTATTTCATTGGATATCTAGGTACGTTATACGTTCTTGTATCAAAAATACACATTGTCATAAAACGACGAGGCTAAGCTAAGCATGGCAATAAAGTGTGATGAGAGGCAACTTCCTCATACGTTAACTTCCAAATTTCCTCATTTTATTACTCTCCTAAATAACCAGTGTTAGATAAAATGCATCGATTCATAACGAAAATTAAGCAAAAACAGAACCATTAGAATAAAACGAAATTAATGAAGAAAAGACAAAAGAATTTCGTCATTGTTCCCTTCATTTAACTTCGTCAATAAAACGAAACGCCCAAACAACAGTAAATTAACTGTAACATTTACTCGAGTTTCATTAATCCATAATTGAGTAATATAAATTAAACACTGACCTGACAACGTAAAAATGGCCTGAGCCACGGACAAAGAATCCGTGTCGGCAATTTGCATTCCCAGCGGCGCATAAAACCCCGAAGGTGCTTTGTGTCCGCACGACCTTTGCCCGCAGTTAACTTTTAAACCGTCAGCGACGTCCTTTATCCGCAATGCACGAGAGAGAAAATGTCGGCAGGGCGCCCGCGCGTTTTTTGAAATTAAAGGGGAACGAAACGCGATTCATTACTTCACTCAACGCACGTACCGAAAGCTAGCCTACAACGTGGAGCGTTTATGCTTATGGAGATGAATTTTCTCCTCTTACTGTGGAACTCGCATGCTCACAGAGGGATGTAGGCTACTTTTATAACGTCTGCAAACGGACAAGGTGTGATTATTCGCATTGCTAGCATTCTTATTAATAAAAATAAAATTAAATAAATTGTTCAGTTTATGTTTATGTGAAATACTTCAATTTTTTAATTTCTCACTACTTCTTCCGCGGGAGAGAGCAAGTTATGTAATGCTGCGCGAAAAAACGGGGCATTGTCAACAGAAAAACTCTTATTACAGGGACCTGACAACGAAAAAGTAGATAAACCCATATTCTAAATTGAGAAAAAAATGTCTAACACGTGGTGAAGCCAGAAGTCGTGTTTTGTGGGTCCTTGATACCAAAAAATCGATTGACGGCAAAACGCCTGCCCGTCCGTTCGTCTGTGAGTAACTCTAAGGGCTAAACCGCTTAGCCCATTTTCCCCAAAATTGATATTCCGCAATCGATCTGGCTCCTTGAATTTAAAATCGATATTTTAATTTTGGGAGTACTTCACATGAAGCAACTAGCACATTTTCAAAATTTTCAAACAATGCCTCCATCCTTTTTGATTACGTTTTGTTGTTGGATAGCGTAAAGGCCGTTTAAGACAAGGGTGTAAGTTTCGTTTTCGTTAAAACTCTGAGTTTTCAATAATTGTAAAAGTTCAAAATTTTTTCGGCGTCTTCCTATAACTAAAATATTAAAAATAGAGATTTTTCCTTCATACAAATGTTCCTTAAAGATAGATTTTGAAATAAGATCGGCAACAAGTTTTTGAAAATTGAATATTTTTGGCATAAATTTGCGTAAAAAATAAGCAATTTTAAATTTGGTTTACACATTTTTTCTTCAAAAATAATTTATCGTTTTTGATAAAATTTTGTTGTTGGATAGTTTGAAGGGCGTTTAAGAGGTCACGTGCAGGTCCCATGTTGTTCGAAAACAATCATTTTTTGAAAATTAAAAAAAAATAATTTTTTGCAGCCTTCCTACAAGTACAATTACGAACATACATTTCTTGCTAATGAAATGTGCTCATCAAAAACATCTGGAAATTAGGTCGTGTTGAATTTTTTGACACTATGAGAATTTTTTGTGTAAATTGGTGACGAACTTAGTCGCCCGCTCCGAATTTACAGCGCTCCGTGAAAGTAAAATGAATGATGATGCTAGGCATTTGGTTGCTATGAAAGTTAGAGTTTGTATATTATTTTATATTTATTTGTTAGTTTCTTACATTCGAGCTTTTGTTATACGTTTTAAAATTAATATTTTAGAAATTATTTACGTCGTTTAGAAATTATTTACGTAATTTTGAAATTGTTGAATTATTAATTAACTGCTTCGTTTAATTGAGTTAAATTTGAGTTTAATTGAGTTAAATTTGAGTTTAATTGAGTTAAATTTGAGTTTAATTGAGTTAGATGATTTCCCTGTGCTTAGTAATATGTAGAATGAAGAGTAATGCATGTAAAAATCTAATTTTGATGAATACAAAAGTATTATATTTACATTCATTTTCTTGCTAGCTATATGAACAATGCTAATTAGCAAAATGTGTCTCCCATGCGAATTAGATGTAATTATTGCTTGTTGAAACTCATTGTTGTAACGCCACACTGAAAACAGAAGGCGGTAATGACGGCTGCCTTTTCGCGTTAATATAAACTAGTAATAATTTTATTTACAGCTAAAATACGCATCGCGCATCGTTGGTACTTTTAGGTAGAACGTGAGTACACTGAATTCAATGGCAGAATCCTGTTTTAGTTTAACCATTTGAATTTAAAAAATATAAGTATTTTTCACACTTCGTTTGTTTAAGAATTTTTCAAATGGTACTTGAAGTGTAAGATTGTCATATTACAATTTTACATACACATTAAGAATATCGCGAGAAATTACTTGCTGTTGTAGCACCGTTAGTTTTAAATTTATTTACTGTCTGTTTGGAGTAATATGCCTTTCACGGGGTTTTAATATACATTTTATGTATATAGAAAATGCTGGCCTTTCGGCTAACAGTATTTGAGGAGAGACGCAAAGCTCCCTCGTGACAAATACTACAGAATAGTAATTCCGAAGTGATTTTCTTTTATCTTTCAGTGGTAGGAAAGGAAGAAGGAGGGGGGGAGACGAGAGAACAAAGAGATCACGAAAGTATTCGTTAGAATTCGTTTGACCATACATCCGTACGTGTTTTCCGCGAAGCTTTCTCAGGGCACGACGATTACACTGTTTCATGCTAAGTTCACATTATTATTCATATACTTAAACGCTCTTATAACAAGCACATTTCCTACATAGCTCATAAAATAATAGATCCTCAAATATACGTTACTTTTACACAAAACTAGTTCGTTAAAGCCTTTCAAAAACCATGCGGTTCCAGATAATCTTGGTCGTAAATCGCTGGCATGATGGCACCCATCATCTTGCTCGAATGTCGATTCACGTCCTCTCCATGAGATTACTAGTCATTAAACAAAAACGACCGATGTGGTGTTGTTGATAGCTCTAGCGTTGTGAATTTTACGAGGGTGCGATAACGATCTCAAATTGTGTGCTCTGAAATAGATTGGTAATCTACGGGCATGACTGCACTGTATTTCTAGCTGCAAGAATATTCATCCCCACCGCATGCAAGCCTCCTTAAAATGTTTATTGTGCCACTTTTTACAGGTCGAATTAGTTGGAAACATTTACATATCCATGTGGAGGGGAAAATGGATACATCGGAGGCATTCAACTATCACAATCCTCCGTTTCTTTCTACACTGACTTCGTGAGATATGGGAATTACAGAAAATACTACAAAATTATGAATTTCAATTACAAAACAACGTTCTATGACTCACAATTTTTTAAGATATTAATCTAAAATATTACATCAAATAATACATTTGTCATATAAACGAATAAAAACGCATTCTAGTTGATCTACAATCAAAACGTATCTAATAACCAGACGCTGTCTATTTTATCTTATCTAACCTTCAGGAATTTCCGCGAGTGGGGTACCACGCAATT
Organism: Gryllus longicercus; assembly: GCA_038098605.1. NCBI lineage: Eukaryota > Metazoa > Arthropoda > Insecta > Orthoptera > Gryllidae > Gryllus > Gryllus longicercus. The sequence continues at coordinate 2,176,066 of JAZDUA010000021.1, forward strand.
CAGAACTAGCCTAAGGGTTCATTCCTGGCCTCTCGATATACGCGGGAGTGTACAGCATGTTTGTGTGGGTATGTAAGGTGGGAGGAGGATCCAAGAATGAGGAAGGATCACGCGCGGTCCGTGATGCGTTTAAGATGGTACTACTCGGACATTCTCCTTGATCGGATGCACTGATCGGATGAACCATGAAAAAAACCACCGATCAGAGCAGCCGCCCGCTAGAATCCTCTCCATTCTCCCCATGAATTCGACCCAGCCGAGACGCTATTATAGAAAAGCGCAGCCGGCCCTAGGACCTCCAGTCACCGATGCCATCGCAGGCAGGTTGCTTCGCCCTCCTGCGTAGGAGACGCATACCTGGGAAATGTGTGGGGAAGGTGGGCGTGCGGGAAGGTCGTGCGCCGCGCCGGACGTGTAACAGACGCGTGAGGGCGCCGAGGCTAACCGCGAGGGCGAGGTCGCCGCGCGCCCTACGGATAGGTCAGAGGTAAACCCGCTCGCTGCGGGGCGGAACACATTTCGAAGCTATTATCTGGCAAATGAGGAGCATTAATTTGAAGCGGTTAAAACTCGGCGGAGAGCGCCGCGCAACCCGGTCGGTGCGGCGCCAACCCGGAGGGCGGGAAGGTGACGGTGGAGAAAATAGTCGCTTCTCACTGGTTCTCTGGTAGCACTCCGCTTGTTTGCAGAGCTAGAGAAAGTTGTTTATGTGAAATGTGTACACACAATTTATTGCATTAACAAATAATTTCCTCCTAGCCTTTTGTCTCTATTTTTCGCTTTCCCTTTCATTTAATATGAACGCCATGTTACTAAAATGTAAAAAGGGAGAATTAATGGCTCTAACAACCTTTCTGTATCGGAGAAATAATCATGAAAATAGTGGTTTTACAATAGCACATACTTTCTCGCAATAATATAATGTTATCGTTATTATCGTTATGTTATTCGTTGTTATCGTAGGGTTATTAATTTCTGCCTTTCTTATACATCAAATACGCCGAAAAAATTTTGATTATTTGAAATTACCGAAAAATCCGGTATTTTAACGGAAATGAGACCTGCATCATTCTCTCAAATGTCATTTGGACTATTCAATAACAAAATTTGATCAAAAAATTTAGAGCCTTCTTCGAAAATTTTGAAAAAGTTCGAGGGTCTTCATGTAAAGTAGCCCCCAAAATTAAAATATCGGTTTCAAATTCCAGGAGCCGCAACATCAGCCAGAATGATTGGAGGATATCAATTTTGTAGAAAAGCGCAAGCGTTGTGCACAGACGGACAGACGGAGAGGCAGACGGACACATAGACAGACGTTTGGAAGTCAAACGATTTTTCAGTATGAAGGGCGGACACAACATGGATTCCGTCTACACCACTTTTTAGAGGATTTTTGTTTATATTTAGCAACTGTATTTATCCACTTATTCGTTACCAGAGTCTGGCAATAAGAGTTTTGGGGTCGCAAATTCGCCGTTTTCCGGCGCACGATTACAATGCTTTCTCTTCTTATGTTAGTAAGTGCGAGAAAGTAAAAAAAAACAACGTTAACATAAAAGCAAAAGCCGTGGAACTGATCAATAGTTTTCCGTGGTTTCTCAACATCAGGCAAATGCCGTAGCAGTACATTAACAAACAGATGGCGGACAACGCGCTGTCTTTCCTTCCTTTTCTATGTCTCGTCCTCTCAGCTTTCACACACACACACACACACACACACACACACAAACACACAAACACACACACACACATGCACTACATTTCGAGAGATCAGCCGGGAGTCTAGAGCTTGTCTCGGCAGGGGAGGTGCCCCACCGGTTGGAAATACCTGGATGGCGAAAATCTCGCTAGCGTACGTGAAGGTCAGCGCCGGATCTCGCATTCTTGCGGGTAAGGAGCACCGCCACCCGACGCGAAAAGAAATATCTACGCTAACGAAATTAATGACCGAAGCATTAATGCGAAGCGGTTGATTCGCCCCGCTACACGAAATCAATCAATTGAAAGCAGAGGAAATAGAAGGTAAGTGATTACTGAGGCTATTGCTTTTGCACGGAAGGGTGGTATATTACTTATTTTGATACCAGTACCTAAGGACCTGTACCTAAACCTGGAAAGGACGAATGATTTTATTGAAAGGTACAATATGAATGTCGGTGGAGCAATGGTGGAATGAGATACAGGAGGAACGTGTTGACCCCCGAGTAAACCTACCGCGAAAACGCTCGGTCCATCACAAATTAGAAAGAATAAGATGAATACTGATGAAACATGAATGATTATACTGTAGAGATGTTGCAATGGGGTACGTGGGGGTCAAACACGCCACAACCTCTTGACTGAAACGCCGATATTTTACCATAACTTAAATCCACAGGCTTTAGTCTCGTATAATTAGAAACTGATCCATTGAGACGTTACAATATTGTAAACGGCAAAAAAATTCGCTGATTTCCACGTTGATCTAGACATGCGAGTACAGAAGTACAATAAGACTACACAAAGTGAGAACTGGTTATTTGCGTACCAAGGGCGATATAAGGGTTCTTATGATCGACCGGAGGCAAAACGCCCAAGGGCCTCTGACCCGACCCGACTCATGACGCAAAAACGTGTCTGACCATCTCAGAGATACTTAACGTGAGGCTAATTTTACTAAGAAAAATGAAGGGTTCAAAGTTTAATAATAAATTTATTTCTGGTCAAACATTAATTTCTTGTAACATTTAATTCATGCATTATTATTCATTTGTGTATTATATTCAATTTAAAAATAAAACTTCAACGGAATATAATTCATCTTTCTATATTATGAAGAACTACTTATTTTACTTGAAATAGTTTGAAATTAAAATCAGGCAATGACATTCACCTGCTCAAAATATTGTATAAGCACAATAATTAATTGTTAGTAGTAGTTTAAAATAATTCTACGTACAATATATCATTTATCATAATTGTAAACATTTCAATATATTTTTAATACGCCGCGCGCGAAATACGGTATCTGCTGCGTTTTCCGGGGGCGAAAAAGCTAAATTTTTCATTTGAACTAGAAATAATGTTCCAAATATTAAGAAACATCTTTATGACACCCGGTAGTCAGCAGTAAATCGCGAGGCGATTCGTGCACTCGTCTTTTGTCTGACGCGCTCCGCTCGGGCGACAAAAACGACTCGTGCGCGAATCATCAGTTGATCACTTATTACGTAACTTGCTATTTTTTTTAATTCTGTCCATTTTCAAGCCGAAGACACATCCCCCATATGGCACCGCACTTGGCGACGGCTGACTCTGTGTCCGCGGTGGCGGCGGCCATGTGCAAGCGGGCCGGGAGCGGCAAAGGGTATTACGATCAGAAATTTACGAGATGCAGCGGCACACCCCAGGGAAATAGGGGCGCGAAATTCTGTTAGAATGCGCCTTAAGGGGGAGAAGGCCGTAATTTTCACAGAGCTCCCCAGACGCGCAATAAAATTACCCGCGCCGCGCAGCCGCTCTAGACTCACGCCACCCCCTCGAGTGGATTGCTATTAAACATTTAGCGCAGACGCGATGACATTTTAAGGAGCACTGAGCCACTTACGACGAAAGCTTGGATTATATACGTAACTGTGTCTGATTATTTTTTTCCCCAGTGATTTTCTTTTCCCATTGTATAATATCATAATCACATAATTATCCATGTTACAATGGTACTTGAAAGATGGAAAAGTTGCAGTCGGCACGACAAAGATGGCACAAGATTATGAATTTAATTCTAATCTTTATTTAGGGTAGCCTACCACGAGACACACTAGTAATAGTGTCTCAGGGGTTTTTACAATCTGAGATTCCTGTTGCTTATAGGAGATTTTCTAGATCAAAAGGAGGGATAATTAGAAGATTGGACAGCAACCTTCGAATGAACTGTAGGATGGGAGAAAGTATATAGTAGTAGTAGGATGGGAGAAAGTATATATAGAATATGAAGGAAGGATTACGCGCTGTGCATGGTCCGTTGTTCAAAGTGCTTGTTTGGTAGTCGTCTGGAATTAGAAACAACTGAAACGACCCATGGGACCAGCCATTCCAGGAATTCTCCTCCAGGCAGAGGTTGTTTTCGGCTCAGTCACTTCGCTTATGTCGAAAAAGCTCCTCTGGCGGAAGTTATATCCAGGATCTTACGGTGATTTAAAAGCAGACTGCTCCAAGAACTGGTATCGCAGTCCCTAATTTAGTTTAACGCTTAAATGTACGTACTGAACTCAGAAAATACTCAATGAATGAAACCAACTCTAAAGTACAGGAATATGAAAAACTCACTGTCTCCTTCTTGGACAGCAGGAGGTGTCAAAACACGAATAAGTTACTGCTTCTTGCTTCAGCTTTCTTTTAAGAACTACCGAATAAAGTATGTTTCTAGATGTTGTAATGAAATATTTCAGGTTTAGAAACCTTTTTTTTGGGCCTTCCATATTAAATCTTAGTCGGCGAAAACAATCCATCAGTCCCTTCTTAGGTGAGGTTATGGATTCAGTATGGCTAAGACTCAGATTTCAGAAAAAAAAATAATTTTATAAAAATTCAAAATTAAGTTTGCTAAACGTGTTAGATTAGATTTATAAAAATAATTTCACAAATTATAGGTTTTCTCGCAAAAAAACAGAAATCACAGTTAACTACTGATTTTTCGCATGTATTGTTTGAAATAAAACATTTTAACACTTTTTCGATAGGAAAGAAATACTGAGTTATTTAACCAGTAAACTCTCTTCTATTATTTGTTAAAACGCAGAAAATTTGCACTCCACTTCCGACGTTGCAAGAGACCCTGGCTCTAGGTCTTACATTTTCTAAGGTTTCCAAAACATCTCTTCTCCAGACGTCTGGCCACAATAGGAATGCTTCTCTCAAATCGAAGCACTAGAGTGCAAATTTTAGACAATTTTTAAGCAAATTTCGTAAAGAATTTACGTATTTTGTTTCTTAGTACATAAAACAGACAACAATAATGATGGTTTGCGAGAATATGCATAGGAACACAAAATATTTATATATCTCTGCATGAATCCGCGGCGTGGATATGGTGGCTCGATAGAACAACCGCGCGTGCAAGGACCCCGGCAACGGAAAGAGAACGCGGAGTCAGCACGGGAAAGCGGCACCGCAGCAGGATCGCACAGAGAGACGGGAATGATAGCGCGGTATGGCGACGCACAAATGAAATTCTGCGGGCTGCGCACGCCCCCATTAGGCCGCCATTGTGATTCATCTCGCCGCAACCGCTGGGGGAGCGCGACCGCGAGCGGCCGGGGGCTGGGGCGGGGGCGGGGCCGCGGCCGGGCGACGAAGCCCCAGGGACATCGGCGCGGTGCGCTTCCGGTCTGTCCCAGTTCCGGCGCCAGCACTTCCGCCGGAAATGGATTAAAGGACGGGAGGGCGGTAGGGCGGCGAGCGCGAGAGGGTGGCGCCCACGCGGTCGCTCACCACCCACGCCTCACCCGCCGTTTACCCGCCATCGACCGTGAGCTTGCAGCGTAGGCCGACAGGGGTTGTCTCAGCCGAGCTTCCGTTTCAGTAGCGCGAACGAACAGCAGCGAAACAGCACACTGCATTTCAGGCACATTTCAAAATCCGTGCTCGACTCACATGGCGGGTACGGTTAAAATTCCCGGATAGGCAGAGAAAATTTTTTTAAAAACTGCAAAGCTCCCCACATCACACGATTTGTTTTTAAAAGAGATTGAAGGGTAGCTTCAGCTGCACTTTTACTTTGGTAAAGGGCAGCATCGTAGCTAGGGGCTGGCCAGGTGGGTGGCTGCCAGAGGAGCAACCCTCAGGGGGGCGCGCTAAGGAGATCCACAGCCTGCAGGCCGCTGGGACATAGGCACACAACATTAAAACATGATAACTAACATAAAACTCTTTTACTTGATAATGTTCACACAGATTAGGAACGGTGCCTCTAAGCTAACACACAAAATCTGAAACATATCCTAAATAAGAATTTTAAGACAAACAATTCGTGACCCTCATTTAAAGTATCGTCACAAATTTGGTCAGTCACATCTAGATGGTTACCGGTGGCTTTGAAAGTTCTTTTTTTCGATAAAAAATGATTTTGCTACAGATTTAAAAGAAACAGTTAATAACTGAAATAATTAGTAACTAAAATACAAAGATGATATAAATGCCAACGAGTTGTGTTTAGAGATTGAAAGCTGAAAACACGACATAAAATCATTATTGCCTAATTTGAAAAATTCAATTATAGTGCTCTTCTTAATTGACGTGAATAATAGGGCTTAGTAACCATTTATCCCAATATACGCATTGCACTTAGCCTAGCATTGACGCTATCTGTGACTGTTGACAGCTGTGAATGATCTTTCAGCAAATCGAAATTAATACAAAAATATTTACGATTGCAGATTGGTCACGAACGTTTGAGTAATCTTGCTATACTGTTGATTGAGTATGACGTTGCAAAACGTATCAATGTAGGGCATATTATTGACAAATTGGTAGCAAAAAAGTCTGAAAAATAAACTTTTAAGAGATAATGTAATGCCTAAACGAAAGAACTATTGTATTGTTTCTCTTACTAAATAATAGTAAGTAAGAACTAATTTTATGCTTAAATATATATATATATATATATATATATATATATATATATATATATATATATTGAAACGCGGAAGCGTTTCCATACGTAATTAAAGACAAGAAGTACAGGAGTATAATTACTACTCATTTTGAACTGCGCGGCATAGCGGCAGGTGCGAGGACAAACGGTGGGGGGAAGAGTGGACGTTGCCTCCGCCGTGGCCTAGCGAGAGAGGGGGGGATTTCGGCCGTTACGAGTCGAGCGCGACGGTTGAAGCAGTAGCCGGGAGACGGCCGTTGAGGACAGTTGCTGAGAGCGAGCGTAAAAAAGTGGCCGGAAAAAGACGGTTAGCTGTAAGCAGAGCAGGACATTACCAAAGACGAAGAACGTGAAACAGTGTTAGGTTTATAGAATTGCTGATTAGAAGCCGGTGACGCGGAAGTCGGGAGAGATTAGCCCGTAGATACTCTAAATTGCGTTCGTGATAAGGAATGCAGTGGAAAGAACAATAGAATAGTGGGTAATGTAATGGATGCCGGCACGGAGTGTAACCACGTGCTCGACGGTTGCAAGAGGGGAGCAGAAAGGAACTGAGAAAGAGTGCTGCGACGTCATCCAAGTATATGATAGAACGAAATGGACATCCAGGAGATGCTGTGAGTGTGTGTGTGTGTGGAACTGAAAGTGGAAACATCCCGGATTGCGGCCGAGGAATTCTCGTCGCCGCCACTGCAGACCGGCGAGGCACGTGTCTGCGTCACCAACCACCTGGGGACGCCGAGCTGCGGTGAAGGTCAACGGTCGCCGTCGCCGAGGGCGAGCAGCTGCGACAGTCGAATTACTTAATGGGGCCCCAGGTATGATAAGATTATAAGGTAACTAGAATCTTGGTACCAAGACATCGAGGTCTTATGTATTTAATCAGGTGTATTAGACGTTGATTTATGAATAAATTGTGTTTGTGTTTATACTAATTTATTACTTTGATTTACCAATGTATTATCAATTCCCTCTGAAGACCCATTCACGAGTAAGACACCCGTCCTTTATAACCTTGATATTTGCAGTGGAAAGTACCGACAATCAGGTACGTCACAATATATATATATATATATATATATATATATATATATATATATATATATATATCAGTTAAATATAAACTATACTCTTAAAGTTTTGTGTTGTTTATCTTCCTAGAAAAGTAAGTCTTGGGGGTGCAAAATTCAAATCTTGCCAGGGACGCTACGACTATGGTAAAAGGTATCAGTTTATTCATGACGAAATTGAAGGAGCAATTTTATTCCATTAGGATCAAATTTTGACTTTTGAAGTAACTTATCGCATGCATTGGCAACACAGAGTATAAGCAAATACCTAATTCGTAATCAAAGATTTCAGCATTTTCTTTAGTCGTGTTGCTCACGATCAATTGTAACTTCAAAATTATTCAGATTTTAAAAAATCGTAATAATATTTGTTCGTAAAAAATCTTCTAAGCATTCTCACATTCGAATCACACCACTGTTAGTAGGTTTTATTTTTCGTGAAGCGATTTTTCAGGCAACAATTTGGTTACTGCAAATTCTTCTATAGCAATCGGGGACGTCACCTTCTTTATTGCGAATAAAGTTCTATTTAAATCCCAAGCTATATAAATATTAATACTTACAACTCCAGTCTTTCGATGACTATTTCCATCGATGTGTATTTTCTGTGGACTTCGCCAACAAAATGTACAGCAGTTGAGGTTCCCGTCGGAAAAGAACTCGAGTTTTATACGTAAGCACGTAAGGCTTTGACGATACCGTATTTTTGAATTACAGCATGGCAACAAAACAAAATTAAGTTACGCAAAGTTACAGTAGGGACATTTATGTCGGGAATGTTTGGTTTATAACGGGGAAACGCTTCTGAAATTGGCATTTCTGTCCATGACTGTATTACTCGTTCTTTTTCCCAGTACGTTTTACAACTGTCTTATGTCATCAACTCCAGAGAGAAATGCAAGCGCGACAGCATTAATTAAACAGTCAGCTGAATTAAAAAAGCTTCACAAAAGGATTTAACTCTTTTGAAGTCAAATCTACAGAAGAAAACCCTCTTCTATAGGTGCGGTGCAGAGTAAGGTAGCCAACAAGAGGAATCGTAAAGAGAATAATGAATACGAAAAGCAATCAAAAAATACAAAATAAAAACATTACGTTGTGTTCATTACTGAATGCTGGCACAATGACACAACGGAAGAAGACTTGACTCCGTTAATTGCTCTTGTCCAAGAGGCAATGTCCTGCGAAAACAAAATGCGCGGGCCATCGAGAAATTCTCCATCTAATTAAACGTTGAACTGAAAAGGAATCGCTGCGACGAGGAGACAATTAGAAACCGCCGGGGAATCAACGGTGCGCTGCTGGGTGCCCACCAGGGGGAAGCTAAGCGACACTCGAGCCGGCGCCGTCACTCTCCGGGCAGCCGACGAGCGCGCTGCGAGCGGAGGTCACGTGCAGAGCCATCTAGCGGAGACTGAGCGAACTCCGTGGTCGGTGTCTCGCCTTCACGGAGGGAAGATCATTGTCGAGTTCGGCGTGGGAGCGCGGGACGTTTCCCTATCGCTGTGAGTTCCCCACCGCTGCGTCGACCGACTGACCGCGAAAAGTCGACGTCCAGTGTGTGAGCATCGCTGAGAGAAAAAAGAGGGATGTTGAAGGACACGGGGCGCGACCTCGCTTCGCAAATACTCGACCATTCATCTTTTATTGCACAGCCGACCCATTTTCGTAAGCTAATCGAAAATCTTCGATTGTGAACAGGCCCTCTTCCTTTCGAACTCATTTACCCCTTTCAATACGATCATTTGGTCTATAATTTCCTAAATCTGTCATCTTCATGAACGTTACATCGATAACAGTGCCGCTCCAAATTTCAAAACAAATTCCTGCAGATTGTAGTAATTTACCCTTGGCTTGTCACTAACAAATTATCCATTTCGCTAGTTCCATGAACTCCATACCTAATACCAAACAAATTAAGCACGCACGTTATCAATCTTTATCAGTGTTAAGTGCAAGTTTTTCCGATATTATTTTTGATCTCACTCCTTTCTCACATACGAAACCTCGCCCTATTCCAGATTTCCAGTGAAGATTTTCCAGCAATTCAATAAATTTATTATCTCTCTTCCCATTTTTATACTTCTCGAACATTTCAAAACTAAACCATCACCTTGATTAACAGTTAATTCACATTTAATAGTTATTAGAAAATTATAAACTACCATTATAAACTACCCAATTAGCAGCAATAGAGCCACAAATCTGCTTGAAGCTTCATTTTTTTTCAATTAATAAGGAAACAAACAATATAATATATTGAAGAAAACAAAAACGTTCGATGTTCAGGATCTTCAAATTTTGAAGAGCAAACAAAATGGTTGTCAGTCCTGGACCCCGAATATTTTTTTCATCACATTAACAGTTGAACACTGGAGACATTACAGAGGTTCCGGACAACGAAATTTTATGCATGGAAAGTTGTATATATGTCTTAAGAACAGTTTCCCGTCATTAACTAAAAACCCGAAAAAATGTGGCATCGAACCCTTTTGTTTACTCCGATTCTTATGTACTCGGCATCCGTGTCAGTATCATGATCATCGTAGGACTTCAACTTCGCTCTTTTCTACGTGAAGGCATACCCATTATTAATACCTCTCCCAAACAAGTAGCGAGGGGGTGCTTATAAAATGAAATAAGTTATATCACTTAATTTTGGCCGATAGGGTCAATGGTCATCTTTTGAGGCCACTACAAATATTAAGTCTCCTAATTTCTAGTTTATACTCTAAAATACACTACAACTGAATGAGATATTAAAAACATCTAGATGTCAAAATAAAAACGAGTCTAAACATAAACGGGTTACGCAAATTATTATGTAAAAAAATCTTCGGAAGTTTAGTCTTCAATAGTTTTATTACAAACACTTACATGGGCGGCCAGGATAATTGAGGCCGCCAAGACTGAAGAGTCGTAGCTGCCACGTGTCTGAAGGGTCGCGGGTTCGAATCCTGCTCAGGGCATGGTTGAAGTGTGACTGTTACAGTTACCCCCAATGTTACCTACAGTGGTCGCAGTATGACCTTAGATAAGTGATAAAAAAACACGCTTACCTGGAGAGCTCTCACAAAGGAAAATTCAGGCCGATGCCGAGGATGCCCTTCCTCCCAGGTGAAAAGTCACCTTCCACCGGCGTGCCCCACTCCCCAGGAGTTCTTCTCTTTCTCCTTTCTTTCCCTCGCCCCGTCCTCTCGACCTTGCGCTGGTATTTTTAGCGAGGCGATGACCGGAGGTCGATATGTGAAATTGTGACCCGACGTCAGGCATAATGGCCGTGTTATTACGGGAATCAAAGCTCGCTTTACGATTTCGCCCAAGACGTTATAGTTCGGTTTATAGCACATTGCGGCTCGTCAAGACCCATCTAAATCATGTCGTATCACGAAATGCAACCACGTTATGCGGCCAAACATCAAGAAGACATATTGACTCAAAGTGATATTTCTGGTTAAATGTTCACTTTCTTAAATATTAATTGGAACTATTGAACAATAAGACATACGAAAACATTGAAATAAATTCCACAAAACCATTCGGAGTTTTATGAATTATGAGGTTATTGCTCAGGGAAAGGTTTAGAGGATTTACTCGGAGAAATAAATGATCGTAATGTTTGCATCCAATGTGCAGGAGAGTGAACAGCAAAACCCTTTCAAAATATCCTCGTTCTTTGCATCCTTCCAAATTAAATTCAAAATACCCACAGATGAAATCAACATATTTTGAAATTCAAGTATTTTGTATTTTTTTGTGTAATATTACTTATTCAGTACTTTAAAACTGTAATGGATATTCTTACTTTGCCGCAGCAACACGAAGTATAATTAGGCCTAATTTACTTAAGAAGGATTTTTGTTTCTCGTATACTACTTACGTAGTCCACAGAAAATAACGCAAATTCTACACCAATAAACGACCCTTTTTACACAGAAACGTTTCTCCAACACAGAATTTATTTTCTACAGAATCCACGTTTTATGGGTTTTTGATATCGAAAAATGGTTTACGGCAAAACTTCTATTTGTCCAGTCGCTTCTCCGTCCGGCTGTAATGAATACTAACGCCGAAATCGTTCAGAAGATTTTCTCAACATTCCCCCCTCTATTCTAGTCTAATTCGACGTCCTGCGATGTTGAAACGTATCTAGATTTTTGAGGATATTTTACTCTAAGCACCAACGTTTTTATTCACAAACGACTCCAAATCATTTCTTATATTTGTCTCGAATAGATTAAAGTACGCTTGTGGACGTGGCGCAGGCCCGCTTTTTCGGTGAACCCTCTGTATTTTCGAAAATTGCCAAAGTTTAAAATTACCAAAGTTACAGTGTTTATTAACACCTTTGACATTGGATTTCTTCATAGTAAATATTACGTAAAATAATGAATAACGATTTGTTTCTCTTTCAGAGACTAGAATACGAACAAAATAGAAATTTAAGAAAAGATAAATTTATTAAAGAGAACTGATCTCTTCGATTTCCTTCTCGTCCGAGGTATCTCCGGATTCTGAGAAAAACTTCGTCATGGAACTCAACAATCCATTCATCACACCTATCATGAAAAACGTCAGGTGTTTAAAGAAGAGAAATATTAATTTTAGAGAAAATCATATCTGCAATAAATGTGACAAGTACCTGGCTTCTGTTGTGGTATTAGTCATCAGACTAAGGGAAAGGCTTCTCCCGTTTCGTCAGCCTTTTTTTCCGAAATAGGTCACGAGGGCGAACAAAAAGCCTTTTAATGAAAGCAGCCCCCACGGACATCCCCGACAGCCCGCCACGAGCGAGCCCTATCACGTGACAGCCGAGCACCCACCCTTTCACCGTACTGTGGCCGAAAATGGGATTACAAGGAGCAAAAGGAAGTTGGCAAACCTCAAGTGCAAATTCTTATCCACCTTATCTAACGAAAAAATAATAACAATATCGGAAGTTCTTAAGAACATTTTGAAATTGCAGTATAAAACTTGCATGAAACAATTTTCAAAATTAAAAGATTTCTTACTAAAACGCAGACCTCCAAATTAGGACAATCGTAGAATTTTCGAATTTCAGAAAAACCGTGTAGACAATTTAAGAGCTTGTGTTCTTAAATGGACAGTCAGAAGACAGCACGATAGAAAGGTAGGCGGAGATAGACTGACAGACTTAAAAAGAACTATATTACGTGTACCGCAAAGTAAACTATATAAAACGAACTATTTACTCTGTAATAGTAGTTTTATTCCAATATAGAAAATAAAAGAAATGTATTGTGATGCACAGTCATAAACTTCTAAGGTCGTCATTAGATTTGATCTTCCAAACAGGTTTTATTACAAAAACTATATATCAACCATTAAACTGGTTCAATTTACAATCATGTGATTCGTAAGGGTTTTAAGTTTCATTAACATTTATTGGAAAACTTTCTTTTTACAACCAACCATATTGGTTTTGGACTTATGCAACATAATGTTGCTTATTTTTATGAAGACAGTTATTCGATGGACCTCTTATTAGTGGACTAGTTATTTAATAAATGAACAAGCAATGCATTAACTAAAACATAATAGTTTATTAATAACGTCCAAGAGAGGTAAATCTATTTTCCTGTCCAACAATTATAGAAAATCTGAAGTTAAAAACCTTCTTCTTCCTTGTTCCAATGGATATATTAATATGAAGAAGAAGTAAGGGTTTGTAGTGGAGAAACGTGTATTTCATTACTCATAGAACGAAAAAGAGATATAGGATAATCCAAGGTTATTCCTTACCGGTAAAATCAGTGCTTTAATCCATTATTAACAAAATTTCATATCTATAAGGGCTATTCAGTGAAAACAAAAGTGCTCTAAAATAATTTGTATTTTTTTGTTATCATATTCGAATCTGTAATCATATTAATTTAAGGGTTATTATATGATAATTAGTGCCTGATTTAGAAATACTCGTATTTATGATTGAAAACAATGCTGCATTCATGTAAAATTATTTACAGTCTCCTATTAATCGTATTGATTTAAAGCAGTAACCAAGCTTTTTGAAATGACGTTTCAAATCACAGGCTGGGCCAAAACCCCTTACCAATATCAAAGCATCGGGAATGAACGATTCGGTCGACTGTGAGAGGCTGTCTTCGGTAGCTGAACAAGGCAGAAAGGAGGAAGAACGTCCGCACGGGATCGCAATAGAGCTTGCAGCTCGCCCCCCAGTGCCACTCGTAGTCCGCCGGCCCCGCCCTCATCAACTATTCAGGTGCGCCCTCCGCCCACCTGTCACTGCGAGCGAATCACGCGCCGACCAGCATCCGGCGTGCTCGGGCTAGCGGAGGCACGCTGCCTAAGTGACCGCGAGCGTGCTCTGTCGCGGATGTAACCCGTCATTATCAGCATCATCGGACAGCTTAATGTCTTCAACCTCGCGGTTGTCATTTGATGCTCCCTGCCCTCATCATAATTCCACGGCCTTGTGTATCTTGGGCAGCTTATCTCTTGACTTTACCCCTTACGAGGTTTTTCCACACAAGCTACATAGATAGGTCTAATTCAGCCGCCGTCTGGAGGAGAATTCTAGCAACCGGCTGCTCTTATTGGTGGTTTTCACGTGGGTTCTCTGATAAACACCAGGTGAATAAGGATCCTAGCAAACGTCCAGCGGATTGCGCGCTATCGTTTCTTCCTTGTCCGTGTCCTCTCCTCACCCCTTTCTTACATACACTTACACTTACATGGTTTACACCACCACACATGTTGAGAAGTTAGTCGGGAGCTTAAAGCCTGTCCCAGCTGGGACATGCCTTGATGGTGAGAGATACGTGTTTGGGAAAACTCTCGCAAGCCGACGGGTAGACCGACGATAGGGATGGATCATCGGTGCCGATGTTTTCAAACCATGAATGTTTCTATGAAAACATTAACATTTAAGCATCAATATATAGTCTAATAAAGTCGAAGCTTTTTAGAACATTAATGTATTGTGTCCGATGGTTTTACGTTTTCAATGTTCTGTTCCTGGATGAAAAATTCCCGTAATCACAACTTTGTAAAAGTTAAAATGTGCAATAATAACTAATTGTTTCTTTCTCTGTTTATGGGTTCGAACCAACCGAACGCGGCTTGTTCTACCTTCATCGAGCAAACCACCCTCGCCCGACACGATCCTGATGCAATTGTAATTCCTTCGTCTTTTCTCGTATTTCGCACAAGGAAAGGCATTTTCTAATAGTTTCCACTAAATCTTAATTATAAATTATTAACCACGGCTTCTGTCAAATTAAATTTTGTTGCACACATATGTTACTAAACCAGCTTTAATCATCAAAGTTTAAAAACATTGATGATTTTTGGTCTATTTATTATTAACATCGATGTTTTAATTTTAAACATCCATGTCTGGCAACATCGGTGTTTTGTTATCGATGTCGTATCACTGTCGTATCACTGTGGTATCACTAGTCGACAACTTAGCAGTTGTCGCGCCCGGCATGACTTATCAATCACTCCACCTCTTATCATTGATGACCCTCGTAACCCCACTGCGACCAAAACCCGTCTCCTGTCGATGGCAGCTCGTCAGCCCATGATGGCGCGTGACCCTTCAAAGGTTCAAAGAAGGGTAAGAAGGTTCGGTGGCGGCTAGGAGATGCTCGCGAAGCGGTCCACAGACACGCTACTACAGAGCTTATTATTCCTGACTTGCAGGAAGATGTACATCATACAAATATGTATTAAGCCAGATACAGGAATGGGAAGGAATAGAATATTATGGTGGTATATCACGATGTGTGGGAGCAATCATATATTTTTTTTCTTTGAGAAATAATTCACAAATGGAATGAGTGTGTTTTGATAGTATACGTCTTCTTTCACGAGTATCTTCAGTACTCGCCTGACCGCTGTGGTGTGCGGATCGTTCCCGCAGCTCCGTAGTGTCTTACCTTGCTCGCCCGCGAGGGCGCCAAGATAAGGAAAAGTCTAGCGATAACAACCAGTGCGCACTAGCTCTAAGTGAACAGTTACAGTTGTGAAGCATAACGGTGTTTCATCCTATTCATATACAAATCAACATAACAAAAGATAACATATACTAAAACTCAGTCGATTACCGAAGTATTTTCGGGTAGGATCAGTAGCATGTAGTGCGATTGCATGCTACTGACACCCGGAAAGCTGTTTACTTCAAGAAATGTCATCCGAAGAAACAACAGGCAGCGACAGCAACGCCATGGATCATGATTCATCTGCTCCCGTCAACCTGACGCAGAATGTATGGCAAATATACACACCAGCTCGGTCAAAAAGGCCGAACCCTGACGTCCTCGACCCTGATGCTAATAGAAGGGTAAGGCAAAAGACAGCGTCTTGCGATAGTAATACTAGTGTATATACAGTTCCCACCAAGAATCAATTCAGTGCTCTTGATATAGAAGGTACAATAGAAAACAATGAGGAAACCTTTTCAAAAACCACTGTACCTCCAATATTCGTGCCAAATGTGAATAATGTTCCAGCTATGATAAAGTTTTTACAGGAAGCCTTAAAAACAGAAGATTTCGAAATAAAATCTCTAGCAAACGACAAAATTAAAATAGCGCCGAAAACTCCTAATACCTACAGGGAAATAATAAAACAGTTATCAGCCAACAGTCACGTATACTATACATACCAGTTGAAACAAGAACGTGCGTATAGAGTTGTCTTGCGACACATACATCATACGGTAGATGTAAAAGATATCAAGGCTGCGCTTCTGGAAAAGGACCACAAAGTTAGAAACATTATAAATGTTCGCCACAGACTAACTAAAACACCTCTGCCTCTATTTTTTGTAGACCTTGAGCCCAAACCTAACAACAAAGAAGTTTCAAAATTAACCGACTGTTAAATTGTGTTGTTGCTTTCGAACCACCACGCCTGAAACGCGAGATAGTACAATGCAAAAACTGTCAGAGATATGAACATACCAGATCGTACTGTGCATACCCGTATAGGTGTGTTAAATGTGGAAAAGAACACGACCCAGATAAGTGTTTAAAAGAAAAGCAAAGTCAACCAACTTGTGCTCTGTGTGAAGGCAATCATCCCGCCAACTACAAAGGTTGCAAAGTATACCAATAAATACTAAAAAGGAAAGGGTACAGCAACTCAAGTAAACACAGAATGTTTCAACAAGAGACGCATGTGCAGACACAAAACAGTAACATTGAAACTACTTATTCTCACGAAAACTCAAGAAGCAGACATGTAAATGCAGGAACATGGGCCGATGTTGCGCGATCAAAGCCTGTAGAAAGACATGAACACAACGACAATAGCCATTCCATTATGAATATTATACAGCACTCCTTTGAGAGGTTTGAAAACATACTAATGCAGCAAAGTCAACAAATAAACTCTCTCATCAACCTCATAACGTCGCTTGTCTCCAAACTATCTAATGCCTAAATTCCTTCGCATTGCAGCTTGGAACGCCAACGGCTTGGCAAATCATCGCCTAGAAATCGAAATATTTCTCAACGAAAACAAAATAGACATGCTACTCATCTCTGAATCTCACTTCACAGAAAGAAGCTACTTTAAACTGAAGAACTACACTTTATACGATACTAAACACCCCAGTGGCAATGCCCATGGTGGCACAGCAATATTAATAAAAAGCACTATAAAACATCAAGAACAGGAAGCTGTACAGGAACAGGATATTCAAGCAACAACTGTACAAATTATGGACTGGAGTGGACCAATTACCATCAGTGCCATTTACTGCCCTCCAAGATTCAAAATAGACAAACAACGATTTGAAACCTATTTTAAGTCTCTAGGAAATAGGTACATGGTGGGAGGAGACTACAATGCCAAACACACGCAATGGGGATCCAGGCTCATCACCCCAAGAGGGAGAGAACTGCTGAAAGCAGTTACCTCACTTCAGCTAGAAACCATTTCTACAGGAGAACCTACCTACTGGCCTACCGACCTAACCAAAAGCCCAGATGTAATTGATATATTCATAACAAAAGGAATCCCATCCACTAACTGTATCATAGAATCTTCCCACGAACTGTCCTCTGACCACACTCCAATAATTATCACAGTCAGCAACAAAATTATTCTACAATCCCCTCCCGCGTCACTAACGAACAGAAAGACAAACTGGAACTTATATAGAAAACAGATATCTATGAAAACAAACATCCGATTCCCACTAAAATCAGCTGACCACATAGACGAAGCGACTGAGTATTTAATACAAAATATTCAAGAAGCAGCTTGGACCGCTACACCGCAACTTCACTACACCCAAGGCTGCGTGAAATATCCAAAAGTTCTTTTGAACAAAATAGCCGAGAAAAGAAGACTAAGAAGAATCTGGCATACTTCAAAATATCCTGAAGACCGTACCAACTACAACAGAGCAACTAGGCAACTAAAACGCCTCCTAAACGAATTCAACAACAACAGGTTTCAAGATTTCATAACCAACCTTACCCCAACAGAAGATACCAATTACTCCTTATTTAAAGACACAGGGAAGCTAAAAAAACCGACCAAATCAAATCCCCCAATCAGGGACGAAAACAAGTGTTGGGCAAGAAACGCCACAGAAAAAGTGTCTACCTTTGCCAAATTCTTTGCTAATGTATTCCAGACTCATCCCATTATAAATACTAACCAAGAGCAACAAATCAGAGATTATCTTAACTCCCCAAACCAAATGACTCTTCCAATCCCGCACTTCACTCCCAGAGAAATTACCAAAACCATAAACGCCTTATCAAACAAAAAAGCTCCTGGCTATGATTTAATTACAACACCTCTTCTCAGAGAACTACCACGAAAAGGCAAGACTATAATTACTGCATTGTTCAACAGCATTATAAGAACAGGGCACTACCCGGAGCAATGGAAAGTAGCCCAAATTCAAGTTTTTCTCAAGCCTGGGAAACCTCCACATGAACCCTCATCCTACCGTCCCATCAGTATACTTCCCATTCTATCCAAAGTATTTGAGAAACTTCTTCTATCAAGATTACGTCCTCACATTGCAACCAATAACCTAGTCCCTGATCATCAATTTGGTTTTAGACAACAGCATTCTACCGTCGAACAAGTTAATAGAATCACCAACTACATTGAGAATTGCTTCCAAGAAAAGAAATACTGTTCAGCCGCCTTTCTAGACATTGCCCAAGCGTTTGATAAAGTCTGGCACGATGGACTCTTATTTAAACTCAAGAATTTTCTACCGTATCCCTTCTTCAACATTATCAGATCTTTTCTATCCCACCGCACCTTCCAAATCAAATATCAAAATGAATTATCTGAATTCCATCCAATCAAGGCCGGAGTACCACAAGGTAGTGTACTCGGCCCTATCCTATACCAGCTCTATACTACTGATATACCAAAATCAGATAAAACAACTATAGCCACTTTTGCAGATGATACGGCCATATTAGCTTCGGATGACGACCCTAATGACGCATCAAGACATTTACAAGAACATCTCACAATGATTGAAGATTGGGCCAAAAAGTGGAAAATAAAAATCAACGAAAATAAATCAGTCCATATAACCTTTACCCTGAGAAAAAGCAAATGTCCTATTGTCCACATCAACAACAATCCAATAGTACAGGTGGAAAGTGTAAAATACTTGGGAATACATCTAGACAAACGGCTAACGTGGAAGCATCACATCTTAGCCAAAAAAAAGCACCTTCAACTTCAAACAAGAAAACTATACTGGTTACTAGGATACCACTCAAAACTATCACTGGAAAATAAACTGTTGATTTATAAAGCTATCATAATTCCAATATGGACCTACGGCATCCAAATCTGGGGCACAGCAAGCAAGAGTAATCTCTCGATCATACAGAGATTTCAATCCAAGACACTAAGAATGATCGCGGCAGCACCATGGTTCATCACAAATGCAGCACTGCACAAGGACTTAAAAATGCCCACTGTCTTGGAAAGAATAGAATTTATCAGCTCAAACTATCTCCAGCGCCTTGAAAACCATCCAAACCACTTAGCCCTCAACATCCTAGACAATAGTGCAGATATCCATCGACTAACCAGAACCTCACCCCTACAACTCCCATATAGATTTTCAACAAATAACTGAAACATTACCCTCAGCTAATAAACTATCCCACTTGCAGCCAACCCAAAATAATACTTGCTTTTTGTTATAGTATGAAGAAATAGATGAAGAGTACCGATGGGATACCTTCACTGGAAATCAATCATTGTCATAACAAGTCTACAACAACATATTTACTTATTATTTTGTAAAAAATAGATTGTAAATTTTTTGTAATAAAAAAAACGAGTATCTTGATCGATACCCATTTTCTAATTCCCGAATTCACCAACGTGAGTGGCGTATTCTATGTATTGGAGTTGTTTGTGTGGCAGAAGCCCTCGGACGGTTCGATCTGTTTGGTTCCAAACGGAAGCACCGTCTCGTTCGTCGCCATGTCCAACTCTCTTTGCACCGGTGCCGTCGCGGAGCGCGCGATCGAGCTCTTTCCCTTGTGGAGGGGCAAGATTGGGACAATTCGAAAAATCGACAAGGGGAGGGAGGTGGAGGAGAATTCGAACACTGCGGCGTGGCTACGAATACGTAAAAGTTGTGTCAGTTGAGGAGATTTTACATTCTTTTAAATATATGTTAATTTGCAGAGTAGTAATATGCAATGCTTCGGAAAATGGATTTCGAGATTTCACCGGAAATTGCGTTTTGGTACCTCTGATATCGTAAAACGTCCGTCAATCTGTGTGTGTCTGTTTGGTCTTCTGCGAAAAACATTACTCCTTAAACTATTCGATTTTTGCCAGAATAAATATTCTCCTGTCAATCTGGACGGCTCAAAGACGAGGGAATTCAAAATGAATTCTTTTAATTTTGCAGAACGTTTACACGAGGCGCTTGAGACATTTTCAAAATTTCCCCAAAAATTTTCTGCTAATGGCGTAGAATAGTCCGTTCGTTTGAACGACAGATAAACAGAAGCCGATTTGTCCGACTGTCCGTCTGAGATCAACGCCAGCTCCTAAACCATTGGTAAGATTTTCATCAAAATACCCTATCGATGTGCCTCATATCACGACTCCTTCCAATTGAAATTGATAATTTAAGTTTAATGAAACCGTAATAAAATTTTCTGAAAAACAGTTCCAAAATTTTTTAAAATTTTCTTTCTCGAACAGAGCAAAGAACGCTTATAAAAATGCCACCTGTCTGATTTTCGTTGAAAATTTCAAAAGTTACAAATAATTCGAGAAAGTATGTGGTAGTTTTCCACCACCAGTCTTTCACCATATCTTGTGACTTTCATCCCGTCGTTTTTTGAAGATCGAGAACCACACATTCAATTTCGTGAAAGTAATTCGTGTTAAAGTGTTAGTAATTCTTGTAAAGTAATTCGTGTTTATGGAGTAAACTATCATGTTATAGTATTCAGGGTACAAAACCAATATTGATATCATTGTTAGTATTAATTTTTTAATCAGTTTTGGGACTAATATAATAGCTATTTGCGGAAAATGAATGGATAATTTTATTTATACTATTCACTTTACAAGCGATGTTTGTTGCATAAATTGTTGATTATTTTCCGTGTCTATATTGACATAATGTAAAAGCAGGAGGATAACTGGTGCAATTACTTATATGAAATATATGTTAAAAAATGTACATATAACGAACAAAGAATTATATCAGGGTTTTGCCACTGGTGGTAATATTCTCACAAGTGAATTACTTAACCCACTTTCCTTACTTAACACTGGTATACATTGCTTTTCAGAAAAACATCGTTAATTCGCATTTTGAATTTTTTCTTCTTTAGGTAATGTAGAATAATCTTCGATTATATAAAATAGTTCACCTCTTCTCCATAACGAAAGACATTATGGACAGGATTGACATGTTCCTTCAGCCAACAAAGAGCTTCGTTCCGTGACCACCCACGCGATAAGATCGTTACTTCTTCGAACACGCGAGCAATACACTGGGCCGCAAAACGGGTGTTTGCTCAGCGCTGCAGCCGCGAAGTCGGCGCGGGAGCTGGATGCAGAGGGGCAAATAGAAGCCTTATACGTAGTCGGACGTACAGGAAGTCCGTGACAGGTCGGTTTGCGTTTGATCAGGGCAGAGCCTATTAAAATGCCGCATCTGGTGCAAACAGGGCAAGATTTATTTAGACCGGGGTTCCCTTAGCACAAAGTCGTTGAAGGGCCCCTTCCAGAAAGAATTTTCCAAAGTTGGCGTGTACATTCAGATGCAAAAAATGAATATGTACTTAATATTAAACTAAATTAATATTATTATCAAATATTTAAAAATTAATTTTCAATTTCCAAATGTAAACGTTTAGCAGTGTCGCGTTGCTAGTAGCTACTATTAATAGTTATTTCCCAAATACAAACTAATTTTAGGACTTTTACTAGGCTGTCCGGGTGACGCCGCGTCCATGGCGAAGGTGCCGACGTTGCGAACGTCGTGCGAACGTCGGCACCTTCGCCATGAACGCGGCGTCACCCGGACAGCCTAGTAAATACTGGCTCTGGCCGCGGAAGCCTACGCTCTCACTAATTTTAGGACCTATTTTATTTTTTTCCTTAGCAAGGGTTTCCCCGGATGGGGAATGAAATGCGGATTTCCTGGGACGCAGTTAATTTTCCTTGCAAGCAAATCCGAATGTGGATGCAAAGAACACCTGTCTATGACTGGCGTAGTTGACAGGAGAAATGGAAGGAGGGGCGCTGTTCTGTGCGGAAAGGGAGAAACGAAAAGGATTGTGAATCGATCGCTCATGTGTCACCCGCCATCCACAGCAAATCCTACATATATACGGGTTGCCTCAGAAAAAAATTTAAAAACTTCTGTGGCAGGGGAAGAGGTGGAAAATAATAATATTTTTATAATAAACATTTGATGAAAAATTTCAAGCAACGAATGTCATACTTGCCCCTGGTTGTAAGACAACTTCTCATGTACTGAAATTTGACTTACACCTCCTCAATATTGTTTACAGCATCCCATATTAATCTCAATCGCCTCCCCAATATTAAAAATATTTTTCCTTAAAATCACTAGCACCCCTGGTTTGTTCGAAATTATAAACTTTACCGCGATCTTCTAATTTAGTCTCTGATATCATTCATAAAACAATTAAACAGCAACTTTTACCTGCGCCTCCCTTCAGCCCCAAACGTAACCGCTATTCTGCTACGAAGAACATCCTCAGACTTACCAAAAATTAAGAAACCATTCCCCCATGATGTCATAATATAATACTTCCCTTTTCCCATAAACCACTTTACCATCGAAAAAACGACAATACAAAACAATATAAAATTAATACAATAAATAAAAAGTTCAGGTGCCCAATTGTAGTAATCCGCAAATAGATAACAAATGTATGTCTCGTGTTGAAATGCGATGGTGTTAGTTATGAAACAAAGCACCAAGATCTTACAGTGATTTTGACTTAAGTAAACAGATCTCAGAATTTATAAAATGTCACTTATACCGTTCTGTTTTTCATCCATTCATTTGGCAGATTAACGAAATCTCCCCGTCTGCATTCGAACATGACCTGCAGAACAGGAGTGCAAGAGGGGTTGCCTAGCAATCAGGAAGAAATTGTACGTATAATACTTCGTTATTTGAAATTTCCCAACTTTCGTTCGTTGAATCCCTTTACGTGCCCTTTAAGTTCGTAACATTTATTTTCGCCCTATAAGTTCGTAACATTTGGAAAGGTTCGGACCATTAGGGAAACTGAAATTAGGGAGTGGGAAAACAGCACCGGTTAGCTTGAGCGGAGCCTAGACTGGAGAGAAATAAATAAGTCAATAAGCTAACAATATGTAAGTTAATCAGTAATTTTTTGTTAAGTTAGTAAACAGTTAAGAAATAAGTCATAAGTCGTAGTCAATTGGTAAGTAACAGGGCAATATAATAAATAAAATAAAACTGGCATAGTAATAAGCACATTAGGGGGGGAAGGGAAGGGGGGATCGAAATTGTAAGGGCAGAGGCGCTGGTGCGGACGATCTTCTGTGGCGCTGTTTGATTTCAGGTGCTGAGGAGGCCAAGCACTGCAAGGAGACGGCGGGACGCCCGCGCCAGAAAATAAATAGTTAAAATAAACGGATAGATTAGTATGTACTCGGCTTCTGACGGTAGGTTTTTCCCCCTTCAGGGGTTTTTTCCTGAGCCGTACCTTATGGTCTCTTTTCCGCGGCTGTGATGCGATGGAGAGACCATTTGGGGTGAATACCAGAATTCGAAAGATTAGAACGCGAAAGGATGTAGGTATTGTAATGGCTTAAAGGCCTTCGGCCTAGCCACATAGGATCAAGTAAGCCAAATTGTTTGTAATAATTACCTATTAAATAAAAAAATAATAAACATTTATTTTAAGATACATGCATAATCCGTTGCCCTAAGACAGTTGTTTTGACTATTTATAAAAAAATATCGTCACAAAACATCATATATTTATTATTGCTGTCCATGAAATTACCTCTGCAGTTGTGCATAAAAGAGGTTTAAAACGAAAAAATAAAAGTTTGCAGATAATGTAATGGGGTGAAAAGCATGCCTGGAATCTACAGCCCACGTTACTTCGCTACATAGTTCAAAGTCGTGATATCTATGAAACGATGCGTTCTCAGCCATTAAAACTGGGTTTTCGTATCCATAAAAGGGCACGTGTTATGATACTTATACTATAATTTTCACAATGAGATATTATAATTCATTTTCGAAAGTACTCCGACTTTGTAGCAAGGGTTGTTAAATTGTAGGACGTTGGGTACCATTTCAACTGTAGAAACAATATTGGCACTCGTTCAATTAGAAAACGAATATATTTTTTCTTGACTCAGTACATGGTCGCTATTCCGTCTAATCCCAAAGGTTTCATATTCCTAACATTGCAACTCTCAATAGTTAAGAAAATAATTCACAATTTCCCAGAACAATTTTTTTACAGGGGTTCCAGAAGTTTCACTAAACCAAAAGGCTAGTTTTTGTCTCATAAACAGTAGGTAATACGGTAATTTAAGTGCCACACTATTCTCTAAAAAAAACACTAATAAGTGTTCGAATCTGAAGACATTTTTGCAATTTTCGTAAACATAAAAAATTGTCACGTCTTTGTCACTACAAGAATGTGTGTTCATCGTTGACTTAAGTAATACCAGGTTAAGTAATACCAAGTTTGACTTTTCTAGTGGGGATGGCTATTAGTATAGTGTGCAGCGGATTTCATGATTTTTACAATAAAATGTTTGATTTACTTTGAATTTAAAATTAATTTTATTCCGATGATTTATAGTCATTTATTACGCCAGTCCAGTCAGTTAATAAAATGAATGACTTTCGTTCCCACACAAAATTAGTAAAATCTATCTTTTTGAATATGGTATGTTGTAACACGAAGCTCCATTAGCATCCCACCTCCAGCTTCGAGGGCGCCACTGAGTTAAATATTCAATTTTCGTTCTCTTCGTTACGGTGAATGAATTGGCACAAGAGTTTACTACCCACGTCGAGTTTTCTTCCAGTTAATACAAAGCAACCATTGTCGAAAGGTCATGCATCAAATAAACATTTGCGCGCGGGGCGCTGCCAACCGCCACACAATAAAACTGTGCCCTGGCTAGCGTCGAGAGCATACGTGGCTGTGATGAAACGCAAATATTTTTCCTAATTAAGCGAGTCGTGCTGATTAAGCACGCTACACAATGAAGCAGGCTGCTACTATCGCATATTTATTCTACGTCATTTGCTGCCTTCGTCACAGACAGCTGGAGAATCTCGCAAAGAGATGAGCAATTGTATGATTTCGATTTCACTTTGAGAATCAAAGAACGTCCTGAAAGAATTCCAAATGAATAAGAAAATAATGTTCTTTGGAACACACCAAATTCGACCCATGACAGAACGGTTATAACAATAATTGCATTTTAATGGTTCCAGCATTGTGGTAGATACTAATTTCCTTTTACAATTTCATTTTTATTGAAAAAAAAATCAAATACATTTATATACAATTTATATATTTTTATATCATACTTCCAATGAAAACTTTATATTTTTTCTTTAAATCTGACATTATTAAGAGGTTACGAAAAAATATATTTTCTAATATTATTAGATTTTGAATGAGATAATGAAAAATAAATGCTATGGAAAGAAATGTGGGCGTTTGACGAGATGCCAGTCCCCTTTTACACACAAAAAAAATCATTTTGTATTCACTGAACTTATGAACGAAATTTATAGAGAATTAAAGCAAATTATATGATTTTTTTATTTTCTTATATTCCACTTTCGTATATTAACGTGTTTTAAATATGTGAATACACGGTAATATGAATGAAAATAGCAACAAAACCATAACGAAAGTTCAATAAATCGGACACTCACATACAAACACTAACTTTTTAGGCATACTCACATTTATGAACAAAAATTAAATTAATTTTGGTTTGATTATTAACAACAGTTTATTACCACAATCTTCTGTACGGGGAGAAGCTTCCAGCTTTCCGCGCAAAACATTAAATGGAAAAACAGTCGCTCTCGTGCTCCGTCAAAACAATAAACAGTTGTAAGCTAAGGGCACTAGCTGCCTTCAAAATTTAATTTTCCAGGTTTCAGATAAACAATTTTCTTAACGCAATAACGATAACCATATTTCTTAGATTCGAATATTAATTTATATAAAGAGGAATTGGACTTAAACAGCCAGTGCTTAACACGTCAGCAACTTGGCTAGTTAACACTGAATAGGAAAGAAGGCAAAATAATGGC
The DNA here is from genome assembly GCA_038098605.1 of Gryllus longicercus. Classification (NCBI taxonomy): domain Eukaryota; kingdom Metazoa; phylum Arthropoda; class Insecta; order Orthoptera; family Gryllidae; genus Gryllus; species Gryllus longicercus. Next base: position 2,202,599 of record JAZDUA010000021.1, read on the forward strand.
ACCGGAGTTCCCATGAAAATCTTAACTGATTTAATATCTGCTCACGTGTCTCCGTCCAAATGAAAACGAATTCGCCCTGAGAGCTCTGGCTGTTTTCATACTGCTCTTAATTTTGTGTCTTTCTTTGTGCGATTAAGGAAAAAATTTCACGGAAATTAATTTTACTCGAGGTCTGTAACAAAGTGTCGGCTCTACACGATGTTGACAACACAGGTTGACGTTGACACCACTGTGTTATCAGCGAGTAGATAGAGAAGCGAGGATAGGCGTCACATTTCCTAGCAAACGTAATGCCAGTCTAAATAAAAAGGACCCCCCTGCTAAGAGATTTGAATGTCTTAACCCTTCTCTATATTTTGACATTTCAGGTATATTTTCGTTACTCAATAAAGGCAAACACCTTTAAATTTTCTTAAGAAAATTAATTTCCCTCTACAACTACTGATTTAGTAATTGGTAACAGAGTTAGCAGCTACCGAGTCTCAGCGAATAGAGAGAGAAAGAAGCAAAGATTACCGCTGGCTTTCCTCGCAAAATCCTAACTGGCAAAACATCCCCTCACGTGCCTCGTGTAAATAAAAACGAATCTGCCACTAAGAGCGGCCGGAGTTGCGGAAGCCGGGTTCTGCCAGACCAACACTGGCACACGTGCCGACCGACTTGCTCTCGTGGAGCTGTAGTGGTTTTTATTGCCCCTTACGAAAACTGCGAACATGGCTCTGGCCCAACGGTTTACTGCGTTAATCCGCACGAAAACGTAAAGTCGAAGGGTGGGGGAAGTGGAATGTTGGAGGAAGAAATAAAAGAGAGACGAAATGATAAAAGCATTGGGTGAGTGAGTGAGACGTCAACGGATAAGAGGAAATAATATCTGAATGTAAAAAACGTATGACGAAAAACGACGTAATGGAATATGTGTGAAGAGAACAGTACAAAACCAGGTGAAAACAAGCAGCCGTTGACAAGTAAAAACCTCAGCAAAATAATTTTCTAATGAAGTCCGAAAATACAACACCGCACACTCAATCATATACTACGCCCGCTTCGGTGAAATCACCAATTCCTAACAAATATCGATAGATAGAAATCAACTTATAATGGTATATTTCTACGAACAGTTGTGGGAAAACAGAATTTTGTGTATTAATTCCACAAATTATTTATTTTTTAAATTTAATTTCGATTAATTACATAATAATATTTAATAATATTAATAATAAGTTAAAATTAATAATTATGGAATTATTCATTAGAAAATATTTAAAAATTTAGTAAATTATCAGCAACAACTCTTTATAACAAACATACACAAAATCACAAGCAGAAGACTTTTTTGTGGTGGAAGTACACTATTGTAGTGAATCGATGCGGTGATGAGAGATAAGAGTACGGCAGAGAGCTAAAAGGAAGAGGGAGAGGCGGCAGAGGCACATGTAGGAATGGAAAGAACAGGTGGCGCGGGTAATGCAGGTTTTGTGGGAGAGGTGAGGAAGACACGCGAGAGGGACGTCGGGAAGGAAGGCGTCGAAGGTGAGAAGCAGAGGATGGGAAAAGGAAGATTAGAAATAGGAAAAAAGGAAGGTTGAGAAAGGGAAGTGAAGAACAGGGCGAAAAAATGGGGTAGGTTGGAAAAGTGTCGTAAATGCGATAAATGGGGGGGATACGGCAAAGAATGAGAGGGGCCGCTGAAGTGTCATGGGAGGAACAGGGGTCAGGTGGAAGCAGATGAGGGGAGCAGGAAAGAGGAGAACGGCAGGGCCAGCAAAAGTGGTGCGAGGCGGGGCGCGGTGAGGCCGTGGTGGGATGGAGGAAGAGCTGGGGAGGAGCAAGGCCGGAGGCAGGGTGGGGAGGGAAAAGAGGTGGGGTGGGGATGGTGAAGTGTGGGGACGTGAGGGATGGGGATGGGGATGGGTAAGGGAGCGGGAGGGATGAGAGAGCGGGGATGTGTTACGGCCGGGAATGTGTGAGGAAACGGGGATGTGTGAGGGATTAGGAGGAAAGACCGCGGAGGGAGGAGAGTTAGGGGCAGGCAGGGGAGGGGTGTTCGGGCCAGAAGGGGGATGATGCAATGAAGGTCGGGGAGGTTGGAATGGGTGTGACACGGTGAAGTGGGGCAGGGCATATATATCAGAGCGGGGCTGTGTCAGGGGTTAGGAGGGATGACTGGGGGAGGGGAGATTGTTAGGGACAGGGAGATGGTTAGGCGGAGAGCGGGGAGGGCTGGATAGGGGGCAGAGTGAGGTGCGGCAGGGCGGGGATGAGAGCCAAGCCCGGCACAGAGTACGGCGGGTGAGGTCGTGGTCGGGGCGCTCCCCGCCCCTCGCACAGCCGCCGGCGCCGATGGCGACGCGTGCACCTCATTGGAAGAGCTCCATTACCCTGATGAGCGTCACGCGGCCGGTGCGTCGCGCGCGCAGCGGGCCCGCGGGAATCGATACGCACGCGCCGCCCCCGTCCCGCCCCCGCCCCCGCCGCCGGCGACGATGCGGGGGTGGAGGCCACCGGCTGCGCTCAATCTGGCGGTGGTAGAAGAGCTTTAGTCATTAGCGCTGCCCCCGCCACCGCGCCCTCGCCACCTGCCAGCATCGCTCTCGCGTGTCCTGGGGCGGCGGCTCGACCCAGCCATCCACTACACTCGCGCTGGCAGGCGCTGTCAGGGCCTGCAGACTCCTCGACTTCCGAGTCCACTACCCAACGCGCGACGTCTATTGTTCATTGTGGCTCCGTAACCACGTCCACCACGCACTGTCAAGGGCCACAGCCAACACTGTCCCTTCGTTTCAATCCCCCAGCACATTCTTTCCGAGGCTGCGCCACATGCCCGTCATTTGTTGTCTTTTCTGGTTCATTCATTCTCTCGTCAGCATCATCCTTCGCCCGTCTGTTCCCTCACGGCTGATGTACGTAATGACCCAGCCCACCTTCGCTCACTTCCTCTGACCCTTGTGCCTGCGCCTGTTAAACATCCCCACTTTAGTCAACCTTCTTCGTCGCAGGTCAAGTCTTACCCCACTGGCGTCGCCGCTCCAGCACTGCAACTGTCGCCACTACTTTTAAGTCCACTACTGCAAACAACACTATCAGCACTGGCACAACCACCACTATAACTTGTACCAGTGCTATTATTGCAATTATTATTATTGCTATTATTAATGCAATTATCTCCACTCATGTGTGCCATCACAGCCTCTTTAGCTTCCCCCGTCCCCGCTGCCCCCAACGCAACCACCGATAATGCCGCCACCACCACTACCACCACCTCTGTCATCCCAGTCTCTCCTGTCGCCGCAGCTCTAACTTCTCCCATCACCGCCCCCCCCCCCCACCTCCGGCCTCCTAGCGTCCCGCCTCGCCGCCGCCTCGGGCGTCGCCGCTGTGGCCGGCGCCCGTCCTCGGCGCCGCCGCCAGGAGAGGCTCCGGTTTCCGGCGCGCGTGTCGTTATTGTTCCGCGTCCTCGCCGTCGGCGGCGGCGGCGCCGGCCGTCCCCTACGCGTCCTCTCGGCCCTCGCCCGCCGTCCGACACCGACCTCTGGCGTCCTCTACGCCCTGCCTCTCCGGCCTCCCGGGCGGAGAGCACTCCACGAACCACGTCAGGGGAACTATTGGTCGAGACACAAGACTTATATAAAGGACTTTCGAACTCGCGATGAAATCTTGTCTTCGAAAAGAAACCAGATTCGAAAACTGAAATTTTCCTGTTGTTATTTTCATTGAAATTCTACATTTTTCAAGTCTCTCATTCCTCTTCAGAGCTTTCAAGTGTTTTATATTTATATTTCTTAAACATAATAATGCCCAGGGTCCTCATTTGAGGACACGAACAATTCTGATGGAATTTTTAATTGCGGTTGCCTGAGGAGACATGCATAGTAAATAAAACATATAAAAGTACGTTTTTGAATTCCTTATTAGAAGATGTCGTTTATTCGCGATCGCCATGTGATATGATATTATGTACTATTTAGTCCTACAGTCCTGGCCAGCGCGTATGAATGACTTGCGTCGTTTTAATTGTTCTCCTAAAACCTTGCGTAACTGGTTTATTCCTGTTGTTAGTAATATTACAGTTGGCTATATGCCTTGGTAAGTAACGTTCAAGGGTATTCAGAAGCTATTTGAGACAGTTCAGTATTCTTCTTTGACCGTAGCTTTAAGAGAGTCAAAGTGTCGGATACTTTTAATACCTAAATACTCTGGACGCGTATTTACGATTTACAAAATGTGGTGGTTACAACGTTGTTGACCTTTCTTAGGAGACAATTTTGGCTTCGTACGTAATGTGCACGAATTTTCTGTGTCCATTGAAAACTTTCACATCTAATTCCTCCACGAAGATACATTTTTTCCATTGCTGAAACTGGTTTTTGTCCCAGGTGACAGCATCATGACAAACTGACAAGTCATATTGGGCGATTGCAATGTTGTTTTCATCATAAAACTAAAAACACAGGAAATTCTAGACATATTTCAGAGCAGCCAACTTAAACTTTCCCAAACAAAAGTATTTTACACTGTCCAGAATGTTCTTTGCAGGGTTCTTTCAAGAATTTGAAAATGTTGGCGTTTGTAAGGTTCTTGGGCACAGTCAGTCAAAGGCATAACAACAAATCATTGGAAATCGAATGAACATTTTGTAGATTGGATAATTATTAATGCACATAAAATCGCCTCAGGGTGTAACTTCTGTGACTTTAATTGAAGTAATCATTCGTTGTACAAAAGGCAAAGAAAAATTAATTAATCAACTTTTATCGGCGCCACGAGAATTGAGGATTGTTCAAACTCTAACAACCGCCAAATTATTCACTTTACAAAGCAGTCAATTAGTTATCTTTTATAAATCACCACGATCCTTTTTGGATTATAAAACACCTTCCAATAATTAGTTCTAATACTGACTTTTTTCTAAACAAAATATATCTGTAATACTTCTTAAAAATTTTAGGACGTTTCAGATACACGGACCAAGAGAAAGGGCCATTAGTATCTACTGAAAAACATTTTTCTGAAAATACAAAACCACAATGTACTTCGATGTAATTTGTAACAAGAGGTTTAAAACAATGATTATTACGTTTTCTCATTTATAAACTGCCACATGTTCAAATACACTTAGTAAATAATTAATTTTGCGTTATTCATTGCTTCAATATATCCTTTTAAAGGGCTTGAAAATTTTATATAGAATAAATAATTTATGTCAATAGCATTCTCTCTGTAGTGTATTAACATGTTTTATAGTACCATCATTTACGAAATGGAACAAACATCGTGGAGGTAGTCCTATGTAAAATATAAGTCGCTTAGCTACGCACGCAGGGTGGTCGTAAAATATAATATAGAAGCGCAGCCAGAAATATCTCAATAATGCATTGATTTAATTTTAATAGTGCAATAAATTCCACAAGCCATTATCTAAAACTACAAAAATTTTATAGGCAGGGCTGCATTCAGGAGAAACAAATCCGAATGAGGGTCCAGGTACTGTATAATCTCGTTAATCTCTGAACACGGAAATACATTCCGCCTGTGGTAATCCGGCCGTTTGCCCCGCCCACAAATTGAGCATAGACTCCCCCTAGGCTTATCCACTCTTAGCAGGGGAGGCGGATTGAGCCCAGCGGCGTTTGAGCGTCCTCCGCGCCGCTCCCCTCGCTAATGAACGGCGCAGCCCCGCAGCCGCGCCGCGCCGCGACCGGAGCTCCGCCGGCGGCAGAGGCACCTGCGACCTGGCAATGAGAACGCCGCCGCGCCGCGCCCCGCCCCGCCGCGGTTCCAGCCCCGCGCGGCACGCCCCCTCCCCACCCTGCAATTCCACTTCCTCACCGACTCTGCTACGCTCCACTTCCGCACCTCCCCGCCACTCTGTTCTCCATTCGCCCTGTTTTACCCTGCCTGTCCCTACTCTGCCTACCCCGCGCCAGCCTGCCTCGCTCCGTGCTGCTACGCTCCGCCCTTCCCCGCTCCTCCATACCCTGTCTCGCCCTTCTCACCTCGCCCCATTCTTCCCCGCCCCACCCCTCCCAGCCTAGCCCAGCCCAGCCCTTCTCTGCCCCGCCTAGCTCCGCTCCGCTCGGCCCCGCCCTTCCTCGTTTCGCCCATTCCCGTTCCTACCTGCCCTGCATCGTCTTGCTCGGAATCGCCCTGCTCCGGCCGGTCCCGCTCCGCCCGCCTCTCTCCGACTCTCTTCGTTACGTCCCAGCCCATCACCAAACCCACTCCTCATGCTTTAGTTTCACACCACGTCCAGCCGCAGCGCACTTCTTCAGCCAACACCGCCGCCGCCACTCCCCCATCCTCCCCGGTAGCCTCAAGATATCCAGTCAAATATTTCCCACTCATCCGAATGCCGCGAAGGAGCCCTCACCAAATAATTGTGTTAAAGAAATGTTAAAGAATGTATTTTAGTTTTATTTCAATCTAAAACTGCTAAACGTTGATACGAAATCAAGCGTTATTTTATCGCTTTCGAGATTCGTTGTAATGAATAGTCAGAAAAACTTGCAAAACTTCAGATCACCATTAATCAGTTTATCTGCCCACATGAATTCTGATATTTGGCACTACCAACGATATTCCTCACATTTAAAGCGGTAACAAACACAATCCGGTGACTGGTTCACTCTCCCCCTCCCCAATGCCTCAGACTTCCCAATATAGTGTGGAGAATGCGTACCGCGTCATAACCGGAGACTGGGGAAGCGGGTTGGACGGGTGAGGAAGGAAGTAACGGCAGTACAGTAGCAATGCGCGAGGTAGTTGGGGGCGGGGAGAGTTGAAATAGTTGCACGGTCGGGCGGTAGGAGGGCAAGTAGAGTTGCCACTGCAGAGTAGAAGCGGACGAGGGAGAGGCAGAGAGGAACATGTGGATCGGGAAGAGCCGGGTTGGCGCGGGAGGGGATGAGAGCGAGTTAAAAGAGGGACGGAGCCTCACCAGGGTCGGAACGGGTCGGAACGGGTCGGAAGGGGCGGAAGGGGCGGAAGGGGCGGAAGGGGCGGAACGAGGCCAAACGGGGTAGAACGGAGAGAAAAGCGGCGGAACGGAGCGAAGCGACGCGAGGCGGATTGAGGAGGAATGGAGCGGATCAGGGCTGAACGGAGAGGAACACTGCGAAACGGAGCGCAACGGGGCGGAACGAGGAGGAACGGGGCGAAACGGATCGGAACAGAGCGAAACGGCGGAACAGAGCGGTACGGAACGAAGCGGTAAGGGGCCGATCTGCGCGGAACAAGGCGAAACGGAGCGAAACGAGGCAGAATGGGACGGATCGGAGCGGATCAGGGCGGAACAGAGCCGATCACGCAGAGCGAATCATGTAGAACAGGGCGGAAATGAGCGGAACAGAGCCGAACGGGGCGGAACGGAGCGGCACATGGCGAAACGGGTCGGTACGAGGCGGAACAGGTCGGAACGAGGCGGAACGGGTTAGAACGAGGCGGAACTGGTCGGAACGGTTCGGAACGAGGCGGAACGGGTCGGAACGACGCGGAACGGGTCGGGACGAGGCAAACGGAACGGACGGGAGCGGAGTGGAACGATGCGGAACAGAGCGGAACGGATCGGAACGAGGCGGAACGAAGCGGAACGGGACGGAAAGAAGTAGGTGTGTGCATGGGAATTGCACGGAGAGAGGCCTGGGTAATTTAACTGCGTCAATCATGCCCTCTTTTATTAGACAGTGCCAAGCGTCACAAGTTATTTTAGGCCTTACACGTGAAATATTCACGGCGATAAAATTCCCCACGTTACCTTTAAGACCTTAATCACTGCGAAATTTTCTTCCAGCTTCGTCGATTTTTCAACTGCATTTAAAATTGTTTTCCTAAATCATTAATATTTTTTTCAAATTTGTCGCAACATTTTTCTTGAAACAGAAACGTTTTCTATAAACTGTGCGTATTAATTCAACATTGGAGACGGCTATGTAATATTAGCTTATCGCTTGCATTAAGAATGCGTTTTGTGAAATATATAGAATACTTCCACGAAGTACACATATTTTTTCCTTAAATTATGTAAACAAATAGAAGTAAGATTTTAATTGCAACAACTCTCTATTTTTTCTCAACCGCTCACAAGTATACCAAAATTTGCAAATTTTGTTTTTCAAATCTTTTAAGAATGATGATGCAAAAACATGTCCACACGCATGCATGCATACAAGCATACTTAAATACACACATACATAACATACAAGTATGCATACATAATACATTTATGCATGTATATGTGATATAGATAGATTCGAAAATCTGTTATTATAAAAATATATCAAATCGCTAAATTTTGCACAATTAAGTGTACAAAAAAGAGCATCGTGAGAAAATGAAAATAATTATTTCAATTTTACGTTTTTAGAGATATTAAAAAATGAAATTGTTTTCAAAATTCACTTAATGTTTGAAGAAAAATTGTCAATAAATGTTCAATTGCAACGACGATGCTTATACAAATATATCAAATAACGAATTTTTTAAACGCAATGGATATGTGAAAACATTGTAAATGAAATTGACAAATAATTATTACGTTTTTAGGGAGATAAAAAAACTATTAACTTTTAAAATTTCAATTAATATTCGAATGACCATGCCGTAAATGTGAAGGATTTTTCTGGAAGTTTTGTATTCGCCTCCTATCAGAGACAACCCTCTCTCTGCTCTTTCCCGAGGACCAAATGGTGCTGTAGACGTGAAATAGGTCTCCAGGCGATAGGTCCGTAAAGCCAGATGGGTCGTCTGAAGAGAAAAGCGCGGTGATGAGCCAGTATATCGAATGGGAATGAGAAAAAAAAAGAGTTTCGTTGGCGTCAGCGAACAGAGACGAACCCAATGATGTCGACGATGGCTATTCAGGTCGTAACGAGAGCAATATGGAGATTTCTCGTGGAGATAGGATGGTGGTAGACAAGGGCCGGAATTCAAGAAATATAGGATAGCAGTATATTTAAATGTTTTTCAACATTATGAAGGTATTAAAAAAACAATTATAAATGAAATATTATAAATTGTAGCTAAAATTAGTTATTACTCTAGATTTGATCTAAAGCATCGATAGGTTCCGTTTTCACGTGGCCAATTGTAATTTAGAGCAAACTGGGTAGAAATGGTTGAAAGATCTTCCTGTGGTTAATTTCGCATCCTTAATTACATTTCTAATGGCTTCAGTAATAATGTGGTATTTTAATATTTTTGTATCGATTTTAGGAAACTTAGACAAATGTATTACATTTTAATTGTTTATAAGAAAAGTAGAACGAGGAAGTATTTATCAGCTGAAAACTTCTTGATTTGGGGAGATTTTATAAACGACTCGAGTACGAACCGCAGCTAACTTAAGACGGTTGAAGCGAATATTTAAAAAGGTGCAATGTTGTAACTTGATACAGGGAAAGTACTCAACAGCGAAGTGAAAGACTAATGGAGAAAGCAACAGAAATGAATGATAGTTGATGGTAGATAATGTAAGAAGGTTGGATAGAAGCCTGAAAAAATGGCTGTGGAGTTTGAAAATCAGATGGCACGTCGTGTCCAACAAAGGATTTAAAAAACCACATCCACCCTCAAAGAAGGCTTGCAAGCTGCGCTTGGACCGGTAGTAAATCTGCAGCTGCCTCATTGCTTCCACAGTGGAGCAACGAGAGATCAATGCGGCGGCGACTTATTAACATCAGGAGAATGTAGGCTTGCAAGTCTCGCTTGAGGGTGGATGGGCACATTGTTTACACAGTAGAACAACAATACGGCAGCAACATGTTTTCGTACAATCGACAGATGCTTGCAAGGCTGTTCACTTGAGATTGAAACAACGTGCGGGAACTATGCAGCAGCGACATATTTACATCCGGGAAATGCTAAGTTACAATTCTCGCTTGAGAGTGGACGGGGGAACATTGTTTCCACAGTAGAACAACAACACAGCGGTGGCCTATTTACGTACAACTGACATTATAGGCTTGAAGGGCTTGGTCGAGAGTGGAACAATGTTTGTGATCTATGCAGCGGAGACATATTGTGGCGTCACCAATTAATTAATATAATTTTATTGTGGCATCGCCAATAACAAATAATTTCCACATCTGGAAATAGCTCGCGTCGAGAAAGAAGTGGGTCAAGGGACGCTGCCTTCGCCGCGACGGTTCCTTTCGTCACGCAGCGGGGCCCGCCCCGACCGCACTCAGCCTCCTTTTCAGAGGCGGACCGTTTATTGCCCCCCTCATAAATAGACATAATGTCCCTGGCCGGAGCCCAGTAGGACAATGCACACCCTCGCGCCCCTCTTTCGCCAGCGACCCGGGAATGCCGCCGCCCCGAAGGAGTTCGCACAGAAGACACATTTACAACACGTAGTGATCGAAACCTTTCTCGGCCATCAACCGATCCCCTTCCAAACAAAGCCCGCCCCAGCATCCGTTTTGGCACGCGCCTGGACTCGGCACCCGAATTCCCGCAGGGGCTGTTCACAAACTAAATACAGTAGGCTGTCGATTAGCCCATGCCGACCGTCGAGGATCCGTGAAATGCGCTTCTGCATGCGCACGTGTCCAGACAGCTGCGAGCAGCTCCTGGAACAACTGACAAAGGGAAGCGAGCGAGAGAGAGAAGCCGGTGTCAGACAGAGAACAACCTACGGAAAAATACGGGAAAATTGCCACATGATTGGTTAATCAGAATTCTGCGACGCAGCCACCCTCAGCCAATGGGAAGCCTCGCCATGAGGGAAGGGAGAAATTCAGAGCTAGGAACATTTTGGGAAGGGGAAAGGAATTCTTTTAAAAACGAGATGCAGAGAGAAAACAGGACTTTGGTAATCGGAGCAGACGGGGGAGGAACTCTCCCAGAGACAGTTCTTGTAATCGGAGCGCGACGGGGGAGGAACACTCCCAGAGAGTAGAAGTACGGGATACTTCTTAGCGACTTCCTGTTACTCCGAGATACTTCTATGATACTTCGAGAGAATTCCAAGATACTTCTTGGTTGTTAAATTCGCTTGATTACTCAGTTACTTACGATCGGGACGCGAGTTTGGGAAAGACTTTCCCAGAATCGAATTAGTTAGGACGCAACTAGTGGACTTGTCGCGGAGGAGACTCGGGCGGGAGACTACTGGATCCCGCGCCGTTTCCGCATCGGCCCGCCAGCCTTTGCCGCCTCCCGTGTCGGGCCGATTGACAGCCCACCGCGTTACGTCAACGCCCGTGGCCACTCGCCCCCACTGAGCCTGCTCGAGCCGGCGACCTGGAATTGCCGCTGCCTGCCGAGAGGAGACGCGCCGCAGAAGGTCAGCGACCCGGGACTGCCGCCGCCTCTGCTTCGAGGCCGCAGCTCGGCCCACCCACGGAGACAACGCAGCCACTGGTGAAAAAATACGAGACGAAGCCGTCTCACAGAACAATCGTAACGGCGAGAAATTGCAAGTGGCCGCGCTCAGGCCCTGCAGACCTTAAATGATGAATAGCACTCTTCATCAAAGAGACAGCCTAATATGTTAGCCTTAAGGGAATTAACAACTAGTAATTAAGATAACCAGTTCACAGAGTAGATTTAGTAAAAAAACTTACGTCGCCCTTTGCGACATGTAACTTCCCTGGCAGCTTTTGGTGCCAGGAATAAACTGTTATTCGTTACAAATGACTCTGTGCTAATTCATTACCTCCCAACTCTTCCATCCAGTCACATTTCAGGAGCTGAACCTGGCGCCCTCCCCCGCTCACACTAGGTTGGTTTACAATATTTACATTCGGGAGATGTTAAGATACAATTATTGTTTTCACAGTGGAGCAACAATACGGCGGCAACACATTTAGATGCAACTGAGGTGCCAGACTTGCAAGGCTCGCTTGAGAGTGTAACAATGAGAGGTAACGACGCAGCGGTCACATAATCCGGGAGATGCTACTATGCCATTCTAGACTGAATTCGGATGGGGGGCATTGTTTCCACATTGGAACAACAATACGGAGGGAACGCATTTACGTACAACGGACATGCCAGGCTTGCAAGGCATGGGAGTGCAGGATGCGCTTAGCAGGGGGCGGGGTTCAACATAAGGTTCCAGAGAAGTTGCAACCCAGTGTTAGCAGCAGCAATGGAGGTTCCGCTAGCGGCATGGGGGCGGACGACGCATTAGCTCTGGAAATGGACCTTTCGCCAGGAAGAATGCGCGAGCGCCGACCCGTCGTGTGCGTCGTGCCGATAGCTCGTTACGGCCGTAGAGGTTTCCTGTGTCGGCAGCCGGCTCTGCTCGCCGCACCGCGCCCCTCCACGCCACTCGCGTGCAGTTCCGAGTCCGCAAAGTGCCCTGCGACGGTAAATGCCTCGCTTCCAGCCGACTCGCCCACTTTTCGCGCTAAGGTCTGCAGTATTGAGTGTAATGTTACGTATCAGCAACCAGAACCAAGCAGTGTCGATGTTTATGAACTAAAAAAAAATAAGGAAAAAATAAAAATAAATTATTTGAATGGAACCTCAATAGACTCGAATTCTCCGATATCGAATTCTCCGAATTCTCCGATTGATTGAACGCCATTTCACTTTCACAATAATAAGAGAAAACCTTGTGAACCCCAGCTGACATTTTCATTAGCCGAACTATTCAATAAATTGTTTGCATTTCTCTTCAGATTCGATATGAATGGTATAAGTGACCTTTCATAAATTCAGAGAAATCTGTTTATTTAAGTCAATATTACTGTACAGTTGTGGTGTTTTGTTTCATCATTAAACCACGGCATTTGAATTGTTCATTAAAACCACGAAGATACATTACCACTAAAATATAGTCTAAAATAAACACCTTTCTCAGAATTTATAAAATGTCACTTATACAGTTATGATTCATATTTTGTATCAATAATTGTGCTGAATAAAGTTTATAATAATTGTGTAAAGTTGGTTTTAACTAAGTTACAACTTCGCAACTTTTATTCCGTTGAAGAATCCGTTTTACTGATATCATATTGTTGAACACAATTTGTCCTATCTCCACTGGCCAAAAATCTGCCCTAACTGCGTCATCCTCAAGTTATTAATTGGACAATCAGTCTCACGAATTGCAAGAGGAAAAATGGGAAAAAAATTATGCAAAATATCAATATATTGCGGTTCGAGTTACGAAGAGTCATAAAATATGTTCGAATTTAATATTTTTTTTAACTTTCTGGGGGGACAAATTAAAGAGAAAACTACAAGGTACGAGATTGTCACGGTAATAGATAATGTGTAATGATTTTGAGTTGTTGGAGACATACAAATAAATGAATTTTGCAAAACATTCTGCCAATAGTTACATTTACAACGAGAGCGTGGCACATCTGTCTCATACCCTTCTTACTTCGACGAAGGAAGGACAAAATGAAGGTGCCTTCGACGAAGAAAGAAGGCGGTAATTACAATTTGATTTAATTTGAGAAAGTCAGTAGGAGCCGCGGGCAGGTACAATATGCTTTCAGTACACTTTAACCCTGTTCAAGGAATAATATTAGGAAACGGATCTCCTGAAGCATTATTCTGACGGATCCACTTTTATCTCAAAATTCGAAACAGGCTACAGCAGAATTTGAGATACCAAAAAATTATATATATATTGTGACATACCTGGTGGTGCCGGGTATCTTCACTGCAATACAACACTAAGAGAGGGTATCTTTTACGTGAATGGGTCCCTGGGTAAGTTGGTGCAACGTTGGGGTGGTTAATCATAAATTGAAATACAATTATAAACAAGATTTATTTTAAATCAAATTTGTTATTTACATAATCAGACAACGTTTTTTACACTCTGCCTTGGTACCAAGATTAAGAGTGAAATGCATTTCTCATACCTTCGGGGCCCCGAACGAATACCTATGATGTCCGTAGAACCGCTCGTGCCGACAGGATTGTCGACCCCTGCTACTGCTGCGGGCCGTCAGCGTCGGCTGGCGTGGTAATCGCCCACGGCTGATGCTCCAGCAATTCTTCCCCGATCAGGATCTTGACACCTCGGCTTCGCACCTTCCTCGAATCACTGTCCGTCAGTGGGTTTAATTACACAACCCGCGCCTACTCTGTACACTGGTCACAGTTCTGTACCGCGCAATTTCAAGAATGTTTCCACCGCGCCAACTAATAAGAACAACATCAATTATTCTACCAACACTAATCTTTCATTATACTGATACTTCTAATGTTCTATTTACACGTCAATTACTTTGCGGTTCCTAATAGCACATAAATACGTCGCAATGTTATATGCGTCCATACACCGGCGGAGAACTCTCGCCGCACGTCCGCACTCGTCGCCGCTCTGCTAACGTCTCTCTCGTCAGCGCTCTGCCCACGGCTCTCGTCCGCGATTCTCGTAACGAACTTTTGCACGTGCGCGCTGCCCCGTTCCAACCGAAATTCACACGCTGGTCTCCCCGGCGGGGGCACCGTCGGCGGTGGCCGCGGTCGCTCGCCGGCCTCGGCGAGCCGCGCTCGGCGCGCGCACTGCACAGTCCAGACTAGCAATTGAATTCTTACACTAATGATTTAATTAGTGTAATGAAACACATATTCTAGGTTTCATCACCCCCCCTTTCTTTTTTTGAATTTTTTTCGCTTCTGGAAAAATTCACACTAGTAACATCGTCACTGCCGATGGTTGCACTCTCTCGCATATTGCTAAAAGCCCTATATACACTTATAACCTAAAATCGAATTAACATGTGATTACTTATTATTAACCCTAACATTACACTTATTTACACTTCACTATTTTCCATCCATGTTGAACCAGGTTTCCGATTTGAAGCTTGTAATGTCCTACTATGTCTTGTCTCTTGTGCGACAGTTCATCCCCATTTTGCTGACAGTGATTTACTAACTCACAGTTGTAGGACATAGCTTCCAGCGTGTTGAATACATCTTGATAAGTATCATCCCATTTCCAGCTACGACCTCTTCTACGTTTGTACCAATGGTTGACCATACCATCACTCTTCCCTCGCCCCTGACTTCGCTCCATTCTTAACCTGCCTACATCTCCTTCATTCCCATACTTTGGGGCATCTGCAACGGTGAATTCGTACCCCTCCAATATCTTCAAACCCTTTCCTAAATCGGTATGATCTGCTCTGACCAGTATGCTCTGCACGGTGACAGGATACTGTCGCGTTGACATGCAAATGATTCCTTGATATTTTATAGGAGCAAATAATGTGTTTGGCTCCATAACGCTCTTCGTTCTGTATTCACTACGACTTCCCGTGATGTAGTTGTAATGGCTATTCCTCTGGTCGCTCTTGATGTTTATTTGGGTTTCTTCATTCCACTTTCGTACAGAAATCTTGTTTTCAAATTCCTTCAAAAATTTCGGAAATATACCAAAATTCTCTGCCCATGTCCTGGCGTTCTCTTCTAAAATTAGGTGTGATAACTGGATCTTGTATCCTTCCAATATGTTGTTTGATGCTAGGTGCCGTTCTTCTGCTCGCAGAACTACCTTAGGGTTTTCCGCCCCATCTCCCAGAGATTTCATCGACTTTGGAGGCATAATTGGTGTCACCCCACACTTGACACTTGGCGACATTTTCCCGTCTTCTTCCTGTTTAAACTCTTCTTGTACTCTTTTCTCTTCGCACCCTTGTATATTTTCCACGATTTCTTCTTCTATTATACGCTCCATTTCTTCTATTTTCATTTCCACTTCTTCCATTATTAACTTCAATTCTTCCGTTTTCGCTTTCACTTTATAAACATCCTCCTCGGCCTCGATTTGGACCTCCACCGTTTTGCCCTCCGCTGTCTTGACTTCTTCATGGATTTGGTTCGTCATCCCCTCGTTTCTATCTGCTACCGCTACCCTAGCATCTACTTGATGGCATGATTGAAATCTTAGCACCTCATCTTTCCTATCCAGTTCCTCCGCTTTCCCATACGGTTTTTCGCATATTTCGATGAGCTTCCTATTCCGTTCTTCTGTGATTCTTCCCATTTCTTCTGCCGGCTTCTTAATCTGTTCTTCAACCACCTTCCCGTTCTGTTCTGCTATTAGTTTTCTATTCCGTTCCTCCGCCTTCCTATTCTGCTCCTCCTCGGATCTTTTCTGTTTACCTAATTCTTTGCTCTGTTCTTCCGCAAACTTCTCAATCTGCTTCTCCGTTTGCTGCCTCAGCTGTTCTTCTAATGAATCTTTTGCCATTACGCCCGTACACGCTTCGTACTCTTCGTCCATCCCCAAGTCAAATCCTACCGCCTGGCTCCCCAGTTCTACCACCTGCCGTTCTAGATCTATATTTACTCTGTGATCGACCAGAAAATCCATCCCTATGATTACCGAATACAATAATTTTTTGACTACCAGGGCCACCATCTCGTATACTTGGTTGCCAATCCTGGCTTGAAACATGATTTGTTTTGTGATGGGGCTTGACTTCTTCTGAGTTGCCCCAATCACATACGCCCTATTCATAGGCAAACACATTACTTCTTTTCCTGTTGCTTTTAACTCCTCATACATTTCTTCTGATACTACTGTAGTCGTGCACCCTGTATCCACTAAAGCTTCTTTAATTATACCTTCACATTCTATCGATATCGTGGGACATTTCCTGATTCTGACCGCTGAGTTCTTACATCTCCGCCACGGTTGGGTATCGTAGGTTACCGGCTGCATAGCGTTTATGGAGACCGCGTTTACGTCATCGATTTCCGCGTCCGCAATGGGGCCACCTATCACCGCGGACTCTATTAGTTTAAATAGTGTCCTTGATCACTACTTGTGCTAGGCTGTGCTAATCGGTCGGGTGCATTCCCGCCCCCGCCTCGCGTCTCCGTATGGTTTGAATTAGATCTGTTCCAGTCCGGTCTCTGGTTCCCCGGCTCTGGTCTCCATCCGTCTCCCCCTCTTCCGCGTTGGTTTCTCTGGTAATCGTTGCTCCTATCATTCCCTTGCCCCTGGTTACGTTCCGATCTAACCATATTAACATTCCCTTCATTTCTGTTCTTTGGTACGCCTGCAAATGTCAAGTCGTACCC
Source organism: Gryllus longicercus (assembly GCA_038098605.1). Taxonomy (NCBI): domain Eukaryota; kingdom Metazoa; phylum Arthropoda; class Insecta; order Orthoptera; family Gryllidae; genus Gryllus; species Gryllus longicercus. The sequence goes on from JAZDUA010000021.1 coordinate 2,219,600, forward strand.
TCCTAACACATTCTGGAATCTTTCCAGGTCGGTGTGCTGCACACTACGTAAAAGATTCTGCACCGTAACTGGGAACTGTCTTGTCAGTACACATATTATTTCCTGATCGCTCATCGGTGGGGATAGCGTTTTGTATTCCATAATACGCCTTGTTGCGTATTCCCGCAAACTTCCCATTGACTGGTTGTAATGATTATTCATTAAGCTGATTTTAAAATTAATTTGGATTTCCTCATTCCAATACCGCTCAAGAAATCGATCTTTAAATGCCTTTACTGATTCAGGAAACTTATCAAATGTATCGGCCCATATCCTTGCGTTGCCTTCTAACATTAAATATAATAATTGTATTTTACACCTTTCCGAAGTATTGATAACATCTAGATGTCGTTCTGCTGCCTTCATAAATATACATGGATTTTCTTTCCCGTCTCCTGAAAATTTTAGTGATCTTGGAGGGGTAAATGGTACCGTCCCGCTTGCTGCAATTGGGGATGCCTTGCATTCTTTTATTTGTTCAATCTCTGTTCGTAGTAACACAACCTTCTCTTCACATTCCCGCTTATTCTCCTGCATTTCTTCCTTGACTACCGATTGTATCCTCTCAATTTTCTCGTCCTGCTTAGCGGTTTTAGCATCTAGTTGTTGGAATAACTTATTCTTCAAATCCCCCCCCAGACTACTTACTTGGAATTCTAACTCCTTTTTCTGTTTCCCTAATTCTTCGGCAGTCCATTGCTCATGACTTTCTACCCGCTCCGTGATTTTAGTCATCTCATTCTTCGTTAACTCAATTTGTTCTTCGGCGCGTCCTATTCGCCCCCCTATTGCATCTAATTTTCTATTCTGTTCTTCTGCCAGCTTCCCAATCTGTTCCTCTACTTTCCTATTCAGTTCTTCAGCTAACCTCCTGTTCTGCTCCTCTGTAAATATTTTCTGCTCCTCAGCTGACTTCCTAATCTGCTCCACTGTGAATGTTTTCTGTTCATCCAGTTTCCTATTCTGTTCCTTCTGTCCTTCCAATATCTTCTTATTCTGTTCGTCTACCTTCCTACTTCGTTCTTCTGCTTTGCTCTGTCCCTCCAATATCTTCCCATTCAGTTGTTCGAACATCTTCATCATCATCTGCATAGCGCCTGAATTAACATCTTCTCCACCTCCCTGATTTAAATTTCCTGCCGCTTGGTTCATCGGCGTCGACGTAATTTTCACTCTTCTATCAAAGCCTTCCCCCGACGTTTCATCCAATCTGCTTCCCATTCCACTATCCCTGCTCTCTGATAATGTACTGCTACCAATTCCTTCATCTATCTCTCTTACCTGCTCCGCCTTCCCCTCCGAATTCAATACTACGTTTTGCTCCTCCATCTTAGTACTTTTACCCTCACGTTCGTCCCCAACTACTTCAAACTGTTCACCCGATCTTTCCATTTACCTCTCTTGACAACAATATAACAGTTGTCCTATTAAATTACGATGCCCGCCACGGCACTATATACTCTTCGTGAATGGATTAATTCACTCCTATTTCAATTGCTAATTAATGACGAACAACCCTCACTCACCACCAAAAAACACGATAACACTAGGTCAGTGGCCATATAAATCTCCGCTCACCCACCAATGCATAAACATACTCCTTACAACACATATATTATTACCATTTACACATATACACTGCTAATAAACTCATTAACACTATTACATAAATGCTTTCAGATTATAGTAAATCCCTTATTAATTGAAATTACTTTTCAATACACTTATTGCTATATTATGTACATAATCATCATTCACATTTACATGTCATATCTCCTCCCTGAATTTTCCTCAATAATATCATATAGATATTCACAACAAACATTCACACTGCTGGTATATATTTCCCAACCTGGTATCTTTTCTAATAAATTCCCCACACTTTACCATCACCAATAGATAATGCACTACTGAGTGAATGTTCCCAGCAAAAAAACAATTTTGTGCATAATTTGTACAACACTATTAACCACCTTTATATTCTCATAATAATTATTACTACTTCCCCATTTCTTTGATTTCCATGTTATAAAAAATTGCCAAGCAGTTCAAATATTATTAATATGTCTTACAAAACTTGGAATTCTATTACATTATATTATTTGTAACATGTACGTGTATAGCCTTCATAACCTCAGTAACTACAATATTAACTATATATTGGATGCTCACAAATAATTGCCTATGTCAGCCCGCAATTAATTACGCAACAACATTTTTGTAATTATCAACATTTCATTATGCTTACTTGACTTGTGCATGTTTTTGCTAACACATGTATTGTTATTTTTTTTTGTACTCTATAATAATACACTTTGCACTGCCTGCTTCTCATCTCTACCCTGCATTACTATACATCAATTACATGCACATTATTTTCCAACATTTCACCAACTTTCCTAAGGCCGCATTTCTTAACTATACGTTTTCCACTTGTTCGGGCGCCAGCTGTGACATACCTGGTGGTGCCGGGTATCTTCACTGCAATACAACACTAAGAGAGGGTATCTTTTACGTGAATGGGTCCCTGGGTAAGTTGGTGCAACGTTGGGGTGGTTAATCATAAATTGAAATACAATTATAAACAAGATTTATTTTAAATCAAATTTGTTATTTACATAATCAGACAACGTTTTTTACACTCTGCCTTGGTACCAAGATTAAGAGTGAAATGCATTTCTCATACCTTCGGGGCCCCGAACGAATACCTATGATGTCCGTAGAACCGCTCGTGCCGACAGGATTGTCGACCCCTGCTACTGCTGCGGGCCGTCAGCGTCGGCTGGCGTGGTAATCGCCCACGGCTGATGCTCCAGCAATTCTTCCCCGATCAGGATCTTGACACCTCGGCTTCGCACCTTCCTCGAATCACTGTCCGTCAGTGGGTTTAATTACACAACCCGCGCCTACTCTGTACACTGGTCACAGTTCTGTACCGCGCAATTTCAAGAATGTTTCCACCGCGCCAACTAATAAGAACAACATCAATTATTCTACCAACACTAATCTTTCATTATACTGATACTTCTAATGTTCTATTTACACGTCAATTACTTTGCGGTTCCTAATAGCACATAAATACGTCGCAATGTTATATGCGTCCATACACCGGCGGAGAACTCTCGCCGCACGTCCGCACTCGTCGCCGCTCTGCTAACGTCTCTCTCGTCAGCGCTCTGCCCACGGCTCTCGTCCGCGATTCTCGTAACGAACTTTTGCACGTGCGCGCTGCCCCGTTCCAACCGAAATTCACACGCTGGTCTCCCCGGCGGGGGCACCGTCGGCGGTGGCCGCGGTCGCTCGCCGGCCTCGGCGAGCCGCGCTCGGCGCGCGCACTGCACAGTCCAGACTAGCAATTGAATTCTTACACTAATGATTTAATTAGTGTAATGAAACACATATTCTAGGTTTCAATATATATATATATATATATATATATATATATATATATATATATATATATATATATATAAGAATTCGAGATATTGAGAAAGAATTAAACTGCGAGTTACCGGTAAATTATGGAGATAGACGATTCGAGATACCAAGATAACCGAATTATCAAGACCCAAATCGCAGAGGATCTATAATATTCAACAAGAGAATAATCGTGGACTCGGCTTCTCAGTAACGCCGAATAGCGCCATCCCCGCCGGGGCAAGACTCATCAAGAGGGCCTGCAGACCAGTGCTGTTCACCTCCCGCTTCCCAGAACGTGCAGTTCAAAGCCCGCGGTGGGCTATTTCGGGGGCGACGAACGCCCATTTTGCCCATTTCGGCGGCGAGCGGGCGGGCGGAACGGGGCAGACGGGAGTCGGGGCGGGGCGCCCTCCGTGGCAATTAGGGCGTGGGTTGGTGGGGGGGGGGGGTTCCGGCGCGAAGCGAGGGCGTGAGGGCGCGGCGCGTGCGATTGGATGGCTCCGTAGCATGCGACAGGCGCATGCGAGAGATTGGCTCTGCGCCCCCCACGCGCCGCGCCGCAACTCTGCGAGCGCGGGGTGGCGATGAGGCGACGACGAGCCGCTTGGTCTCCACGCTCCGTCTGCCCCATACTTTCTCAGAAGACTCAACGACGCTTCATTCCCTAAAGGACAATATTACTTACAAAATATGTTCGTTAGTTACTGTGTCACATTCTGAGCACATTGTCATATGTAGTAACTACTAGAGGAGTACGTGATTCGTTAGCTTCCGAGAAAATTGAACGTGATACAAAATACCCCTTTCTTTGGAATCATCTAGACAGAACAAATGGTCTGATGAATTTGCTATCCAGTTGTCATAACTTGCTGTCAGGGCGTGTGACATTCATTATTTCATTCTGAAATCGGGCATTCCCTGTTGTTTAGTTCTGGAAATGCAGTTTATTGAGGTGAACGTCTCCAATTGCCCGTCGTCCGACCGATCTCCATTTTCGCTGCCTCGGGCGCCGCTTCCACTGTGTCCTCGTGCCCCCGACCTCAGAGAGGCACTGCCGGGCGTCTGGTTGAGCCCCTTGACGGCGAGCTCGCGTCGCCCAAAGAGCGCCCTCGCGGTGAACCCGCCCGGCAGAGCGGAGCACTCGCGGCACGGAGCTGCGGAGGGGCGGGGCTGGGTGAGGAGAAGAGGCGATGGGATATGCAGCGCGAGGAGAGGGGAGTGGAGATGATAGGGATGGGGTGCAGAGAAGCGAAGATGGGATGGCGAGGCGAAGAGAAGCGGAGAGGTGACGTACGGGGAGGGGAAAAGTGGAGGACGATCGGAGACGAGAGGGAGGAGCAGACCGAGGATGATCGGGAACGAGGGGAGGAGCGGAGAGGATAAGTGGGCGCGTGGACAAGCGAAGATGAGCAGGGGTGGGGGTAGGGGTAGTGAGAATTAGGAAGAGAGAGAAAGAACAGGCGCGGCGGGGCCATAACGTGAGCAGGTAACTAGCATCAAACAGAAGCAGCGTCGATAAGATACAGTTTCAACAGAAGAATCACCGACAAATTACATTTAATTGATATAGTTAATATCTCAAGCGACTACATACAAAACTTTCCTCATTTTTTTCACATTTTTGTTTTTATTTTAAGATCAATATTTTAATCAAACAAGAGAAATGTCGATCACATACTGCTCCAACTGAAAGGCCGCTGACAGACATTTAACTGCTGCAAGTCATTTTAACTGTATTTAAGTATGTCTAAGACCATTTCCGACGACTCTTCTATGAATTTGGAAAGTGACGCTTTTCGTAAATTAAAACAATTAAACGCAGCATTTTATGAAAATAATGACAGAAAATATATTGGTTTATTATGAAAGTAAAAATATTACTTGCGGAGATTATTACATTAATTTCTCAAAATGTACTCAGAATTCAAAATAATATAAATCACACTTATTTGCATAGTCATAAGTTTTTAATGAAATTATATAAAACGATGTAGACAATACACCAGAAGTATTTTTTGACTTTAAGAAAACAAAATTACACGAATTTAATACTCATAAAACAAATGAACACTAAATTCGAAATCTTTCGTATTTTTCTGATATTATCTGATAACTAAAGATTTGGGGTCAGAGAAGGGAAAGAGAGTGAGAATATTCAAAATTCACTGTTACGAGCAGAATATTTTTTTCATACGATATCCATGCGATAAGATCAAATATCCAAAGTTTATCGAAAAAGGAAACCCAAAAAAGAAAAGGAAAAAGAAGGACAGAATTCAAAAACTTCCTGGGATGCGATTGGCTATTGTTTATGACATTGCCACTACAGGAAACGTTGTAGGACTGTTAAAGGACGTTAATAGACAACAGAAAGCGGGGAATCGTCTGAGGGGATATTGAACCAAATAGAGAACACCACGTGCCTCCTTCACTCTTTCAGTCTGCCATCGCTACAGGCGCTCCGGGGTCAGGTCTCGTTTGAATCCAGAACACCCGAGAGACGGAGCCTTCTTTGAATCCCAAATTGTGTAAACACTGCCTTCCTAGCCAACCAACCAGCTCTGCGACGCTGCTGCGGGGCATAAAGCGTTGCTGAACGTAAAGAGCAGCGGGAGAAGGGGAAATAGATACGCGAGGTCGGGGTGAAGCACTGAGATTGAAATGAAAATGGCTTCCGCAAAATATATCAATATTTAAAAAATGTAGAATAAAATTTATTATAACTTCAATTTTCAATTCTGTAATTTATTAAATTCAATGCTTTCACTTCTGATATCATCATAATATAAGTAAACGTTTCCTTACAATACTCGGCAAGCTACTAGTTCATTTTCTGGTCTTTTATACGAACTGTAATCATAAAAAAGTCTGTTAATAAAACCACCATTTATTATTCCAGAAAAATCACTTCGTAATCTTTACATTTATACTATATTCTGATTTGGGACAATAAGTGTTTGTGCTCCACTAATATTCTCAAGATACCAAGTAGAGAATACTTGTATTACCACTAACAACTAATGAGTCATTTTTATTGACCAGTATATTTTATACAAAATGTTTTATTTGTTAATTTTATTTTATTATTGAATATGTTTCCCCCTTTTAATTTGTTGTTTCCTCTGCTTTGTGAAGATGAATTTTGTTGACAAGTTATGAAAACGAGACATTAATATTCTCTTCATTTGGTAAAATAATATTCGAAGACAAATGAGCATCGTAGAACACAGGCAACTTCGATATTTTACCAAAATGCCAAAGGACGTTAGCCGACCTGCCTCAAGGGGATTAAGATGCAGAAGACAAGCACGAGATTTATTTATTCATATAACCCATAGTAACCATTACTAACGGCGACAAAGTTCATTTGCTGTTTTAGCACCACTAGATATATTTGTGCTTGACATACTTTCATTTTTACGTAGACTGGCAATCTAAGATTATTATCTGGAAAACACTAGATTGCACTTGTATTCTGATTACTATTACGACGAGATGTTTGCTCAACTTTGATCGAAATGACTGAAGTATAACGATTTACACATGACATTTGTATAAAAAACCTTAGGAGTATAACAATTTTGATCTCGTTCATGGACTTTTACCTATTCTTGACACGTGTACCAGTTTCAGAGTGTTTCACGTGCGTGCCGCAATCCATATAACACAGAAACCCGTTCCATTAGTCACGCTGGTATCCACGCAAGACAGAACGATTCGTTCACGTTCACGCGTTAACCGGCGGATACGTGGAGCAGGTCATGAGAAACGACCTCTGCCATTTCCAGGCATCGATTCATCTCCGCTCTGTTATTCTCAAACAAGCCATCACGAGCAGGTGGGAGGGATCCAGCCCCAAGTGAGAAAACCGCACCGTGTACTATTTGAAGCTCTCTTAATACTTGACACCTATTCATTTTACAGTGTTTCAAAGAAACCTGTAACGTTCAAAATGTAGTAATTAAATAAAACCAACATTTTAACTCGTTGAAAAAGAATCCAAAAATTACCAAAAATCTATCAAGCGCAAAATAATTTAGGTTTATAAAAAACCTCAATAATTCTCTCGAATCATAACACCAAGGCAAGTATGGCGGTCTCTGAAAGCATTTCGATTTAAAATAGGTACATGCAAATAAGAGGAATATTACCTTTTACTACCGATGAATTCTGAATACAATGCATTTTAGTTTTTTCAATGGATTAAAGAGTTTCGAAATATTACCGACATATTCACATGCAACGAAATAAATTTTGAGATTTATGTTTTGAAAAAAACAGTAAACCTGCGTTTGGAGAAAATAATGCTAAGCATTCTAAACATCCCTACATAATATGCTGGCGGCGAGTAAAATATGATTAGGACCGCCCGCCTTGAGGCATGTTCAATTGAATGACATTGCTCGTTGCTTGTCACTTGTACTTAACCGAACGGGCGAGCCACGGCTATGCAGTACAATTATTCTTGTTTCAAGGACGACGTACAATCAGTCTCTGCCTTCGACAACACTCACGAGACCATTAATCCGATATGTCTCGGCTTCAGCGCTTTGCGTTTACCTAGCCTGGAATTTCTTGGCTGCCCCAATCAGGTTTTTCGTACCGTCTCGTCTATCACCTCGGTTTACAACCATCAACCGTGTCTGCTATTTGGTGTCTATCGGCCTGATGAGGTTAATAACTATTATATCAAGGAAGCAACGTTCAAAAACGTGTAATAAAATGCGACTACAATTTAGATTTCCAGAAAAATCTTACATTACATCGCGAGGTTGCAAGCGCGCGAGTTAAAAGAAGTTCGATGTGGTGAGTTGCAGCGTTGGGCGGCGGGGGAGGAAAGAAGGAAGGATGGCTAAGGGCTGGGGCGGGGGCGGGAGAGCGAGCGGGGCGTTTTACGGCCGCCAGACGCGTCCTCCAATCATCTTAAAGGCCCTTGATGGGCGCTGCGGCGCCGCAGCGCTCCCCTGGCTGCAAGCGCGCTTGAGCTCTCTACCTGCGCTCGCCGCTGCCCGGCTCCTGGAAGCTGTATTGCGGGGCAGTATTTCTCGTCAGCCCCGAATTGAGACTCTGGACACAGAATGAGAACAATCACATTCAGATAGAGACTAGGCAAATTCCAATTGAGAGCAGTCCAATCAATTTGAGATGGAAAAGAAGGAGACGCTGAGAAATGAGAAGGGGAAGAAGATGAAAATCGAATTTTCTTTTATTTGTCAATGCTCCAATAAACAAAAAGATGTTTTTTGCATGTACATAATTTCCTATTTATCCTCGTATGCTCCCAAACTGATTGTGCTAGGTATCAGTTTTAAAATGCCTAGTCTCAATTTTAAAGTGCATGGTCTCGTTTTTAAAGTGCCTGGTCCCACTTTTTAAGTACCTGGTCTTAATTTTGAACAGTCTGGTCTCAATTTTAATGTGCATCGCCTAAATGTAAAAATGTTCGGTCCCAAATTCAAAGAATTTAGTTTCAATTTGAGGTCGCAAAGGTGACAAAGGTGACAAGTTATTTTCATCTTCATTTTTTCTTCTTCTTTTGGTCTTCCAATTCCTTCCATGCGAGGTACGATTTTGAAAGAAGAAAGAGTACTTCTATTGAACAGATTACCTTGTACAACATATTTCTCACGTCCCAAACAAGGGCATGCTGAATTCTAGACGCTTTACTTTAACATGAAGTATGTCTTTAGATGCTAAACACTTCTTTTAGAAGAACGAATCTTTAGAAGAAGAATACAAGTTGCTGACATATGTAGAAAAGAAGAGAATCCTAGGGATACTGATGATTGCTAAAGAATTACCTTCCATATTAGACTTTCTCAACTCTCTTCTTTTAACTTTACCATTCACCTGACACACAACATTTCACATGGGTTTCTTTTAACATTAGAACCGCCTGACATGCTGTCAATACGAAAAGGAATTGTTCACTTACGAATCACTTCACGAGATTCATGAAACCAGTAAAAATTGCACGATATCAGGCAAATGTTCATAGTTATGCCTGTGGTAAATTATCTTTATTTGTACTGGTATTTAGGAGTACACGAATTCGTCACTATCGAATTGATGATTCTCGAACATTAATGACATTCCTAACGGATCTCGAACCTAAATATTTAGAAATATTAGGTAACTATTCGGGATATTCACATTCCTCTGAATGTTTACGTTATATAAATGAACTTCCCCGTATCTGAAACTTTGGTACAACATGTTTAATTCAAATCCATTTCTACATCGCGTAGTATTTCATATATAGGAATTTATGAACTATATACTATATAGGAAGATTTGTCGGCACCCCCAGGGAACCGCACCTGCAGATCCCCTGTAGAAGATTACTTCTCCACATCGTTGGAGGCCACTCCCCCAACATCGCCCGGTTTTCGCAGGCAGCGTTTAAAAAAATGCTGGCGGTGGTATCGTCGAAGGCGTACGTTTTCCAGCAGGAGGCGCTTCGGATATCGAAGGCGGAAGCGCGCGCGTGGCTGCGGATCTGCTTCCTGAATAAATAAAATCCAATCAAAATGCTCGACGCGAGCGGCGGCGACGTCTGCAGCGGAGGAAAGGAGATAAGCCCTGTTCCTTATTGGTTTGCGACAGCTCGCAGGCGTCGCGTCAGAAGATCTGCGTCGGCGGAAAGAAGCAGGTGTCTGGGAGAGACAGCAGCTAAACCGCGAGACCGATTTTTCAGAGATAACCCTTTTGCGCAGTCGAGGGATAATACTCTCAGAGGCGTCGGACGTATTTCCAGAACGGGGGTGGCTGGGTGGATGATACGAGTTCATAGATAGACAGCATAAAAGCAAATATAAATTGAACGTAACGTATTCGAATTATTCTCGTCAATCATTTTGGAACTTATCTTCAAATATATTCAATGGAGAAATGATTAATTTTTTTTGCAATTTGCTAAGCAATATTTCATATTACTAATTACCTATTAATGGGATGCAATTAAATTTACTGTAAAATTAAATTACGCTCTCTTGAACATTATAATCTTTTTTGCTTTGCAACAGAATTCCGGAAAAACGGCAATTTATAGATTTACAAAGTTTTATAGAATTTTCAACTTTTTATAGATGTACTAGATTTATCAAAATCTTTAGACAATAATCTTTCTATGGACGTCACATAAACCTGCGACCTTCAGTTATAGACTCTTTGTTTCACATATGGACAATTCGTACACAATAAATCATTTCCGGGACATTGATTTTATCGGTTCTTTTTACTGACAGTTCAGTTCCCAGTTTATAGAAAATGTATTTTATCCCGTGACATTCACGATCAATTTATTTCTATGAAAAACTAAGGGAAAATATCCTTTTTTCTTCTCCTATTTTTCGCTTCATCTCTTTTCTGTAAGATGATGAACACTCGTGAATATTTACGACACCAGTATGCACAACCACTTTATGTCAAATATCTCCCTTTCTAAGGTGCATCTATTTCTGCACCATTTCTTATACAATAAACACAACGAAGTGTAAATAAAAAGAAACGAAACCATCCTTGGCTTTTCATATGGGTCGAGATAGGCAATCGCTGTGTACATGTTTCTCAGGCAAAGACCAATTGAATCCGACAATCCAAATGCCAATCTACTCATCCATCACTCGCACCTTATGACGCAGCCACAAAACAACTTCGCGCATTTATGAGTTCCCTGACCGTCTCTCTTCTTCCCACCAACTCCCTCCAACGCCCCCCATCTCACTCCCCAGTCTGCTCGAATCTCTTCCCCTTTCAGCCGGGCGGCTTTCATCTGCCGACGTCGCCGACAAAAGACGGACGGCACCGCGACGCCTTCGGCGCGGACGAGGCAGCGTGGACGGGTATATTAGCAAACAAAGACGGGCCCTTTGATTACAAGCGCTGTCCCGCAGGCGCTTTATCTAGGTTATAGTTTATTTGCGAGGAAGGCGATGCATCACTCGCCTTCGGCCGCCCAATTCCGCATCCGCCCCCGCTCCCATCAGCATTGCCGTCAAACGCCGCCAATGATGGATCGCCTTCGGCTCCGCAGCCACCTTGACCGTCCACGTCTGCACCTCCTAGTAGCTCGATATGCTTTTATAATGGACATTCGATGGAAGGGCAGTATTTGTCTGCGCGGAACAAGATCGCGTAAACAGATTTAGGCAGCCACGTTACCGTCAAACAGAGTATGTGTTTTTTATCGATACTGTTTTTTTCTGAAACGTAACGTTAATAGTAGTTTTTCCACCTAGTAACGGCAGAGTCAACTGTTGTTTCCCAGGATGGCATATCCTGTTACACTTACCACACACCTCGTACACTATGCCATATGCATTGGAACAACTTCTACGAAAGTACCGTTAATCGCAGACAATACAGAATTCGATAATCTAATGGTAATAATGTTTTCCGACGAAACGTTTAGAGTTCACGCGTGTGGACAAGTCACGTTAGTCCGTAGGGAACATTCAAAATTATTGCAAAATCTAAATTTGCACAATTTAGCATTCTTAACCCTTAATGTTTGACGTATATCACAAATCCCTTGAGAACAACGTTAAATTTTTATCCTTGTCACTTTCTTTAGTCAAAAAATCTTTACTAAAACGGGTGAAATTTCTCAGAGATTTCCAACATTAAAGAAATAAACTTCAGCTAGATGTTTGATTAATTTTAGTATTATTGTAATTTCCAGTTCGCACATAATATTTCAATATTTGTTACAAATGTATTGCGAAATTTTGTTTTTCATCCACCCCTTTTTTTTGTTGTCACAGTTGTGGCCCTTCCATTCGAAAACCGAATGAATTTTCTGACTTGTCCTTTTCAAATAGTTAAATCATTTTCCTATGTGCACAATCTCAATACAGTAATTGTTGTGGTTTCTACACTATCATTTCTGAAGTGCTGTTCCCCCGACACGACATATAAATAAGAGTGCTCCGACGTTTAAGCACAACGTGGAATGACAAGCACCTGAAAGAGAATGAATGAATATCCATACCCGTGGGTGGAATTCGAACCTATAACTCTTTGGACTAATACAAAAAGATATTTGCAATGCCACAATAATACATAAAACAGTATGACGTAAATTTTTCAAATGTTTCCAGGTAACCGCTGGGAACAAGGAAGTTTTTTAACAACTACTTTACAACTACATTTTTGTTTATCTACAAGAACAGGGAAGATAAAATTATAACACAGGCTTTGCGTATACGCAAACATTTATGGAATACATTGTCTTTCGAATTGTGAATATCGCTAATGCAATCCGTAGCGTCTGCATAATTATATCGCATTCAATAACATTACATAAGAATTATTGAAACCAACTTTATAGTCAGCTATTTTTGCTGTTGATAAAACAAAAACATTTCAGAATCTTCTAACCTTGTTCCATGTACTTAGGCCAGATGAAAACCAAATTCGTCCCCACTGCAGATCGCCCGCGCGTTCTGTAATAATGGCGAAGCCCTTCGGTCACGTGACAACAGCCGGCGCGGCGGCGCGGCGCGCGGACGGGCAAACAATCGATGAGTGCGGGGAACTCTTCGTAAGCGGCCGGATCGATTCCGCGCAATCGCGATTAAGAGTGGCCCGTGATGGGGAGGACGAGCCGGCGATCTCTATCTCGTGGTGTTCGCCGACGTGGGGCGGTGCGTCGGATAGGAGGCGGCGACGGGGACGTCCCACAGAACGGAGGATCGACGTTGCCGCCTTATCTCTGTTTGGAAAAGCGACGCGATGCGACGTGGGAATTCCGGACACCACCCATTCCTCTCTCCCCCTCACCCTCGGCGACGAGAGTGGCCAGATGCGTTCGAAAGAAAAACCGGACAACTTGATAATTTATTAGTAGCTCATAAAAATTACTGAAAATGATATGTGTTTATAATCTATTTTTTATATATTTATCATTTAATGTCACTGCTTTTAATAAAATTTTACTGTTTGAGATGGCATCTTTGAATTCAATGCAACTATAGTTTATATTGAACAAAACACACAATTGACTTTTTACATTGTTAACGCCGAGATGTTTTTTTTTTTTCGTCAGTCCACACATTTCCCATGACGCTAAATATTCGTTCCACAGAAGCATTGGATATAGAAATACTACAGACAGGCTGGACAATTTTCAAAGTCAGAGATTTTGAGTTAATATATTGCTGTGACAGCCAGATATTACACGAATTTTCTGTAACACCGGACAATCTCTTGTCTAGCTTACCTAAACTCTCTTGATCGGACAGGCATCAAGAAAATCGGACTATACGGTCGAGAACAGAATATTTGCCAGCCAAATAGCGCACCACCAACGCGCGGGGCGCTATTTTCGGTGTGGTATGACCCTATGACGAAGGGGCTGGATGAAGAACGAACGAAATGAGAAAAATGGAGATGCAGCAGCGGAAAACATCAATCAAAAGCACGTTTACCAGCAATTATCTTCATTCGTTTTTAAAGTTGGAAATTAGGACGCTCCTCTGTAGAATTCGTGCTGATAAAAAATGAACCCCGTCGGCAGAGACATACAGCAATGAATAAATTTGGACAAAGTTTCCGGTGTTATCTGAATACACATGTTCTTGATACAAAAATTAAAATTTCTTACTTAATAGCTGGGAAAATGAAGCCCATAAATAATAGAAGTCGCCCTTGACAAATTATTTAATCTCGGAAAGCAGATTGAAGACAACTACGTTTTTTTATAGTTCAATGAAATGTTTTAAAGTAATCCCAGTCAAAGGTCACCGACTTCACTACGCTTTCTATTCAATGAGTTCCGGTAGAGTTTCTAGCAACATAATTATAAAGAAGATTGAAGACGAGTCATCAGGGTTTGATTAGCATTTGCGCGTAACAGAAGAAGCTTTTAAGATATCATTCGACACCAACTTGTTCACAGATTAAAATCGAACTTTGTGGCCATAAGAATACTTTCAGCAATCTGCTGATTTTGAATCAACACTCAGTTACACTATGATAATAGATTTTTCTAAAGAAGCAACTGAAATTCAAATCATATATAAGTGAAAATAGATTCTCTCCAAACAGAAAACGGCTGCGTTTTTAATGCTTCGATGGGTTATGCATGATGGGTTATGCAAGTGAATGGTGATGACTACTGTTTGGCCAGGAATATTTCAGTGTGGTAGGTAATCAACACCAATAATGTCCCAGTTGAGTAATTATTAACGATTGGGTAGTGTAATCGTGGCCACGTAAATGATTAATGAGACGCAAATGAACGTGTAGCACTGTAATACAAGGTAATGTGATGTTCTGCAATTATCGACTACGTGGTTTCGACGCCCAACTTCGAGGGAATTAAGCTGATGAAAACGAACAGTGACATTGTGTTTCCAGCGTTCACTAACTAAAGGTTGATCTCATGATTTCATGTTTTCTTTTAACGTATCTTCAAATACCATCTTTCAAATCCAGTTATTAATTATTGAAGAACACGAAGAATGTGTGTCAAAAAACGCCATTCGTTCATGCATGTTTTTGTACATAAACTATGAATCTTATACTGAGAACAAGGAATGAATTCTCGAATACCTATCAGGCTCCGGATAATACGTTGTGTCGTGGTATGACTGAAACGATTAAAATGTTGATGGATTTATTTTAGGAAAAGGGCATTATAAGCGCATTAATTTTTTGTCAACAATTTGAGTATTTATACTATCTTTATTTAAAATATTATAGTATTAATATCAAACATATGTTCGGAAGATCACGATTAATGAATTGGTTATTTCTCACCAAGACATTTAAAATGTAAGCATTTTATTCCTGAAACGGTATTTCAGTGAATGTTTGATCAATTGACGAAGTTCGTCTGATTGAGAAAATCAACGAATCGGCTAATGTTGATCCAGTTTCCTTTCCTTTCTTTTCTTTTCCCAAAAGAAGCTCAATCACATTATTCAGCGGAAAAGACGTCCTTTGAGGGTTACTCCATTTCTTTTTAAATCAAGTTACCCAATAAGCAGCCCGCAGCTGCACTGACTGACTCTTCTCGGGGTCATTTGTACGTTGTTCTTGTTCACTTACAATCTTCGTATTTCTTACATACATTTTGCAAAGGCTACTACCCTGTTCTACAATTACGGCCCCCCTCTTGCTTGCTAATGTAAGTAAGGTACAGTATGACCATATTAGCAATATAGAATGTTCAAGAACACACGTGTGAAAATAAATTGTCTGAAACAATATCGAAATATTTTGTCTAATAATCTCTGGCTAGATTTTCAGCGGTGGAATTGTAATAAAAACGCTAAAGCTAAGTGTGAAAAATGTGTAATTTACAAAACAAAAAACATAAAGCTCATTTAAGAAACAAGTTAATTGTTTATTAGTTGAAAAAGAAATACAAGCATTCGTGTATAAAGGAAAAAGTTATTGAGCTGGGTTGATTGGGTTTCTCCAAAACATTGGCAGCACTAACCTCATTATGTTTTCGTTGGTGTGGTTTTAAATTGTCGTTGATGTTGTTCTTCTAAAAAAAGAGTTTTTAAATAGTCCTCTTTCTCTGATGCATAAATTGGCTCACTATAATACGGAAGAAGATAGTTTGCAATATTTATGGGAAAATCTATTAGGGACACCCAAAAATAACTGTTTTTAGAATTAATGATTACACTTCCTGTGAACTGTGCGTCATCTGTAAATAAAAATCGAGGGCAAATTTGAGGTCGTTGAAAAAGCCAGATGCAAAAATGCGTGCGTGGCCCTCGTTTTGTGATAACGAAGTCAGAAAGAATACAATTATTTGTAATACTCTGCGCAACTCCCAACCGGGCAGAACATTTTACTCTCTTTAATGGATATTCCCTCACAGCTTCCCCCCACAAGAAGGTCTCATACTAGCGAGTGAAGTACAAATGTGTACTGAAGGTGCATTCGAAGGTCAGAGATAATGAACATGTTTAACGTATCTTTCTTTAGGGGTTGATAATAGAGCCTTTATGCAGAACAGTATGATTATAAAATCGCGTGTGGAAGTTCATTTATCGCGTTTTCCGTTCTGGCGCCGCAAAAAAACTACACATCATGTCTATGTATTACTCATTATTGTAAATTCACCGCATTTTCAGACTATATACAGATGTCGCTGTAGTCGGAAGTAAGCCGGTAAGTAAAAGAACGTGGACGATACTTTTCCTGATCGACATTTTTCAAAATAAGTGAAAATACCGCTCTGGAAAGAATGCCACTTCCGAATTGGGCGCGGTTTTTCAATTAACAATACACCATTTTATTTGCACACTCGACCAAATTCGTCATGGTGATATGGATACAGGAGGAAGAATTGATCACGTGTTAAAATAAAATTGTAGTTTCATCGTTTCCTTCCTGAAAAACCCATATAAAACAATCTTCTATAAATAACATTTCGCAAAGACCTGTCGCGAGAATAAAAATTAATGCGATGTCAAATGTGTCAATTTGCTTCTTTTCAGTGTTACCGCTACAAGGCGACCTCGTCCCTGCTGTCAGTCTACCACAAGTTTTGGAAGATACACTAACATGAAGCAATGAGTTCGTTTCTAATCATTTAGGAAACTACTGCCGCCTACAATTCTCTTCATGCCGTCGAACTCACTTCCTTCATTCAATGCGCCTCTTTCCTATTTTAACTCTAGAACTCTGCTCATCTTCCTATTCTCATCTCCAATATTCTACTGAATGTCTTTCCCATTCGTCTTTCACTTTGTTTCCCATTCTCATTCTCTTCTAACTTGGAGCTCGTCTCCGTCTTTCAGACCACTCGCCTTCCTTTCCGCTCTCTCTGTGTTACTCTCCGAGTGTCTCTCTCTCTCCGAGTGTCTCTCTCTCTCCCTCTCTCTCTCCGAGTGTCTCTCTCTCTCCCTCTCTCTCTCCGAGTGTCTCTCTCTCCCTCTCTCTCTCCGAGTGTCTCTCTCTCCCTCTCTCTCTCCGAGTGTCTCTCTCTCCCTCTCTCTCTCCGAGTGTCTCTCTCTCTCCCTCTCTCTCTCCGAGTGTCTCTCTCTCCCTCTCTCTCTCCGAGTGTCTCTCTCTCCGAGTGTCTCTCTCTCCCTCTCTCTCTCCGAGTGTCTCTCTCTCCCTCTCTCTCTCCGAGTGTCTCTCTCTCCCTCTCTCTCTCCGAGTGTCTCTCTCTCCCTCTCTCTCTCCGAGTGTCTCTCTCTCCCTCCGAGTGTCTCTCTCCCTCTCTCTCCGAGTGTCTCTCTCTCCGAGTGTCTCTCTCTCCGAGTGTCTCTCTCTCTCCGAGTGTCTCTGTCTCTCTCCGAGTGTGTCTGTCTCTCTCCGAGTGTCTCTGTCTCTCTCCGAGTGTCTCTGTCTCTCTCCGAGTATCTCTGTCTCTCTCCGAGTGTCTCTGTACCTCTGCGAGTGTCTCTGTCTCTCTCTGTGTCTCTCTGTCGTTCTCTCACTCTCTCTCTCGTTCTCTCTCTCTCTCTCTCGATATATATCGTTCGCTCGTTCTCCCTCTATCTCTCGTTCGCTCGTTCTCCCTCTGTCTCTCGTTCGCTCGTTCTCCCTCTGTCTCTCGTTCTCTCTCTGTCACTCTCTCGTTCTCTCTCTCTGTCACTCTCTCTCGTTCTCTCTGTCTCTCCCTCTCCCTCTCTCTCTGCATCAGTCTTTTTCCCTTCTTCATATTATCCCGTAAGTTTCCAGTAACACTTCAACCACGCACTTCCCCTCTCTGCCCTTTCTCCATCTCCGCGCTTCATCTTCTCCTCCATTTCTTGATACTACTCTCTCCATTTTCGCAAAATCCGTTCAGTTGTACGTCATTCGCGCTCTAGCTCTCTCCACGAAGTACTTTGTCTAACGTGATTTGCCTTCACGGTACTCTACATTGTGTAATGCGTTGCACCACAGCTATCGGCCTCTCCTTTGCCTTTCTTCGCTTTGATTGCCGACCCGCCTGTCAAGCCAGCTACGGTCGCCCCTCCCCACCACCCGAAATCACCTCGTCCCTCTTGTCTTCCCTCGCCACCTCCCACCATCCCCTTCCCGCTTCTCTTCCTTCCCCTCTCTCCCAGATTCTACGCTCTCATCCACTCGCGCCCTCTCTCCATCCCGGCCTGCTCCGCTCGCTGTCTCGTCGGCGGTGCGGCCGCTGTCGCCGCCGCCGCCTCAGCAACTTCGGCGCCGCGACGCGCCGGCTCTTTGTTCTCGGGCGTGACCGGCGGCGCGTCGCGCGTGGCGCTGGGCGTGGGCGGGGCTGGAGGCGGGGTGGGCGGGGCGGAGGCAGGGACGGCATCGGGTGTCTTCCGTCACGCGGTGCGCGCCCCAACCCGTCCCGCCGGCGCCGACCCGGCCTCCGCCCTCGCCCCTGCCCGCGCCCTCGACCCTGCGCAGGTGGCAGCAAGGCAATGTGTCAACGTTTCGGCGCAGCGCCCCAGCGCCCGAAGTCACGCACAATACGACGGGCGACGTAGGCAGGGTTGGCTGTAAGGGCTTCTGTGTCTGGCTACGAGGAGCAATTATTCCAACGGGAACAAAGTCGGAGCCCGTGGAGTCAAACTCAACTGATGCATTACGAAGTGCAACCATTTGTGCCGAAGGGAAAGAAATGAGGCTTAAGGCACAACATCTGCCATGTTATATAAATAAGAATTAATTATAACTAGCGTACCAGTGCGAGAACTCTTGTATGTTAAACCCCTCCTATCCTTCTATTTCCGTTTTAAGCCCACAATATATATTTTTTCCCTCAGACACTCTTATTTCTCCTTGTAATTGTACTAAATGAACGTATTTTAAATACCCTTGTCAATACAACTATTCTTATTTAACTTTATTACCGAACAGAGAAGTACATCCTGCAATGAACTATATCTGAACACGTGAGGTGGTATCAAAAATCACCGAACAAGCGACAATGTAACAGAATGTCCAAGAAGTCTCATCCTGTAGATTATTGTGTGGGGAACGTTTCTTTGAGGCTTTGGTCCACAAAATTCCAGAGTTTAACGTTTAGTAATAGAGTTTAGTAATAACGTTTAGTAATAAAAATAAATACATTTTTTTTAAATGCTACCGAATGTTGGGTATTGCATTTGACACGAATGTTTAGATGCGTTTTTTTCAACAAATGCTTCACAATTTCAAAGTTAAAGTGCAATTCGTCAAGTCTAAAGTAAAATGATCTTTCTTCGGAGACCTCATTTCCAAAGACTGGTTGCGTGTGAGAGCGCAAAACTCATTTATACGACTCAAATAGTATAGGAGATGACAATTGTGGCACAGTGTAGGTATATTTTGCGGTTACTGACACGTACATTTTGGCATGACGAATATTTTACACATACACACACACGTGATGAGTTAATGATGATTCAGATGGTTAGCGATAGAATGTTTACATAGATAACATAATGATGCGAGATGACTAAAGTAAGCGAATGGGGGATGCGGGGGAGGAGGCGGGGAGCGAGAGCGGAGGTGGGGAACAGGAATAGAGGTGGGTTATATTAACCACATAATCGATATATCCATACTTAACTCTGCAGCCTACGACTCCGCATATTTAAAGTAAGCGAATTATATACGATTAATTTCGAATTATATGCGGATAACTGCATGTGACCATCAGTTGTCGCATGCGATCACAAATGGCTGTGTAGGCTGTGTAGTAGAACACTTTTACAGGGTCGCTTCTCTTATCGATCGCGTCCATGGTTTCTTCAATTTCCCATTTGACCAGATGTGAACACCTACACCTTTGTTCCTGAGGATAATGTAGGTAACATTTTCAAAGAGTCATAAACGTCAATCCTAGAGGCTATAAAATTTAAATTCATCTCATCTTCCATCACCAATTCATGTCACGTGTTTCTGGGTGCATAAACCATTTCGCCGCAGGTTGCAGGTAGTCTCTACGTTACTTGAAAGGAATTCATAGAATCATAAATCACGTTTACACGTAATGACGGTCGTGTTTTAAATTAAAGTGTTGGTAAAATTAAAACACTTGGGCTTCTTCCTATTCCTAAGTTATCACAATTACCGAAAACATGAGTGTACTTAGTAATATAAAATGTGAAATAGATTTTAAACGTAGATAATAATTATAAATTAGTACAAACGTTTGAAAACAATGTTGAGGAGTACTAATACAAAGACTTTTCATTTCATTCCACGAAATTCATTCAAACACATCTAGAATTTTATTATGTGTGGATTTCCACGATTTTCTTGCAATTCGAAGGACGGAAATGTAGCAAAGATTCCATTTTCGATCTTTCCAAGACGAGTTATGTCCACTAAGGTATTATTCCAATGTCCTATTCCAACGATGTTGTCTTTCGTGAAGAAGCCTCTGCTTATCAAACTCTCAAAACCCTCTTGCGGCTACACAACCCTTGATATGGCAGGAACCGGACACATAAACCGGAACGCACATTTCCCTTACTTGTAATTAATAACCATAAAATGAATAATACTGTTAATTGCCACAGCCACACACATTATCAAACGAGTAACACAGTTTCAGGAGCCCAGCAGGACAAACTGAAGAAAGTTGTCGAGAACGATATCTCCCCGAGAGGCCACTCTACAAGAAACTACGTCAGCGGGGCAGGGGCGAGGAGGAGCGTGGAGAGGCGCGTGCAAGACGGGAGCGCTGGCAAGTTTCTGGAGCCGTCTGCCACTCGGTTGGAAATTTGTGAGAGCGGAAACGATCCTGCTTTTACGGGCCTATTACCTGGCTAACGGGACGGGCCAAATTGAATTCTGCGCGCGGGGGCAGCAGCGCGTGGGCGGGGCCGGAGACGAGGCCTGGGGTGGGACACAGAGTAAGTTCGGGGGCGGGTGATGGCGAGACCAGGCCATCGACAGTGAGAGGGGTAAGAAAGCGGGAATATGGTGGCTGTGATGAGGGGAAGGCAAGGGTGGGAAGATGGGGGAGGGTGGAGGATCAGACACGGAGCCACTCCGGGGTTGGGGCCGCACGTGGGGTAGGGCAAAGATGCGGAGTGAATATGGGCGGGATGGGGCGGGGCGGAGGTGGGTACGGGATGGGAAAGGGATGGCAGCGGAGTGAAGGAGCGGCGCGGTGGCGGAGAGCGGAGGGGAGAAGCGAATGGGGGACGCGGAAGAGGAGGCGGGGAGCGGGAGCGGTGGTGGGGAACAGGAATGGAGGTGGGGTGCGGGCGTGAAGGCGGGTTGCGGGAGCGGGAGTGGAGGCGGGGCGTGGGAGCAGAGGAGGGGAGCGGGAGCGGAGGCGGGGAGTGGGAGTCCGCCGTCGTTTTGTGCCCACTCGCACTGCGCGCCAAAGAATATGCTGAGCTGACGATGCGATTTCAAACGACAAGGAGAGAGTGGAAAAGTTTCGCGGAGCAAATTAAAGTCCTCGGCGAAGAGAGGGCTCCAAATCGTTATCCATGTATGGCATTTGGACGGCTGGAAAAGAAAAAAAGTGTTATGATCTCAGGTCGGTTGCCATAATGTAAAGAACTATTAGGAACAGTGATGTTCAAACCGGAAGCTAAGGACGAGTGTAAAAAGGGAGGCAAGTTGAAACCTCTGTATGAAGGTTTCTTCTAACTAAACCTTTCAATAATCAAAAACATTTTGGGTGAAGCATCTGATACATTAAATGAAGTTGCGGTACATTCAGTAGACACGTAGAAACAATAAGTGCGTATAAAGATATAAACAATAAAAGAAGTAAAACACATTCAATATAAAATCCAACTCAATATTATAACAATGATTGAAAGAGGGAAAATCTATTTCACGTGGAGACGTTTGATTAAGAATTTTAGGACTATACGACATAGTCGACTAATTAATAAACGTAGTGAATACTTTCGAATAATATTTTATGCATCATTTTTTAATAACTTACGAGTTAAAGCAGTTTAAATAGAACTAAAAGCAAACTTCTCCAATAGAGAATCAATTACTGAACATGAAATATATCTAAATAAGCTCATTTACTTTCCTCCAAGTTTTATATTCTTGGCCATTATGCAGACAGCATTATGTGGTGCCGTTTTATTCACGTTCGATTTTCTTCCCACACTTCGCCTTTCCCGACACCCCTTCTATGAAGGGTCAGTAACTGTACATTTTTTATCTATTTTTCTAAAGATTCGAAGTCAACATTTTAATTTTTGGAATGCAACGACCTCTACAGTCCATAGCTAAAAGCCTTTTACAGAGCGTCACAGAATTAATGTTACAAACTTCTAGACTAGTGTATTGGGGATCGAAAATTATAAACAAATAAACAGCGGAAAATAACACATGTGCTCATAAATTTCATATAACTTAATAATATACGTCGCTGAAGAACATATATAACAATCACATTTGCCACTGCAGGACTTAGACTCTAGAACGGCAACTCAATACGCAGTAGTATTTCCCAGATCGCGTTCTGATGCAGTCAGAGAAATGTCACCTGACGAGCACCAATCTAACAATCAGGGGCCAAAGCTACATATGTAATTTCCTTACATGAAGTTAACCACGACATGTGTTCATAGGCAAAACGTGATAATCTTTAAGCACCCGCTCTACATATGGCTTTTTAACAACTCAGTCAGATTGCGACCATCGTAAATTTTAACTTTGAGATAACGGTGGGGGTACACATTCCAACAAGATACATCCACGACCGGAGCGGGATATGAACCTGCGTCCCTTCAAACCAAAGCAGCTACTGCCCTTCAGCCTTAGCTACCTAGGCTATTCAGGCCGGCTGATTGTACCTTCCTTTTGAAACTGAATACTTCCAGCATTACTACATTTTCTAGACCTTCCTAGTCTTCTTTCAACGTCTCCTCATCCAAATCGAGTCGGCAGAAATACTACAGGCTTCGCGAGTTCCCTAGCAACCGCAGACGCGGATGCCGGCAACGCTTCTCTTTCATTTTCATGAGCGCCCTCTCCCAGAGCGCCTGGGTTCGATTCCCGATGCTACTCAAGTTATGGCGCTTCCACCGCTAACGTAGTTGGGCGACGCTGCCGCTGCCGCGGTGGAGTGGTCTGAAAAGGGCCAAAACACACGCATTGCACGCGCACAAAGCGTTTTTTTATAACGCGCTTATTTCACTAATACTGTCAAAATAAAAATATTGTATCAATATTTCTAACACAAACCTATGAAACGGACAAAATGTCGAAGACGATACTAAAATGTACTACTACTAAAATGTACGAAGACGGTTTTAGAGGTGTTGAGCACGCACGTTTTACAGAAATATTGAAATATATTTAGCCAAAAGGTGCACCAAGAAAGGTTCTTGACAAGTTGGATTAATTGCTGTCTGAAGACCTACAGTATGTACTTTCGATACAAATGCAACATTTACGTTGACTGAGGGGCATCGTTCATGCGCATTTCAGGCAAATAGTAAAAAACACAATCATGTAACATTTTCAATATTATTGAATTGAATAGAATTAATGCCTTATTTTACGTGGCGAGACTCGGGCCATCAGTCCCGCTCTTCCGTCAGACCACGCAAATTTCGCTACGCTCCTTTCACCAACTACCAGAGGAAGGAGGTATTTCTTGGGCGAGAAAGAGGTGATTTTGAATTTAACTCAGAGGCGTCATTTAGGCTTTAGGATCTTTTACATGCAAATAAATCTACTAACATGGGACAGCCGGCTTTACTTCCCCTCCGAAGGAAGGCGTACGAAGAATTTTTTTCGCCCTTAAAAATTCACGATCGGATTTGAACCCGCCAACTTGGGTATACCAGTCCAATACGCTAACCGTTACACCACCGTCGCCGCATATAACCTAACTTAACTTATTATAATACTTACGTAGATAATTTTCAGTTAAAAAATATATTTGGCTTCGACAGTGTTGCCCATACAGAAACATGTTTACACAAAGGTAACTTGAGTATAAAATTCGACTTTCGGACATGCGATTTAAAATTAAACATAATTGTCGCCTAGAAACAGACTCGGCGCCTTGAAGGCCACCTTCCCAGAAGGCAACAGTTGCGAGGGCAGTTACATGAATATTATCCGTTTAATTTAAAATCGCATATTATAAATCAAACTTTATTCTCAAATGACTATCAAAATACTAACGTATGATACACCATTGTATTCCTATTGTATGATCTATCCATTACTGATGAGAAAAATAGATAACTCTATTTAAAAAATCAAAGATGATTACATTTATCGAAAACTAAAAATATCTCTACAACATATTACTTGTCTCATGATTCCGCATTATTGAGCGAAAACTGGATTTCAATATCGTGAACCGTTTAGAAGTTATGGAGGTGGCCCATCCTGTACAATTTCTTACTATAAGTCCATTGGCAAAATAGTGATCATTTTCGAACCCATAACATGACCTTGAATTTTTTTAACCCTCAGTATAAGTTTGATTTTATTTGCTAGCTTATGGGATTGTGGTAGTAGTTGTGGGTACAGCGCGTTCAAACGCTTTTTGGGCTTTGTGTGCGCCTGGAGCGCGTTCAGGCCAGTGTGCGCAGCAGATCTCGCGGGACGTACCTCTGCGAGCCCGGCCTTGGAATCGATCTCCGGTCCCTCTGCATAGTCCCTCGCCTCTCGCGAGAAGCCTTTGAGAGCGTTGTGTTTCAATCAGTTTGTTAACCCGACGGAAATGCTAATGCTCGAGACGGTACTTTTCCTGGCTGTAGTATTTTTCCTCACCCGTGTCTCTACACTACTTGTGCTACTAAGTCAATGCATCGTTCACGAAAGAGATTAAATAGTTGAATCATTCAATGGTTTCCGATGGGTTTTGAATGAAGAGACGCGGCATCTATGTCCCAACAATTCACACGTATTTCTCTTTAGAATATGTTTTGGTCTAGGGCAAATTATAGCAGGGAGTGTAAGGCCGATTTTCAAGCAACGGGATTTTAATCTTTGCCAAAGACAACGTTTACGTTGATGCCAAAATATAAAACTCTGTTCACTAAATAAAGTTTTATTATAAATATATTTGGAGCAAACAAATCAGTAATGTATGAAAACAAATAAAAGGGTCGATGTTCTTAGCTCAGATATACGTCGATTTTTCTATAGTGGCCGGTGACATTAGATCATTGTTACACCTCCTAACTTATAAAATAAATCTTTGTAATAGGGATAAGCATTTTTCTGAGGCTACGAGCTCCGTTGAGAAGGACGTCAGACAAAAGATTCATTTTATAAGGCAGGAGGTGTAACAATGACTTAATGTCATCGTCCTCTACAGAAAAATCGAAGTACAATGCTGCCACACAAAATTAGGATACGGCATATTTAAAAAGATACGGCATATTTAAAAAAAACAACAGATCATTCATTATTCATTAAACACAATTCATCATTGATCATTCGCTTGATTCATGATTCATCATTCGCTTTCACATGCGCATGCAATTGTGTTCGTTCTCAAAAAAAGTGTTAGTTTAAGGAGTAGATATAGAGATGGTTCATACGCTCTGCAATTTTTCCCATGATAGATTTTTCTGGGGAGGGTGCCGCCGTAAACTCCTCATGGAACAGCTGCCACTGGAATTAGTCCACAACACAATGTAGAATCGTTATAAGACCACCGAAAGGTAATATTATGGTGGTAGGTGGTCAATGTTTTCTTCTTCTCAAGCGATTCTAAAAGAACATTTCATTGATTCTTAGTTTAATCTACACATGAAATGTTCCCAAACATTCATGACAGGCAATATGAATTACTTATTCAGAAAATAATTATTTTTCCTAGGTAATGTTATTTCTTTCGCTTCAGCTTTTCGAGAGTGATCACACTTATTTCAGTGTCAGTTTTCAAGTCATCGAAATAATTCTTTTAAAATAAGTGTTTGAATGATGACCAAGGTTTAAGAAAAAAGCTAATGTCATTAGTCACAGAGCACACACACACACACACACACACACACATGCTTCCCCATCTTAGAATTCTAACCTGACACGCTTCAAATTGAGGAAAATACGATGCTTTAAATTATCTTTGCTACTACAAGAAAAACTCAGGCAGTAACTATATTCATTCATGCATTTCTGCTGTGCAATTTACACTGTTTACTTTAAGCTGTGAATTCCCACACACGGTGCAAAAGGTCACGTGAAATGTAAATTGCTGATGGGTGAAAATATCGTTAATTAAATATTTTTTATTATCACTTAGTCTCAAGATGATGATGATAATTCAACAGAAAAAAAACGTTATTAACATGCCAGAAGAAATAAATTCAATTTTAAGTTCTGCAAAAATTGTATGCCGGAAAAAATGGTCTTCGTAGATGAAACATAGTTTCTGAAAGGAAGAAAAAATTGTCTGTAGGAAAAGACCCATTTACGCGTCAGACTCTCGCATTTCGGCAGTGCAATTTACACTGCACTTCTGTTTGTGCATTCCCTAACCGCCAAATGGACGACAAGCCACTTTACCGCACCATCCTAACATCACAAAATCAATCTCATTACCAGCGGACAAACAAAATGCACCATCATCATTTTACTACATAATCTACTCTCTAAATTTGATTGTGGTTTTCTATAATTTCTTAGAAATCCTGAGAGCGAATGTGTGTTGTTCATTTATTTGCATCTGAACATCAAGTAGTCAGAAGAGAAATAATGTAATTTCACATAACACAAATACATTATTCCAGTCTAAAATAAATCACGAAAATTATTCTAGACTCAAATTGAGCTAAGGGAGAATTCCTTAGTAAAAACATAGCTTTTTGCATAAAAGTGTCAGAAAAAATCTCTCACATGAGCGCGTCACCATCGCGTTTTGATGACGTAATTTACACTGCACTTTCAGCTCTACAGTTCCCAAGTTTTAAGAGAACGACGTATACATTACGCAGTCAGGAAATGCGCTGGGTTTGCAAATGCTGGCCTTTTTTTTGTTGATGGCAGTGCTGCGCATTACATGTGATGCGTCGTGATAGACCAAGCAGGAGAGAAAAACAAATATCGCTGAACCTACAGTCGTGTCATTCTAAAACAATTCACTGCAGAATCAGTATTATGAATTGGATCGTGTTTTTTGTCAATTCTCAGCTATTCTGGGAGAGAATGCTGGCACGTCCCTTTGTTTGCTTCTGGAAAGTAAATATACGTAACAAATGTAATATACGTTATTTATTGACGTGATACATCATCATCTTTTATTATTAATATCTAGTAACAAAGAGGAACTGCAATTTCAATTAAGAGAAAAAAATTTTTGTCATTTAAAAATACCGAAAACGCTAGGCATTAAACTCCTAGCGATAAATTATTAGCGAACTGAGATATTCTAAGGTTTTAGCCAGAAAAAACATTAATCCACGTTAATAAGTCATTTTGAGTTGCGTTATTCCTGTACATTTACACTGCACTTTCCTCTGAGCATACCCAAACCGCCAACAGAAGCATGTATGGAGACACCGTAGTTGGAAAACAATCGAGCATCCCAACCGTCCTGTGCTTCCCGATGCGTCCGCCGCAGCCACCGTCGCTCGGCGTGCCGGGGAGCCCGACAGCACGACGGAACTCGACAAATGAAAACGTAGGCGAGGCGCTCGAATGAAAATCGGACTCCGCCCAAACTATGCGCATTCCCCAAAGCATTCGCAGTCGCGCGCCTCGCGCTACCGCCGCAGGCAGCACACGGAGGATGGGAGGTGGTCACCGGAGCGCACGCGAGGGGAAGGCAACGTGGCCGCTTAGTGATCCAGTTGGAGACCTTGAATTTAGCGGTCAAATAATGATAAATAGGCCACGGAGAAATCAGCACCTTATACCGTGTCGGCAAAGTATCGATAAGTTTATATGATCAAGCCATTAGCATGCAGTCTACTTGTAAGTATTTAAGGATTTATTAATAAAATGATTTGACATCTCCCAGCAGTACTGGCAGTTTTATTTGTTTAATTTATTTATATATTTTTAAACTAATTTTTTGTTTGTTTGGTATTTAATTTACTAATGTTTTAGAAGCCATTGGAGACCTAATGTCATAGAAGTTAAATATAATATTTAGTAGTCAAATGAAGAAGAGGACGTGGTGTAATAAGAGACAGGAAAAATGGAAAAACTAGAAAATCCGCCGAAACCTAGCTTTCACATAGATTAACAGGGAACCGAACTAGGATCCCAGCAGTGGAAGAAGTACGCCGCTAGCCTTCAATAGGCTATGATTCATTTATCTTGGAGCAGTGAGAGCAAAAAGAGATCTAAAAACACACTGTTTATGACACTTCTCTCCGGAATAAATCAGTTTTGCTATTTGACACCGAATGAATATTCAAAAGTAATCCATCTTCGTTACGTGACACGCCACTTCAACTCGCAGTTTCGCGACTCCACAAAGCGTTTATTGCCATTGTACAATACATCCGATTACTGCTTTATTACAATGCGACTGAACTTTTTTCAAGACCTACGAAGAAGCCTAAGAGGCAAAATTAACATACTGACGTACTAAAGCCGAAGAAGTTGTTTTATTTAAGAGAACGTATTGAGCTCTCTTGGTCGTCATAAAGACATAACTGTCACGAAAAAATGCAAGTTGGTAAAACTGAACACTCGTAGAAATGACTTATAAGTAGTAATTGGAAAAACCCTTTACGAACAATATCTTCTATTGTATGAGACGCTTAATGTGGAATTTAGGACACGACTGAAAGTACAAAGGGCAGGGGATGAAGTCAAGAACACACACGACGGGTGCAATGGTAGAACGAGAGCGTGGAGGCGATGGGGCGGGGGGAACTACATGTGGACGATGGGGCGAGGTGACGAAACGACCAGTGAGCGATTACGTACTGACTCCGGGAGCTAATGGGAGTCAAGTCTAAGGTAATGAGACCCGTAAGTGTATTGCATGTTATATTCCGGGGCGGCGGTGTTTCTCTCCCTCTACAAGTGAGATTCGGCGCCGACCTACAAGTTGGCAATCGGAACTGCCCCATTGAAGTACCTTCCGCCCATTGAAGTACCTTCCGCCTGTGTCCTATCAGGGACAATATCTAAGCTCCAGACTAGTATCTCGACTTATAGTTGGCATTGTAATGCGGATCTAAGGGTAAATGTGTACATGTGTTTGTAGTTCAGGAGATAAATAAATAGATAGACAGACAGATAGATGGACAGACAAATAGATAGATAGATAGATAGATAGATAGATAGATAGATAGACAGATAGAGAGAGAGGTAGAGATAGAGAAAGATAAAAATAGAGATAGATTTAAATAGAGAGAGAGAGAGTGAGAGAGATATAAAGATAGAAAGACTAGGTGTGTGTTCAGGGAGTAGTTGAATTCGAACGAGCAGTGCATCCAGTGCCGGAAATCCGCCACTGTCGATACTCGAAACCAAGAACTTCCCGGTCGCAAATGCAAGGGCACTGCCACCATCGAGCCATCGCAGCTGGTCGGGGTCAACGGAGCGGCAGCGGCATGCGCGCGGGACGCGGGGCGCAGGGAGGGCGGAAGGCGGCCAAAGGGCACTGCGGGGAGCGGGCGAGCGGGCGAGCGGGCGGGCGCGTCAGCTATGCGGAGGCAGCTGTCGGAACGGGGAGGAGGGCGGCGCGAGCGGCGACCTCGCGGAGCGTGGAGCGGGAGGGGCGCGGCGCCACGCGACCAGCTCCGCCCCGGCGAGAGCGCGCGTGACGCGCTCGGAACGCGCCGCGCGCCCGCCACACTCCGCCCACGCGCGCCCGCGGTAGCTGACGCGCGGGGTTCGGAAGCGACGGGAACGCGCTGGGGTAGCGGCAACGAGAAGCTGCGGCCGCACGGACAACGCCTTGCGACTCGAGCGTACCAGCGATTGCAGGTGCCACAATTTTGTGTTTTGCGGAGGTGAGATTGTGGGGACTGCCGCAAACGAATTTGTAGGAAGTCTCCTCTGATCAGTGGAGTCTCACCGCTTTTAGATTGATGTCGATACTCGAGTTTTACATCTGGGCACGGACCGCACGCGATTTTTCCTTCCAATTCCCTTATCCCATCGTCATCGTCATCATCATCATCATCATCATCATCTCTCCCGACTGGCTGCTAGAGTGAGGAAATATCTCCCGTTCTAACATGACATATTGGGAATATACTGACGGCGAGGCTTTGTCAACCATTGTATTGCGCAGAACTAGCGCTAGGAAGTACGAAGGGTATGCTGACATTGAGCTGAAGAGTCAAGGGCGTTAAGGCTGATAGTGCGGCGAGAATGTGAGAATGGATGAAGAAATGATAAGAAAATATAAGAACGAAAGACCTGAAACTGTAGTATTCCGCAGCTAGTCATAGGAATGCTCTCGGCTGTCAGAATGACGTCGGATCGAAGGCTATGCCGCAAACGTTTCAGCCATCGCATTACGCATTCCTCAGAGCTGGAATTCATTTGTCCACGAAATATCGAAAAACCTCGGTGTCCCAAAACCATTTCCATGAAAAGACTTTCTTCAAGTAAGTACTTGCCGCAAAACAATATTAATAAAATCTTTAGATCCCAACGGAAACTTCGAAGAAATCACACACCATTTGACGAGATTGAATAGCGATTTGATGAGACATGGTGCTCGGTGCTCCCTGCCTGTAGGAGCCGTGTGCAGCCTATGCTAAACGATCGCGTCCCATCCATCACCACGCGCAACAGCCCAAGCGGCACCAGGGCGCTGGACAGGCGCGGGCCGGCGGCGGGCGATAATCGCGGGCAAAGCGGTCGCGCTCGGCTTACGGACAGAGCAGGCGGGACGCGATGCGGCGGCGCGACCGGAAGAGGCGTGGCTGGGCTGGGCCGGGACGGCAAGCGGCGGCGGCGCGCTCCGCCACGTCGCTTGCTGTGTGTTTGCGCTCGCTGTTTGTGTCCCGTCCGTTTGTGCCTTTAGCTGGCGTCGCGATGGGGACGAGGCAGCGGCGCGGTGAGGACGCGACAGGGACGCGGGGAGGTTGCACGGAGGAGGTGTAAAGTGAATTTCAACGAGGAGCTCGAGTCGCCCTAAGTTTCTAAACTTTGTATCTCATTGTTTTAAGGATGAAAATAGCTTTATACTAGAATCAGATTTCCAACGGTCGGGTCTCAAAGTGCGCGCCTTACACATTTGTAGCCACCAGTATGAGTGTGTGTGAGAGTGAGTGAGAGAGTGAGAGTGATAGAGAGGGATAGAGTGAGAGTAAAATTGTGTGTGTGAGTGTGAGAGTGAGTGTGTATGTGTGTGTGTGTGTGTGTGTGTGTGAGAGAGAGAGAGAGAGAGAGAGAGAGAGAGAGAGAGAGAGAGGAAGAGAGGGAGTAGACTTCTAATATTGCTAAGCATTTATTGACAAACAAAAAGTCTACGATCCGTGATATTCCATTGCACAGAATATAGAACAATGAAATTAATTTTGCATGTTGTTTGGGAGGTTGTTACTTGGGAGGTTGGGGAAACCAATTTGAGCATGCTGTTCTCCACGGACGCCGCATGCTCCAAAGCCTCTCGTGGCGGTCGCACTCGAATACAGCGCTGCCGCTTGTCTCAATGCGTCTGACCATCCAGAGCTTTTCACTGCTGCGGTCATCAATAGCCCGTCGCTCCATTCACAGCGGAGCAGGTCGCAGCAAATAGACAAGAAAGAAAAGTGTGTGCTACACGAATACAAAACGTGCGTTGAGAGGTGCAGTGAATCGTAATTATTTTCGGATGCGAGTGTTCGAGCAGGCCTCGTATGTGTCAATCTTGTTATTTTTTAATAAGTAATAATTTACATATTACTCGTATATTTACTTACTGTTGTAATATGCGTTTTTCCCCTCAAAGAATACGATGAAAATGACAACAGTGTTTTACCAACTTCAACTTTACGTTAAAACGCATTCTTTTATTGAAAAAGTAAGTTAAAATGACGCGAATTATACAGATGTAGTTTGTATGTATTTCACGAGAGCGCGCATGACTTCCCACAATGCTAGCGCGTAATTTCAGTATGCCCTAAACTTCCACTTTCTTGCTTGCTAGCTCCCAGCTTGTTTGTGTACTAATTTAATGAAGATTTTAGATTGAAATAAAAAAGAACTCGACTTTGCTGAGCTGATTTCCCTAGATAATATAATATGTAGTACCATCGATTTATTTCAGCTCAGCAGTAGCATTGCTGTTGTCTCTGCAGCGACTGTGATCGGGAGGTCCCAGGCGCAAGATACATAGCATGGTTGAATTCAGATGCTGTCGGGAGGAGAATCGAGAAGCCCACTGCTGTAGTTTTTCGTGTTTTTTTAACCTACACCAGGTGAATGCCGGAGCGGTACTCTCACAAATGGGCCATGGACTGCGCGGGCATTTTCCCTCCTCTTCCTTGTGCTATACTCTCCTCTTATCGGGAGAATAGAAGTTGCCCAATAGGTATAACTTCTAAAGAGTGAAATCCCTCGCAAGCCACATAAGGTAGGCCTCAGATGACCTCCAGAGTGCGAGGACCACCGCCGCTACTCGGGGTAAAAACAGTCTCTATACTAATGGCCATGGCAGACTTATGTTCCCGGAAACTATAAATCAAACGTCATCCTGGGGAGGTCCTGCCTGCTGGTTTGATGCCTTGCAGTGCGCGTGCCCTTGGCACGTAAGGTGCAGAGGCAGTCAAACACAGCGCTTCAATCCGGGAGGATTGCCAGCGCCGGGGGCGGTTCAGCTGTCAGGAGCCGATCCGCAGACGTCGGCGCGGTAGCTCAGCCGGCACTCCCCCTCCCCCCCTCCACGACCACCACACTCCTCGGCAATTGGCGGGAGGAGGACTCGAGAGAGAGATTTCGCCAGCAGAGCTGATTGGCTGCAGACAGCCCAATTCTTGGAACTCAGATTAGATAGCGAGATAGTTGTTGGACAGAAGAATCTAAATGTGCAAACGCGTCATTACTGTGACAATCAAAATATATAAGCAACTTAATTTAACGTGCAAAAAAAATAATTGTAATCAATACAGCATATCTTCACAGTCAGTTTCTGCAAAAGACGCTGCAGTGACAACAGCCTAGAGCCTGTGTTGACCCTCAGATGGAATTTCCATGATTGCGCGGACAATTGCAATAGTGTGCCCAGAGAAGTGAAGGTGACATGAGACACGACAATAAAATAAAGGGGAAATCATCGTGGATTGATTGAGTGATAAGTGATTCCGGGCGCGTCAACTGCTAAGGTCACTGGTTCCGTAAGCGTAGTGTATGCTTTTATCGCGGGAGATGGCAGTGAATTTCCCCTGCTGGATGGAGAGATCCAGCACTGACCTACGCCTGCTGGCGGGGATTTTCCCTCACCAGCGTTGTCGCGCGCCAGTGTGGCATCGCCCCAGCCAGGACAAACTCTAACCTCCCCAATGGTCTGCCGGCATGTGTAGTAGCATGTGTGTGTAAGTTAGGCACATACGTTACGGTATACCTGTCTGGTAAACATGCACAGGTAAACCGGAAAAGTATACCTATACAGACTAGATCTCACACGGTAAATCGGAAGATTTTAACTCAGTCAAGTAATGGAGAGGAAACAAGAAGACGACGCGATCGCTCATGGCGATTTGTTTGAGGCGATGGCATGTAAAAAGCAAAAACGCAAAGCTTCATGTAATGATTGGCTTACAAAGAGAAATGAATACAATCATGCAAGATTACTAAAATAGTTAATTTTCGATCCCAAAGATTACCGTAATTATTTGCGAATGAATGGAAAAGTCTACCAAAAACTGTTGTCACTCGTAACTCCTCTTACACAAAAGAAAAATAGTTATAAGAACTTCTACTTCTCCCCATGAGAGACTGACAGCTTCTTTGAGGTTTCTTGCTACGGATTGATCGTACAAATGTCTCAAGTTTTCTACCAGTATAAAATCACCCCATGCTCTTGGAAAAATAATTTGGAAAACGTGTGAAGCCATACCATTGTGCTAAAAAAGTGTAGGAGTAGTGACGATTTAACACGTAAATACAAGGACGACAAACGCGTTTTCAAGAACGTAGCCACAACCAACTTTAGGGGATATAGAATGCCCTATCAAGCAATGTTGCACGTTTGAGTTTAATTCTCAGAATCTACCGGTCAAAAGCACAGCAGTGACATCAGTTGCAGCCTCATCTTTGCCGGTGAAACCAACATTTGGAGTTGACAATGAGGGGCCTCTATGTTCCATCTGTGCCATAGGATAAGCATTCGAACTCACGCCCTTTTTAACCTGAACCCCGTCGTGCCCCACAGCTCGCATCGCAGCAGCGGCTGCAGTCACCGCACTGCCGCGTTCATCGCCACATTGCAAATTTGGAGATGCAAATTGGAGCTCGACCCTGCAGTTGCGGGATTATTGCCTGTTTGCTATGCTCTTAAAAGCGCGCCGACAGCGGGTTATCCGTGCCAAACGCTCCGGCCCCGCCTCCCACGCAGGCAGGTAAACCCCCATGTCGCCACTGCTGCATCGCGCCCGCGAACAAAAGTAAGTTGTCAACAGGATCTTAAGGTATGACGAAAATGTATTATAAAAACTCTTTGTAGCCCTGTGCAGGAAAATCGGGACGAAATGTACAGCATCGTGCGACGATGTTTTCCCTATTGTTGCTCATGTTCAGAACAATCGCGATGTGTACGATGCAATGAGTCACACAGTGTTCGATTGGTTGTTTCATGAGTTTGCGTACAGTCACTTAATAGTGACTGTACGCAAGTAAGAAAGGTTATTTCTATTTGTCCCGTCCGTTTCTGAGCCTGTAATGACTCTCGTGGTTCGAACTTAAAATAAATTTTATCAGTACACGCAATTAGGTCACTATGCTTCTATAAAGAAATAAGAAAACAAGCAGGCTGTAATGCACTGCACTAAGTTATCGAAACTTTACAAAAATATATTCCTGGTCAAAATAAAACCATGAACATGAAAGTATGTTACACATGTTTTATTCACTTTTGAAAAGCCCTTAACCTTTCATTTTTTATTCATAAATGGATTTTATAATTTACTAGTTTATGTATTTTCATATAATTCGCAAATGCAACAATTACAGAACTGTTCTCTCTAATTTACATTTGAAAACACAAAACATATCCAAATATTTGCAAATTGCGATAATCCGCATTACATGGCACCATCTGTCGTTGACCTCCAACTGTTTTCGAGATCGAATATTAAAACGACAGCTCATGTAAACAATGTCAGAGGCGATGTCGTCCATAATGTACTTTCAATTAAAACGTTAATTTGTAATTTTGATAAACATGGACGTATTTCAAGTACACTTTATGGATTAGGAATTGTTAATGAAGATACGATATATTTAAAAATGTGCTTGATATGAAAGATGCTGCAAAATATGAAAGATATGGATAAAATATCGATTGTAATATTTTCCGCAGAAGTATTCGGTTGTCTCAACTCAAAACATTTATAATTCTCATTATTTGTAATACCAGACCATTATTTTAAATTTCTTTCCTCTCAATAGTGAATGTACATATTACGAGACTTACAAGAGAGCAGCAGGAAGGTGTTAAAAATAACGTTGAGTAACAGTCATATGTAAATTACTGACATACATATTTACAAAATGAAATATAAAGTGAAACCGAAGTAGTAGTTGAATCTCTGAACATAATTATGCCAAATAATTATATAATAATTGAGGTTTCGATGCTGAAATTTACTGGTTTGAAGCTTGGCATTAAATATTAATAGTAAATAAATTAAAAGTGCATTCTTTAGGGATAGGGATAACGATTTCTTTGTTTACACACACATTAAATGGTGATACTGTAATTAAATGGTAAAACACAAAATCTTGAGCAGTCAGGAACGAAAAATCATAAGAATTCTTATTATAATAGGTTCTCATTTACTTATAACCGTCTTGCAAAAGAGTAGCATTCTACTTTTTTACTAAACCTAAATACGAATTGTAAAATGAAAAATAACAATTACATAATATCACAATTCAGTAAGCTATGAAAAATGTACTATAAAATAATTTTCGGTCAAACATTCAATTCACGTACATTCAGTTCCTTCATAACGAATAGAATCTTGAAAAACTTTGAATTTCGAATCCAAAGTAGAGTCGACGTGTGCTAACCGTGATGAATAAGTCTGTCTGTCAGATTTACATCATGTATTGCAATCGAATGTCAAAGCGACCGAATCGCACAGCAAATGCATCCACGACTGTTTGTTCACATTTTACACGTCGTCGTTTGCAAGGGAAATGCTAGGCAGAACTAACGGGCGACCCCAACTAAAAGAGTGATAATTGCCGGAACACATCACACAACTTTTACAGACCCTGGTTCATCCGACCTAGTCGTAGCAGTCGCCGCTTGAAATTCATGAATTCGCGACGTAATTGAAACGGTACATTTTTAAAGGGACAACGTGAAACGGTGCCGAGAAAGAGGAAAGTATCCGTACGATGTTCTCTCGGTCGTCTGTTCTCAGCTCCCCGGGGCGCAGTAAGAACCTTTCTTGTTTATGGGCGAGTCAAGGGCAGGACGGGGGTGTTGGTGTGCATAATTGGAAACACGGAAGAGGGGAGAAATTGGAGATGAATAAGAGAATACGAAGTACGGAAAAGTAGGCGATGAAGTGGAAACAGAAAGAAAAAGAAGAGGAAACCGAAGACTTTCTAAGATGGGTTGAGTGCGTGGAGCTATGAAGACAGGCATGGTTTTATGAAACGTAACGATTCGAACTCACGCCCTTTTTAACCTGAACCCCGTCGTGCCCCACAGCTCGCATCGCAGCAGCGGCTGCAGTCACCGCACAGCCGCGTAACGTATGAGTTAAAAGATACACGAAATCGCTCCCAAAAAGGCGAGGGCTACCCGTAGCTCGGCGACCAGCAAGCTAGCTTTCTTGTAATGGGTACCAGGGGTTAAAACACCTAGTCCATCTATGTGGAATTTGTGGTGGGTAGAGACAGTTCACGGAAGATTTCCACGGTGTTTTTCCGCTTCTGTTAGCGTTATTCCTGATTAATTCATTGATTGGCCATCATTCATACGTCACACAGTATCATATACTAAAATACGTCCAATAATAATAACTATTGTCTTAATTGTATTTTACGCTATCCAAGGACACAGTTCAATAAAAAAATTTAGTCATTTTTGAGAAAATTTCAAAATGTAATTGAGGCTTCATGTAAAGTACCCTCAAAAATCAAACTTTACGCTTATTTCTTAAGCTTTCATATCTGAAGTTCACAAATGGCAAAATATTACATTAGTTTCCATTATTTCCAGATTTTAATGGGAAAATCTAAAAACCATCAAAATAATTGTGTCTCAAACAGTCCTCTTTTAATAATACTTTTCTCAACAAATGCTACAAAATGTTAAATCTTAATTTTTATAATGCTGTAAAATGCTATAGCATTCTTTTTAAAATGCTGTTTTTGAAATTTAGTGTGCTAAATTTTATCATCACTATCAATCACTGGTCATCACCATTACTCGCCACACCAGGCCACAAACGCTACACAATCTCTATGAAATCTTATTTCGGTTTTACGGAAAAAGAACTAGAAGTGGTCAAGAGAACTTGAAGTGGTCTTCGGAGCCTCGTTGATGACAGGAGACGGAACCCTCGAAGGCGAGGGAAGGGCTCGGTGGAACAAGGGGGTATCCCATATTGACTTCGTTATGAGGTATTGACGGTTTTACTACAACATTCAAAATTATTATAAAAAAGGGAAGGTTTTCCCCGAGAGAGTATTTATAGACCATTCATAATATAACTCAGAACATTTTTCAAATGTCAAACATAATACATTTGCATACAAGTTTATACAGATTTACAATTATACACATTTACTGTACACAGATTTAAACAGCATAAAAAATAATATTTTAACAACAATATTTTTTCATTTTTAATAACAATATTTTTTAACTAAAATAATAATATTTTAACTTTTATTTGAAGCAAATAACTCAATTTTACAAAAAACGTGAGATATCCTCTTGTTCTATCGAGCGCTTCAATTGTCAAAAAGTCGGCGATGGAAGCAACGGACAAAGTTGGCGTCTGTGGGGGGGGGGGCGCTGAAGGGGTGGGGGGAGAGGTAACGAAGGTGTAGAAAACGCGCGCCCCTAGCGCTTCTTTGTTCCGGTTAAAGGAGCATTCCTCGCTCCGGCGGATGGGCAAATAAAGGGGACGTACCACGCGGACGCTCCTTCATTAGAGGACTCGCGGGCGAATGCGGAAGACAACAATCGACCCCTGGGAAAGAGAAGGAAATAGAGAGAAAGTAGAACAGTAAGTCATATAAACGCAGAGGAATGTAATCAGAGAGTTGGAAAGAATAAGAGTGAAGGGGAAATAGAAAGGAGGATTCAGAGAAATAGTCGTATAGAAAGAGAGAGAGAGTGAGTGGAGGGGAAAGAGGGAGACGGGGAGAGAGAGAGAGAGAGAGAGAGAGAGAGAGAGAGAGAGAGAGAGAGAGAGAGAGATGAATAGCCTGAAAGCAAGCCACAGAAATATCACAGAGCGAAAAACAAAGAGATACGAAAGGGAAGGGAAGAGAAAGAAAGAAAGAGTGCGAAAAATATATTCGCATCAGGTAAGACGAATAGAAGAGCGAGGATGAGACACGAGGAGGGAGAGCAGACTGAAATAGAAAGGAAGAGAGGAGTGTCTTTTATATAGACGATTACCTCCGGTCCTCTCCTCTTTCCAACCAATTTAACAGGCGATTTTTTTTTGTTTTTTATCTCGTTCTTCAATTTCAGAAGACAGAAATTGTGAATGCAATTTCATCCCTGATATATAAGTATCAAATTTTGTTCAGAAATATGATCACTTACAACAAAACAAACTGGTGTAATTTCTACATTTCTTTCTCGCTTTAATACCAAACTTCAAATATTATTCTGCCCTGTCCTTTGGCTCGGCAGCCCGATAGGGACCTTGGCCGACCAGCGGTCAAATTTCGTATAAAACAGAAATAGAAATACATTTTTACCATCCCCAACTCCCCTTTACTCCCCAACCAGAGAAGTCCAAAACAAACAATCAAATACTTTTTTAAATGCATAGTAAACAAACGATCTTAGGTTGGCTTTTCTATTACAGAATTCAATTTCTGATCATGTAAATTTTATCTAATTGTGTCATCTGAATAGACGATATGAATTACTGACCAAACAAGAAGGTTCAAATTCAAAATAAATTTCACGAAGAAATCTCTACGTAATAATCTAAATGTAATAATTACGTACAGTATATAATATTCTCATCTTCAGATAACCGCTACTCGAACAAAAAGAAAAGCTCTTGCTCCCTGCTCACTTGAAAATCTAGAAGTAATACTGTTATTTAATGCTTCAAAAAGTAATAAAAGAAAAGATAAAAGAATAAAATGTAAAAAATAAATATCAAATAAAGTGAACGACAGTGAGATATTCAACACAATCGAGGGGGAGTAAAGCGGCGTTCCACTGTGCAACGGCGCACACTGGGCCAAAACTCGTCAAACTGTGGGCAAAATTGTAAATTATATAAATATAAATGCGTTACTATTTGAAATTCAGATTACATAATACACGTGTATAAAAATGCAACTAATAATTTCCGATAAAACAGTGTAATTATTTGCAGCACAAAAATAATATATGAGCACAATAATTGATTTCAATCACTAAATAAATAGGAAGAAAAGAGAAAATGAAAATCTACTTTTGTGTGTGATGTAATGGCAGATAAGTCACCTGGTATCATGAAAAAATAAATATTCAAAGCAAAGAGAAAAGTTACTTTTACATGACAAACATTTCAATCATTTTGTACAGTTTGAATAGTTTGCTTCAATATCAACCATACTGTGCACACGTCTGGTGTCACGATTACACGTGCGGGCAGACGCCGACGTGACACTGATCGCTCTGGAGCCTAGGAGATGCTGAGTGTAAAGTCACTCTGGAGGCAATGTGCTCTGAAACAGACATTGCCTCCTATACCAGTAATGTCAAGGTCTCCGGTGACAGGAGCACCCTGGCATGCCTCGAGCTTCTAAGTTTGTGGAAAGGAAATTGTCAGTAGTAAGACAGCTGTTTTTGAACTTGGTGGATTGGCACTTCTAAAAGAGGATATGCACAGAAAAATAAAAGAAAAAAGAAAAATAAAAATAACAACAAACGTCCTTAAGTTTAGAAGATAAATTTTCAGCCCGCCCCCGCCGCCGCCCCGAACACTGCGCCCGCGTACCAGCCGCCACTGAGGATTCCCACCGCAGACTTGGACGAAACGTTTGGCCCTTCAATGCCAACTGGACCACGGCCTACCAGCCCAATTGATCTTCTATTGACTCCGGCCGTAAAAGCCTACAAAGCTATGTCCTTAAGTTTATTTATCTAATTTCTGTCTAATCGTATATCATATGTAAAGCGTAGAAGCGTTTTCAGAGCGATTACCTACTGCTCTCTTGTGGCAAGGCGATGAATTGCGTGGAGGGGTGATTTCAACGTGCTACCAGTGTCGCAGACTCCCGCTGGTGGCATCGACTTTGACATCTCCGTCGTATTCGAAGTTCTTTAAAAAGACAGTAACTGAAAATGACGGGAAGCAAAATGAAAAATAGAGATATTATAATATAACTTAATATCTCAAGGCAAGAATATCTCTGTTACCTAGACAGCCTAATATTCATGAATTGCATTTCAGAAGACACAATGAGTAAAGTACATTTACTGTACTTGAACGGCATTCATGAGATAAAAGTTACATATCGTCTTAGAATTTTCTTTGACAATAAGATGGAAGTTTAGAGGGTCTTTACACAAATACATCAAACTGCTTTGAGAAACACACAAATTACTTATTAAACATTCATGAAGAGTCTCCTTTCTCGCGTTCCAGTACTGACGAAAAGAGAGAATTTTATGGATGAAGCAAATTATAAACCTAGTTCCTCAATATCTATTACACTGAGTTATTACAGCCAATAGTAAGTTTTTAAAGCGTTCCACAC
The DNA here is from genome assembly GCA_038098605.1 of Gryllus longicercus. NCBI lineage: Eukaryota > Metazoa > Arthropoda > Insecta > Orthoptera > Gryllidae > Gryllus > Gryllus longicercus. The sequence continues at coordinate 2,260,958 of JAZDUA010000021.1, forward strand.
TACATTTAAAACCTAAATTGTCATTTACCGAAATTTAAGTCACTTAAAGAGAGTAACCATTGCAGAATTCACCACCATGAAGTAGAATTAGGAAATGTCGCTCACGGGATTTGGTCGGAGTGAGTAGAAAAATCAAAAGATTCATTTGCCGACGTTTCGGAGTATTTTTATTTCCTCATCGTAGCTTACTAAAGAATTTAAACATCTCAACAACTGCTTTGGAGCCTTGGGCAGAATCGCGCATGATGCGGGATGAACTCTAGCGCTGTAGCAACTCCATGTGGTGTTCGGTACGAATCCGGCCAAAATGCTCCTGAGAGATTGTATATATCTATAATTCTTTAATAAGCCATGATTTTGAAAAAAAAATATTACGAAACGTCGGAAAACTAATTATTTTTCCGACCAAATCCCTTGAACAAGATTTCTTAAAGAGAATAGAAAATAATATGAAGAATGAGATATAATTGCATTGTTCTAACCGTCCCGAAACTCTTTATTTCTACGAAAAATCACTGAACGAGACGTGCTTTAGACAGCTATCAAGTTTTTAAAAATCCCACTACCCCATGATAGGAAGTACGCGATCCCCAAGAGAACGAGATAATCTGAAAATTAAGACGCCTCAAGAGACCGACTTCCTTCGCTCCCCCAAGTAAAACACATCAGCCGACGCTGACTTCCCCACGCTGAAACACATACACGCGGGCTTAATTAAACGCAAACTTAATGCGCAGAGATTTACTCTGATTCCATTGGATTCCATATTTCTGTAGCAGTCTGCAGTAATAATTATTTAACGTTAGCACATGTTTACTAAAGCGAAATTTCATCGCTCGGGCCGCTCCGGCAGCGCACTGTGCTCATCAATGTAGAGATACAAGCCTAATTCAAAAGCAATTTATTATTACAACGGTGGCCCTTACTTAACTCGGAATTCAATTTCATGTCTTAGAAAAGTAGAACTTTTACATCTATCACGCAGGATGCATTTCAAAACATTACTTCATATATACATTGATTTTGTTTTTAATTATTTTGGTAAAAACAACTTTTTCTTGACACGTGTGTTGTTTAAATGAGATTGATGAAGTTGATGAAGATTAGCGGTTTCCTCCGAAAGAGGATGAGGCACGCTCATGAAACAGAGTTATTCGATTTGACATATATTTAATTATTTATTTCATGCTTCATTCGAGAACAGATTTATTCTACTAATTACTTAATTTTTCTTACTCATACACACAGCTAGTAGCAGAGTATTCTAGCCCTGCAGGAGATGATTTCTACGTAATTTGCATATATGTGTACCATGTCATCACGCACACGAACTAACCCCCTGCGCTGACCGATTAGTAGACTTAAATATTTTTTGGGTATTTTAATAAGACGAAAGGAAAAATGAAAAAGAAATTAATAATGTGACGTTTTCATTTACAAGAGGTTGAAATGTAAGACAAAAAAAATTGTATTACGCGCTTGTGTACCTTTAACTATTAATCACATTTTACTTCAGTCAGATAAATAAATGCAACACATAAACATCGCTTGAAGTTTTAAAAAAGAAGAATACATAGTAATAGTATCCACAGAACATAAAACATCTTCCGTAATGTAACTTATATATTATTTTGATTTCCTAATGTGGTAAGCCTTCATGACTCTTTGATTGTATCCAATCGGAGTATGTTTTCTTTCAACAAGTGAATTCGTCTCTCTAGATTTTCAGTTATTATGTTATTGCAGACCGAGTTTTTGTTCAGGTTCATGTAGGGCGATCTAGGCAAACGTTTTTTTACATCAAAATTAAGATTTTCTAACACAACGACGATGTGTATGGATCCAACAGAAAAGGTAGGAAGCGATAATGATTTCAAGTCCTAATGTTAAAAAAGTGAAATATTTTTCATTAAATTAAAATATAAATTTAGGGATTAAAATACGTCTATTGTTTTGTCACTCTTATTCACTTATTATTTTTATTATCATCATCATTAAATAATTGAATAATTTCGTCTTTCAGGAGAAAGAAGAGCACGTGGAATGGTTAGCGATCAGAGAATATGAAGCGAGAAGAATAAATCCTAGCTATCCAATTTTGGTTACAACAATTTGCAATCCTTCTTGTATACCACGCACCATGAATCAATATCAAGTGCCTTTGAACCCATACATTGCCTCTCTCCGGCAACAAGCATTGGTATGTGCGATCGGAAGGCACAGACAAGAATCACTGGATAACGTTGATGTATAATATGCTTGGATTAAATATTTATTTATTTTGTAGATGTGTTTGAAATTCACATGAATATTCGTTTAAATTAATTACCTTCGTCAATTAGTAATCTCTTAGGACTCAAAATTCACGAACATTCCGTAGAATGTAATTATTCTGAAGTTCTTTCATGAGAACACGTATATCTGCGTTGTCATTTCAATCAAACGTACTGTGTGTGAAGATTTTACGTTAACAACTTTTCAAATAGACGTCTTCTAAAGTCACATAAAATCAGATAATACACTCCGATGTGTATCACTGCAAATGTATAACACGTAATATAGTGTTCACGCATTATATTCAATCTTCAGAAAATTTGAAAAACGGCATGAGCAGAGCAAGAGTACGATACAGTAAAAGAGAAAGCAAGAACATGTGTAATACAAAATTAAAAGACGAAACGAAGGAAAGTGAGACAAAAGCAAGGGTCGCACGGAAAATATGATATAGATCGTTCATTAGTTCAGTGAAATTAACGCAATGTTTTCTCTTAGAAAATCGACGATGTACATAAATACTGAAACCCACGGCGCACCATCAAGCATATGCGAGAGATATGCTTGCAATCTGACACATTTTACTACAACACGACTTTGTGTTTCGAAAAGTTACCACGGTTAAAGCGCCCTCCGAGTTTGGGTCCGACACACTTAAAACTTTAACTTTTTTTTTTTTTTTGCCGAGGGAAGCTCCTTTCTTCCCCGCCGAAAGCAAAGCTCGTGTAACCAACGCCTTAGTTGTCCTCGGCCTTCCGCAGGTCCGCAAATGCAGCACAGGGGCGACGCAGAAGCATTTTGTCTCGTTAAAGCACTCAAGAACAGCACTTCACAACTCGCAAAGTTCGCGAAGGTTATGTCGAGGTCTGAGAAGCTGCGCCACGAGGGGCCAAAGACCATGCGTACGACGAGAGCTGCGGGCGAGACCGCACGATAGTTCCCCTGTACTGGACACCCTGGTGAAAAGCGATGGGTGAGCTCGATCGGCGTACTAATTGTTCTGGCATTCAGACGTACATAATATTTTCGTTTGGAGGCTTTGTCAGAAAACGATATTACCACACAATTCATCTGAGTCAATTCAGAACAGTAATATAGAAAGTAATTAATTAATTGTAAATCGAAAAATAGTAAATTGGTACGATTTGCCTGAGGCAGTTTTTGAGCTCTTTCCTTAATCAATGAAAACTTGTAGGAAATTAATCGGCTGAAAATGTGAAGTGAAGTGAAGTGAAAGGTATAAATGTACTCGTGGTGATGTAGTCTACATAAAAAGTGTTGAGTTAAAATTTAGGTTAAGTGCTGTGGGGTGCAGTGTCGTGAAGTGAAATTTTAAAAAAATAGCCTACAATAGGAACGCATTACGAAATCGCAAGTAATTCATGCTAGCATATGACGTTCAACGTAATTCATGCTAGCATAGACGTGACATTTCGAGTTACTTATAGAAGTGTTTACCTGAAACATCAGCTCGGTAATTAGATGTATTACTTGAATTGTAAATTACTGTTATTACTGTTTTGGATGCTTAAATATGCTAAATTACGTTTTAGATGTGATGGCAAAGTTTCAATATTAGTAATCAATGTTATTATACTCATGAAATATATTGCAATTAAGTAACAATTTAAAATTATGGGAAGTGCACATGATGCAAGATGAATCTCCTGGAAAACGTTGGAATTATTTTACACCAATTCCTCGGAACCATCGGCGCAGTTCCAAATTATCAAGTCGTCGTCCAATTAGATATGCAGTACCGAAAGGTAATTTTGTTTGAGAAAAAATTTTATAAAAACTTAATGGGAATTTTTGTAAGACATATCATTTTCAATTATATATGAGAAAGTTTCATGCGTGAATGGATAAATATTAATTTTGAAAGGCGCTATTAAATTTAGCATGTTTTCAAATTAAAATAAAAAGTATTCTCAATACAAATTTCGTACATCATTTACGTTTCTAAATTGCACATTTTTAAATTTGTAAACGAACAACGTTTGTAATTGGAAGAAAGACTGCTGATAAGTCAAATTAATTTTTATTAAATTAAATATAACGTTTGTTTATGAAGTGTGTATGAGTAAGTTTATCTGTGTAAACTGATTGTGAGTAAATATGTAATTGCGTTTGAATATATAAGCATCTGCATGTACTAGGTAGGAAACCAAGGATCATTTATTGTAATTTTTATTTTATTTGTATTTGTCTATAGTTTCATATTTCTGTATTTTGCCACCAGGAAACATCAGCTTAGTGTAAAATAAAGCTTTTATCGATCTAATAGTGGAAGTCTGAGACATGGAAGGAAATGACTGAAAGACATTAGTTCACAAAAATAATCTGAAAGTGAAAACAAGTATGTACTATTATTTTGAAATGCAAACGAACAAATACAAATTGTAATTTAATAAATGACAGAAAAAATAGAATAATGAGTCCAACTAGGTAAATTTAAATGCAATATAAATTGCTCTCCCATGCGTGTGAATTGGAGAATAGGCCTAAACTATCATGTTATCGAAAAGTGGTTGATTAAATCTTAATGGACAACGAAACAATGTGAAGCATTCTGTTGTACATATTTCCACAATTGAATCGCAGGAAAGGTGAGGAATTTAGAACGAATAAACCATTAATTTGTGAAATTCTCCGCATATTCCGAATCGTGTATTTGGGACGTAGAGCTGAAGCGCTGTGAACTCAATTATTGCAAAAAGGTGATATCACAGTGAATTAAATTGTGCCAATTATTTTAAACGCTTATGACGAACAACCGTTATGCGTGAATCACCTACACATCTCAGATACGAGCGTCCGAATCCTCGCATGAAAATACTTCAGTTCATAAGCCCACACAGCATTACGGGTTTTCCGAAGACGACCATCTTGAAACTTTATTTACTATGAGAAGCAAAGCGGATAATGAGAACAATGTTATGGGGTAAAGTGACATATACTCAAAAACTAAAACTGGAACGCCTGAAGAAGAAAACCCTGTTTACATCTCGCATTACAACAACCACACCGAATTAAAACAAAACTTTGAAAAGGTAAAAGTTAAATAGAAAACAGCCTGTTGATACATATGTAGATGTAAGTCTCGATATTACAAAAAAGTAGCCGTTGGGCGAATAAAAATATTTAAAGCTTTCAAAATTTCAGGGAATGCCCCAAACCCTTTCCTGCCATGACTTGAAGAAAACAAAAGAAGACGGATCAAATGGTAATAGATTTAAGAAGACAATTTTCATTTTATTAGGTAAAATATTACAATTAAAATTAAAACCTTCTGAAATCCTCATTTCTATTCGGAACAATATAAATCTATTTCATAATTTTTCAACATTCCTCAACATCAAGTTTTCTTCCACCGAGAGTTCCTCGATTTTTCTTTTCATTTCTTCCCGTTGTGAACGAGAATAATCAATAACAATATACAGATAAAATACTGCAAATCCGCATAGAAATAAGAATGACGTGTACTTCACGAGAGAATTGTCACATGTCGTTGAAAATGTTTTTTGTACACGAGCATATTAAACGACCTTTGTCGTTGCAAGAATGATCCTAAAATGGTATTTTATGACCCCGATTATTACGTATTAGCCGTATGTGGTAGGAATAATAGGATCATCACACATTTATATAATCACAGCGAGCGAATCTTGTGGAGATGGCAGTAAACAGCACAGCAGACTACAGTTTTTTCGCATATTTTTCAAGTACGAGTGACATCATAATAAACTTGTTTCCAAAAATTATCTTCGATTCTCTTATAATTTATAGTGCTGATACACAAAATGGTATATTCTGCAATTAGTTTACAGTGTTAAGATTTATTGCACGAGTACAAAATTTGAAAATGAGCAACATTAGGAGAGAGTTTTCAAATTTGTGCGAATCCAATTAACCAACATTATAAACGAGTTGCAGAAGTTATTTGTTTTAATACTATCATTATAAATTTATGAGTAAATCAAAGTTAATTTTTGGAAATAACTTCATACAGACATCAAGAGTATTTGACATCATTGTGAAAAATCGGTGGTTGGCAGTTCCATTTACCGCTTCTTCTTCATGATTCTCTCGGGGCGATTGGTTGAATGTGTAGTGACTCAACTATTCGGGCCATAAACGGTATATATGTCACAATTTGTGCCATAAAATGTCATTTTATGAACGATTTTTTGTAACAAAAAATATTGCTGGAATTCAAAAGAAAATGTTTTCAAGTTTGTTTGATTTTAAAGAAGATGTGTAAAATACCAACATGTCTTGAGCAAAAAGCAATGACTAAAAACCTATTTAAAATAAAATTTTAGTGTTGTTACATGCATTGTACATGCCCGTTTTTCATGGGTCAGTAAATAATTCGATTCCGAGAATATTCTTTTAAAAATTTCTCTATAACAGTTCAAATTTCTAAAAAACAATGAACTTCTTGAAATAAAATTTGAAATGTCATAAAATGCTGAACATTTAAAATTGAATTATTAAAAAATTTAAACACAAATTTACGTCTGATACAAGAAAAATACTTTTTTGGTTTTCTTTCTCTTATACTCTAAATAACGCAAGTGAACGCGTATGTAAGACAAATTATTGAAGATGGGGAAATCTCTCTGAAGCACACAGTACTGTAAAAAGTAGACAAACAGTTATTTTACGTAAATTTTATTTGTGAAAGACTTTTCTATATATCTGTATGAGATTGTTATTTCCTAATAAACATTGCATACGTCGCATGAAAAAATATGTGTATTTCGTGTAAAATTACAAACATTCTGTTGAAACCATTGCAGCAAGTAACGAAAAATGTAGGTGACCAGGAACTATGAGTTGAGTAGTCATATGTTCATGTATACTTTGTGGTAATTAATTCATTTTATTTTATCTAATTATATTATTTTTTCTTATTCATCTATCTACAGATCTTTCGCTCCATAGTAAAACCTCTTTGCTCTTTATTCATATTATTCGTGTGATGTTCCCATTCCCTTTACCGCCACCACGTCCTTAGTCTGCTTTTGCCTCGCTCCACAGTGCTACGACTCCCAGCACCGCCTACTCCATGTACCATGCTTAAACTCCTCCCACTTGAAGACACATCTTTTGTCATTTCATTTAGGGACCCGCCCAAACTGTGGCTTAAGGATTGTGTGCTACTGAGAGTATTATTCTTCCACATACTTTTTCACATCCCCCCCGAAGCACTTTCCTGCTCCGCCGTCATTTAGTTGCTCGTGGAGAATTCTTCCTTCGTTAGAAGGGGTTCCTTATCCACATTAAAATATTCATCGCCCTCTCCCGTATTAATTACCCACATTTTCCCATTGTTTCTAGTACTTTTTAGCTTCTAACTCAATCACAATTCACACTCACCTATCCTTTTTTAAACTACTTATTCCACGTTACTTTTTTGAGGCATCCTTTATACGTAAACACCCTTTAACTTTTCAGTTGATAACATTTATTTCCCTTTTTTGCTATATTTTTTTTTCATTTACTCCACCTCCTTGACGGCACCTATTCGTGCTCGCAACCATTAGAACTCATCGCTGAAACTTCTCCGCTTGCACCCGTCCTTGCTTCCATCATAAATCACCTTCCTCGCCATTGGTCAGTCGTTTTTCTTTCACCTCAGCCCTCGCATATCGGCTTCCTCCCCAACCCCTCCTGCAGCCTTGCGCGCTGCACCGCCATGTATATTTCATTGGCCGCGTTCGCGGTCTTTGAGGTCCGCGACCTCGACGCACCAAACCGATTTGCACGTCTTTCCGCCTCCTCCTGCTACCTCAGAAAACCGTGTCCCCTACATCATGCTCGTGACAGAAATACTAGTAGCATACTTTATTGTAACACTTACTTTTTCATAAAAAGATTATTTGAGATCCCAATCAAACAAAAATATGAAAATCAGTATTTCAAGAATTTAAGTCCGGCTTTTTTCACACACACACACACACACACACACACACACACACACACACACAAAAAAAAGGACCGCATAAAATCGTGTCCAAATTTTTGATAGTAAAATAATCAAATAATGGAGAGTGCTAGTATTTTACTAAAATAATTTACCAAAGAATTATTAATTATCAATTATTTTAACACAAAATATTTACAGTTTCTGCGGACAAACACTTATTGAAAAGAATGAGCGTTTGACAATATAAATAGTAGGCCGCATTTAAAAAGTACAATTTTTTAATTAAATTTATTTTCATCACTATGATCTAAAATCTAATCATTATGATCTAAAATCTAAATCACTATGATCTAAAATGAACTATGATCTAAAGTGATCAAAATCTCTTTTACAACTTTACAATATTTTATTACTTTATTTATTATTTATTTATTCCACCAATCTCGTTTGAAACTTATTTTTGAAGAGGACACGTCATTTGAGAGCAACGACAGGCGATGATGGGAGCCACCCCTCCGACAAACATTATTTTATAATGCAGAGTCACAAATGCGAGATTTTGTAAATTCAGATAAATATGGAACGGGAAATGTTTTCTTGATTTTTTACATCTGACGATTCCTCTTAGTGTATATATCCACAGCCTTCCGATATAATCTCGCATTTAAGTTCTGTACTAAGTTCGAGCGAATACAAAGCTACTACATACATTTCGAACGTAGCACCCTTCTGTATTTATCCCAGTGAGCCTACCTACTGCGACAATACCGATAGAAATCAAAGGATGAATGTGCCATGAGGCGTCGATAAAGTTATAAATCAAATAAATTTACTTATAATTTATATAACATAAAACGAACCGGCGAAACGAAAACAAGGTTGCAAACCTACACATGCATGCAGCAGCTTCTTTCTCTCTGTAGTTTCATTTTAATTCTCGCGGGCGCTGCATTCAGCTGGCGAGATATCAGCGAGCGCGTATTTTTTCGCGCTCGAGGCCAAAGCGAGCCGCGCCCTGAAAGTTCCCTCGCCACCCTCTCACGCTTTATGAATTTTAAACCAGCGGCTAACCTTGGCCCGCACCAAAGGGCTTCTTCGGGACAACCTTTCACCATGTGCTTGCAGGTGACGTGGCTGCCGCATACCGTACGTTTCTCATAAAACACGAATTTAAAGTGTTCCTATTCTAGATGAAATTATTTCTGTAATGGAAATAAAAATAGTATTGAATTACTTACTTTACTCAATTTCGTACCAAGAATATTGCATATTGCTGAGACCGGAAAGCTGACTGTGCACTCTTCTAAGAAAAGTCATAGCTCTTATTAAACATTTTAAACCTTAATACACAGGCACACAAAATAAAAACGTTGTCATGCCCAAAGATTTGACGCGTGTTTCTCTGTGTATGTCGAAGCGCTGAATTCGAATGTAAAGCCAGAATTGCGCCACCCGTTGCAGTTTTTTTAAATCGCGAATAATCCCAGTGACATTGTATTTATTGTTTTCGGGTGTAATTTTCAGACCCAAAGACTTGACACAGAGTTCTCTATGTATGTCCATGCACTGAATCTGAATCCAGAATTACGGCACCACCTTCCAGTTTGTTTTTTTTTAAATCACGAAAATTCACCATTACATTTACAATTTACAATTTCATTGTGGTTTTTCGCGATTAAAAAAGGAGGGTGATGACGCAATTCTGGCTTCACATTCGGATTCAGTCAACATACATAGAGAAACATGGGCCACGTCTTTGGGTCTGACTTTTTTTGTGCTGGAGTAATTTATTTTGTGAAGAATTAACTGACAAAACGCAAATATTGTCCATCCTATTGCCTACAATTGAAGTGCATTTTTTAAAAGAAAATATGTCATTATATGTGATATCGAAAACATTTTGCAATGTCACTGGAGAGCCTCATTACTTAGAACACAGCAAAGTCCACAGCGAACACGGTTGTTTGCTGTCAACTACTTCGTATTGCAGGTAGTTGCTGTCAAAACGTCCAACTTGTCTTTATCTACATAATCAAGTTTCTCGCGACAAATAATGTACGTCCTAACTGAAATGTATGTGGATTTCGAAAGGACTTCTCGGAAGTTCTCTCTGGCAATGAACTTTCGCGGAGCGAAGCAATGACCTTCCGGCGCTACAGAGCAATGCCTCAACTACAACCTAATTACGAAGCCCATTTCTCTGCGTTTGACCACTAAGCGGCATCAACGCGTAATTAACATGGCAGCCACGCTCTCGTACGTTCACCATTCGTTTCCATTATTCCGATGCGATGAATAGCATTGAACAAGCAGCCGCCCAGCTACTGCAGAAACAAGAATTGAGGAGACGTACCCCCGAACAAAGTCTGCATTCCTCGAGTTTCGAACCATTTCGGCTATGTATTTTCACTTTCTGGCTACTGAAGTAATCAGATTGGTTTCAGGTGTTCATGTATGTATCTCCAGTAGTTTTATTAAAGAATCCAACATCGAAGACAATAGAGAAAAAGGTTCTTACCCAGCCCAGAAGTAAAGAGAGCATAGCTTAATAAGCATTTACAATATTAATATTTTAGTATCTAAAATTTCCAGATTATATGCAGTGATTGTGCTGTAATACACAGGAAATCAAAACGGAAACTCACCGGAGAATTGTACGAAATGACTGAGAGTAACATGCTTACTCTAGCATAGCAATGTAGTGCTCGAGACAGATTCGGTTGCACAGGGATGTAGAAAAGCGTCCACGCGAGCGAGTTCGAGTCTCGTGTGAGGTATGACGTTTTTCAGTTTACGTTTATGGCGCATCTGGAGTTTCATACCACCAAGCTCTCTCCCATGTCAACATAATCCCATCCACATTCATTTTATCGACCAAACTAATTTATACATTATAACCAGCCAAGTACCTTACATTTAGTTGAAAGAAAACTTAAAGGAAAGTATCGTAGTAGTTGCCTCTCCACCACAAAAACCCTTAAAAAAATAATTCAAAAGTTTTTTGAACGCCAAAAAATAACTCCTTTAAATATTTAAGAGTATAATAAATTAACATGGAAAGCTTACATCAAAGCAGCGGCAAGCAAAGCATAAATAAAAATGTAAATATTGAATGAAAATTAGCTGTGGTCTACTGATAAACAAATCTGTCATAAGACCAACATTAACCTACGCATATCTAATTTGGAAGAACGTTGCTCCAGTCGCTTAAAACCCTCATAAAGCGCCCAAAATTAAATTTTTAATGAAAAATCATGTAAGACTGATGGTTCACTCACAACACAGAAATATGTAATTATCTTAACACAGTCCCATTAAACCCCTTTCCACAAAAAATGTTCATCTCTGGTTTACAACACAATTTTTTATCTAACGTCTCTATTTGAATTCAACTTTGGAAAGATTTTAAATAATATTTCTGGTATCCAATCACGCTTTCCGAAAGATTTACTTTTACCGCCGTAATTTCAACATATTAAGCAAACTAAACAATTTTTCCTAAGGCTACTCCTCACTAAATCCTCTAGGATGATGATAAGAATTACTCTATAGAATTAGTATATAAAGTAATTTCCTCGCTCTTTATTTTAGTTTTTTCATTCAAAGATCATTTTGAAGGATAGTAATTTCCCAAGATCTCTTCAATTACTTCTTTTCTTGAATATGCATACGAGTATGTATTTATCTGATATGAGGTTTTGCATACACCTTCCGATTCATATTTGTAAGATAAAATTACAATTTGTAATAGGAATATCTGCAAATAAATATTTTTTGATTTGCTTCTTCAGACAGGCTTATGGTCACGCACTGTTTTCATATCTTTCTCTCCGCTACAATTTCCTAATTTCTTCTGATCGCAAAACTATTTTCTCACTGCTAATTTTATTATGGTAACTGGTGAATACGAACGGTGAAAGTGATGCTGGAAATGATAGTTTAGAGACATTGAAAGAGTTCTGAATTTTTCCGAATGCATTGAAAGCGCTTCGAGTGAGTGACCTCGAGACGGGGTTACGCGACCGACGACAGACGAAACGGCTCGTCGCCGTTCATCCAGCAGTTTCCGAGTAGCGATGCGACATCGACAACAAAACACCCACAATACTGATGTTTCAATTTTGAACATCGTTGTTGGTAAAACACATAGATGTTCAAAATTGAAACATCAATATTATTAGTACATCGACCAAAAACCATCGATGTTTTTAAGCAGCGATGTTTTAATGCCGATTTAGAAACCTCTAATATTAAATTCGTTCACAACAAAATTTCATTTGACAGGAGCCCTGTTTATTGATTTACGATTACGTTTTACGTGAGAAAAATGTAGAGAACGCCTCTCTATGTACGAAATACGACGAAGACGAGGAAACACCAAAGCGTTGGGGTCATCTTGGACGACACATAGTCTGTCCTATGAAGGAGGTACAAACACCGTTTGGCTGGATCACATAAACTGTCAGAGATACCACCAGTTAGTATTTCATATTTTAACATTAAAAAATGTCGATGGCAATTTAAAAAAACACCGGCTTTAATACATCGATGTTGGAAACAAGGACGTTCCTATAAAAACATCAATGTTTTGAATATACCGATATCAATGTCGCATCCGTTTTTCTGAGATCCATTATAGCGACGTGCGTAGAAGCACCTTGCCGATCTTATGCCGAACTCTCGCCAGGTAGCTCCCCGAGCAGCGGCAGCGGTCGGCTATTTTTCACAGCATGCAGAGCTTCACTTCTTAGTCTGACAGATTAATAATAATAATAATAATAATAATAATAATAATAATAATAATAATAATCTATCCTTATTTTTCCCATTTCCCACTTATCTAAAAATTCTCTGAAAACATCCTAGATCTGAATTCAGCGCCAAGCTGCGCGACGCGGTTCGTGGTGGGTTAAACTTCAAAATAAAACGCCGGTTATGATTAAGAGGGTTCCGCGTACGAAAAGATCTTAAGTTTAAATATGTAATAATAAAATTGTCTGGTATCAAAATACCAGACAACACCTTTTATTTATTTAATCATATCCAGTTATCGAAACGTGGCGTAACATTATTGGTCGGGAAAGGGAATTTTCACAAAATTCACAATTTTACAATACAAGACAAATACCGTTTATAGTGTATAATATTATAATATCGATATGAGCATATCGAAAAAAGGCTGCTGCATATTTTCAGAAATGAATTGTTTTCAATTTCATGTTAGAACACTAATTGTATGACGAAAATGAACGGTCTTACCTCGTGATTGTGTCTCCTGATCGAGTAATTGGAGCGCCGTTGAAATGAGAAGTTCTCCTCGCTTGCACTCCCTCGCACCTGAAAAAACATCAGAATTACGAGTTGAAGATTATTTTTAATAAGCTTTATTTTTTTGGTCGCGTGAACTGCTGCAAGGTCATTAGCGACCTTTTATACAAATTTTTACAATGTATCAAATAATTTTATATCCTTTGGAAAATTAAGGACATCATGTATGTGAGATGTCCTTAATTTTAGTAGTAAGTAATTTGGAAAGACAATTTGAAAGTGAATGTAAAATACCTAACTAAATATACTAGGTAATCTATTAAGATATGTTAAATAGTTATAGGGATGTTACAAGGTACATAAAGTTACGGGGATTCTTTGTTAAACAGTTGTGAGTGGGTAAGTCGGCTATGTTCCATGCGAAGTTTTGCGATTTTGTTTCTTATATTTTTCAAAGTAAAGGAGCGTCATTATAAAAATACTTCTTCTGATTTGATGAGATGAAGATTGTGAAACATTAAATATATTTTAATGTTTAAATTAATGAAATATTTTAATGCAAGTGCTCGAGGGAGATTCAATATATGAGTTTTCACGAGTGCACCGATTCGTAAATTCAATGTTATTTGACATGAGAGAGAGTAGTTAAAGTATTAGATTTCTTTTCAAAAGTTTTGTCTCCATCATTTTGTATAATAATAGTTTTTATTAAAATGAAGGGGGTAGTGGAAGATATTCAATTGTTACATTCACATTTTGCATTATATGAACGTTTTAAGAATCTGTTTACCAAATGTCAAATTGTTCATTAGATCATACAGAATTATTAAAGAATAAAATTCACTTTTCATTCTTCGCAAATTAATACAAAAACTCACTTGGTAGGAAATTCCAAATATCCACGAATTACGTGTTTGTTTCACTTATAATAATGAATTTTGAATAATATGAAGGGATATACTATTGAAAATTCGAACAAGGTTTCTTTATTGAGTCTAAAGCAAAACAAACATTTTATTTTTAAGATAACATCAATTTATTTGAACAGAAAATGGGCATAACCCGGTGGCAGCTAATTACAAAAATAAGATAATACACCTAACATGCAAATTTTATTATGATAATAATAAAAATAACATTAATAATAATATAAAAACTGTCGAATTCATAAAACATTTAAATTACCTTAAAAAAAGAAACATCTACTTACGCATCGCTCTATAATCTACTATTCTCATTTAAGTTCCTCATTTATTTAGTAATACCCTAAATTAATTTCCTAAACTGTTGAACTCTACGAGGATAAGGTTCAAGGTTTTTGCAGGCAATGTATTCCATTCTTTTATTGTTCGATTTGTAAAAGAAAATGTCCCCACATCTGTTCTTTGCGGTCTTAAATTTATTTTGTGCCAATGATCCCCCCTACTGATGTATGTAGGAATACTTAGCCGCCGATTAATTTCTTTCCAAGCTGGATGACTGCTAGAAGCTTCATACAAAGCGCAGAACCTTGCTACTGATCGCCTATTTTCGAGTGAATCCCATTTTGCCATGTTCTTGTCCCTGAAAGTAAATTTTACTGCCCTACGCTGAATTCTTTCTAAATTTTTACACTGCAAAATTTTGTGCGGATGCCAACAAATTATTCCATATTCCGTTATCGGACGAACAAGCGATAAATAAGCAATTTCCTTCGCGCTTGCAGTACTCTTTTTTTAAGGTATGCATTACAAAGTGAAGAGATCTCTAGGCTTTCCCTACAACAAGATCTACGAGACTTTTCCAGCTTAATTTACTATTGAAATGGATTCCTAGGTACTTGCATTAGGAAAATATCGGAATAAAATCTAGAAATTTGTTCTAGACCGCCGATCAAACGAAAATCAACGAGTTTGTTGTAAATTCATTAGTTGTAAATTTATTTCACCGATTAAAATACTTCATTTTTAGCAAAACCTCACAATTCTTTGCTTTTGCAACGAAATAGGAGGTGGGTAAATACTTGAACATTTATGTCGTGAGGTAATCCTGACTTGAAAATTGGACTAAACTACGAAAATATTGATTTACCAAGAGCTCTCAGACACATGATTGCACCATCTACATATATTTTGCGCACTTACAATCAATATTTGTCACAAGCATCATCACCATAGAACTGCTCTGATAAGCTGACGAGTTACTATGTCAACTTTCGACTTTCTCGAAATCCGTGCTACTCCAGCCTTGCAAATTTTCAACTTTATTCTCCTTGTATCTCGCGTGCAAGTATAGTGGATTAAATAGTGGAAAACGCTTACCCAAACATCATTAATTATAATAATTGACCATCACCGCTCCTAGTGTAGCCATAATGAAGATCGTCTCATTGCCTAAATCCACGGTGTAATTCGCCGTCCATTGACCCGAGGTTTGGGCACGGAGGGGAGCGGGAGAAATGCGAGGGGTGCTGTTCGACCGGGGAACAGAGGAGGGGGCAGCGTTAATGTTTGGGAAGGGAAGGGAGGGACGCTCCAATCTTCACCCCCTCCCTCTCGTGCTGGACACGGTATCAATTATGTTAACCCGGAGCAGTACGCGCAGCAGATGTGCCGCGTTCAACCCCCGGCGGAGCCGCGCGACACCGGGTTGCTCCGGCGGCGGGTCAGCGGCCGCGTGACACACTGGCGGCTCAACCGCTTAAGCGTGCGTGGGCGGGGCGGGGCGGGGCGGGGCGGGGTGGGGCAGGCCAGATGAGGCAGGGGCTGTGCCAGGATGGCAGGGGTGCAACGGGCCTGATCGGCGCGGAGGGAGTTGAGGTGGGGTGGGGTGGGGGCGGAAAAGGATAGAGTAGGGAGAATGGCGTGAGGTGGAGTGTAGTGAGGTGATGGGGAGTGGGGTGGAGTGGAGTCGTGTGGGGTGGGGCGGAGTGGGATGGAGTGGGATGGAGTGGGGTGGGGTGTAGTGAAGTGGATTAGAGTAGAGTGGGGTGGAGTGGAGTGGAGTAGAGTGGGGTGGGGTGGGGTGGCGTGGAATAGTTTCGGGTGGAGTGCAGTGGGGTGGGATGGAATAAGGTGGGGTACTTAGATGGGAATGGGGTGGCGGCGGAGAAGGGTGGAGTTGGAGATGTAGTGAAAAGGGGTGAGGTGAAGCCGGGTGAAGTGGGGTGAGGGGGAGGTTTGATGGAACGGGATGAGATGAAGCGAAATAGGGTGGGTGGGCAGGCGATAAATTGATACGGTTGGAATGGGTCGAAGTGGATCGAATGGAATGGTGTTAAGCAGGATGAAGGGAAAGGGATGAACGGATGAAGTGAGGTCAGTTGCGATGGGGTGAAGAGGGCTGGAAGGGATGGGTTAAAATGGGGGAAGTGGAATGGATGGGATAGGATAAAGTGAGGTGGGTTGGAGGGAGATGAAGTGGGGTGAAATGGAATGCAATGCAGCGGAGCGGCCTGAGGAGACAGAAGTAGGGTTGCACAGACGTTTGCAAGACTCACAAAGCGGGAGAGTCAGGTTTGGCGGAAAGCGAGAGAACAGATGTTCAGAGTTGGACTGAGACGTTGATCGTTATTTCTGGGGATGGCCCATAAAGCTACAAAATTAGCTACTGTAGACCGTCTGATAAGCAGGATCCAGTTTAGGAATGCATTGGATTGCAAATTACTTACACATTTTGAAAAGAAAGTTGAATTGATTGTTTCAATAAAAAAATAGTACATATCGAGATATTGTCATATTAGAACTAATAGAAGATAGGGTGTATGGCATAGGAAATTTGTGGGCTTAAGGTTTGAGGAAATGGTGTAGAACGTGAGGACCTTTATCTCCGAAAGAGCCGCATTTCAGGATTTTGTACGAGAGAGCTTCGTATGTTCCAATAAAAGAAAAATAAATACAAATTAAATAATCTTGAAGCATTGTTGCTCACGATTCAACACTGCCAATTGATTTTTGAAAAATATAAATATAAACTCAATGATTTGTGGTCAGATTATAAACTAATTTAGAATAAATAAAATATCCAACATCTCCCAGATAATATTGGGTGAGACACTATACATGATGACTAATTAGTAGCAAGGACTTGACGTTGGATGAGGACGTTCATCGCAAGAGGGTATGTACTGAGAAGGAAAGAAAGGTACCCATTCCTTACTTTCTGTACAGTAAGACGCCAGAAAACATTCGCTATATTCCAATTGTTATTAATTAAAGAAATTAATTGATCTGATGACAACTCTGTTTTTCAGTTACACTCTGTCAATGGACGAAATTATTTATCAGAAATCATAAAAAACGATCTTAAGAGAGGAAAATGTTTACTTGGGATTCAATCTCTGTAGTAGTACCAATTCAATATTGTTGGCATAATCAAACATATGTTCTGGGTCCTACATAAATCTGTTTGCCAAACACAAATACAAATGAAAATAATACATACGATTCCGTGATTTAATAGAGAAGCAATACTTATATTGAGTATTAAATTGAAAAATATTCAATAAATTGGCTCCTTCAATGTTCAGGTCAACTTGTGCTAATCCTAAACAATATTTGTTAATTCCAGGTCACAATACCGCTCTTATATTGCCTGAGCTGTCAATGTGAAGCGTAGAATTCTGAAAAAATCCCATCCATCATTTAATTCTCTGGTAATCCCATCTCTCGTTAATTTATTTTAGCGCGTTTGTAAGTTAATCCTTTGTATGATATACCGACACAACATTTTACCTTCTGGCAGTTTTGCGATCTGTGGTATTTAAATGCGTTACTTTGTTGAAATGGAGCTCGACGCATGAAGAGTACCGAGCAACCGTAAGGCTTGGTAAACAGTAATTCAAATATCTGATGTGCAGGTACTTAGATATCTAACAAAATTTTAATTATAATTATTAATATTATTCACGATTTTAATTTTAAGTTTAATTTAATATAAACAATTTTAAACATTATTAGAGTTGACATTTACTGTTCGAATAAGCACATGACGAATTCACAGCGGTAAACAATTATGTTTCATTTGCCAGTGCTCTTCTCTTACTACTTATTATCATTATTTACTTAGAGATACGTAGTCTTCAAAGACAGTTTCCTTCAAAGATGCTGGATAAAGAAGAATAAGAATAACAAACAGAGCTACAATATACTTTTGTGAGGGAAAAGAACACAAAGCAAATATTACTTCATGTTGAAGAGAAAAAAACTTTCGTAACTAAAAAAGGAGTATTAAAATGTGTTGAATTTAAAAATTAAGTCTAAAATTGCGACAAAATCTTCACTTCATGTATTCAGACAGAAAATGCAACATCTTTCAAGCAGCTCTTCATTTTCACAAACTTCTCTGTAAATTTTTCAAGAAATACTACTCTACTATGTTAATCAATTCACTTCATGAAACTTTTTCTGTTATATTTTCATATTATTATCCGACAAAAATGTAATAAACTCTGCCTCCTTTCTATTTGGGCAAAACATCGCTTCCACGATGCAGAACCCAATGTAACGGAGAGGTGTGTTATTCAGCGTTTTTCTCATATTCCGCGCTGAATTGCGCAAATGTGAGAGAGCGCGACAAGGGGCAATTTCCTTGAGCCATCACTCGTTGGGAAAGCCGTGCTGAACGCATTCGGTTTCTTGTCGGCGCAGGTGTACCGTCAGTAAAGACACGGACGGTAGAGACTGTAGACACGGACTGAAGACACGAGAACACGCATGGAAGAAATTGACGGAGTCACGGGGCACTGATGGAAGACACTGTCAAAAATGACTGTCGACAATGCCAGTGGACGGTGACTTGCAACAATGATTAGCTACAATGATTTTCTGCAATGATTTGCGACAATGCCTTGCGACAATGCCTTGCGACATTAACTGATGACACCGACTGCAGGCACTGTCAGCAGAAATTAGGTGGATACACTGGTTAAATAGACCATATATACGGTCAAATAACAATTCTCCGGTTGTCATTCTCTCATTAATAGCACAGCATTGTTATCTAAGGTTTGATACCAACCTGAGCGAAGAACGGAAGGTAGAGAATTTTTTCTTGCACATCACGCGTAACAATATTTTATGCGAGCTTTAGTCACCACTTGGTCCCACTGCTCGGCGGGTCGATGAGCACGGGGCGCGGAGTCGCGAAAGGGGGGGAGAGCCCTCCGCGCTTCCTCTGGCTGCGGCGCGCCCACTCGACCCCCGCGGTGCCGCCGCCAGCCGCTCACGACCATTAATTTGTCGCCGAAGGGCTGGCGGGGGCGGGGTGACGACTGCTCAACCAACGGGCCCGCCACTTACGCAATACGTAGGGTTGGAGGTGCTGGTGGTGTTGGTGAGAGTAAATGACGGGGGTGATACCGGAGTGGGCAGAAGAGGAAAGTAATGATGTGAAATGTCTGTAAAAACACGTGTAAGTTAGGTTGGCATTAGATAATCCTCTTAGAACAAGTTATTACCGCTATATTTATCAACAGTTAGTAATATTAAACCGCAGTTTTATAACTACAGTTTTATCAACATACATCAAGCATACTGATGACATTCCCGTAGCCAAGAAACTCCGATAGGAGTAATGAACAGAGATTTTCTTCTTTGGGATGGCGAGTGAGGGTGGTGGTTAAGCTATTAAAAGGAGAGTAACGTCGTCAAAGCTAGGAGAATGCGAATGAGAAGGAAATAGAGCATTTGATTTACGCCCGATTGATGGAGTAGAAGCAGTCCTCCAAGGATCTCGCGAAACAGTGGATAATAGTAACTCTTAGCACAGTACAAAGGCTAATTCACGTGATAGTACTTTATCATATGTTTTAATACTGAAAGACGTGATGAGATGAGTAATATAAAAAATACGTCGACGCATGTTACGATATTTCAATGACGTCAAAACTAATTTGATACCACCCCCACACACAATGGGTACGCGTGCTTGTAAATAAACATTTTTTTAAATTACTATGTTTCATATCAGGCAAAAAGTTCTTTACAAACTGCGGCCGTAATTTTACATTGCTGTTGAATTAGAATGTTTCTCACATATTACACCGTTCTTAAACATTTTCCGGAGAGAAGTGTTGGGTATAATCTAAATGAAGCCTGCCATAGAATCAAAGACGGAGGCAGAACCATGAGCACAGGCGGACTTATTACCAATCTTCCCTCCTCTGCAACAGGCACCGTTCCCAGGAAGATGCTCCCATTCCCTGACGCCTGCAATCAATACATACACACACACACACACACACACACACACACACACACTGACACGCACACTCCTTCCAAGCGTCCCCGCTTCCACCTCCCCTCAACCGGTGAAGAAACGGGGGAGCAGGCGGTCACACACAAAAGCCGTTCCATTACGACCGCATCCCCGTCGCTCGCCTGCCCGCCCCATCTTTCTTTCATGGGGGCTTCACGCCTCTCTTCCCCCTGGAGGACGTGGAAAGTCGGCGGCACCCTTCGCGTCTCCACCTTCCTCCCTAAGCCCCCGTTCGGCATTATCGAAGTTAAGCGTAAACGGATAGTTGAGCGCGCGCGCGGGTGAGTGTTTCTGTGTGCAGGCGTTCCCCAGGGGCCATAACAGAGATTTATACTTCGGAGTCGAAAAATCCCGACGCCTTCTCGCGGAAATTCAGGTGGCGCCACGGCCCCTCGCAGCCTTTAAATCAACCGCCCCTCCTCACCCCTCTCGAGTGCCCCTCGGCGCTACCCGAGACAAGGCGATTTAATTTCCACGTTCTCGGATGGGGGAAGAGGCGAATTTTCATTCTAAACTATTGCATCCTCAACCTATCTTAGATGAGAGTATCGCATCTGATATCTTCCTTAGGTCAAAAACACCGCCAAGATTGAGAACCAATGTATGTATTAGAATTCTGGACAGGCGAGAAGAAAGAATCCTCAGTTGGCCTGAAAGGTGACAATGATCTAAATGAATCCGAACGGGAGTCAAATTTGTTTAAGCAATTTTAGTAGATATATAAAAGTAAAATGTTAATGTTAGAATATTTTATAATAACTATCATTCATATCGTATACATGACTGGCTCCATTACATCAATTCTTTCACCGCTTAAACACTAAAATTCATATTGAGTTATAGTATTAGTTTATATTTTGACCTCAGTGTCATGGTTGGCTTATTCACTAATTGAGAATTATTTTTCCTTCCTCGAAGGCCTATTCAGAATACTGATGTAGATCAATAGTTGGAAGCTCCAGAAAACGCTTTTCATTATTAAGTAACGAGAAATTTGCGCGAGTAACACGGCCATGATATTTTTAACACGAAGAAAGCTTAAATTAGCCTTCGAAGTGAGAGTTATGCGGCAGTCGATTTCCTTAGAAAGGGGTTCATTACTACAGAACGAGCATCGGGTGGGGTCGTTAAGGTTTGCTGCCGACGGCAGCGACGACGACGAAGGCAAAGAGCGAATGAGTGGGAGGGGAGAGAAGAAGAGGGAGGGAGATGTGGAGTTAAAAGACAGGGTATGCGTAACCAAGTATTCATTAATTTACATTTCGACCCTCAAGCAGCACGCATCCTGCACCAGATTTTCAAATAATTAATGGTAATGGTAATTCGGTGGGTGTAGTACCCGCAGCCCATTTCTGCCAGTGTCCGTCAGATGTTCGTGCTCTATTTCAAAACTTGTACTTGCTATCGTTCTTCAAGGCGATCGCGTTGGTATTTGGAAGCTGTGCGACCTTGTACTCCTATTTGGGTTGTCTGATATACAACTTAAATAATGAGCTTCTTCAATTAGATTAACTAGTGGGAGTGTTTGGTCAGATTTTAATGATAGAAAATGTTTTGTTCTTTATGAGATGTACATTAGTCGAGTACAGTAAACGATTTTAAATAAACTTACAATTCATTTCTCTAGAGAAAACGTATTATATGTAAATGACATTCTTCAAATACAAATAAATGAAAGGAAAGACGAAAAGTAATGACAAATTCACATATACACCCTTGTTTGAGATGCAAACTAGCCTCAACCTACCTCACATACAACATTCTTGATTTATTAACCAGACGTGCTAAAAAACTTGCAATTCTCGTAGAAGAATAAATATTTTATACCTTGAATCAATTCAAATACATTAATTTCACTTTAAGATTTATTAAGTCAGTTATCTAGTTAAGCAACTGACATCTAACTGTAAATGCAAATATTTCTAATGGAATACCAAAATTGCTGCATTAAAAGCACACTAGAACTGCTTTCTCTATTGATATAAAATCCTATTAAATTTTCTTGCAAATATTTTGATCAAAATTTCTTAAAGGAACTGCACAAAGTCCTACGTCTAGCACAACAAGATTATTGAAAAAATAAAGGTTCACCGAGAGAGGAAAAGCATACTTCTTCTTTAAATTTCGTCAAGAGACTTTCGAAAGACGAAGTTCGGAGTGTTCCTACTGGAATCATTCCTTTCTAATAAAGTGAAGATAATGGCAGCCGGACTTTGGAACTCGACCTTTTCCCGTTTCCGGCACTCCATTCGCCCACGCAATGTCAAGAGCACCGGAGTCGACATTTTTTTAGGATGTTCCGGCATTTTTCAAGACTCTCATTATTAAATGTTAACTGAAAAAGTTAAGGTCGTTATTCAGCGGCACAGACTCCTCATTCTCTTAATATTCCGAAGAAAGGTAACCTTAAGATTAAAACTTGAATATTTCCTGTAGGTTTAAAATATTCATCTGTGTAGTTTATTATGGAAACAACGCGCATGAATATAAGATAATCCTGCAACTTCTTGTATTGTAAACAAAATTATATTATTTTAAGCTAAGAAAGCCACGCAAGAATTGACACAAAAATACAGATAATCTATTTCTATTCGCAAATGAGAATTTTAAAACGCATGTAACTTTCCAAAAAATAAATATATTTTGTAGTAGTTTCCCTCGCTCCCCATATGCAAACATGAATAAAACATTTAAGTATCGTTGCACTAAAACGTCGCACTTAGAAATTGGGCATAAGAATATTTGAACACTTAGTCATCTGCAACTATGTGGTTTGTGATAAACGAAGAAACCCACTTTGTTTTTATACAAACGCAATACTGTGAATATTTGAAAAGGGCGTGTCTAGTGGAACGTTTAGCAAATATATACTTTTTCTGCGGATCAGAAACGCGTTATGTAGTTAATACATATATAGTTAATTTTCACATATTGATAAACAAATCAAGTATTTGTCAAGCATTATGTTCTAAATGAATTAACAAACGTGAAAGAAAAGGAGTAATAGTTTTGTTATCCATGTAAAAAATATTACTTTGTGAACAAAATAGTTTTACACAGTCTAAACGCACACAAATGAATATAGCCAAAACATTACAAATATTACAAGTCTCTTTAATGCCTGCCCTCAAAATAAATTTTGCGTTGTAAATGGTAGTACACAATTTCCCTTTATTACCAGTGTATTTTAAATCTTATTTTCTTATATTTCAGATCAAGAACCTTCAGAAGGGTATCTGAAATTGCATCAAGTACAATGCATAAATCTAACCCGTGCATTGAAGATGATCAATGAGAATAATTCCTCAAACATTTAATACCAGCGTAATTAAACTTCCAAAGAAAACGCAAACTTGTACCGACAAGTTGCTCACTTTAAGTTGCAGCACTTTCCTGAGGCATACGAAGTCGGTCTGTTGTCTCTCGTGGTCGAACAAGTTAACTCGCTACAAACTTCAAAGCGTAGTCCCCAAATCCCAGGCTTATAATCTGGTCGAATCCTGAGTATAAATAGTCGGTGCACGGGGAATTAAGACAGGCTGCGACGTAATACCCTCTTTTCCCACGAGCGGAGAGTGACAAAAACAGAACACGGTCGGAAGGAACTTCACAAGGCGGGATATGGGGCATCAGGTTAGCCACAATCTGATATTACGGAAAACTATTTTTCTTCAGAACTTAAATTCGATTGTATCTCATGTTCTATCTCTAAAAAAATGTTCAGTACTTTTCGTACTTCTCAATGTCAGTACTACTCGTTCAGCATCTATTCATGAACAAGAATATAACGAGAATTGAGCTTATAAATGGATTGATGAAACAAATTAAAAACGAGACGTTCATTTTCATTGCTTGATTTTGAATATTTGTAACGATTGATGTTTTGAAGTTAATTCATTTACATACGATACATATAGCATGCATACATATACTGCGCCTTCACGTCACGAGAAGAACATGTCAAAATAGAGGCAAATCTCACGTAGGATTTTCATTTCTGGCTATCATTGCCCCAACACGCCATTATAAAGTTGACAACGTCCCGCCTTGCATATGATGGATGTTATCCCTGATCGCGTTCAGGAAAAACAAGCGACGTTTCGGAGAAATCGCTATCACCTGAGCGGATTGTGTAGGAATTAGATCGACCGCTGAGATGACGGACGGGCGGACGGGCATACGGCCGGATGGCCGGATGAAAGGACGAGCGTGCTTGATGTTTGACGGCTTCGGGAACGGATCAACTTGACAACATGGTGTTAAAAAACACAAGTAGTACGAGTAAAGAGATAATCCGTTAGTAAATAGAAATTTAGAAGATAAAGGAAGGCAAGTACTCAAAAGAGGCTTTCTAAAAATTGTTATTCTGTTTTTCTGCTCCCACCGTGTAATTCTCTAGATAGATGGCCGCGGCTCGTTGCATACTGTTAATTATCATTTTTCATCATCTTTTTATTCTTCGTTTTGCCTCTTCACGGTACATTAAAAACCACAGCCTCTCGCACAATCTTCCTCCATTCTGCTTTGTCCAGCCCTCTTCCTCTCCATCCGGACATCACGATACAGCTTCATTATAGTGCACATGTTGATCAATCTCAGAGGCGTATACTGTCGAGAAGTAATCGATCATTGGCCATTGTTCTATTGAATGTTTAATTGTAGTATATGTATTACTGTCCCGAGACAACCCGAGGAGGATTATGGTATGTCATCTCGTTTCCAAAACTCAAAGGAAAACCAAAAAACTAAGGTCCTTACAGTGTTTGTTTTTAAGCTAATAGGAAATAAGAGCAGTTTCTGAATTTTGATGACATTTCTTTAATATTTTGGATTCTAACTTGACTCTATTACTCTTCATGATTACTCGTAAGAAGTTTACAATACTAGCTCTTTTCGTAATACTCGTATCACTTCATACTCGCAGATTCAACCATCACACCATCGTTTCATAATATATTATTAATACGTTTTATTGTTAATTTTGTAAACAAAGCCAAAAAAATAAAAATAAAAAAACGCGAATTTGGAAACTGTTCGAGATATGAGCAGAATTGTAAGGGAAAATCGCAGTGATCAAAAGTAAACAGGTGCCTCAACCTGTGTTGAAAAAGAAACAAATAAAAAGAAGGAACTAATACATGAAACTAACATACGGTAATAAATAGTAATGAAAAAAGTCGGGGACACTATTCATTACAGAAACAGATTGGATAATAAGATCTTAGCAATTTGCAAAATTCACCCGACGCCAAGAAATAGATAAACAAAGTAACTTGGAGATAAATAGGAAATGAAATCGAAAATTATAGAACATATTTTACTCATTTGGGACGCAAGGATTGTATTTTTTAAACTTTTAATGTTGGATGATAAGAACCAAGTGAACAAAATGCCATCAGCGCTAAAACGAAGATAAAGAAAAAACAGAAAGAAGACAAGAGATAAAAATAAGGAGAAAGCAATAAAAACGATAAAATACAGACTATATTCGAAGCGAAGTACGTAAACCAAAATTTTATAAGCTTTATATTCATCCGAATTTAAACAACTCATTGGATTGATATTCCTTTTAAATGTCTAATCATTGTTCTACTGTTCATTTCTAACGTTTTCGAATAATTAAATGATTAATAATATGACTTCCTTTATAGTCGTTTTTTACACTCCAGTATTACTTATCTGATTTTATTGCAATAAAACGTTGAATTGAACGCTTTCTTGCCAATTATTATATCTTCGTGAACTCTTTCTTTCTAATTGCCTACTCTATACCTTTAAATAATGTCATCTAATATATCATTACTAGTATATAACTCACAGGTTGCGTAATATTTTAATCGCCAGCTATCTAGGACAAGCTTCGTTATAAACACCAGTTTGCAGATGAACTTTTTGTTTTCACGATGATTAAAAACTTGTGCTTACGAGTTGAGTCGGTATGCATAATGTTAAATATCACCGGAGACAATACATATATATTTCTCGGATACATACGATACGAAACAAATTTACGCATTGATGGAAATAGGGAACTAATGAAGACTGCCCTGTATCATCGTCATTCGACAGTCGCCGTGCGCTGTGCGGTGTCGGTAAGATTCTGTCGTAAGATATTTCGAAAATTTCTTAGAACGCTTTTATTAGATACACGTGCCTATGAATCCGAAGTACTCCCAATTGTAAGTTTTGAGCCTCAAAGGAGGCAGATTTTCGACACTAAAATATATTGGTGGGTAGAATTCAATCACTTTCTGGAGGAGAATTCGGGCAACCGCCAGCTCTGATCGGTAGTTGTTTGTAGTCCGTTGTTTCTCCAACCAACGCCAGACGAATGCCGAGTACTACCCCCAACAAACGTGTCATGGACCGCCCACGACTTTTCCTTCCTCTTTCTTGTCCTATCATCACCCTTTACTTACACAAAATTATACTTAAATACCCTACACTACTCTACATATGAGTAGACTAGTCCGGAAGAGGGAGATCCCCGCTGGTGGAAGGTTCCTGGTTGAAGAAAATCCCTCACGACGACTGGTAGATCTCCTGCCAGAGAGGAATTATCACCGCCACCTCCAGCGATAAATACACGCACTACACTTGCGGGACTAATGACTTTAGATGTTCGCATGCCGAAAACCACTAATCAATCAACAATGATACACGTACACACACATGCACTACTCTAGCTCATATGTCGGGAGACCAGTCGATTTCTTAGATCTTATTCTGGCTGGGACGGTGCTCCGCTCGTGAAAATACTGCAAGTGGAAAAGCACCCAGACATATAGGTCGTCGGCAGATCTTACGTTCCAGCGGAAACAAGAGGACCACCTCCTCCTCGAATATTCTATTCCAGAGTCGAATCCAGAGGCTAATTTTGGGAGGGGAAATTTAAAATGTTGTGATCCAATGTGTCATATTACAGATTTTGTAAAATGTCGCAGGTTACACTCAGCTCATGCTGCGATACAATTTTTTTCGTTTTAACGATTATTCAAAAAATTTTTTTCTTGAAAGTTTTGTGACAAGTTAAAATTAATAGTTACTGAAAAATTTAAGGCGAGGAGGGGGATTTCCCTCTACGTGGATCCGCGCCTGACTATTCACTATTCGAATGGGTCTAATTCCCATAGTAGCTGATGCGTCCGAAAACACTAAATAATCAATCATTGAAACATTGAAGGGAATATTTAGGTACTACTAATTTTAAAAGGAACGTCATGTATTTCACAGGAAATAATTCATCCTGCATAATATACAAGAAAGAGCATCGGGTGAAAGAGAGACCTAGTAAAACTGCGATTCGAATAGCAGTGAACCTCCTACAGATCGTCCATCTCCTACAGAAAGTCCAAGGAAAGACATGACCAAAAAAACCGCAAAGGGAAAAGGACGGCGTGCAATTCTCAAGGTCGACATGCCGGGAAAAGGGCGGGGCGGGAGGCGTCGCGACGCCCCGCGCAGCCACGCGACGCCCGACGACGCCACGCGAGCTATTTTCGCAGCGCCTTGGCAGCGGCGAGCGGCGCGCCGCGACGCCACGCGGCGCCCGTATCGCGACGCCGCCGCCGCCGCCGCCGCCGCCAGCGCGGGTTTGGCGTAATCCGCTCGTCGATCGCCCGCAGTGAGGCGAAAGGCGCCGTCGGGCGGGCGCAAATACAGGTGGCATCCGACTTACGATATGGAAAGGGACACGCGAACCATTCGTAAGCCAAATATTCCAGGAGATTAGCTGCTGCCGGAGAAGGGGAAAACCATGACCGGGGACGTGGTTTTTGATCGAGATATGTAAACGGCCTTCCGGCCCCTGAGTTTACGGCGGTACTCATGTCGTTAGCTTCAAGGTGGAGGCAATGAGTTGGCGATGCTACGCTTCGTGTTGCCGGGTACGCCTGGTAATCCATCAGTTTGGCCTCTGGCGCGTCGACCTTCGGGCTGGATTGGGCGAAGGGATTCTTTGGAAAGACACAGATCCCACATATATACAAGTCCAGACGCAGACCATGAACCACCTTGTCAGGTTGCCTACGATCCGAAGGCACTCACGTCAATAGCATAAAGGGGCGGTGAGGAGTCGGGAAGAGGACCCCAATCCTCCCGAGGCTTGGTATGGGTGGCCCCATGTTGGGCTCTTGGCTTTGACATGGCAGTGGCCCAGTTCTCTGAACATAGAGTGAACGTATTCCCGGAGCATTATTTCGATTCCGGATTGGAAAGTGGTAGCTCTGAGCTGGAAGGGTGGTCCGACCCAGGCATGGAATGGGAAAGTTACCGAGAGGGTAAACTGCGTTCTGGGAGGTTCCAGATACCAGCCCATCAGCCTACTTGTGCGCCGGCGGGGGGTGCGGATAAAGGCAAAAGCTTAGGTGCCCACCCCAGGGCTAATTCTTCCTGATAAACCAAGTGGTACACCACACAGGGTATCTACTGCTCTCTGAGGTGTTCTACCAAACACAATGGGAGATAAAAGAACTGACGTTTCTAACAATTGATAACTTTATGTACGATATATACATAGATAGATATATTTATTATTTCTGCAGGTAGGTATACAACCTGGTGGCAGAACACTACAATTTACATATTACAACTAAGAATAGTAATACACTGTAATTTTAAGACAATAATAACAATTAAAGCATTGCCTATACACTTTATGATTGTCCTGCACGGACGTTTTAACTAATAAATACACTGCACACCACATTACTTCACTTCACTAGACTTGCACTGAACTTCACTTCTCTCTCTACTTCTCTATTGCACTACACTTCACAACTCGTCACGACACTGCAATTCAACTACTACTTTAAATATAATTGTATATTTAATAAACGAATAAGAAATAAATAAGATAAGAAGAAAAAATTAATAAACGAATATACGAATAAGAAATAAATAATGATATTACGTCGTGTGATGCAATCCTGGGCTTGATGACCGGTCGAGGTAAATATAGAGCTGTGGCTTTCCATTATAAATGTCTCAATTTGTAAAGCTGCATAACGAAAAAAGAGCAAATGGCTGGCAAAATATGCTAGACGCGCTAAAGGGAATACGTCATGCTCGCCATATTCTCCGTCTCGAAGGCTCAAGTCTAGGAACATCGCTCTATGAATTAGAAACAATAGTGAAAGTCGTGTTAAAACAACCCTAACACATACACACATGTTTAATTGAGGAATTGTGAAGTTTAAGGAAGCTAACAGGGAATTTGACGGTCTTATTCATCGTCAAGGGTCATTCAGGTCACTTTCATCGGCTTCTCAACTCTGAC
Source organism: Gryllus longicercus (assembly GCA_038098605.1). Classification (NCBI taxonomy): domain Eukaryota; kingdom Metazoa; phylum Arthropoda; class Insecta; order Orthoptera; family Gryllidae; genus Gryllus; species Gryllus longicercus. The sequence goes on from JAZDUA010000021.1 coordinate 2,290,948, forward strand.
AGGTAGTTGGATAAAGTGGACAATTCATTTACAGGTAGCGAGTGTCCTGGGATCACTCTATACAAATGTTTGCAGTGTATTTCAATTTGTGTTAGCCGCACTCGTATCTCTGCATTCTCTTAAGCCAAGCTCTCTTAAGTTGGGGCTGAATAAATATTTACTATATCGTCGCGAGTGGATCTACATGTTGAACTTTTGAAATGTTTGACAAAACATATATATTACATCCAGCTCTACGATTATAACTAGCAGATGAATTTGAAACACTAGTTTGTTATAAATATACACAGAAAAAATATAGAATCTATAAACGATACGGCTCAATAAACTGTGTATTAAAATAAGAAAAATATTGTAACCAAAAACATCAGATAGTTAAAGTAATTGTCAATGCGTCTGTGTAGTGTTGGTTGAATTGCGACATACAAATCTGGAACGCAACCTAGAAAAAACCCATAACGACTGCATCAAACGATAGCTGCTTCAACAGTGTTTATTACTGTGAACAAATTACAACTGGGATAAGAAACCATAAAATAAAGGTGGAAAAGTATCCCCTCCATAGTAGTATATAATTTCGAATTTTAGAAAAAAACGATTAAACTATTGATTTAAATATAATGACTTGTGACAGATTATCAACAGTGATGCGATTAACAGGGAGTCAGAACCTAAAATTAAAGTCTTAACGAATCTCCTAACTGAATAACCGCGTCCAGCTGATTGTCTATCTCAAGTCACTATATTTTAATAGGACACTACTTATGAACGTATTATAACGCTTTATAAATTCGTGTTAATTATTGGACAGACTTGTCAGTGTGAGGGTGGGTATCACGTGGAGGGCGGAGATGGTTGTGCGGCGATGGCCAAACAAGAGACGACGCCGGCGCTACCAATTGTTTCTAGGGCTGTCGGAATTGGCAGCAGGTGCCACTCAATCAATAACGGCTGAATCTCTTTTTCAGAAGCACGTTTCCTGGCTCTTTTATTTCTTCTTCACAAACCATCAAGTAGCACACGAAAATTCTTCTCCTTTCACTTCGTAAACATACAATCAGATTCTTCAGATATTTCGAGAATGCGACTAACCACCAGTTTCACTAAAAAGAGATTTTTTGTTGCGATTATAACACATGACATAACTTCTTTCCTTCCAAATGAAGAGAGTAACTTTCATTATCGGAAGAAGATGAAAGTTATGCTACGCACATCACTTAAATTGTGTGAATCCCGGAAACACGTACTCATTCACTGAAATATTTTAGTTTTGTTGTGTTCCTCAATGGATTAGACAAATTACAAAATTGTCTTTTGAACTGAGCTAAAAAAATTATTTGTATCACTTTAAGATTCATTCACGTAAATTCGGTATGTATGAGTACGAGTAAATTTATGCGTATCTATGCGCATATTTAATATTCGAGAGAAAATACATTTATTATTTCGAACATCCTACGAAAAAGTTTACTAAATTGAATTTTCTTGGTGACGGTACAAATACGAAAATCAAATGGCAATAATGATAATTTCTGAGCCTTTGTAACGCAAGACAACATTAAAAACATTGAAGGACCGCCTGAATGCCATGAATGCCTGAATGCCATGAATATAAATTTTATTCATGCAATTGACACATACGGGACACAAAATGCTTATGGCATTTCACTTCTACATTCAACGTCCATTGACGCTGGTGAAGATAATGACAAATAAAAAAGAAAGAATTACAGACACACTGAAAAAGTATTAGTTTAGGCAACGTGCCAATTTAAAAAGAAGTATGCTAACGCCAAAAAACTCAATTCATATTCGTGAACGTCGCAAAGGTTTGAAGTCCTAACTTTACCTTAGGAGTCTTGCAGAAAGACGCGCAATTGCAAGCCATTTGATTGTGACTGACATAATACAATGCATAAACCATTTACTGTTCTTAAATAATTTAGAATAATAAATTATTAATATGGAATAATTTTTCACGAATATTTGATAATTTTTATTACGTGTGCCAGATTGAATTTCTGATACTATAAGGAAGGGAGAAGTATTATGCTTATGTTGTCTCCGTTTCTGAGCTCGTTACGTTGTTTGTCTTCCACTATATGGATGATTGACGTGATCGAAAAGGATGACTAACAATAAGAGACGAATGGATAAATGGAATGAAGGTTGAAATTGGATATGATAGTAAGGCGTTTACACCACATGATGAAAACATCAAAATCAAAAACATATGTATTATTCACCACTAGAAATTGATGCCTAAACGTCCGTGTTCTTGCACGATGCTCCAAGAAACTTCCATATTCAGAATTAATTATTTGAATTTCATATTACGCGTAAGCAAGACTCTATTTATGTAAAAAACAGACATTTAAAAATAAAACTGCTTTTATGCTAGTAAAAAGGTTAAAACTTATACATAATAAGACTGTCTAATCTAATTAAGTTAAATCAAAGTTGGACTAATCTAAAATACATTAACCATTAAAAAGGTTTCCGTGGACGTCATGGGCCCCGGCGTTCGCTGAGTAGGTGAGCTACTGCGGGAACGGGATGTTCAGTGGGCGGTGCATGGCGACAGCAGGGCCAAAGGGCGGGCGGCGGGGCACGGGGCCACCCGGGAATAATAGCCACGCCATTACACGCACCATCTCCCGCGCCGCCAACGCTGCCAACTCCGCCGCCGCCGCCAATGCCAAAGGCGCAGCCCCGGTAACGACGTGGACGCCGCGAGTGGCGTAGGTCGGAACGCGCCGACCGCCCCCGCTCCCGCTCCCGCCACCTTCCTTCTTTGTCCATCGCCTATCGCCCCTCCTACCTCCACCTCCGCGACCGCCAAAGCAGGCTCAGGGCATCAATTAATGTCAGTGCAGTGTCTCTCACTGGTATATCCTATACTTCGAGTTCTGACAGGGGCAGGATTTTCGACACTAGCTTGACATCTAGGTCGAGTTCTGTCGCTATGGGAAGGAGAATTCTAGCGGCTAGCTGCTCTGATCGGTAGTGTTCAGTGGTCCGCCTCAGCTCCTTGTGGCCCCCTCTGACCCCGCTTCCATATCTTACCCTTATTGCAACTTTGACCATGTTCCCACATCTTTTCATGACCCCGCACTCACCTCCATCCTTGCATATATCCCCGACCATTCTCTCACGCCATCCTCCACCTGCGTATCCCTGCTCCCTATCCCTCGCTGTCCTTCCTTTCATTTCCGTGGCGCCGCTTCCACTTCTGTGTCCCTACTTCCACCACGACCCTCCCTCCCCTTACACGTCCCCGCTCCAACCTTGTCCCTGCTTCCACCTCCGCTTATTTGCTCCATTTCCTTTTCCTACTCCCACTCCCACCCAACTACCGCCATCCATTTCCCGCCTCCGCTGGCGAACGAACGACTTCTGAAACTTTGCATGCAAGGCGCAACGAAAGGCGTCACCATAACTGTGCCCAATCACAGCAGCCCCTCGCAAAGCTAAGGAAATAATTTAATTTTTTGATTTGGTATTTTTCCTAAAAAGGCCACTGAACTTGTAATTAGTTTTATGATTTTCATTTCACTTCTGCGAATTTTTACTGCGATGTCTGCATATCCCTCATCACTCTATCCCTTTCTGGCTTGTACAACAAATGCTAAGAATTCCCTCTGCACCAACTGCCACTATCATAAGCCATTATTTAATTGGCTGTCCGGATGTCGCCGCGTCCATGGGAAAGGTGCTGACGTTTCGGCCGCCATTCTGCGACCTTCCTCATTACGCCCTGAGGAATCTCGCAGAATGGCAACCGAAACGTCGGCACCTTTCCATGGACGCAGCGTCACCTGGACCGCCAATTAAATACTGACTCCGGTCGCAGAAGCCTATGCTCTCATCATAAGCCATCTTATTTCTGCAGTACAGTATTAAAATGGCAAGAATATTCTGTTCGAGTAATAATAATTTGAAATAGAAACTGAAGTATAGATAATTATAGTAAGAAACTATTGTTCTTTCTTTTTAAATTTTAAACTGTCATCCTGTTAGTCATGAAAACAACAAAAAGCAACAAAAAGCATTTGAGAGTACATTCGATTTGAGAGTACCCCAAGCCACGCCACTTCATGCTTTTTCATATGTTACTCGACTTCTAAGCGTTTCTTTCATATTTTTGGGTGGACTAATAAAGACAAGCATAAATAATAAAGATAAGCCTTATATTCATCTTACATAATCTAATCATGAAATTGAGCAAATTATAATTTTTGTGCCGTTTAGAGTGTGCGATAGTAGTGATTAAATGTTAGGTTGCGCGCTTTTAAAACAACATTCAATACGTTTTAAATTCCATATCAATAATAATATGAATATGATATTAAAGAAAATAAATCTTTCAACAAGTAAAGTTGCTAAAGAGCGATTTAATTAAGTGTCCGCTTTGACGTAGCATTTGTTTCCTTTGTCTGACATAACATATGTGCACAAGATAATATCGTGTTCATTTTCACTAGTAATTATTACAGTTATTTAAAATAATATTTGTACGCGCAACTGCACACGACTCTAATTTAGAGGCGATGAAAATATCATCTACAAACAATACATCTGTAGAAACGTCAGAAGGAACTAATAAAAGCGCCTGCTTACACGATAGATATGATATATCCTAAGTATGCGTGTAGAAAATTATTTTGAAGTCAAATTATTCTATCTTCAATTAGTCCATAAGCTTTGAGCACTAAAAATTTACATGGAGCCCTGGGGAGGTGGCATTAACAACGACGCACACAAAACAACTGAGAACGTATCTTCTCTGTAATGTCTGAATTTGACTCCGACTCCACACACATTTTCGTATTTAATTTCAGAGAAATCATGTAAAAGTAATTAATTTGAAATATAAATAATGGTAAAATAGTAATAATGCGTAATTCAAGAATATTTTGTACGAAATATATAAACACGGAAAAACTTCAAATTACTTAACTCAGTAATGTATACGGAAATAAGAGAGGTTTTCTAGAGGCCGACAAACGACTCAACACGCTGAAGCGTAGAAGTAACTACTTACACTCTTTGCAATTCGAGAAATTTCAATATAATAGTCTTTTACTTTTCATCTCAACTTCTCCTTCTGAGGATCAATTGAATTTTAAAGAAGGAACGAACATTTTAATTAAAAGGACATTTTAATACATGAACAATTATTTAATTAAAGATGAGTGAGTCATAAGTTGGAAAACATATTAAAATGTTAAGTAAGGATCTAATTAGATTTTTCACATGACAGATGACTAGGACACAATTTGTTTCTGTTCTCTCAACAGAATTAATTTTCATTATCGTTCAGCAAGTTGAAATTTAATACTCGGAAGTAAAATGTGACAACTGAATTAAAAGAAATCACAAGCACGCATTTTCAAGTTCGAAGTTACAATTTTAATGCAAATTCGTCGACTGTTTAAAACTTAATATTGCAAAGGCTCATGATCAAGGATGTGACTTAGGTTTTTCTTTGTAATTTTAAATCGACGTTGGTTTGGAACCACGACTTGTAGCAAATATTTGCTAATTAATTAATTAGGTATACATATAACAAACATTTAATTAGCTAACTCATAGAGATGTTTTTATAAACTAAGCATTCATTTTCTACAATGGGTTATTTAAAATATTGCTTTTGATGCACAATGTAGCTTCATTAGAATCTTATTGTCCACAATATGTAAAAGATTAAAGTAAAATCTCATTCATCTTAACTAAAGGAATTTTTCTGAAAGAACCATATCAGTTTTCTGTACACACGAGCACAGTTATTCATAAAATCTAATCATTAACACTCCATGTTCACATGTATTAAATGCAAACATGTCACAGCAAAAATGTAGAGTTCTATTCTCAGTGAACCTTAAGCCTAAATAGTCACGTTGTATCATGTGACCCGCGAGGTCTTTACTTCCGACCCAATACATAATGCCGTTGCTGTAGAAACATTCTTTGGAGTTGTCTCTGCCGACCTTTCCACTAAAGTATCAAATGCCAGTGTTGATATTGTGATCCGTGCGTTAATTCTACGCTTTGGCCCTGCGCGAGTCGTTATATTCATAGGATTTGAAAGCTGAGGGCGGTCGCAATGTATTGCGCTCCTTTTACTAAATTCTTTCACGGGCGGAAAACTTGCAATATATTTTATGTACTTACGCTCCATGAACATCTCTAGTATGGCTCATGGGCAGCATAATAGCTCCCGGAATCTGGTTTCGGGTTCGATTCCCGGTCGACACAAACATAGAGTTGTTGCTTTCCTTTAAAATCATCTCAGTTTCTGTAGCTGTGTGACGAAGGAAAGCTCCGACAGGCGGAGTTAGCTAGTTAGGGTAAGAGAAAATGTCATATTCTTACCCCTGAAGTGCGGGAATTAAACTTTTCCCATGCATGGAGCACTGTAATCTAACCGGCAATGTCGGGCAATCGACCCAAATACATACATACACTTCATGAATTAATATACTGTGATTTATAATGATAAAAATTTTAGAAGATAAACATGTATATTATTTACAAAACCCATACTTAAAAAACCCAGAACAAATGTAAATTTTAAGAGATCGTGAAACATTCAGTAACATATTTATTGATTTTGTTTACAACTGCATTGGTTTTGTTTCTTTACGCTTTTAGAGCTCTTGCTATTACTAACGTATTATTACGTGTCTGGTGTGGATGCCCCAACGTGACCAATGGCGAAAAAATCCTCACGCGTCTACTTGCGGGTTCGGATGCGTGACGCAGACTACGCAACGGCGTCGCACGCAGACTTGGCGGCGCGGCGGTCACGCACCGCTGCGGTCGAATTAATTACATTCGACGCCGTACGTCTTGCTCCTTCCGCATACATGAATAAATCAGAATGCGAACAAACATCTTCGGAGGTGCTCGGAATAGTTTTGCATACTTTAGGGGAAGTCCGCTCCAAAGAAGCGGGAGGCATGCTTGCGTTCTTGCGAGGCTCTAGTGCGTGGAAATGAAAACCCAAGGAAATGGCGGTGAACAAAATTCGATAATGTTTAAAGTCTTTGTGGATCCGATATGTTGTCCTCACTACTGGCGACTAAAGACTATTCAATTTGATTAGTCAATAATGAGTTTTAATTATAAAACTGCCTTGTTAAAGACACAGAACCACAACAAAGCCTTCTAATGGATGAGCCTTTTACCACTATAATTGTGATTTCTTAGTACTCGTGAGTTACACTCGTTTCTATGATTACTAATTTAGGAGACTTTTTTGTCATTATGCCACGAGGATATGACGATATTTGCCCGTAAGCGCTACACATCGTTCGCATTCTGCTGACATTTCAGGTTTTCCTCCACCTCTACTCCACTCCATGCTTTATCGCTTATATTTTTCTAAATAGCTCAGCCATTCAATTACTAACACTAGAATTTGGTTTATTCCCATTCAAAGTCAATTAGCTTCTCTAGCTTCATTAGCTTCTCTACTACTCCTTTGATCAATTTTTCAACCATATTTGCGATATACCTTCCCTGTTTTACTTATGAAATTAATATCACAGATCCAACTCTAAGAATGCAACTGACTACATTTTTTCCCTCGTTTGAAGTGAAAAACAAGGAAAGTTTGTCAACCACAAAATACTATGAAAACCAAATTTATCATGCAAACGCAAAGCTGTTCTCATTTGCATAATAATGAAAAGAAGGGATTCCAATACGTAACACTAAAATGAAAGGGCCACATTATTTAGTTGTATTCGATGACCGAAATAAAGGCTCGGAACATAGAACGATATATTAAAATTTAACTTAAAAGTCAATAATTCTCAAATTACAATGGTTATGAAGTTACAAAAACTGGAAGAGAAGAACACTTCTAGCAACAATAAAAATAAAGTATACTGAAATAGACAAAAATAGTTGCAATTAGAGCAGAATTAGAGTCAGTCTAGTTCTGATGTCATGCTCATGAGCAGTTTCTAACCGGATTTTTAATAGGTGAAAATTAAACTCCTTCAATGGATGGGGTTTCAAAGTACGGAGTCTTCAAAAGATTTTGCCCCTAAAAAATATATCGATCTGTCACGAACCCTGCGAACACCTGCGAAAAGCTTCAGCGTCTGGGTCAAGGGTGATCTCCAAGTTCCCCTCGCCCTGCCAACCCTTGCTGCGGCCTTGGTAATGGGATTCCCTTGTAGAGAGGTCGAACGCCCTCCAGAATCTAACAGGCACTGGACCCACCCTGCCACCTTCGCAATGACATAAGCCCTAAGAGGAGATAGATCGGCTGCTGCACCATTACATCCTGATGTTTGGAGTGAGAAAGAAGCATGGATAATGTGAAATAAAATATTTCATACTTCTAAACAGAGATTGATTGACTCGAGGAAGCGTCACTTATTCATGCTGGAAATGCGAATAATAAATAAATCCATTTAACATTTTGAGAGCAATGCGGGTCATTTTGATTCATACTCGGTCCTTCCAAGGCAACCAAGATTATATAAAAGAAACACACTTCCAAACACAATCTACGCTTTCAAATTGTTCAATAGTTTTGAAATTGGCAAATCCTTATTTCCGTTCAATATGTGAGAACACAAGACAGTTATATTCCATCGATAATAGAAATGTAACTGTGAAAAATTATGGAATCATTTCAAGTCACAAAGTTGTATTGTAATCAGAAGAGTTCTAGTATGTGATAGTTAATTGGAAAATGATAGTCCATAATCCTTAACAGGATGAATGGACGTTTCGATTTTCAATCATTTTGATTTTGTTGAATCCATATTGATGAAGTGCGTGTAATTTCCACACACAATATGAATATTTAAGAATTTCATTTATGTGACATTGCGTGCCACCGTATCGAAAGTTTTTCAACCAAAGGTCACACTATGATGCAATGTTCTACCAAAAATAAAATTTTCTTGAAGTCACAGGCGACATTTGTGGCAAACTTTTAACAGAATACAGCTCTCGATTTAGACTTGTTTTATGTTTCTCCCAGAGGGGGATATGACTTGCTTTCTCCACAGCCACGACATACAAATGCTAGATTGCGTGCGAGGACTCCGCCGGCGGCCTCATGGTCTTTCAGAGGCCTGACGCCTATATTTGTTAGGTTATCAATATTACGCCGATTTGTAGTCAGGATTTCGAAAGGTGGACGACCCCCAAAAAACAAAAAAACATTGGCAATTTAAGTGTAAAATAACATTTGAATTACTTGGAATTCACGAAATAATCTATCCAAGAAAAACGTTGGTCACACTGAAGTAAGGTGTGAAAATTCAATAACTTAACAGTACCTTGCCAGAAATATACAGCATAAAAGATACGTAGCAACCAAATAATGAAAGAGGGGTAAACTTGCTTAATTAAAAATTAATAGAAATAAAAGAAAAGCATACTTTTGTACATATCACGAATTACTTCTTCTAGTAAAGAAATATTATATGACCATATCTAGAGATTATTTTGAATAGAACTTATAGGACAAATTCTGTTACAAATTCGGATACTTAAGTCAAATTTCAATTACTATTACCTTTTATAATTATTTTTTCTCGTTAATCGGCCGACTAGGACCACGCATGCAAGCATCCTGCATTTACCGTGGCTCAGTTTTTATTTATTATCGCGGTAGCAGGTGCTTGCAACAACTTTTTGGGGGGACCAGCATTTTTAGCTGGATCCGATTTTTATCCCCCACGGTTGTTAGCCCTGGGGGTATGGAAGATGAAATGATTATGATAATGGGGGTGAAAGGACAACACATACAGACATACACAAACACAAATACGCCCATGCCCGAGGCGGGACTCGAACCCGCGATCTTCTGGTCCGAAACCACTCCGGCACTACTGCCTTAGCGATCTCGGCCATCTGATCGGCCTTTTATTATTATTATTTTAATTTTTTTTTATTTTTTGTAAAATGAAAGCTTAGCTTACTCGTCAGAAATACTACATATGCGCATTTGGCATTTATCTTTCCCAGTTTAAGGCACCACGTACGTGCGTCGCTTACGTCACGAGTTTTGTTAGAAACTTGTTGGGTAGACGCAGCCGCTTTGTAATGCTCGTGTGGGCGCTTGGCGACCGTGAGAACAGATCGAGAGCAGCGAACGGTTTGTGGCTGTAAATAATTGCGCAACACCAAAACTCTCGACTACATTGCGCTTATAAGCTGATGAATAATGTGTTTGTGCGTATTTGCGTTGTGAATGCAGTTAACATTGAAATAAGTGCGATTAAAGTAAACGAAAAAATTCAACTTTAAAATACATTGTTCTCTAACTCAAGGTGATGTCGACGGTGTAATCACGTTGGATAATTCGAATTCTTGGGAATTCCGTATTTTAGTTTATTTGATTTTTTAGGAAATTCTAATAAACCTTGAAATAACTATTTTTTTAAAAGTATTTTAAATCGAATTGTAGAGTTTTAGGAATGATAATTCGCCGAACATGCAAGATTAAAAATTAAAATTGTACAAATTTGAAAATGAATGATCCAAAAGTGTTAGAAACTACAAAATGATTCCAAAATATAAAGTCTATCAACGATCGATAACGTTGCAATTAAACTTGCTCCTTTTACAGATCGTTACCGCACAAATACAATCTGAGCATCATATTTCTCGTTCAATTCCAGCAAGTTTTCTGATACGATAGCAAATCGTGGAGTACAACGTGGAGTGAGAATGTTAGAAAACACGTTTTTAGTTAAGAACAGTTGTTTACACATTACTGTCGAGTGAATTAAATGTAAATTTTCTAAATAATGTATCTCTTTATGCACGTAATTCGTGAAATTTTGAAATATTTGGCTTAATTTTGAAAACAAGTGAAAAAAAACAACATATTTTATAAGGCTACAAAAACATATTTCGAAACCAAAATTGTACATAATTTGAAGAAAATATCAAATACAAAATTCTATCTGATGTTAAGCATAATATTTAAAATTTTGAATTCTTAATTTAATTTGTACAAGGGAATAGTAATTTCGCATGGAACCGCAGAACTGTTTTCCAACGTAATTCCAACGCTACCCGACAAGGTAGCAGGTTGGTACCTACCCGACAATGAGAGAATCGAATAATACAGAACTGAATATTTTGAATTATTCGACTCTCATTTAATATTTCTAGTTCCTGTTGATGTTCTAATTATAAATATTTCACAATATCCCGATGAGTATCTGCGTTTTGAGGAAATCAGTAACATGCTACTCCCAAAGTGCCCTTGAGAATTGTAATCTCTTCTTAAATTTATTGATTAGTGATTCCGGGCACGTCAACTGCTGTCATTAGTCCCGTAAGTGTAATGTATGTTATTTCCTCGGAAGGTGGAGTTGATCTTCCTCCCACTGGATAGTGAGACCGGTGCCGACGTACCCGTCAGCCAGCGGGTTTTTTTCCCAACCAACTCCCCCCACCAAGTCAGGAGAAGCTATGCTCCCGATAGGTCTCCCAGCATATGTGGTAGTGTAGTGCACGTACGTGTAAGTGTGGGTAAGTAAGGTGAGGATAGAAGAAGGAAGAGGGAGACAAGAACGCATGCTGTCCGTGGCCCGTTGGTTAGGGCACTGCTCCGGTATTCGCCTGGTACTGATTGGAGAAACCACGGAAAACTACCGACAGAGTAGCCAGTCGCTAGAATTCTCTTCCAGAAGGCGGCTGAATTCGACCTGGTTACTTCGAAAATCCTGCCACCGCCGGGACTCTGGTTTCTCCCGGACAGAGGTGCTGCAGTGGCAACATCACTTGATGCCCTGAGCCATCTGTCCTAGTCTATTCTTAAACATTTTCGCCCGCCAATATTAAAATAAGCTTCATGGGCATCTCCTCCCTCCAATCATCGCTGACGACCACCTAAACCCTAGGCCCTTGGGCATGTCACCCGGCGAGGCGCAGGAAGGGCGGGGGCGCGTGCTGGGAATACGGGGAGGCTTAGCGGCTTCCGACGGGGAGTGGGCGGGGCCCGACATCCAGCGGCGGAATCTCCCAGCTTATAGGTGTCGCCCACCCGCCACCGCCAACGCTTCGCATCCCCAAATTCTGATCGATGTCCTTGACCTCGGCCTCTCGCACCGCCGTGCAACCAAGGGTGGTTCCAGAGGGACCGTGGCAGAACCTTAAAATCGTAGAATTAAATAATATAAGTTTAAATACTTTTTAGACAGACATTAGTTAAAGCGGTTTCTTCAGGACGTGCATAACATGCTAAAAATTCAATTTTAAGACTAGTGCTGAAGGTGTGACGATGTGACCTGAGTGTGCAGATATATCTGCGATTGCAACAAAGAAAACAAAACACGGTGTGACCGCATCAGCTACTTCTGAACTGTTTAGTTTAGGTAATTAAATATACTCATTAATTCCATGAAAAATCGTGGATTATCTAAACAATTAAAACTCCACAACTTCCAATGCAATTAAGGAAATGGATAAAAATAATTTACATCAATATAACATAGACGCGCTCAATGTATTTCCAATTGTCCATAAATTGCATTTCCAATTGGTAATCATAAACACACAATGCAAAGCCCACTAAAGTAAGTCCTTTTTAGAAGCACTACATCGTCAAATGTACGCCTTGAATGCTCAAGATATACTTGAATGTTTCAAAATTTAAATTATTCTTAAATGGAAACTAACAATATTAAACGTAATTCATGGATAAAGATGTACAATTGACCTTGAAGTAAAAAAGAAACTTCGCCCTTATCGGCGTTCGTTTTTGTGAACATACCACTCGTGCATTTATACCCTTTTGTATCTACTCGTTTCGTTAATTACAATAATATAACATAAAGAAAGTATATTTGAAAAAAATTGAAGTTGTAAGACTGTCTAAAAAATAGTGTATGACACACGTGGTAAAAGTGATTTTATTTTGCTCGTAGGATTGCGCTAATCGGCCTATCGGTGTCGTGTCGAAACAGTTCTTACTCACAAAATAAAACAGGCACCCATTTTAAGCCTTTTAAAATAAATGTTTATGATACGATTAGTAAAAGCGACATATAATTTTGCAAGAGGAAAATTTTGTGACACGAAGCCGATAGACAGTGAGGCACTTTTATCACTTTATGTCATTCATTATTTGTATACTGCTTTCCTTTTGTTTTAATTCAAGAATACAAATCAATAAATTGGGCCCTATGTTACATCAAGATCAGTCGTAGCTAATCAGACGAAAGTATTTTGTTTTCTTTGTTGCATTCACAATTTATCCGAACATTGAAGCCTCTTCTCACTTTTAACACTAGTGCTAGAAACAGAACTTTTCGCACACTGTACATGCCCTAAAAGTAACCGCTTTTACAAACGGTTGTCTCAAAACTAAATTAAACCTCGCGAAAATAAATTACTATAATGCCCTCTTGCGGAAATCAGAAGTTATTATCCTGCCTGCAGAATGCGCGGGCTTAAAGGCGTCACTCCGCCGCCCACTTCCCCGAATTCCGATCGAAGTCCTTGACCTCAGACGCCCGCGCCGCCGTGGGAAGCGTCGCAAATGAAGACGAATTAGTTGGCGCTCTCGCCGCCCCTCGAGCGGGAGAGGCGCTGCCGCCGATCGTCCGTCGGCCCCGGGAGGTGTTTTGTGGCAGGGCGGCGAATCCGCGCCCGAAAATGACGTTATTTATCACCCACATATTCAGGAACTGGGGCACGAAGATTAAATGGAAGAAGTTCAAAGAAGGCGCCTTTTTTTCTGCTGGAAACGTTTCCTCGCTGGTCGAAAATTCCACGACGACCAGTGCTAGGAACATTCAGTATTTGGCGTTTTTCAACACGAACTAAATTTGTTAACTGAACTTTTATAATAATATATTATGGGATTCGTAGATATCACTCACATGTTCAGAAACTGGGGAACGAAGATTAAATGGCGGAAGTCCAAAGAAGAGCTTTTTTGTTGAAGGAAACCATTTCTTTACCAGTCAAACATTACACAACAAATGCAGGAAACATTTCGTTTTTTCATAATTTTCTAAGTGTTAAAGATTTATATTGTATATTTGTAATCATTTTCTTTACGAATTCTTACCAATTTAATTTGTATTTCATTCACATCTTCAGGAACGACGGGACAAAAGAAAACTGGAAGAAATTGGAAGACAATGCCTTTTTGTAAGACGTATTTTTCCACTCCCCTCTAACATTCCTCAACCACCAGTGTCAGAAACATTCAGTGTTTGAAACTTTTTAAAAATGAATACAATTGCTCACTGAATTTCTCAACTGTTTTTGTAGTATTCCATAGCTGAAAAAACTTAATCTTAAATTTAGCATCCTTAATAAGAAATCATGTGACCTGTGTTAAAACTAAGAAAGAAACTAACTAAGAAAACCTTCATTTTATATGATACAATACTCAAGAGATAAAGAACCATTGCAGTTATACAATTTTATGCACTTCATACAAAACGAATAGTAGCACTAATCTGAAGACACAAATATTTCGTACTATTGATTTAACAACAAATTAAAAGCATTAGAAAGAATGTTATAAAGACAGGTTTTTATAAAGACATTTACTTTCATTAACTGGTAAGTTACACTTTCGGATCGTAACAATAATTGCATTAAAAAAGCTGAAAACTCAAAAAACCATTATGCTGTAATTAAGAATCACGGAAAGCTAAATCAGCGCTGGTTTCGAAACGAAGATCGAAGAGTTCTAATTAAAGGGTTTCCGCTGCCGGAGCTTCAAGTAAATTACACGTGGGAATCTGGGGGCCGCCGCAGGAGCCGTTGGCAGGTTCGACCACTCGTTTATTAGCGCGTTCGCGTCTATTTCGAACCTGTTGTTCCTAAATCGCACTGAGCAGACCCTCTGTTGCCGACAACGCACAGCCCGAGAAGTGTGGTACGTAAGGCAGTAGAATCGATAGGAGCAGCTTGATGTTCCCCAGGTGAGTTCATTTCCGGTCTTCGCAGGGTTTCGTTCAATCTTTTTGGGTGTCGACTTCTCATTCTGCTGCTTCTTGTTGCGACCTCCCCCTCAAGAAGATCGAGATACAGCACCTTTGAAATACTTAATAGTAATTGGTTTTTACTTCAAAAATCCCCTAACAAAAAACTGAAAATTTGATCTCTGATAGAATATCAAAAAAATGATATGTTGATGAAATTAAAAAAAAGACTTCGCATAAAAGATCAGCGCGAATGATTTTTTTGTTATTTTTCCCTTCATAAAAACACGTAACCATATTTTGTAATGTGTACAGACAAATATTGCGAAGCACATAAATTGAATGAGCGAGTTATTTATTCCGACGTAATGAAAAGTAATGAACTCCAGAGCTCGAGTAAAGTAAACAGGTGCTAACCGCGTTGCAGCTAAAAATCCCCAGGATTTGCAACAACTACGCACTACACAACGTCGGCCCCCTTTTCCAGATATTTTTACTGGGGTGGCGAACGCCAAACAAAGCTCATCCATTTGCACGACCGACAGCTCGGCTGCGCGGTGCTTGCGTCTCCGAGCGTTACATCAAGGGTCATGAGGGCACGACAAAGTAAATATCCTTTATGGCAGCCGCGAGCGAGGCTTTGTAAACGGAATTAACGATATGAATAAAAAGGTCGGGGGTCGCGTACCGTACGGTCGCGCAGCACAGCGAGCGAGCGAGCGAGCGGGCAAGCGAAAATAACTGTGGCGGCGGCGGCTGAAGGGTTGGGAGGCAGGAACGGGGGTGATGTGACCGATGGGCGGAACAGCCGGAAACGCTCCGGAGAGAGCAGAGGGAGGAGGAAAGCGGAAATGAGGAAAGCAGGTCGCCAGTGCACAAAGACGTGAAGGGCAAATGTGACAAGGTGGGAAGGGCAAGACGCTGGAGTGCACAGCAACACGGAAGACTGATTTTAGCTGTCCGAGTGACGCCGCGTCGAAGGCTGAGGTGCCGACATTTCGACCATCTTGTCGTGGTCTGTGTCAGGGCTGGTCCGCTCTGCAGCCAACATAATTAGCATGGCTCTGGCCTCAGAAGCCTACGTCAGTAAGCTACTTCACTTGACGGAAGACTTCTAGCACTACGCGCGCGGAGATGCCTGTTGGGCCAAGTGTTGCAGTGAGAATTTGCTTGATGAAAATAAGGTTCTGAGGGAAGGTTTGATGGAGGAGGAGGAAGTCTATAAAGAGGATTCTTTTCTAATTTTGGTGTTGCTCTGTGAAGTCTGAAAGTTGGTGGAAAATGGGTTGTTTGGTCTGACAAGAGAATTTTCGCGTCACAGAGGGCTGATATCAGGGGCTCCGAGGAAAAATATCCAAATTTGATAGAATTAATGAAAGAAAGAAGAAAGAAAGGAAGATGAGAAATAATAAAGGTAGAAAGCTTGTAAAAATTGTGATGGAAGTTCATAAAACGACAGTTTACAACAAAGAAATCTTACAAAACAGGAAGGAAGGGAGCAAGCAAATACGTAGAAAAAAAGGAATGAAAAACGAAGAGAGGGAAAGAAAAGTCACAATCGGAAGAAGGTTTGCAGTAAAGTAGTATGCGTGGCTGAGAAGATGAAAAACTAAGTATCAAAAATGGAGTGCAGTAAACAACGAATGGTAAAAATAACAGGTAGAACATCGAACGTCTTCGGGAGCATAAGTGGTGAGTCAAGGCAGACTCATAGCCGAAAGCTGGGCGACGTGAAGAAGAGAGACAATATGCGGCGTTTGCCGCAAAGAAGGCGGAGATTTAAGGGATCGTGAGTGCGCTGTTATCAAGGGTGTTGTCGCATCCACTCCAAGATGGTTTTTTTTTCGTAAAGAGATGATGAACTTTCGACGTAAGCAAAACATCCTCGTACGTGGAGCTTGCCTGCAACTTCCCTTTGAGCAGGGAAATCGTGTTTTCCTCCACGTCACCCAGAGATTGTTTTAAATATTCGATACAACAGAGAAAGTTTGTGCTTCAGGTGACTCTCAAAACGTCTACTAAAAATTTACAACAACTTTTTGATGTCAAAACGAACAAGTGAATGAAGATATTATTTCAAAAATGGGGAACCTCCATTTTACTTTATTTCCAATTTTAAATATCGATAAATTCTTAAGACGTTTTGCCTCGCGTTGCCAAATATTGTGTTCAAATTTCGCGTTTTGTGTGAAACATAAAAGGAATCCAAAAATTCGTTGATTTATGTCTTTAAAGCTGAATGTGAATTCTTCCCCTTCTGAAAAACTGTGTGTCACGGAAGAACGTCACGTTTTGCAATAAATTCATTTCGAAAAACCAAAAACCAAATGTGTTTGCACACTAATTAAGATGATCTTATACATACGAACTTTCTCAAATGTAAGAAAACGAAAGAAGGGGTATTATCATTGTCAGCAGTAGCAATTATTGATAATTAAAATAATTTTTTGATACAAAGCAATTGTACTTGTCACTAGGCCGTTGATTGTTGTCAGTATCCACAAAAATGTGCAAATAACTCTCAGTTCAAGGAAAAAACAAACAATCGCGGAATCCCTGCACTGGCTGCGTCACTAAGCAGACGGGGAAGAGAGCCATTTGATTAATTTCCTTACATGGCAGGAATCCCATTTGTTCTCAGTGAAAACACTGCGGAGACTTTTAATCAATCATTCGTTCCCGCCAGTCGCCCGCGCGCCGCTCTGTCCGATTCAAAGCCAAATGCGTCAATCCCCATTCTTATGCGTAATGGTAGGAAAATGGAAAGGTTTCAATGTAGCAAAACTGCGGGTCAAAAATGATTAATGGGTCGCTTATTTTTACGACGTCTGAATCGCAACAGAACTAATGATAAGTGGGCAAGAGCAATAGAAATGTGCAGTATGTTTATCCTCATACTTCAATAAAATTACCACATGAATGAAATCACAGACTGCGAAAGAAAGAGTGAATTGCATCACTTATATATAGTAAAATAATGGAGAATAAAGGGTGAGAAAATGAAGGTTTAGAATACGATTCGTCTGATACGCAACATATTAATGTTATATTTTATACAAGAGTATTAATTTCGTAAAAGTAAATATATAGCAAATATTTATTAAATTTATTTAATATGCATGCATGATATATTACTCTAACACAGCACAACAATGGAATATCACTAGAGAACACAGGTAGTCACATTATGTTGTACTTATAATGGTTGAATTAATATTAAAATTTCCTTTCCTCTTGAACGTAAACACGATTTAGAAATTTAAAAAAATTGAACTTCCGACATATCAAATCTCTGAAATACATTTTTAAGCGAATTTAGTGAAATACTCACAGGGATATCAAACTTTGCCAAGAACAATATGCTATTTAAACTCATTCACAAAAACTTACACAATAAGCGCGTTTTATATGACCTTCTACGTCAAGGATTTTTTGAAGATATCTCTCCGAAAACTACATTTTGCGAATTTGGTATGAACACTTTCCGAAGTTACGTGTTGAGTAAAATGTTTATTCAGTATTTTATTTCTGTCTCATGGCTGAATTCTATGAGTCGTCTGAATACGAGGAAGTTTGAAAGCAAATTCAATTAAGCAAAGAAGTATCAACGGCCTCTAAAATTACGTTAGGACGAAAGGCGCTGGAAGGTACACCATCTCTCTACTCTGCAGCGAGTGAAATAGGGTTATAAGGTGGCAACGATGGGAGCACGGGAGGAGATGGCAAAAGAGATCGGAGGCAGGAAACAAGGATAAGAGATAGGAGATAAGGAAAAGAGGGGGATACAATAATTTGAGAAAGTTGGGAGAAAGCGGAATGTCTCGATTTTACGAGTTAGAAAATAAATGAAGGTCTACGTGTGGAAAATGTCGCGTAAGAAGTCGAAGGACTTCTTACGCGACATTTATTACATGGAATGCATTACTTCCACCGGGAAGAATACTTGGAGTGAATTGAAGAAGTGTATGTATGAATGTACTTTGGCCCAACAGCTTTTTTCGAGCTAGGGTCTACTAGCAGCGTCCTGGCCTTGCGACAATGGGTTAAGGGCTAGCATCGTCATAAGATGGATAATATTCTAAACATAATTTAAACGACATATTTTTGTAAATTTATTAGAATACAATATAAATTAACGTAATTATACTACAAAGTTTACATTTTAAAATATCCAGAGATTAGTTTATACACTTTCTGGTACAAAAAATAGTTAAATGTTCTGTAAAATCTAACTAAAACGTTAAATGTGCTGCTCAGCAGTTGAATTTTCAAACTGTTTATCAATTAAAATACACACATTGAAAGGAATGATTAATTACATTTATCCCCATCGAAATTGAATTAAAAAAGCAAGTTTCTTTTAATTTATAGAAAATTCCACTAAATATTTCCCAATGACGGCAGTCATAAGAAAGCAGCAGAAATTACGATTCACGACACAACAGAATCTTGATACTACAAGCACGTTGATGTAGACAATAATAATTGGATGATACACACTACATGCAATACTATAATAAATATTTATAAATAGTATTTAGTAAAACGCAAGGCGACAGAAACTCAAAATCCCCGAGGTAATCTGTAACTTTGCTCGGACTGCCGCAAATTCGCAAAATAAACACGGAGTGACCAATGTTTGAGAACAGCTACGAAGAAGTGAAAAGTTTTGCACGCTGGAAGGAACGCTATTATGACGCCCCTGCACTTGTAGCAAGAAACAATATTTTTTAAGTAAAGAAATAATATAAAATTTTAGAAAAAGTAGAAATGAGTGCGGAAGAGAAAAAGAGAGAAAGAGAAAAGGAAAGAGAGAGAGAGAAAAGGAAAGAGAGAGAGAGAAAAGGAGAGAGAGAGAAAAGGAGAGAGAGAGAAAAGGAGAGAGGAGAGAGAAGGAGAGAGAGGAGAGAGAGGAGAGAGATGAGAGAGAAGGAGAGAGAAGGAGAGAGGAGAGAGGAGAGAGAAGGAGAGAGAGGAGAGAGAGGAGAGAGAAGGAGAGAGAAGGAGAGAGAAGGAGAGAGAGGAGAGAGAGGAGAGAGAGGAGAGAGAGGAGAGAGGAGAGAGAGGAGAGAGAAGGAGAGAGAAGGAGAGAGAGGAGAGAGAGGAGAGAGATGAGAGAGAAGGAGAGAGAAGGAGAGAGGAGAGAGGAGAGAGAAGGAGAGAGAGGAGAGAGAGGAGAGAGAAGGAGAGAGAAGGAGAGAGAAGGAGAGAGAGGAGAGAGAGGAGAGAGAGGAGAGAGAGGAGAGAGGAGAGAGAGGAGAGAGAAGGAGAGAGAAGGAGAGAGAAGGAGAGAGAAGGAGAGAGAAGGAGAGAGAGGAGAGAGAGGAGAGAGAGGAGAGAGAGGAGAGAGGAGAGAGAGGAGAGAGAAGGAGAGAGAAGGAGAGAGAGGAGAGAGAGGAGAGAGAGGAGAGAGAAGGAGAGAGAAGGAGAGAGAGGTGAGAGAAGATAGAGAGGAGAGAGAAGGAGAGAGGAGAGGGGAGGAGAGAGAAGGAGAGAGAGGAGAGAGAAGATAGAGAGGAGAGAGAAGATAGAGAGGAGAGAGAAGGAGAGAGGAGAGAGGAGGAGAGAGAGGAGAGAGGAGGAGAGAGAGGAGAGAGAAGGAGAGAGAGGAGAGAAGATAGAGAGGAGAGAGAAGGAGAGAGGAGAGAGAAGGAGAGAGAGGAGAGAGAGGAGAGAGAAGGAGAGAGAGGAGAGAGAGGAGAGAGAGGAGAGAGAGGAGAGAGAGGAGAGAGAGGAGAGAGAGGAGAGAGAAGGAGAGAGAAGGAGAGAGAGGAGAGAGAAGGAGAGAGAAGGAGAGAGGAGAGAGAAGGAGAGAGGAGAGAGAAGGAGAGAGAAGGAGAGAGAAGGAGAGAGAAGGAGAGAGAGAGTAGTGAACGGAAAGAGTTGTCAGACAACTTAAGAGGCAACCATCCCACTAAAGTAGTGGATGGTGTGAGTGGGGGTGGGGGATGTACGGGAAAGAGAAAGGCGTTGAAACAAAGAGCGAAGGAATGGTGGGTGTGTGGTGGATGGTGGAGGGCGATGGGCGAGAGGAGCGCAGAGCTGCGAGGCATGTGTAGCACACGTTTCAGTGGCGGTGGGTGGCAGTGGGTGGCGGGGGGAGGCGATGGGTAACGGAGAGTGACTGTGATAAGTGACGGATGGCGATGGTAGATGGAGGTGGCGATGAAAGATGGAGGGTGGCGACGGCACATGGAAGATGGCTGAGCCAGATGGGGGTGGGGGTGGGGGTGCCAGCGGAAAGGTGGCGGAGATAGGCGAAGAGTAAGCGGTGGGTAGCGGAGGACTGTGGTGGGTGGTGGCTACGGAGGAGGGAGGCAGACGACGGCGCCAGATGGTGGGAACGAGTGGCAAGGGCGGGGCGCGGCGCAGTCCAGAGGCCAACGGAGACGGTGGAAGGAGGTGAGGTGGGGGGAGGGGGCGTGCAGGCGGCGAGACGCCCGTGCCAGCCCGTGCCCGGCGCGTGCTGCGCCGTAACGAGAGCGCCCGCGCTGCTCATCACGAGACGTCCATGGCACGCCACGCACGACCCGCTGCACTTCCCCGCTGGGCCCCCACACGGGTGGAGCTCCAACCCCTCTCCCCAGCACTTTCGTGGCCTGCGACGAACTCTTAGTGTTGCATTGAACACACGGACCTGCTCTTTATTAATATTGTTATACTGACACCTGCTTTTAAATTAAGAGTATTTCGATTGCTAGCAATCGAATAAATCGCAGTGAATAGCGTCGTAGCAAATATCGCTACACGATCGAAAATATATTAAGCCACTGTTACCTAGACAACAATTGTCTGTTATAAGACCTGCACATTGAATTCTTACTTCTTAAATTCAAGGACTCTTCTTTAAGATAACGCACATTAAGAATGTGTGTAGTGCATTATACGTATATCCCTGAAACAGTATCCGCGATCAAGACAAAAATTCGAGATATGTTTGCAACCTTGGGTAAAACTATAAATGAAACTATTTTAATTTAAGGACACGATATGCAAAATAAAATTAATGATTATTTAAAATTATAAATATTTTGTGCTGTGTTTTAAATTCTCCTACAGTAGTGATGAAGATTTTATGAACTAGCTCTGATATCAACTTTTTTTCATACATATTCGAAGTCTTGTGACAATTAGCAATAAATCTTCAGAATCGAATCTCATATAATTTCATTCTTTAAGAGGAAACAAACTTATATCTAGAATAAATATTTGTAAACAAATAATGCTTGTGACTATTTTCGAAAACATACAACATAGAAAGAAATTCAATGAACGGGAATTCACGTTTAATGGAGGAAAATAATAATTTATCCAGTGCGTCCATCAAGAATACGTGTAATATCAGAGGGGAAAAATATGATTTCTATTTTTCTCATACTATATTTCAACCAGGCCGTTCCTACAATAAAAAGAGAAAATGAAATTTTCCATAAACGATTTAGCGGCTATCGAAGAGAAAAAAACGACTATCATATCGGTCTACGAGCTTCATTTCTCACCGCTTTGCTGATCAGAGAAGTTCCATTAACCCTTTCATTCGAAATGCAAATCGATGAATGGCTTGGCAACATGGAATGCGCTGCGACGCACGGTCGACCATCAGCTCAATAGAGTGAGAAGCTGAATATCGAAATGGAACATTTCGCTTTTTGATTTCAATGTCGGTTCACAACAAACTCAAATATCTGGTTTCCATTGCAATGCTTCCGAGTAATGGATACTCAACCACTGAAGTGTCTTGTGCATTCATTTACTTTGCTTCGCGTGCTTTTTTAAACAAACAATTCGTTTTGTTCTTATCCCACGGAGAAACACTGAGAAATATTCAGGAGCATTTACAATAAGTGATTTTTGTCTTTTGATCGTATTATTTGTAGTAGGTCATTTCATCTTTAGACGCGCTCTAACTTTTCTATTCGATATGGATTTTTATTGCTAATACACTGCGGAAAATCCATTTCAAACAAAAATGACTCATATATAATATTAACAAGAATAACTTATATAATAATATTTTGAGTTGAAGCCATATTAAAAGCGGAAAAATAAACGTTTGTTTCTAAAAACAAAATTGAAAATATTTGAAGAATTTAAAGTAATGAGCGCAAAATTCAGTATTTGTCATTTTCCATTATACAAAACATCATTTTCTGTAATATTGAAATGAATTAGCATTGGCAGTAGCATTTATTAATGTCTTATCATTTATTAATGTGTATTTATTTATTAATGTTATTATTGATTAGAAGTACAATTTCGATACCCTTCAACACATATGTACAATACAAAGTTTATTGTGGCATCTATCTTGTTAACGTGAACGTCATTACTCTAATAGAAAGGAATTTAATTTTAACCTTTACAGAATGATTTTACCGCAGAGTAATTACGACCCATTTGGGTATCTTAATAATCAGCAAAGGTAAAAAAATACTGAGATCTGAAATAGTAAGAAAGATCCTGCCTTTCATGATCTAAATATAATTTCTTTGGAGCTAAAACAGAAAATCAAAGGAATCGTGAGAATTCAAGAATACGTTTGGTAACAAAAAGTGAAATTGCGAACTTGCATACCTACTGTGAAAAAATACGTAAGTGAGTGACATTTTTTGTAAATAAAGTTTATTAGACATTGGTACCTGTATATTCCAAACGGCCCTCTTACTGATTGTTTTGGAGGAGACAGCAAGTAATGAAGCTCGATTATTAAGTGAACACGTAATCCGAGTATCTAGTACGTATCTCATAGGGTCTCGACGTTTCATCACGGCGTGATTCCAAAGGGACGTTTTTCATAAATGCACACAAACTAAAAAGCAAAATGGCAAATAGAAAAGCGCGCTGTGCATTACCTCTGCGTATTAGATTTACTTTACGAATACATTATTGTCATATTCAGTTAAGTCGTTTCACCCGAGAACTTATCATTGGTTTGCATGCTTTTAATGTAAGCATCTAAAATTACAGAAAATATACTGAAAGAAAATAGTTGAGCTGAAGAAGGAATTTAGGTAGCCAGGAATGAACTGCGTAACAAAAGAGACCAAATAATAAGTAAAATAAAGTGAAAGAGAATGAGAGATTGCATCTGTGAGCGTGAGAGAAAGGGCAAGAGTGAGAGCGGGTGATGGCGAGAGTACGAGAGCGACGGTGACAGAGGACGAGGGTGTGTGTGAGAGAGAGAGAGGGGGGAGGGGGGGCGAGAGAGAAGGCGAGGGCGAGAGAGAGGGCGAGGACGAGAGGGAGTGCGAGGGTGAGAGGAAGGGCGAGGATGAGAGGGAGGGCGAGGGCGAAAGGGAGGGCGAAGGCGAAAGGGAGGGCGAGCGCGAGAGTGCTGGCGAGGGCGAGTACGAGAGCGACGACAGGAAGGGACAGCGAGCGAGGGCGCGGGTGAGGGCGACGGCAGTGCCGGCCCGAGCCATCGATCAGCGCCCACAATGGCCGCTGGTAAACAAGCGTCGGCCGGCCCGCGCGCGCAGAAAGAAGCAGTCGTAATGGATGCGCGGCTGCGCCCATTGTGGCCGCGCGCGGGTTTCGCGGAAGCCGCCGAAAAACGGCCATTAGCCCGGCGGCGGGCGGCGGGAAGCGGGTGGTGACAGGCGACGGGCGACCGCACGGGATGCGCCGGCGGCCGACGAGTGGCCGCGCGTGACGGAGCAGGCTGGACGAGGCGACTGCGGGCGGAGGCGGAAGGGGGAGGAGGGAGTTCAGTGCCTCCACAGTTATCCCAGTGCACGAGACGGACGAAGAGGAATCGACTTGGCAAGGCGAATGAACTCGCGGACAGATGATGAGGATTAAGAAGAAGGGTGGAAGGGACCTTGGAGACGTACAGAGCCTGTTGGGTCTGTACTTTGGATCCCAGTATCTAAGCCAGCCTCCGAAGGCTAATGAATTAATGGATAGAAAGTGATATTGTATGATTGATTTTAGTTATTCCTGGCGGCAACTGCTAAGGTCATTAATCCCATAAGTATAGATCGTTTTCATCGCGGGTGGTGATCTTTCCCCGCTAGCTGGCGTGATCCGGTGCCTACCTACGTCGGCTTGCAGGGATTTCTCCAACCAGGAATCTCCCACTGGCGGGCACCGCCCCAGCCGGGACAAGCTCTGCGCTCTCGACTGTTCTCTCGATAAAATGCTGTAGTGTAATGCATGTATGTGTAAGTGTGTGTAAGTATGGGGTGAGGTTAAAGAAGGATGAGAAACTGAAGATCACGAGAGGTCCATGTTGGTTTGTTAAGGTACTGCTCCGACATTGAAAATGGTGATAAAAATGGGTGAATAGTGGAGTAATACTGTGAATGATAAAAAGTGCAACGCTTTTATTTTAATTACAAAACTTCAGTGACACAGCTGCAATAGTGCTTTGATGCCATGATTAAGATGTCGATTATTATGATTATATGATGAAGATGCGAATGATAGACCATTGATTGGGAAGGTGAAAATAAATTATGAAACAACAGGGTTTGCATTTGTTTCAGAACCGGAGCCTAAGTGGCCCAATTATTCTATATGAATTGAATTTTAGATAATAATAGAATTAATAATAATAGTAATAATAATAAAATTATTATTAATAAGTGTGTGTTTCTGTATGTTTGCGTCTGGGTCTATATCATCAATTAATCATCATCATTATCAGCATTTTACACCATCCTCCAGGGCTTACAACTTTGGAGTATAAAAATGGAATTAGCAAAAAATGATGAACCCTTCCTATAGAAAAAGTAACGTGCACCTACCCCGATAATCCAGTCTGATCCCCGGTGGAACGCACGTATCGCATGGCCCCATGATGGTCGATTCGCAAAACAAAATAACAATAATAATAATAATAATAATAATAATAATAATAATAATAATAATAATAATAATAATAATAATAATAATAATAATAATATAAATAAAAGCAGATCAGATGGCCGTGATCGTTAAGGCTGTAGTGCCGGACCACAATATGGTGTGTTGGAGTCCCGCTGGAATGCTGCGAATACTGATCGTCTGATAAAGATTACATGCACCTGCCACAGAGATGTTTCGTGCATGGTCTAAGTCGGTCTATTCGCGAGCAAATAAAATAAAAATAAAAATATTAAAAATATTATTAATAACAATTATATTATTATTATTATTATTATTATTATTATTATTATTATTATTATTATGATTGAGTGCATATTCCTCGTTCAAGTATCTCCCACACCACTCCTATCACCAATCGAGAGAAGTTTAAATCTCGAGGGGAGTTTGCTGTGCATTGGAACGTCGATAGACTCAAATCTCATAAACCCAACAGCTACACGATCTGAGAGTAGGGGTAGGGAATGCCTGCGAACAGGGAGAGGGGGGGGGGGCTTGAGGACGTGGACGCGATAAACGGCCTGGCAATCCAGTCGGCCATTTGTTCGGCGTCGTCACAGGAAGCTTACAGATTCGCGTCGGATTGCGAGGTGCATATCTGCGTTTACGACCCGCTCCCCTCAGGCGGCCGTTACGAGTCAAATAATTGAGAATGTATTTTCTCTGGGATGTGGCGGACGTGGTCAGAGGGACGTGCAGAGACAGTTTCCTTGCTTTCTCTGGATTTCTTTTCCTTCCTTCATAAGATTGCAGAGTTACAGACCGTTAAAATGTTATGATTGCAATTTAGGGGAATCTCACGATTCATCATGAAAGAAAGGTCATTCTAGAATTATGATCTTCATCCAGATGTTCCCTTACAGCAGAAATAGTATTTTCGAGAATACTGTCGTGCTACGTCTTATTCTGATTTATGAATAAAACTGTGATTACTTGTAAGAAGATTATTAAAAATCTTTCATGAAAGTGAAATGATTATCAGAATAAAATTGAAATAAAATTGTGTCCTCTAAAAAGGACACAAATGATCTAGTTACTTCTGGTAGCAACATATACTTAGATGATATCTGCTACATAGTACCAAATAAATTATAGTTATTTGCATCAAGCGAACAAAATGATAAATTATTATTTAAATGATTAATAATGGTTTTCTTTTGCAGACCACTTTAAAATCACAGGGGGGTTGATTCCATGCCTTATGCAGAGATTCAAATTCAGCACAGAGATACGTTGTAACAGCAGATCGGCGCTAAAAAGGCAGGCAATCTAGATCTAAACAAAATAAGCATCACCAAATAATTAAATAGCGTCTGTACAAAGCGGGGAACCTCCATCATCCAGCAACCCGTAAAACCGGCTGACGTGTCCAGCCAGCACCTTCCTCTGTTCCGGTGCGCGCTTCGCTTAACTCGATTGCGTGTGTCCAGGTGCTCGTATCGACCTGTCCCACTTACTGCCGGCCGTCCTCCTCGATTACATGGAATTCCAACGGAGAAGGAGATACGTCCATCCGCCCGTGCGTCCGTCTTTATTTCCGAGACTCGGCTACATTTTACGACGCCGAGTAGCGCGCGCCAGTAAAGTGGCGGCAGTGCGGCGGGAGGCGGGTGGGCACGCATCAGAACAGGGGGACTGCGGCGGCGCGACGAGCTCCGCTTCAGCATTTAGTGGCCCCGGGGGACGCCAGGCGGGCTGCTTCGCGCCGCGCCGCCCCGCACCACGCCACCCGCCAGCACTTTATTGCCGGAAGGACGCGCAAGCGGCGACGGCGGTGGTGTCGGTGTTGGAGTCCATGACGGCGACGGTAGTGATGATGATATTATTATTATTATTATTATTATTATTATTATTATTATTATTATTATTATTATTATTATTATTGTAATTATTATTGTATTGTACAATAATATACATAACACTAATGATGGTGGTGTTGATGGGTTTGGTTATGTCGTTCACTAGACAACAGCTGGTTTCGGAGTTCTTAAAATTGTACGAGAATTAACAACAGGCACGTCTAGAAATATTTTTCCGACATCTGCCTACAGCGATGCCTTGGCGGTTCTCCCGCAACCACTTGAGCAAACTTACGAGTCACATATGGAAGAAAGCTCTCAAAAATCTGGCAAAAAATATGAAAACTGTTATCCGCATTTAATGAAACCTTGCATACAACAGGTTTTGGGCACGCCTAACTATTCGAACGTCAAAATTACAAAATACAAAAATCAAAATGGCGGATCCAATATGATGCATTAAAATTTAAAAAAAAACTGTTTAAAATTTTCATAAAAATGTGTAAACAACACAATTATTTCTCTGACTCTTACTGAAATGTTAACGTTGCAAAAAATAAAACGGGGGATCGAATATGGCGGATTAAAAATTGAGAAACGTTTACAAAATTTTCTGCACGAAAGGCACAATAGCAACTTTTATTTTGACATTTCAATAACTAAATAGTAGAGAATGAAGTTTTTACAAAATTCGTTGTGGAACTCTCCGGAATTACAACCATTTTCCTCTTCTATGAGCAACGAATTAACTGTATCATTTTGTTTAAACATTAATTACATAATTTTAAGATGTTTTTTAAGGATTTGTAATACATGTACTAACCACATCGATTTTCGTTCTTTTTGAATGATCCAAATTGTTCAAAACCGGAAAGAGTTGCTCGCTCAACGGTCACGTTTCCAATGAAACATAATATCATTTTGTCGTGTCGAACTTTTCCTAACCGTGGAAATAGACACTCAGGGAATCAGTCTACCAAACTGCTTACTCAAAATTCCCTAAATATTTTTTGCGACTTTTGCCCAGCTTTTTGAGATTGTGCCCCAATGTGCGTCGCACGCCGCTGGCGCTCCCGCCGGGGGGCGGGCGCAGCGAGGCGATAGAACGCGCCGGCGGGGAGCAGGGCGGCGGCGGCGCGGCGCGGCGCGGCGCGGCGCGACGCGGGAGCGGAGCGGGGCAAGGTGGTAGGTTATCACCGGAAGTGGCGCGAGGGCCCGCTCGCCGCGAAGGGGGCGGCCGCGTTAATTACCGTGATTCGCCGGCGCAGGAGCTTCCGGGCGCGCCCCTCCGCGTGGTGCCGCTTCCCCCCGCGCCGCGTCGCCACTGGTGCCGCCGCCGCCGCTGCCTCCGCCCCGCGACGACGACTCGGCTGGCGTCACCGTCGCCGCGCCCGCGCCAGCCCTCGTTCCCATTCCCTCCGTCCGCGTCGCAAATGCCAGCTCCACTCACCGCCGCCGCCACTCCCACCGTCACCATCGACCCAGGGTAGGGGGTGAATGATTGATTGATTGATTTCTGGCGCGTCAACTGATATGTTTATTAGTTCCGTAAGTATTGTGCATAATTTTTATCGATGGAGTTGGCGATGATCTTCTCCCGCTGGCTGGCGAGAACAAGCGCCGATCTTGCGGGGATTTCCCCAACTAAGTATATCATACCAGCGGGCACCGCCCTAAGTTCCCGAAAGGACAAGCTCTAAGTTCCCGACAGGTCTCCCGATATTGTTAGTGTAGTTGTGAGTGTAAGTGGTGTGCATTTGTGTGTAAGAAGAACAAGAAAGATGAAGAAAAGATTGCGCGCGGTCCGTGGCCCGTTCGTTGAGGTACTTCTCCGGCATTCGTCTGGTGTTGATCGGAGAAACCACGGAAAACAACCGATGAGAAAATCCTCCCACCGTCTGGGCCCCAACCTAGGACTTCCCGATTAGAGACTGTCTTAACATCATTTAATCCTCTGGGCCAACATTGCCGGTGCTCCCGTCGATATTATCGTCTCCGCCTCCGCCCTCACCGCTGGTGTCACCATCCCCGCCATCGTGCCATTGCCTGCGCCACTTACCGCTTGGTTCTGCCGTCAGAGTCCTTGCACACGCTAAAGATATGTAATATTTCTACTCGTACGTGTTTATGTGTCACGTCACCTTAATTCGGCGTTCTTCTCCTTAGCAGTTTTTCCTCAATATGTTGTGATGCAGTCGCTGATACTATTCCTTGTGTGCTGCTTTATCTATTACCACGGTCCCATACCCGCCGCCGTTTCGTCGCAGTAGCATCTTCTGCCGTGTTTATAGCCGCGCATCCCCGCAACCCTATTTCGCATCTATCTGCTTTCTGAGAGTCACCCCATTTTCTTCTGTTTTTTCCACAGCACAGCACCACAACTAACTCTAGTGCAACACCACATAATTACAGTATATAGCTGATATTAATAACTTTGTGAGTACGATTACGAGCCAGTCCAGCTGCCATTCCCATGCCTCTTACTTCCGGGAAATCAGCTCGACAATTACCCTAGTTTCCGCAAAAGCCGCCTCATTTTTAATGTCAAACCAAGCGAGTATCGCCATTCACGAAAGGCTTGGCACGTGCGCGCCCACATTGACGCGCTTCATGTGATCTAATTGCGAGAAATTTGTAGCTTTCCCATACGGATGAACAAGTTAATGTGAGTTTGAAGAATGGATCTGGAACGTCAGTTACTACAATACTATGTTCACAATAAATTCCTCGTTTTAAAACGGAAAATATTGTTTCATTATGAAAATTATGTTCAAATAAATTATGATTGTCTACAATAGAAGAAAAGTTATAAAAGTGGTTCGAAGTAATAAGTCAATCAATAACCCGAACTAGTAAAGAGGCGAACCAGGCAACTGAATTGGAACTGAGATATTTCGTCGATGCTCTCAGCATCCAGCGAGAGCGCACCAAAGGGTCTTAAGAGTAACACCATACTCAGGAACGAATCATTACTCAACACTGTCCTTACCTTCAGAAGCATTGCTACTGCTCTGGCTGCAATTTGTGACATGTTATTTTACTGGAGAAGGCCACTACCGTGCCCCATTTCAATCAATAGAATCTTGTTGATATTGTCATTAGCAAACTTCAGTTACTGCAATGCGTATTATCCAACTTCTCAGAACGACGAAATTCTAGCAGTTGGGGTGTATGTACGTGTAATGACTTATTACGATATACGGGATGAACAGTGTTACGGAGTATAATATCCGAAATGTCATTGATCTTGATCTCAGCATAATAATGAAACCAAACTTTGAATTCGACAAGATGATGTCCAAAATGATTATAATTTTCTATATTTTTACATTTCTTTGATTATACTGTCTCTTCTTACGAACAATACAATGCGAATGTAAAGCTGTGATTTTATTTCCAGTTTTCATCGTATGTTGTTTACTACTTTCTCTAAAACAGTCCTGGATTTTGGAAAGAAATAGAAAAAGGCAAACAAACACAGTGGTCTTCACCGGAAGATTTCGTTTACTGCATACCTTATTTCTATGCCTTAATCAAGCTGCAAAGAAATTACTGCTTTTAAACGAATACTAGGACATTATACTTACACACGTCAGAAAAGTAAAACAAAATGCATTTCACAATCACAAATTGATATTTCCCAGAATCATCTT
The DNA here is from genome assembly GCA_038098605.1 of Gryllus longicercus. Classification (NCBI taxonomy): domain Eukaryota; kingdom Metazoa; phylum Arthropoda; class Insecta; order Orthoptera; family Gryllidae; genus Gryllus; species Gryllus longicercus. Next base: position 2,322,196 of record JAZDUA010000021.1, read on the forward strand.
GAAATATCTCATTTTGTAATTGACTTCCAAGGAAAAAGAGACGCAGTTGGAGATTCGCAGATAAAAAAGTTTACTACTGAATCCGCCGTATCAGATAATGAATCACATTCCTCTTGAAATTGAGAGCCGTCAACATCAGAACAAACCAGAGTTCGCAGCGAATAAGAGCCCACCACTTCAAGTACAAAGCCCCAAACGTCAGCAATCAACCCAGGCTTGAGTGTCCTCGCAAACGAAACCAACACGGAGTGGAGACAGCCATCATGCAATTAAAACTCCCGACCGGGCAGACAGAAACAGCCCGGGGCAGGGCACTTAGTACTAACCCTCCGCCTCGTGGGCGTTCTGTCAAGGGCGCAGAAGCACAATGGGCGCCCGAAATGGCTCCTCCACCATCTACGCCACTGTGGCTCATGAAAAGGCACACAACTTTGCCTGGACGTCGCCGCTACATGCATTAGCTGCTTGGCGCGCCTTAAACCGATCTCATTGTGTCGATGTAGGGTGTGGCGGCAACTACTTTGGCTTATTTCGTTTATGGTGTAACGTCGTCAGTTGGCGGACTTGCTTTCGAAGGCGCCGGCGGACATTGGGATGCAAGCAACCGTTGATGTTACGAGGGCGCAGGGAAAAAAGAGCGAGCCAGTTGAGAGTAGAGGCTGAGGCGTGGGGTGGGGAGAGGCAAACCGTAGGGACGAGACGAGAGGGAGTACAGCGGGGAAGAGCTGGCTGACTGGTATCAGCGGGATGCGACGGTCATGGTGGGCTGCGCGGGGTATGACGAGCGGGTTGAGACGAACGAGATGGAAGTAGGGTGCTCTCAAGGCGCCACACAAGGGCGATAACGTGATATTCGGGCGGCTGCCCTGGCAGAAGGGCTGGGAGTGCCCGCCAAAAGAATGCTAGTTCAGCAAATGTCCAGGCTGGCGGGACTTCGCTTTCTCGTCTCCTCGCGTGTGGTCGCAGTGCTCGCACACAGAGGCGGAACGTGCGCTCCACGGGCGCTGCGAATGCGCTGCACCGGCTGTCCAACTACAGGCGCCGGGCTGGAGGGTCTGCTTTAGCCAGGGTATGTTTGGTTGGTTGGTTGTTAGTGATTCCGGGCGCGTCAACTACTGATGTCATTAGTCTCACAAGTGTAGTGCAAAGTTATTTCCCAGGGAGGTGACGGTGATCATCTCCCGCTGAATGGCGAGATTCTGCGGCAACCTACCTTCGACTAGCGGGGTTTCCAACCACCAGGTATCTCCCACCAGCGAGGCAACGCCCCAGACGGAAGAAGCTCTAAGCCCTCGATCGGACTCCAGGGATGTATGGTAGTGTAGGGCATGTTAGTGTGTGTGTTAGTGATGAGGATAGGACAAGGAAGAGGAAGAAAAAATCGTGTGCGGTCCGTGGCCCTTTTGGTATAGTACTGCTCCGGCATTAGCCAGGTGCTGATCGGAGACACCACGCAAAACTACCGATAAGAGCCGCCGGTCGCTAGAATTCTCCTCCACACAGCCACTGAATTTGACCTAGCTGACAGCTAATGCCGAAAATCATGCCACTGCTGGAACTCGAACCTAGGACCTTCCTGTCAGAGGCACTGCAGTGTCATTAGTTGATGCACTGAGCCACCTATCTCGGTATCCAAGGGTGCGGGTAGCAGTGAACGTATGGATAACGGGAGGTGGAGTTAGCGCAAAATAACCTCGGACTTCGTTCTAATCCAACACAACGGATAAGACAGTGAGTAACATACGAGTAGTTAACTGGAAAAAATTTTACTAGTTGCACAATTAACTTATAAACGAAAATCCGATAAATCCTGAGAAGTGAAAGACATGTAACGTTTCTCTGCTCAGTTTCTTGTTCGCCAACGAGAAGCGGAAGTCAGGTCCAACATCGGGGTCCGGGAGAAACCTGGAAAGCGACCGAAAAGCGGCGGGGGCGGCGGCGGCCGTGTCCGAGCGGATGGCAGCGCGGCGCAGCGTGAGCGACAGGCCAGCACCTTCGGGGAGGGACTGCGCCGTCCCCCGGGACGCAAGCGTCCACTGCGCGGCGCGACGCGGCGGGTCGAGCGAGGACAGAAAGAGAGTGGCGGCTAAGGCGCTAAGGTGAGGGGCGAGCCGTAGGAGCGAGTTGAGACGGAGTGGAGCGGGCGGAAGCTGGCTAAGTGGGGCGAGCGGGGTGGGGTGAGCGGGGTGGGGCGAGCGGGGTGTGGCAAGCGGGGTGGGGCGAGCGGGGTGGGGCGAGCGGGGTGGGGCGAGCGGGGTGGGGCGAGCAGGGTGGGGCGAGCGGGGTGGGGTGAGCGGGGTGGGGCGAGCGGGGTGGGGCGAGCGGGGTGGGGCGAGCGGGGTGGGGTGAGCGGGGTGGGGTGAGCGGGGTGGGGCGAGCGGGGTGGGGCGAGCGGGGTGGGGCGAGCGGGGCGGGACGAGCGGGGCGCGACGAGCGGGGCTGGCCGTGACGAGCGGGAGGACACGAACGGGGTGGGGTAAGCGAGGTGGGGCGAGCAGGGTGGGGCAAACGGGGTGCAACAGACAGGGTGGGACAAGCGAGTTGGGGCGAGCAGGCTGGGGCAAGCGGGGTTGGACGAGTAGTTACGGCGAGGGGAGTCGAGCGGGGGGAGTAGCAGACGAAGCGAGGATGAAGCGGAACAGGGTGAGTAGTGGGCGAAGCGGGGAGATCGCGGTGCGAACTGGGAGCGGGTCGTAGCGGCCGTTGCAAGACGAGACAGGTGGACGCGGTGAGAAGTGCGGCGGGGCGTATTGGACGAGGCCAGAAAAGGTGGAAGACCTGTCAGGTGTAAGCGGTAGAAGGTTTGGCAGAGGGGGGGAAGGAGGGGCGACGTGGATCGGAGCCGGGCGGCATAGGGAGGGAGTGGGCAGAAGACCGCTGCGGCATGGGCGCCGCGGGGAGCGAAGCCGCACTGGGGAAAGGCCGGGCGACAGGCGACTAGAGGGTTGCGAGGCTGAGTATGAGGCGAATCCTCTGCCCTTGCGGTAAGAGACGAAAGAGCCTGCAGAAAAATCGATCTCCCGCAACACGAGTCTTCCGACTGCCATGTAAAATAGTACATAAAACAACATCTTTACAAACAGTAATGATGACTCTGGAAGTCTTGAAAATTGCACTCTTGAAAACTTCAACGACAAATTGGTAATAGAATTATAAAATTGAAAAAAAGTTAATATCTCCAGTTAGCTTTGCTTATTTTGATAGTGCGTTGTAAATTTCAACGAGCAGAAATTTCAACGAATGGTATTGTAAGTACTGTAATGTACTTCAATTTTTGTAGACTACTTAAATTACTACCTCTGTCACTATCAGTTTAATCTTCTGGATGCGGCTATTAGTTCTAAACACAAAATGCATAAGGTTCCAAATTCACATGCACATTCAAAGACGAGCACACACATAAACGTAAAACGGTTTTGTTTCTTCTGTGAACACGACATCATTTTCAATATCACTATTATTTTTTACACTTCAGCAAACCATGCGTTTTTCACGTTTATTTCGCGTTTCCTAATTCGTCACCTGCTGTGATTATTAATACCGTAAGTGCAGTGCATGCTTTTATCACAGGAGGTGGCGGTGTTCATCTCCTGTTGAATGGAGAGATACGGCAACAATCTAAACGTCGGCAAGCGGGGAGATTTCTCTTTCCTGGTATCTCCCATTAGTGGGAGCACCCACGCAGCCGGGACAAACACTAATCTCCTGACTGGTCTCCCGACAAATGTGGTAGTGTAGTGCATGTAATTATTCAGTGGGTAAGGGGGCGAGGGTAGGAGAAGGAAAAAGAAGGGGAGATCGCTCCTAGCTCTCGGCCCGTTTGTGAGGGTACAGCTCCTGAATTCGACCGGAGTAGGTTTGTTCCATTAACAACTAAACTGTAATTTATTAACAGTTAATAGTTTGAAACTGTAATGCAAAATAACAGGTAGGGATTTCGTTAACACTGGTATTGGTTGTTATCGGCTGAAAGTCCTAGTACTGCAAGCTATTTGGAAAACCCGAACTACAAACTTTCGTGGCAACACTTTTGTACGATAACATTTTCACTGAAGCTAATCAGTCGTGATTAGCAAGTATACAAATTATAGATCAATTAATAAAAATAGGCATTATTATACGCCATACACCACAATAATTTTATATATTACAAACACAGCAATAAAAGGCTTGTTCTTTAAATTAAATGTTTAAATCCAATATGTTTTTTATTACTACATCTCCAAAAAACTTTACCACTTTATCTGTATGTATGTACTTCGGAATAACAGCTATTTACAAGCTACTAGCAGACCAGTTTATCGGCCAGTAAGCAAAAACATACAGTTTCTTCTTGTCATTATTTTTGATACTCTACACTTCCCCACACACAAGTTGCCCACTCGAAAAGTTATTCGCAATATGAAACCGAATCAGGAACCACTTCATTTACGTATTATTCTATACACATTTGCTACTGGTATTATCCCCAAATACCATTCTTCCTGACCAGTTAATCTACACTCTTGGCCTCTTTTATATGATTCGTTTCCCTGTCCAATCACGTTTGAGGAAGTAGTCCAATCAAGCGCCATAAGGTAGCTGCAAAACCTTTGTTAAGTTATTAGTTTTGCCTAGTGTTTATGGTTTATCTCTTAGCAGTCGGCCATGTACGGTTGCTCATCATTGACTTGATAATAACATCTGAAAAGTATCAACTGTTATTACGAGTCAACTGTTACTCCGATAACTGTTATTGACGAAAATCTGTTACGCTCATCTTGTGTTGATCTGTTAAGCCCGTCAAGCTTTGTGTTGATCAGAGAAACCACAGAAAACTACTGATTAGAACAGCTGGCCGGTAGAATCATGCTCCAGCGGCGGAATTCGACCTAGCTACCTACTGTCGAAAATTCCACGTTGTCTGGACTCAAATCGTTCTACGACCTCCCAGTCAGAGGCACTACAATGACACGTGTTGATGCCCTGAGCCGCCTGAGCAGTCCAACCACACGGCTCGGAAGCGCAGAAGGTCGTTAGTTGGAACGAAAATTTCCGCGGCAGCGGTTTGGCGCGCCGGCAGGCAGGGCGCTGGCTGGGGCAATGACCATCGTCGGGGGACACGGAAGGGTACGGAAGGGCACGGGGCCCAAGCACGCGACGTGCAACGGCGCTGTGCTGCGCTGCGCTCAATACGGCCTCCGCACTCACCGCCCGCACAGCGCGCCCGCCCCCACGCCCGCAGGGAAATAGACAAATGGACTTACTCGACAGAGAACTCGGCAGATAAATGCCTTCTTCGAACGAGACTTGGAGTACAGCGCATAGGGCAAGAACGGGGCTTTTGTTCAGACTTTTTATATTTTTTTTTACGCCCGGGCGTAAAAATTTTCTTACGTCTCCTTCTGCCGTCTAACACGAAGTAACACATTTGTGTTTGATAAGCCGTAAATTGACATATTGCCTACTATTCACTGATATAGTGAATGTTGGTGAATTTGGTTTTGAAATACATCTTGCAAGTCTACGATCTCAACAGCAAAAACCTTAAAACAAAATATTAAAATTAAGCTGAGAAGGAGAAAGCTAGTAATGTTTGTTGTCATTTCTACTCTTAACAATGACTCTTTTCTTCTTGATAACAATAAGCAAAGCTTATTTATCTTCAACAATTTAATCTGAGACACGACATATCTTATGAAATAACTTAATTATGCATGCACAATTACTTTATTGATAAAATTCAAAAGTTATTAAGCATTTTAGTTCCCACGTAAAATGCAAGATTCATAAAAGGAGGATGAGTAACGAACAATGACAATGGTGTATTCTGGAGCAGTCAATGGCTCATAAAATAGGAGCAAAGAAATATTGGGGTATCAAACATCCCCCATTTAACTGCAAGAAAATTGAAAACACAACTAAACTTTTCATGTACTTTCATTGCTTCCTGATTGTTCCACAGAACTCGGCACTATAACATACATTTTTTCCGCATCGCTCCAGAAGAAAAATTATTGCCCTTACAAATCTGGCTATCGTGAAGGGCAAGGAAGGAAATAAAAATGAAAAATCCAATACAGGCTGTCCAAACAGTGCGAGGAACGAGAAAATATGCACCAACTCCACACGTGCGAGTCAGCGGCAGGCGCCTGGCGTAAATGAATTACCCCGGAAGGAAGAGGTCGAGGTCCGTAATTACTCAATGAACAACAGCACTGGTGATGACAGAAAGGACGGCAGGCGCTGTCGAACACACACACACACTCGTGTGGTTTATATATATATATATATATATATATATATATATATATATATACACACCACACAAGAGTCCGGCAATATAAGATAGTAGCTGCCACACAACTGGCACTCCATTTTTTTGTTTAGTTTGCCCCTTCATCCGGACTTTCGCCAGTTCATGGAGTAAGATTATACCCTGCGCCAGCCTCTGCTCAAGTACCGACCCTTGTCGGGGTTTCATGCGACACGTGTGTGTGTGTGTGTGTGTGTGAGTGTGAGGGGTATGGCGCTCCAGCCATGTGCTCATCTAGATGAAAGAAACTTCTCCAGATGGCAGTTTTAGGGAGGAGTTCATTCTCCCTAAATAGGATTCCTTTAAGTAGATTTCTCTTTTGACCGCAGGAGAGCTCAGTAAATGAGAGGAGTAGGGCGATTAGTACACGAGTGAAAGAAATGCTGGGAGCTACTCTTTAGAGGGAGTTGGATCTATTACATGGCAGTAATTACTAAACAATATTATGTTACCTCATTTTCTTTTTTAAGTATTTATGCTCTAATATTCTTTTCCATACATCAAGTATCTTACAAAACAATGATATCAAGGTTTTGAGAAAAATGTAAAATTTAGGGACTTCTCATATTGATTACTGAAACTTCATTCGGAACTTGACATCAGTCAACGTCTGTAAGCCTCACTGGTTCACAACAGTACAAAGGACTAACTCCAAAGTCTATATTGTGCAAGGCAAAATATAGATCTATTTTGCCCTAATGTTGGGCCCACTGATATGGGAGAAATTTTTATTCGGCACTTATGGGTCTCTTCAACAAGAAAGGAAAGAATGAGAGGATGTTCCAGCAGTTAACGCAAATGAATTATACAGAAAGGATAATTTAATCAATCTCAAGTCCAAAGTTAATATAAGTTCACCAGCACCTCGATGAGAAATGAAAAAGTTAAGTGCATGGATACAGTAAAGTAGGATATATGTACTTTCGTTTAAGTGAACTTTTGATTGTGAATAGAGATCACTGGAACTAATCCACTATTACATTATACATAAGTACTAGAAGATTGGGTTGTAGTGAAAACAATAAAAACAATTTCCAGGGGGAAAATCTCCCTAGTCTCGCAAATTTAAATAACTTTAAGGGTTTCAAATAGAGATAAGGCCATGAGGCTTATTTCTGAAACATTTACGTTTCTGTTACATTTACGTAAATGTTTGGATTGAGGGTTCCGAAGGAATGGCGTGAAAACATTAATGACAGTTCTGCGCAGTCTGAAGACTTCATTCATGCAGGCCGCAAGTTGAAAACTAGTGAACTCATATCTAACATCGTGAATACGGATTGCAGAATAGAAAAAAACAAAGTGTATTGGCGTTAGAATACGAACATGAAGAAAGTGCTCTAACAGAACGCGGCATTGAAATGTATTAGAGACTGTGTTAATATTAGAGTGTGTGATCAAAGTAAAATCAAATCTAAAATAAGTACGAATACATTAAACTTTTAAAATCGTGACCATTGTTTTTTTGGTCTGAAATAATAAAATCAATTATATCTGAAAACTGCATATTTTGATATTAACGGATATCTGGAAACTCTGATATAGAGAACTCAAAATGCTAGTCCTTACGGTTGTAGGACCTAGGTGTTCACTATGACCGGAGTCGACTGTATTCACTTTTGTTTATTGAGTGGCTCCGCATTGTCTAATATTGAATAGATCGGCACAATAGTGGTGTAAGCCAAATTTAAAGAAAACGGAGAAAAATTAAGTTCAAGTTTCATAGTTGTGGTTAGAAAGAATTGCCAAGAAGCAATAGCAGCTTCATTCTTATCTCTGCAGAGGAAAACTGGTCAAACCAACAACCTACAAAGATAGTTCACCTTCTCAGATAACAACTGCAGTCAAAAACTCACTTTTCATTTTTTGGGGGGCAGGGGGGATAGGAGTTACATCACCATTGCGCTCAGCCCCTCAATTCCAAGCGCCTCATTTAATTTCATATTCATCGCATCGAGGGGATTTCATTTTCAGCTCCAAGTGGCGCCCACGTGGCGGCGGGGAGGCAAGGCCAATCGAAGCGTGGGCCGGCGCTCGGCAGGTGGCGCGGCGCGGCGCGGCCCGTGCTGGCCAGTGGATCGCCGCGACCCGCACTTGCCCGTAATGGATTGGATTTTCCGCCTGGGAGGCCGACTGCTAAATTAGATGGTTTACCGCGAGTGCGGGTTCGGGTGGTCCGTGCAGGCGGCGCGGCTCCGGCTTGTCGCTGGCGTCGCCGCAACAACACCTATTCGCGCGGGGTGTATTGTCCGAGGCAACCAGGACTGCGATACACTCAGGTCGACGATGAAAAATCGTCAGAAATGAAACTACGTATGTGTGATTTACTATGTATCACGCTCTCTTACTGAATATGAACTTACAACTAAATCGGTTATTTTTAAATCCCCGTAAGTCATTATCTTTTGCATTTTTGCTTTTTGTGACAAAATAAAAGGGGCAGGATAGATGCATCTTTTCGTTTATAAATTTCGTAAATCATATGAATAGAATGGCCGTGAGCACACTGCAAAGTTTTGGTTTAGTTTTGAAATTCTGTAAGTCATTGACTTGTAAGCTATGTATGCATGTATATATACAGTTTATGACTGGGATATTACTGACAGAGAGACTGGTTAAAAGGGATTTTCAATACGGAAATATTCCTATATACTATCAAAGAAAGACATATTTCAAGCAACTGTTTCTGTCATATGAATGTTTGATGTAGATGCACATTGTCATTTCACATAATATTATAATAAATGTGCCAAATTACAACCAGAAAATGCACTGTGCATTTATTTACATGTTTAAGTAAAAAATTCCTCATTAGTTTTTGAAATTCCGAAGGTCCAGAAATTCCGGAAGTCCAGTAAATTACGTATCTCCATGGCATTCTCAATCAAGATTTATGCATCAGAAATTAAAAAGAAAACAGAAAATTTCTCTGCGTACATAATTAATCAGTTTTTCCTGTTTTTGTACAATTTTACAATTCCTGTCATACGAGGTTTTAAAAATAACCGATTCAATTTCTCTAGCACGCGTCATTTTTGTGATACGATGGTTATAATATTGACAATGTGCGAACTATCTCCCAAAATAATGACTTACCTAATCAACAATGAAAAATCATCATAAAATAAATTAATGAGATTTAAAAAGTGACAGGCTCTGATTCCAAATACATGTTTAGATTTTCTCTAATATGAATAGTTTCTGAGTGAGAGGACCATTTTCATTTCGTTTTCATCATGGCAATTTTAAATCTTATTTCAAAACTAAGGAATTTTGAATATCCTATATAAAAGAACGGCTTCCTTCTTATTCAGAAGTCGATACAATCTAAATACATGTACCGAAAACCTCTTCGTATGCAGATGCAAAAAACACAAAAACATCAGGTCGAATATACTCGTCCTCGCAAATTCCACACCTCTCTTAACTACAGATAGTCAGGCGCCGACATTTTATGACATGGAAACTGGTAACCAGTTTCACATTCTCCTTGAGGGCAGAAGACCATCCCTCCTTTTTTGGCTGATTTTCCGTGACTCGATTATAACGTAGTGGACGGCCGGAGGGCACCGCTGACGGGGTCAAATCTCATCTGCGCTTGCGGCGGCCCGTCCTTGCGTTCTTAGTCTGGGCTAGTCCATTATCGCAACATCAAATGAAGATATGGGCCCCCAATTGAATTTATCATGGCTTGCCAGATCCTGGGTTCGAGTTACAACGGTGAGTGCATTTTTGACACAAGCTAAGTAGATGAGTCGAAGCAACACGGCGTGGATGGCCATTCTAGAGATCGGATACACTGATTGTTTTCTTGTTTTTCTTCGATCAGTTCCAGACGGATGTCGGAGCAGTACCAGAAGCAACGGGCCACGGACCGCACACGAATCATCCCCTCTCATCCTGTCCCCACACTCCCTCTCTTACAGACGAGAGTTCAGCGACTCTTCATTCCCATAAATTGATCATTAGATTTAGATTCATTCAGTCAAAAAACAGAAAACTGTACGTGACGTAGAAAAGATTATCTGCGCACTTTTTCTTGAGTTCCAGAATCCCTTCCCGCCATTTTAACTATATATAGTTGAAAGATGAGTAAAAGTTTAACATAAATAAATAAAAATAAATTTTAAAAATCGCAAGATTAGCAATACTTGAAAAATAGTCATTTTCGATTCTGAGTTATAGAAAACTTATTTGCATCGGTACACGAATTGCAAGTGTTTCCGGGCGCGTCGACGGCGAAGATCATAAGTCCCGTAAGTGTAGTTTTTATCACGGGAGGTTACGGTGAAATTCCCCCGCTGGATGGAGAAAACCGGTGCCGACATTCTCGTCGGCTTACAGAGTTTTCTAATGAGCAAAGTAACACTACATTCCCACCCCGTCACTCAGAACAAACCGAGGGTTTCAGTGTGAACGAACGAGGGAGCAGGCAGCAGAGGTAACGGAGAGCACAAATGCGAGTGCAAGTGACGCGGCGGCGGCGGGGAGCAAGGGACTGGAGGTGTGAGGCGCCCTTGTCCTCAGGTGCAAATTCAATTGCCACGACACGGGCCGCCACTCCCCAGAACACAGAGAAAAGGGCTCGGAGGGAGTGAGGGAGCCAAAAATGGAGAAAGAAAGAAAGAAAAAATGTATAAAGAATATGGAGAAAAGAAAAAGAAAGGAGTGGAAGAATATTTTTTTAAAAGAGTTATAAAGTCAGAGAAGAAGAAAGAGGGAGATAAAGAAAAAAAAGAAAAAAATTAAGTAAAAAAGAGATGTGAAAAAAGAGAAGAGAGAGAGGAAGAGAGTAAAGAAAATAGAGGAAAGAAGAAAGAAATAGGGTGAAAGAAAGAGAGAGAGAGAGAGAGAGAGAGAGAGAGAGAGAGAGAGAGAGAGAGAGGAGGGAGGGAGGAGGGTCAGATGTTATCGAGTGGTAACCAGCACACGTATCTCTACACGTACTTTAAAATACGTATTATACTCAGAGTGACTTAGCTACTCATTACATAGTACTTAGTAACTCATTGTGAGAAACATTGCTTACTTGAAATGAAACTATTTTTTGGAAAATGTTATTCGTTAACATACATTAGTTATACATGAATTGAAGTTATTTCCTTGTTCTCAGATATTACATATACGCCACAAAACCATTTTTGACTGGATCAAATCCCATCTGCATCATCCCAACCCATCTGACATAAAGTCAACGTGCAACAAGTATACTAAACCGCTTCCTAATCTCACGACGCACACTCAAATTAAGAAATCACTCGAAAGGCTCTCTTCTCAATGTTCACTACAATAAATTAATCTTGCATTGAGGACGTCAGTAAAACGGATTCAATTAATAACGACGGCCTGTCGAACCGTTTTCAACTGGGAAACCGCCATTTAGCGAACACAAGGAACGCTTCGCATACTGGATTGCGATTCCAAAGCCAGGCGAAGTGACCTTCATTCATCGATGAATGCCCGGCTGTCATAAACCGATTTATAGTGGGAGAGGCCGGGGGCGTCTTCCGAGTAAGCTCTTTTTAATGGATGAGTTTCGCGTAGCCGTAGGCTCTCCAGCAAATGCGCAATCAATGCATTAATTGGCAACGGGTATTTATAGAATTTCGCCGAACGGAAAAAAGATAATCAATGGACGTCCGTAATATGGAAATCATTTCCTGGGTCGATAAAATGGAACGCGATACAAGAATGCAAAACATGTAGACGCTTACAGACTAAGACGTCAAAAAACCAAACAGAAAACTGACATTTGCTTAAGCTTAAGCTTGAAATATTATTGATAACAACCTAAACCGAAATCGTAAATGGAAACAAACACTGTCAATTTAAAGAACCTATATGCGACCTATTAAATAACACAGTAGTAGTTACATAACATGAGGTAATGCATATTTATTCTTGATAGCCATTATTTTCCATTTAACATTCTGATAAATAAATTTCAATTACAGTTTCATAAATCTGGGAATGTCGGGCGAAAATAAGAAATATATCCTATGAATATTTTCACTTTTCCGAAATAAATCTCCGAAAAAATTAACTTATAGTCATAATCAAGCTGGATTTTATTTTTCTTGACTTGTTGCTCTGTGAACATACTACGTAACTACTACTAACTACTACGTATACTAAATTATCGAAAACACTTTATGACGGAATTAATTATATAATACGAAGAATATATATTGTCGACTTACAAGCGAAATAAATGCTATTACAATTTTAAATTTTCATAAAACTTAACAAAACATTCTTACAAACAAAATAGTAGGAGATGGACTTCACGTATTTCAAAAAAGAAAAAAAAATACCCACCAAAACTGAACATTACACGTTTAAACATGTTTGATAACAAAACGTAATTCAAAACTTAAAAATCACGACCTAATGTACTTCACTTGAAAGCCGCATATTTGTGAAATAATTGTTCAAAAATTACTAGGGTAATGACACCAGCCGTGTCAAGCCTTCACTTTAAAATTTTAAAAATAGTTTTCAAGGTTTCCCACTTGCTTCAAAACGTGCAGAACTTGGAGGTTATGTCTTTTATTGTGAGGATTAGAATGACGATACTTTCCACTCCGTATTCTATATTTAAAGAACACGCTGAAAACACCTTCGTCAACATCATAATATCGGCACTGCATTAATGTATCATTAAGTGGTACTTTATTGATCTCAAACAGATTCAGAAAGTATTAAATAGCCAATACCGAGTTGAGTATCTGACCAGTACCAAAATTTAATTTTCAAGTTCGCTACTTGAAATAAATCAATTTAGAAATAAATCAATAAAAATATAACAAATTGTGAATTGGCTGTTTTTATGAAAGGTATCTATTTAGAAGCAAGTGTAGTAATCACCCTTGAGTTTCACGTAATAAATTTAGTATTTAAACCCTGGAATTTTGAGAAATCTACGGAAATGTTCACTGAGGCCACTTCACGTGCTTTTCCCTTACCGTTTTCTCTTACATAATTCTACAAAAAAGACTTTTCCAGCAAGTCCCAACAAAGGAAAGTTGCTGGAATGACTGTCAGCAGTTCTGGCCGCTGTGGTCGCCGAAAGGAAGCCTCGAATATGCACAGAACGAAATCCCGGCAGTCAACAAAGTACTACCTTCTTCTTTATTCTTCTAGTTTTTCTCTCATCAGATTCTCAGAATTACGTGCCTTTAATATAAACATGGAATGATACAAAGCTGTCGCAATGCAAAGACGCACTTTGAAACGCCTGAAAGCTAGCGAGCACAATCTCAAATGTTGCAATTATTCACTTTATTCCAGTATTGTTCATTACGTGTGTAATTTGCAAGGAGTTTGCAATTAGAATTTTCAGGGCTCATGTGATTTCTGTTTCTAATCATTATTATTAAGTTCATTCATTCTTCCATTCATCCATTACATCATTTACCGTTCCTGGTGCGATATGAAGTTTGCGAACGGAAAATGAATGAATAAATTAATATGCATAAAGAAGGAATAGTGAAATTTATAGATAGATCTCTTTTATTTACTGATTTTTAACACTATTTAAATTGTACATGTGGACATTGCTTATGCATTTTAAACCTTTGCAATATTTATTTTTCCTGGTTTCCAATTGCTTTTGCTCCTTATCGAGTGGGCGACAATCATACGCACCTACGACAATATACATTTCTATTGCCGTATCAATGTGGAAGTCCCCATCTCGATCAGGTTTTCGTCCAGTTTCTCTGATCGTTGAGCAAATGATGAGATGGCACCTTGTTTTGCTTCTGGACATAAATGTAACTTCAAATTAACTTCACTCCACGTCATACACACACGTTTTTACGTAAATAAATAAATAAAATAAAAAAGTTAATATAACGATAATATAACGATACTTCAAGAAGTTAATATAACGAAAATGCTATTAATATCATGAACTAAAAAGAAGGATGTCCGGTTTAATATTTCGTAAAGCTGGCGCACTCTCGCTTCCATAGAACTATATGTAGTGAACTATATCTCGCAGAATTACTGTTGAAAATCGTAAACTGCAACATTTCGACCAGAAACAGTAATAGAAACTTACTGCGTTTTCAAGTCAAAAGGCAATTTCATAACATTGGTGTAGCGAATATTCGTAAATTTGTTCGTAGTAAACTAGCAACTCTGTAAACATTTACCCGGGGTAAACTGTTATGAATAGACTGATAAAATGAAAAGAGTTGGGAAAGCTAGACAATTCCAGTTAGCGCCGACAGGTCGGAAAACGAGGTAAGTTAGGGAAATGTTCATAGGAAGCCGCGAAAACACGCCACACAAGTTTTCAATTGCAATTGTTTCAGAAACCGGACGCCGTGATATTGTTTATGGCTTCTCTGCATCTATCTCATACTGCAACAATATAACAAGTCTTGAGTTGCAATGAAACGTATGATACTGGTTCTGGTGGGAATTACTTGGGATATGAATGTATAATTATTATATTTCGTAAAGCTACTAATCATCGAATAAAAATGTAATGAAAGTACATAAAAATATGCACAAGATACTTGACACACGTACAAGTAGGATTCAAGTTTGAAAAAATGAGATTTTTTCGAAACCCTTAATCTAATACGAAAGTTTCTTTATAAACGTGATTTCACTTTTCACTGCCATATCGTCTTGTCTAATCAGTTAGTTCTAGTGTGCTTTCTCCATAAATACATTTCCGCTACTTTCACTAGTACTGATAGCGTTCTCCTGTGTTCCTCGTATGGCAGATTTACTATTTTGTGTACTTGCACTAAATGATCGGTGATACACTCTACTCACATTTGCTTGATGAAGAAACCAAGTTTGATCACAATATTTTCTGCACATTTTCTCTCCAGTGTCTCCCCATAATTCCATTCGAGACTGGCTACATCCACATGCTCGCAGCACTGCTGGAGTCTTTACGGATCATGGAGGATCAGCCAAATGGGATGATGAATCAACCGAAAGTCACAATCTAAGTGACAAGATTGGGGGAGGTAGGAGGTAGATTGCAGGAGGTTCGGGACCCGGTGTTTGAGATTCTGCTCCTACCTACCAGTAATTGAAACCTAGAAACAGTCGAACAGAATTTTCATCTCGGCAGCGGCACTGGCTCCAGCTACATTGCTAGTTCTTTTTCTATTCGATTTTTAGGAACCTGTCCTTTAGCCAAACCCCATCGCGACTATTTCTTCTAGCGAATTCTTGAGACATCGGGAAATACTACCCAGACCCCCTTGCAGATTGTACCTTGTCGGGATGGGATGTTCCTCCCCCTCAGCTACCAAAGGTGTCTCCTCTCTGTTAGTTGACCTGTTTTGCAAATGGTATCGAGGTGTTCCTTAGGCCCATCTTGGTGTTTTTTTCTGATTATGGGGGATGCTAACTGCTTTGGGAATGGTAGGAAGAGGGTTGAAATGTGACACGTTGCGATTCAAAGAGCCACACAATTTCACACCAGCAAACATTTATACTCGAAGAGGATTCGAACTGCCAACCCTTCTAGCACAGAAATTTACGTTACCGCCGTACTCGCCTACCCAAGCTAGGACCTCCAGTAATATTCTTTCTGGCGTATGAGTCTTCAATTGCGGTATCGTAGCTACATACGCAAACATCCACGGCTTCTTATTTGGAGTATTTTCATCAAAATAATTTCTGCCCCTTTGTGCGTAGCGTTGCCTCAGTGCTGGCGCCACACGGCGCTACTTCTGCCCGAATTCCTTCCCGGCGCGCTTTGTACGGGGCGAGGGCGGGATCAATGCCCTCCCTGCATTTCAGGTCGAGCTGACCTTTCCTCCGTGACATTCCCGGCCCCGCAGCGGTCTGCGCCTTCGGGCGCCGCCTTCCGCGAGATTGCGCGGAGGTAGAGGAAGAGGGTGGCCTCCCCCACCAGCACTTAAGACACCTCCGCGCTCGGGGCAACTGTGCTGCTGCGGAGGAACGCACTCAAGGAAAGGGGAGGGAATAGGAGAAATGTAGTGAGGCAAAATAAAATAATGTGAAGAGAACTGTAGTGAAGAAAAGGAGAATGACGTAAAGAGAGGGGGTATGATGTGAAGGAAAGGCGAACAATGTGAAGGGAAGGTGAACGATGTGAAGCGTACGGGAACGATGTGACGGAAATGAGAACGATGTGAAGGGAACTACGTGAAGGGGAGGGGAATGCTGTAAATGGAAGAGTAATGATGTGAAGGGAAGGATTGTATTGTAAAATAGGGACACAGGCAAGTGGAATGAAAACGTCCGCACTAATCAAACAACTGCAACCATATTAATGCCAGGAGAATTAATTATACGAGGAGTAAGAAAGCATGAATGAATCTTATTTGACTTTCAATTGACATGCATTAGAAATGTAATTATTTTTCACGAACACGTCTTTAAACGTCCAATGTTTTCTTCATTTGCAATGACTGCAAGGCGGCGTAGTGCGTACACTAGGCAAACGTGTGTCAGACCAAATAAATTTAGTAGATGCTTCAAAAGTATTCAACAGAGATTGAACATATCTGAAAATCTTTGGAATGATAAATAAATAACCATATAAATCAGCTTGTGTGTCAGCAGAGGACAATCTACATGCTCCGGAAGCAACATTGTAATTTATCAACGTTGCTCTCCTGTCAAATAAATACTATTTTGGAAATTCATGAATAATGACAAACATCGAATTCAGAACTCGGAATTCGGGATGCAGGAAATCAATGAAAGGCGAGTAGTTCGCCCAGCAACCGCAAATATTTATTTCCACTCTGTTAATATGTGTTTGCAGTATACACTAGAAAGGAACTGAAATGCATCAGAATAAATTTAGAATCACTTGTTTCTACACTACGTTTAGAACATTTAACTATTGACACATGAATGTGTCTATAGTTAAATGTTGAGTTCATATAAGTATACATAGTAAATATTTAGGAGCATAGTAAATATTCTAGAAAATGTTCTACTAGCTAAGACGCTGAAAAGGGTTCGTCACAAATATAAAAATAGGGAAGCAAAAATGATATCTGTACTTTAATACAAACCGCGTATTTTATTGTATTAGTGTTTCACGTGTTCTATTGAAAACTGATAAGCGAACTCACTGAGAATTCTATTCAAACAATGATTCAATTAGAGTGGTTGACATATCTGAGAATTCTCCAATAACTACAAACGTACCCATTTGTTCTGTCATTTTTCCCTCGATACTGTCGATGGTTTTGAATACACACTACATTCCAACACTGTCGATGGTTTTGAATACACACTACATTCCAACACTGTCGATGGTTTTGAATACACACTCCATTCCTGAAAGCATGAAAAGGCTCTGAAGTTGCGCAAGGAAATGCGACCACGCCGAATGCGCACATTTGGCATGCAGGAAAACGAGAAATGTTTTAAAACGGCTTCTCGGCTACCTGCGTGAAATATTTACCCCCTGCTTAATAGTTTACAAGAGCTGAAACTCTTACGCTCTGTTTTATTTAAAAGAAAAAATGCATACTAGTTAAATAAAGACAATTATTCTAACCCCGTCCAGTTGATATTATATTTTGAGAGTAGAAATTACACTGTTAAATAAGCGGAATGAACTCAATGGCTTTCTGAACATCCCTACTTCCACAGCAGAAGTCGTTTTAATTTGAGGGCGGGAAACACATGTCCAGGCCGTTGTGTCAAAACTTTTACTTCCTACTACTGGAACGGTGCTTGGTATCAACTCGAACTAACATCCACCAACAGCAGAGTGTTACTGTGTTTCTACATTCATAACCCAGAATGAGTAATGAAATGGCCTCCGTGGCTCGGGCAGAAAAGGTTATTTCCGTTTACAAACCACGACAAAGGGGTTGGGGGGAAAAGCAGCATTGCTGTGATTTTCTGAGAGGTGTAGATCCGAGTCCGAGGGTGGAAAATGGTGGGTCGACATTAAAATCAACGATATCTGCAGTGACGTATATCGGTCACCCCCAGAGGGTTCATAAAGCAGAGTAACTGCGTAGAGAATAATAGTTAGGCGAACGATGGAGAACATTTAGGAAGGTCAGAGTTTTCCCGACTCCCCGCAGGCGATTTTAATGGTACGAGTACGGGTCAGTATCGGCAGTAATAAATGTTGTAAACCTAAGACGTTATAGGATGACAGGAGATACATTTTTTATAGAAATGGCAATCTTTGTGAATAGTTGCGGAGTTAAATAGTCGACAGTTGGGAGATAAATAGTCGACCAAAAAAACGACGGAATCACGGATGTACGGAGTGTTGCAAATATATTTCGTGAAGATAAAGGTACTCGTAAAATAGATACACGGTTGGCAGGGTAATGTGATGGGATAAGAGACAGAAAAGTAGTTGGATGTCAAAGTGGAGTAGCATAGACAGGAGATAAGAAATATCAAGAGTGAATGATGCAGAGAAAATGGAAGTCAAAAAAGTACGAAAGTAATGGAATTTCAAACCTAAAGAAATCGAAACGAATAAGTCATTTATTATTCAAATTTCGAATGAATAAAATGACGAAAAACAAAGCAGCCTCTGGCCATGTGAGAGGTGTCAATGGTTTGGTTACCCCCGAACACAAAAAGTACAAAAACAATGAAACATTCAATTTTCACTGAAAAATGCCAATATTTGATTGTGATATTCCGCCTACTCTCATACTGTCCATACCGACTGGTTTCTCATACTCGATGCGTCACAGCTTACTACACAGCTAACGTCATGCGGCGAGGAAGAAAGAAATTTCAGAATTAAAGTGTGCCTTTTGGAACAACCAATTTTTTGCTACTTCAGGACCCCATTTTCCACTCATTCGACAGCAGCTTTCACCTAGTTTTTAATTTCATTTTTTCCTTTAATTTCGTCGGTGTGGAAGACATGTGACACTAATAAAGACTGATGACTTTTTAGATACGTAAAGAAATATGTTTTGAAAATAAAGTCTAAATTTATAACTAAAATTTCCATAATAGTAATTCACAAGTCGAACGGCTTATAAAATATAACTTTGTTTCGGGGACGAGATTAACATCTTCATTGAGAATAAAACCTTTTTGCAAACCCACAATTTTTTTTTTCTCCACTTTCGGCCAGCATATCCGAAGACTTCCCCAGAGCGCTGCCGGCTCTGCAGCGCGAGGCAAGGTGAGGCGAGGTGCTACGCAGGAAGCGGTGACATGTCTGGGTGAGGGGGGAACGAGAGCGAGGGCGGGGCGTGGGCGCCAAGCGACGCGGTAACCCTAGCGTCACCGCAGGGCCGCTAACGCGTCGCGCGGGGGGCCAGGCACGCGCGCCTCCGCCCACCTCCGCCCACCCGCCCGCTCGCCCAACCAACCCGACCGAACGCTTACTGCCTGAGCCTTCCCAAGCGGCGCGCGGGCCGGCGCGCTCGCCGCACCACAGCTATCTAACCGGTTGATTGATTGACTTACTGATGTTTCAGGGCGTGACAACCACTAAGGCCATTAGCTACGTATGTGTAGCGCATACTTTTATCGTTGGAGCTGTCGGTTGTTTTCCTGCGCTAGAGACACGGCGCCGTCCCATACAGTCCATACATACTCTGTATCTAGGGACTCTACCGACCCACAGAGCCACTTGCGGGGTTTTCCTCAACGAGGTATCTCCAACCAGCGAGGCACCGTTTCAGACGTGGAAAGCTGTAAGCTCCAGAACGGTCTCTCGGCATGTGTGAGGGTGTATTGTATGTAAGTGTGTGTCTAAGAAGGCGGTGAAGATAGAATAAGGAAGAGGAAGGAAAGATCGCACGCTGTCCGTCGCCCGATTATTAGGGTAATGCACTGGCATTCACCTAGTATTGAATGACGAAAACACGGAAAACTGGCGATAAGAGGAGTCACCACTAGAATTATTCCCCAGAGATGGGCGGAACTGACAAGCTAGTGTCGAAAATCCTGCCACTGCCGAGAGTGGAACCCTAGACCCCCGGGCAGAGGCACTGCAGTGACAGAAGTTAATGCCCTGAGCCACATAAATATGTGATTCAGCTTCAAATTTCGTCCATTTTCATTGATGTGATATGATAAGCGAAATTCACGTAATATGGTACGTTGATGTGCAATGATTCAGTCACTGTGTTGCAAGATTCATAAATCATATTGTAATTGATTGTTGTTATGAGCAAATTGGAGCCTATTCACGTTTATTGGCAGCTTAGCATTTAATTATGAAAATCTTTGTATTTTAGGGCGTTTGTTGATAGCTGCCCCGTAATTTGTGTGTATAGATGCACAAATGCTGTAGTATCGTTTGCAGAATCCTAAAGTGCGTGTAAACTGTGTTTGATTGCTTTTGTATATCTAGTAATTCTGATTAAAATTTATATTTCAATATTCAAGTGTTTTTTAAAGAGGTTTTTGCCTGACAATCTTGATTATTTGTAATTTCTGTGTCAAAGAGTTTTCATCCTATTATTTTCAATGAATATGTATTATAATTTGAAATTGTAGGGACATAAGTTGCTGATCACTTTGAAGGTTCACGCTTCCGAGTCAAGAGTCAAGTTAGAGGTTACCGTTTATCCTGCCCTCCTCTTTTCCTTAGAAAATTTTAGATGTTTAGAAGGTTTTATGTTAACTTCACCAAATATATTAAGTAGCACGAGTAATTAATGTTGCTTCCTTGCCTATTTAATTCAAGGCACAGTTTGAAACTTAATGTCGCAATTGCCTACGACTGGCGACCTTAATTATATTTATATTTATTTTTGCGCTGAGAGTTAACACATTGCGTTCGGAGGTACCCATAAACTGCATACATTGGCGTTAAGCGGTTTTGCGCTTCTGTCTGTTTTTCCCTTTTCAACCCTCCCTTTTTTTAAACGTAAGTCAAATGTACCCTTTACTAACACCATCAAAGTAGCTTATATTACTCTCTAAATATGTATGTACTCAAGGAATACTAACAAAGTTGCATCATTAATAATGCAACGATTACATAACAGGGTTATATGTATTAATTTGTATTAACGAAACAATTCAAACCTGACTGGCCTTGCTATTGCGTGTCTCTTCCTCCCTCCCCCCCTCTCTCTCTCGGCCTTATAATTGAATCAAATTCATTATGGAGTATTAAAAGCAATTATTAAAATCTGAGAGAAATATGTCAAATTATAGTTAACTTGGAAAGCAGATATTCAGAAGAAAGGTGATCTGACACAAAAAAATATTTGGAAATCATTTCACTAATTAAATTATCCAAATAAAATGTTCATGATGTTGGATGCTTTAAGCATAAATGGTATTTTAAAAAGCATTTGTATTCCCAAAGACAAAGAAGCAGAACTTTGTTCAATATCGATCATTTAAAACTTAGGTGATTAACGAATTAATAACTTATCCCGAAGTACAATCGTCAGAGTTTTATAATTCGGCATCACTTTCAATTACACGCTCCACAACGCCTCCTATTACAATTCTGAGATTGAAACAGCTGTGGTGCAGGTCACTCAGCGTCATATCTGGAGATAATTTTACGATTAATTTATTCTCAGACGGAGAATTAAATACATTTACACTCAGAAGAGAATTTTTCCCGTACTTTACCAGATTGAATTTGCTAACGCGCGAGGAAGAGGAAGAGATGGTTTTCCTTGAAGATGTTGATCTCGACGACTTCAAGCGACGAAAGGAAAAAAACATCCTAATTAACAACTCCCCCTTCATCCCCACCACCACGTCACATCTCCGGCTCCGTACCTCGAGAGCTCTGCGCTGTCGATGAAACCCATTGCCATATCTTTTCTGCGTTCTTTTGTTGTCAAGAAATCCGAAATAAAAGGTTTGTATTTCGTGCTTGATGGGCCTGCCTTCGTATGACGTTAAAGCTCAAACAAACAAAACCGTCCTTAATTAATCTAAAATCTCACAGTTCTCATATTCTCCTTGTAAAGACATAGAACCGAATCCAATGCTTTTCACACTGGCATATTGGTATCTATAGTTTAGTACGAAAGTTAGCATGGCGGATTCATAATATATCAGAGGCACTAGTTCAACCCTGGTCGAGTTGGGTGGATTTTGAGACGAAAATTCACGTCATGCTGTGCTGCGATTGCGTCACGTTAAAAAACATTTTGAATACCGTCGTAATCATTGAGTTTTGAATCACTTATCCTCGCTTGGTCGCGACTGACGCTCCGTCCCCTCAATTAACTTCACTACCTCTTTTTTTTAATCCCAGCGTACCTTATGCCTAGACACCGCTGTGACTCGTAAGCCCGTGGCGGGCGAGAACTGTACCCTGCCGTTCGCGACTCGCAAGTCCGTGGGGATGCTTGCGTCGTGTTACAGGTACCGAGGTTTGGTGGCGATCTTGGCGGCCTGACGCCCATTACAGAGCAAACTACCCGTGGTACGCAGGCAGCAAACATCCATGACCAAGGGAAGTTTGGAAATCGCAGATAGCGCAGCTTCAGCTGCCACCGTAATTTTTAAAATGCGGATTTCTATTATTTTGCATATTTTTGTCTGTTGCTTCAGAACATTGGTAAGCACATTTCTTGATATTTGGTTAGAATTGCATGCATCGTACATTAATATGATAGAGAAAATTTTGTGCATATTTCATCGATTTCACCTAATGGTGCATATTCGTGTAATCATAAGCGCATATATTGCATAATTCGTTAAAATAGAGATTAACGGCGTTACATCTTTTCATAGAACCTATTTCTTTGTGATCGTTTTTTTTCTTTTTTCTATAGATGATAAAATATCTGTGCTAATGAAGGATTTTTATAGATATAATTTAAACCAGGGAGACGAAATGCAACAAGACAAAATGTACTTCACCAAGGTGAATATTTTCTCCAATTATTTCTCCCGAAAAGTAAGATAGTGTATCTTTTGTTCAACACAATATTTTTTTTTGGCATGATATTCCAGAAATTTTATCGAGAAATATTTACATAGGCAATGAAATATTGCTAATTTTAATTGCATTTTCAAGAGCTTATGTCAGAATTTTTTAATTGTAAATTCATATTTTTAAAAGCACATTTCAAGATATTTTAGGTCAATAAATCCTCTCCCTCGTAATCATTACTCCATGCGACCCAACAAGAGCCCTTGAATATCACTATCACTGGAATATTGTCGACGAGATAAGAGTCAAATCAGAAGTTGGATTGGTGCTAAGTGTACAGTTGCTAGCTCAGCAAGCACTCCAAACACCAATCAAAAAGGGCATGAAATCAGCTTATCGGATTGGAAGGCGACGGCGAAAGAACAATGGCTACACATCTGGAAGCCGAATCCACATTCAAAATAATAATAATAATAATAATAATAATAATAATAATAACAATAATAATAATAACAATAAAAACGATAATAATAATAATAATAATAAAAACAACAACAACAACAACCCTATTGACATTATGCAATGTTTTAGTATGCTTTTTTTGTCGGGAAATATACTGTACGATGTACATACGAGTTCGCGCTCACTTAACATTTCTACGTAAATCTTGAAAACTCGAAAGCATTAATACAAGTCCAAACGAACTAATATTACTGATGAAATTCAACTCTTCCAAAAATGTTTCTGTGTTTTGTTCGTAGTCTGGTTTGAATGGCACTGCTCCAAGATATCAAAACGAAAAGGAACATGGTTGTTTTGGATGATATCGACCAAACCCAAGACACATGTCGTACAAAATCTGTCTCTAAGAACATTTGCATGGAATGTGAGGTACAAAATTTAATTGTTCTAACAAAATTGTCTGGCAAAGTGGAGAGCAACTTTCGTAAGAAAGTCCATAGAACGGCGTGAATACCTAAAGTAGTACGCGAGTATTTTCCAGAACAAACTCTCTCGTGAACCCAATACTTTTTCTCTAAACTAAGCGAACACAACAGTGCCTTATCTCTCGTCGCGACTACAACCGTCCTCACGTACCCGTTGTAATATTTCCTCCTTTAGAGCAGCTCATAAACATTACGCCAACAGGCACCTTATTCTGTGTCCTTATCGCCTTGTTGTATTTCCTCCCTCTCAACGTCTCCCAGTCTCTCCTGGTTCGCTTCGTGTAACTCTTCCTGACCTTCAAAATAAAAGCTTTCTCTCTTGATTTCAACACTTCTTTAAAGGAGAAATACCTAAAGAAATGAAAGTAATGTGCTGATATTTTCGAGTTAGTGTATCTATGTTATCTTATTTCAGTGTATTCCTACTATTCAGTTGATTCAGTCATAAAACAAACATTGTTTTCTTCTAATAGTTTCATTGATAGAAAGCAATATCTAGCACGCCATCAAATCAAACAAAGTTTATCATTACAAAATAGTGCAAGTTAAGTTATGGCCATTAATGCTAACTCTACAATAAAATACAAACAGTGGCATCGAGCTCAATCCATCTCTTCTTAGCTTGCTGCTATCAGTGGCATATATTTACTATCACATTTGCATAGTCCCAATACCAGACTCAATGAAGGTGCATAGTGCCAATCACTGAGGTGTGGTTACTGCGAGTTGAAAACTTTATTCAAACCTTTTTTCTCTCGTGTGTTGTTTTGATGTCGAGAAATAAATGAAATAGCCATCACACGTAGAAGTATGCAGTGTTTGAGAATACATTGAAAATACATTGAGAGTACAAAAAAGTACTCTAGATGATTTTATTTGTGAACTGAACCCTCCAAACATCCATCTGAATGATTAGCTGACCAACATCCAATCTTTGTCAGAAAGATTAATGGTAATGGCAAACATCTTTCTATTTTCTCCCATTTAGAAACATTACATTGGTCCATTGCTTTAGTTAGAGGACTGTTACTTGGCTTTAGTTTACGATAGATTTTATTATCCATTCTCTACATGTTGTTATATTTTTTCTATTTCAGAATAAAATTACAAAATTTCGTTCATACTTCCATTAACTTCTGGTCGAACTTTTTTGTTGTTCAGCACGGGCTTATAGAGCTACTGATGCTGTTTTTT
Organism: Gryllus longicercus; assembly: GCA_038098605.1. Classification (NCBI taxonomy): domain Eukaryota; kingdom Metazoa; phylum Arthropoda; class Insecta; order Orthoptera; family Gryllidae; genus Gryllus; species Gryllus longicercus. The sequence goes on from JAZDUA010000021.1 coordinate 2,347,445, forward strand.
TACTACATATTTGAACACTTCTATGTTATGTTTTTACATACACACACACAAACAAAGTGCCCAGTTCTTTTTAAATATATGTGTTTACCAAACTCTTAGGCTGTGATAGTAATATGGACTAGGACACAAAAGCAACTAAAGTTCGCGGGTTCAATCCTCACGGCTCACGGGAGAAGTAAATTGTCAAAAGGCGTACAATCTGCAGCGCATCACAAAAACGGGATAAAAAAATCGACATATGTCTACCAAAATTAAACTCAATTCTTCAATATCGGCCGTCATAATAATATAACGTATTAGCGCTTCTAAACACGACGCGATTAATGGATTTGTATGACGTAGTTTGTTGTTGTGTCGGTCCCTCATAGGGAATATGGGTGTCAAAAGAAGTTGCTACTCTGAACGCTCAAAGGGTGGAGTCTATTCCATGATTGTACTACATTCAAATGTGTCCCACTAATCAGCGGGCCAATCGAGCTAACTCCAGAGTTCTGCCGTTACAAACAACAACATAAAAACAAACTAATACCCAATAAAAAGTTAACATTTTCCCCAAATTACCTCACGTGTTCTGAATAAAATCCTGTTGAACATTATTTTGAGAGTCCAAAATAATTTATACATCAATTCGTCTGGAAATTTTTGTTCGAAAGGTTTCTGTTTCTTCTTCACGGTTTCGTCAATACAAAATTGATCTCTTCAGAACTACAAAACAAATTCAACAAGATTTATTAACAAACTATGATCACCGTCCACAATGTAATAATTTACCTTTTAAAAATTTTGAATACTCGGTTTTAAATTTTAAAAAATGAAACATTAGTGTAAATCTTAATTTTATATGTGTTTTTGTTTTTGAAAGTCATAACACAACTTTATTAATCTCATTCTCATTCAGTATTAATTCTGATTTGATTATTTATTTAGCTATGTATTTCTCCTTATTCTCCTCTCGCCATTTTCCCCGTTTTTTGTCTTACCTCCGACTACCACTAACAAGACGGGTAATGAAGAACCTTGTTTACTCCTACGCTCGGTCGCAGTCAGTAAGCCTGCTCAGCGCCTTTCGGCAGTATTTTCGACGCTAAGTCGACTCCGAACAGGTAGAGAGTTGGGGCTGACGAAATTTAGCCAACGATCTGCGCAGTATTCCCCGGCGAGTCGAGTCTCCTCTGCTGACTTCAATTGACTGTAGGAATAACAGAACGAGCGGATGACACAATTAGGGGAATAAATGGACCCTATTTTCCCTTTGCGTTTCAATACGATTTTGTTTTTAGTTGAGAGAGAAGCAGGGGTCTATATGATTCTCGTGGTGTTGCCACCACAATGCACAGGGGAGGTCATTGATTATCACTTGATTATTTGATTGTTTTGGTTATTTTACATGTTTATTAACTATGTTCAGACAATTATACATGTGAAATGTATAAACACAAATATAACTCGGCCTTTGTATGATTAAATGTATGATTTCATTCAATGGATTCTACTACGTTAATGTTTCTATGTTTTAAAAGAGACATTAACGGATACTCATAAACGTTTAAAAATATAATTGTTTCCAAACATTAGTTCCCCATATATATTATATGTGATGTTTATATGTTTGAAACCTCTAGAGCATGTGTATGAGTAGCAAATATAACCCCTTTTCCAAAGAGATCGTGGAAAATTACATAAAGGAAGTTATATACTTTGATATAATATGAGAAATTTGCCCCAGATTAGGTTAGGCAACCTCGGAATGGACATGTGTTCGGCATGTGCATGAAATCTCGACAACGTCAGAACGTGAACTGCGCAACATCTGTGCATAAGAAATTTCCTAACTAGTACTAAAATAGCACTACTTTCTCTTCAAAGTATTGTATATGACCTTATTTCAAAATCGATTTTTAAGCAACAGATTTCATTAAGGGAAAATAATTTCTATCTTCATAATTGTAGTTGTAGGAAGACACCGAAAAAATGTTGATTTTTTACAATTTTCGGAAAATTAGAGTTTTCAACGAACAAGAGCCCTGCACCATTCCCTTAAACGTCCTTCACACTACCGAACAACAAAATTTAATAAAAAAATATGGAGTCTTTTGTTTGAGAATTTGGAAAATATCTCAGGGGTTTCATGTAAAGTAGCTCCCAAAATTAAAATATCGCGGGTCCGTGACACCAGCCAGATCGATTGTGTATTATAACTTTTGGAGAAAATCGGCTGAACGGTTTAGCCGCAAGTGCAGTTCACACACATAAATAGATAAACGGACGTTTTGCCGTCATTCGAGTTTTAGGTATGAAGGACCTACAAAACATGGATTCTGGCTACAGATGTGTTACAAGATTTTTTCTAAATTTAACAACTGGATTTATCCACTTTTACGTTACCAGAGACCTGTAATAAGGGTATATCTGACGAAAATTCCTCGTTTGTTCGCGCAGCAATACATAACTTTCTCTCTACTGCATAGTGAGAAAGTAAAAGCAGGGGAAATTGTCACATGTGTAACTTCATTAAATGAAATTTCCCATTCAGCGTTCATTGACAGAAGGTGGTCTTTTTCTACCACTATACATGACCGAGAATTTTGTAAGATTTATGTTGAGACAAACTCTATTGCTAATGTCAAAAATTCGGCCTCCGTTCGGACGCAAACCCTAGTACCTTTCGATGACATCAGTTGCTAAGACAACGACATTGGTAGCTTTGAGCTAACAGCATGTTTCATAAAACTTGTTCGTTCCGTTTTCCGTGTTTCGTTTTTTAAACATTTCCGTATTCATACGTATACACGGAATAATATATGTTGTATAGGAAACGTTACGTAATGCTGCGCGAAAAAACCGCGAATTGTTCTTGAACGTTTTTGAAAACAATTCCAAGAGCATGAGGTACGAAAAATGTATATCTTTAGAATTAGAGAAAAATATTCTTACGGATAATACATTCTTCAGAAAAAATTGCAACGATAAATATTTGTCTTGAAAATGCATTTTTAAACTATTTCACCTAACCCACCAAACTGTTAGGGTCGCATCAAGACGCCATTTTAGCCACGTTATTACTGACGATTTATTGATGACATTCGACTTCTTTCAATTCAGGCGAAAACTCCGTTCTAGAACATTGTAGTGCATGTATCATGGTAACACCATAAATACATATATCGCTTCTCAAGCGGCATTAAGCGTGGGTGTTGTTAGAGCCTTCGCTAGTGAATGCGAACGGTAGGCAGCAAGGTGGAGAGTGATGGGCTGAGTAGGGTAGGGACGAGGAGGAGGGGTTTAGGTGTGGGCCTGGGCAAGGAGGAGAGGGCGAGGAGGTGGGCGAGGAAGGGGAGGGCGAGGAGAAATAGGGACGCAAGAGACACGTAGGTTGCGCGGGGCGGTGCGGGGAGGCGTGGGGGCGGCGCGTGAACAGCGTGTGGGCGGCGTGCTGGCGGTGCAGTGGTATCGCGGAGTCGGGCCGGGGGCGGGAGCGGTTCCTGGGTGCTGGAGGCGCGGGGGCGGCGCGGGGGCGGCGCGGGGGCGGCGCGGGGGCGGCGCGGGGGCGGCGCGGGGGCGGCGCGGGGGCGGCGCGGGGGCGGCGCGGGGGCGGCGCGGGGGCGGCGCGGGGGCGGCGCGGGGGCGGCGCGGGGGTGGCGTAGGGGTGGCACAGGGGTGGCGCAGGGGTGGCGCGGGGGCGACCCGGGGGTGGCGAGGTGGCGGCGCAGGGGGCGACGCAAGGCGTCTGTGCGTACACAGAGGCGCGCCAGAGCATGCTTGCGACCGTGAGAATCGCACGCAGCTAAGCCAACGCACGCGGGTAAGGGACGATGGCACATGCCGCGCCAGTAGTTGCTTCTGGCTTGATGCAAGGCGAGAGGAGCGTTGAGCAACTGTGTAAACGCTGCAGGGACCCACATGTAGGAAGTTAAATCCAACTAATTGGGGAAGATGGTACCAGGCGTGATAATTCAAAATGAAAAGTAATACAAGTACCCATTTAACTATGTTTTCCAATTATTTTCCCATAGTTAATTATTTTCCCATATATATTCGAGAATGTTAATCTAGACTTTCAATATTTAGAATGTCGATCTATGCTTTCAACCCTCTGCGTCGCCTTATCTTCAGATGAGTTCTAACTCCTCTTCCATTCTAGCGTTCATGTGTAGACGTCGTCAGCGCACAAGGAAAGTTTCCCATCTGGAAAATTGACTTTCTACAGCAGAACTGTTTCACCTGCCGCTGAGCCTTTTATTTTGGAATCAAAGTAAGTACTTTTACTCTATGCATCGACTATTGTGCCAACTATCTTAATAAAATAAGTATTTGTAAAAATATTCTATTTTCTACATGCATTTCTTCTTACTAAAAAATTGTGCTTTTTGAGATCTGGACCTTTTTTCGTGCACCAACAAGGTGACTCAATGTAAATAGGTATCTCCATATAAATGTAATAAACTTTTGGGGATGTAGACGAGTCGAAAATTATCACTTTCTGTCTACGAACATATAGTGGCAAATTTTGTATGAAGAACGTAAACAAGTAACATTTGACCTTGATTAGGACGTAAACAAGTAACATTTGACCTTAAAATTGATTGTAACCCTGATAGCAATGCCTTATGCACAAGTGTTCTGCAGATGTTCTGAAGACAAGAAGGTTTTATTTACCTTCCGAATATCTGTGCATACGAGAGTACTTAACATTTATGTCATATAACACGTTTGTACCTCCGTTGTATACAACTTCCCACTACATGTTAATTGAGGAAAACAAAACAATTTTCGACCTCTATACTCCCTCAAAACTATCCACCACAAATATTAAAATATGATCAATGTTTGCAGAGCGCAAAATCCTGAAGCATTTATTAGTAAATCCCTTAAGCTTCTATGGAAATCGGTTTAATTTAAACTCGGTTACACTCTGCTAATAGTGAAGTTTAAAATACGTAATGTACTATTGTTAATACTGACTATATTACTTATTTCCAATGCGCACAGAAAGTGAAGCAAATTATGTTGTCTTCCGTGAGATATGTCTATGATTTTGTCCTGAGAAACTGGGAGAAATCCAAAAATAATTCAGCACTTTCGCGTTTGACTGATAAAATTCGAATAATTCATTATTTTAATCCGCTATTCTTCTATTGCGCGTGCCGATTCAATTCTTGTATTCAGTGCGCCACTGTTTACATCGCATCTGACGCACATGCCACATCACAGGAAAAGGCTGCCCGACATTATGTATTTGCTACCCTCGTGTTGTAATATGGAAGAGCAACAATGTTTTATATTCTTAGTGTGTAAATAACTGTTGCAAAATTTCTTTTTAGGTCCCCAGTCCAAGAACGTTTTAAAGTACTTTTTTATATTATATTAATATAGAAATATTGTTACAATAAACAAATATATTTAATTAATTTAATCAGCGACAGTCCTCCTTATCGGACAATCCGACAAAACCCTTGTCGAATCATATTCTTCAGACATTTGACAAGCCGGTGCAATACCCAAAGACCGATTTTTTTGCATAACTCGGAGAGCATAGAGCAAACCCGAAGGTTTCGGTATTGTTCGTAACATAAACATTTCAATAAACTTCTGCTATGAAATAACACATCTGGCTTATTTCAGTATATATATTTGCAACAACCATGAGCACATTATTGATATCAGTTTATGGTCGGCATTATAAATATTATATGGTCACTCACTAAAAGTACTTGAGTTTTGAGATGTGCTACAATTTTGGTCAACGACGATGTATGGAGAATATCCAGCAAGAGCAAGGTCAAGTGGTGTTTGCGGAGGCAGCACAGCGGCAGACTGGGAGCGGACGAGGCGCACAACAGACGCGCCCACTCTATACATCACGCGACGGACAAGGCGGAAATGAGGCGCCGGCTATCGCAGCAACCACAGCGCCGCCCGTGCGTGGGGGTGTGGGGGAGGGGGAAAGGACGCCGTTGTAGTCCGAGCACGCGCCAACGTCGGCCCACGATAAACTACGACTATCAATGCCCATCCACATTGAATGAGATATCAGAAATCCCCTGATACAAAGAATACGTCTTGGATGTCGAACTTTTAAAAGATGCGATCAATGGTGAAGTGTGGTGAGACGTCACACCTTCCATTTCTGGGCACCCACGTCCAAATTGGGTGAGGGAGCGATGGTAGGACGGGTCGATCCGGAGAGGGACTGAAAGAACTGAGAGGTATAGCGGAGGGCGTGAGGTGTAGACGGGAAGGACTGAGAAGGGTGAAGGGAGGCGGAGAGCGGAAAGAGCCGGAGAGAGGCAGGTAGTGCGATAAAGGGACGGAGAACAACGGAGATGGTCGGTCGGAGAGGTTCGCAGAAGGACGCAAAGGGGAGGAGGACGGAAGGGGCGGAGGTCTGAGAAGATCGGCGGGGGAAAGGAGCGATGCTGGTGGAGGTCTAAAAGGGACGGTCAGATGAACAAGAATGGCGAGGAACGGAGGACAAAAATGGGCGGAGACGGGCGGAGGGCAGAGAAGAGGGGACGATGGAAATGGGCGAGAAGGGGCGGAGAATAACGATGAGGGACAGAGGATGGAATGAAGCGGAGAAAAGGGGGAGGGTGAAGAAGAATGGAGAGGGACGGGAAACGTGGATAGGGTGCACAGGACAGGGACATTTGGACGGAGCAGGTTGAGCGGAGAGGGGCCGAGATAAGCTCGAGAGTGGAAGATAGGACAGGGGGCGGGGCGGGGCGGGGCGGGGCCAGGCGGGGCGGGACGGAGGAGCGCAAGGCAGGCCCGGGGCAAGGCCGTGGGCTGGCGGCCGCTATGGCTCGCGGGCCGCTGCCTATTTCGAGTGGCCATTTGGCGCCGCTCCGATCGGTGTGGAGCAACCGACGCCGTTCACCTGCTCCTGCCCCAGCAGCCGCCTCCGCTCCCGCTCCGACTCCCTCTCGTATCCGCCGCGTCCACGTTCGCACTCGCATCTCAAACTTCTACATTAAGCTGACTTCATAACAGACTTTTTTCAGCGCTAAACTTCTTTCATAACGTGTATGTATTCTTTCGCTTTTTCGGAGAAAAATAATTGCGAGAAAGGAAACATAGCATTGCAAATACCTATATACTCTTCTGGTTTCAATATTCGCAACAGAACGTCGCATAATCAACTTCTTACGTACGTAAATAAGGAGTATTTGTAAATAAAAGTGGCCTGAAGAAATACTACTTGTAAAGAAACCAGGATAAAGTGTTAATGATTGCATGAGCTTGTTTGTTCACGAAAATAACTTACCAATACTCTTTATCAATAACAAATGGTTCTAAACACGGTATCGCCGATGTGTTTACGACTCGTAACCGCCAGGAAACAGAAACCTACAGAACAAACGTTGCGGAACTGTGCACAAACAGAAACAAATGCCTCAGACTTTCTCAGCCTCCGCGGCAGCCTTATTCCTTCAGTAGCCCCTTCTCCCTCAACCTCCAACCCTTCCCGTTCAGTTTCTCTCCGCCCCGCCCCACCCCATTTCACCGTACTCTATCCCGCCTCACTCAGCGCCTCAGCCCGCTTTCACTTACTCTGCCCCGCTTCGCAACGCAACATTCTACTCCCCCCTTCCTCCCTTTGCCTCGTCTCGACCCACCCGCCCTCTCCCCGCCCGTCCCGCCTTGCCCCGCCCCGTTCTACCCGAGCTTACGAGCATTTGGGTCGATGCCTCATTGCCCGCACCGCGATAACCACCTCCTGCCACCCCCAAGCCTGCCTCCCCTTTCCTTGGCGCCTCTGCCACCTTCCACAGAGCGAAACCCTCGTGCGAGATATTCAAAAGAAACAAAGGAAAATTAATGAATACACTCCATTTGCTCCGACAATACATTGGTAATCAAATACGGGTCCCCGGCGCGCCCGTGGCACGGCCGGTCCCGGTCTTCTGGTTCGCGCCACGGGACTCGCTCGCCGCCAGGGCGCCTCACGTGAGTTGACTCCAACGGAAACGTGACGTGTTGGATTCATTGGGGAGCGCAGACGCGTACGATGGTTACACAACCCTTCCTCGCCCCCGACGAGGTTCCGGTGACACTGTTTTCGCTCATCGATTCACCAGTGGCTGCGCTCTACCTCCGAATAGGAATTCCATAATTCTGCTGAGTTCAATAGCGAAGAGACGACACAGCGTCAATTCGATGGAGTGTCCGACCAATAAAGCAATATTGTGCCCTGCTGCCTGCACCATCACGACCGTTAATCCACTCGCAAACTGTCCTGAATAGAGGTGATAGGAGGGACCGTAAAAACTTCTGTTTCACATGCATTATAAGTGTCTCGAAAATACGATGGTGCACTCTTGTTCTAGTGGCACGTTTGGGTGAACACAAAACTGTATTGCGATAAATGAAAATAACAAAAGACCCAGTTTTATTTTGTGATTATTGTTGTGCGATTTTTTCACTAAAGGACTTGAATATTTGAAATTATTTCATGCCTATCTTCGTTATTGGAAAATTTTCAACTTCAGAATTTCTGGTTGAATCGTTCGTGAGCTATTAAATAATTCAATTCCAATATTTATTCATGTATTTAAATACCGCGAACTTTAGCTGATACCTAGCTCTCGAACTCTAAGGAACAGAATACTTTTGCTTGGTTGAGATTCCGAAGGAGTCAACTGGTAAGGTCATGAGTTCCGTAAGTTTTTATCGCGGTGGGTGGCGGTGATTTCTCCCAATAGAGGGCGGGTTTCGACGACGACTTACGTCAGTTTGAGGAGAATTGCCCGTAGCCGGTATCTCCTCACTAGCAGAATTCTCCTCCAGACAATGACTGGAATTCAACTTAGCTGAAACTCTACGGAATATAAAAAAATTAAATACGTAGATGACGCACGACGTAGAAAAAGGGGACGGAGGGACTTCGAATAAGTCGAGGGCAATTCATGGGATGAAACAATTAGATTATTATCATTACGTGTATGCAACATGTGTAAAATTGCCTCAGCCTTCTACGCTACTCGTAATCATCACAAACTTAAAATATTCATGCTTCCACAGCATTCATTTCAAAATCTTAATAGGTGCTATGAGCGTTGAAATACCAGCACTCACTATTGCAGCAAACCTGCTGCTGAAATTTACACACACTCCTACACGCAAGCGCGCGCACACACACGTGCACCCACACACACACTAGCGCACACATACACACACACATACACATGCACACAAGTTCACACGTTCGCAATCTCACACACACACACCAAAACTAACGAAATCTGAAGCGGATGACGCACGAGGATAGAAGCGGGGTCGGGCGTCGGATAAGCCGTCGGGACGCGCGAGCCTCGTGGGCAGCAGTGGTGTGCCGGCCCGATGGAGCATCGCGGCGTCGCCGAATTCTCCGGGGAGCCCATTGTGTCCACTTCGCCGGCCTGGCACACAGCGTCCGCAGCTCCCCTCAGGGAACACTGGGGCTGCGAGGCGCCGCGCCGCGCAGTGCCGGGTGGTCGAGTCCGTCGCTGTGTGCGGCGGCAGAGAGCCCGCCGTCGCTGCAGGGCGATCGGATCAATGGGTTATCGACGCCCAAAGGCCGCCACTCGCACAGGTCCAGGAGGGAGGGGGGAGAGCAGGTTGCAGCGACGATGGGGACTCCGCGGAAGCTGTCTTCGAAGACGCGCATGGAAGTGCGTGGAGAGGAAATCTTTATTGCAAAAAAAAAAAATATATATATATATATATATATATATATATATATATATATATATATATATATATATATATATATATATATATATATATATATATATATATATATATATATGCCGATCAGATGGCCGAGATCGCTAAGGCAGTAGTGCCGGAGTGGTCTCGGACCAGAAGATCGCGGGTTCGAGTCCCGCCTCGGGCATGGGTGTATTTGTGTGTGTTTGTATGAGTGTGTCGTCCTTTCACCCCTCATTATCATCATCATTTCATCTTTCATACCCCCAGGACTAACAACCCTGGGGGATAAAAATCGGATCCAGCTTAAATGCTGCCCCCCCCCCAAAGAAGTGTTCGCAAGCACCTGCCACCGTGATATTAAATGAAAAACTGAGCCACGGTAAATGCAGGTTGCTTGCCCTGCGTGGTCCTAGTCGGCCGAAACGAAAATAATAATAATAATAATAAATATATATATATATATATATATATATATATATATATATATATATATATATATATATATATATATATATCGTGCATTCTCTGTTTACAACTGTTCAGTGCAATGTCTTTCAGCACTCTGAAGATTTTCCCCTTCCACCTCTTCTCTCTCTCTTTTCTTCGTTTTTGTCTTCTTTTTTTTTTAATCCTGAACTTTCCTCTTAACATTTGTCCTAACGATCTACTTTTTCTCCTTTCTACCTACTTCAATACTACTTCAATTCTACCTTCCTCCCCTACTCTTCCTAATGCTCCCGCATTTATCTCTATTATACTTTTTCTTACAAAGAATAAGAGTAATAATGTTCTTAAGGCATTGTTATTTAATACAGTGTCAAAATTACTTGAATTATTTTTTATTATTATTATGTTTAAATGTAAATATATTCTTCATGGGGAGGATGTCACACAACTCTATGTTCCTAAAAGATATAGTACGGGATTTCAAATTTATTGTTGTGCAAAACAGAAATATCCTAGTTCTTTTGGTATACATAATTACAGCGCGACATGTCGAAGCAGGTAATTTCAGAAATGGAGAGAAACTGCAATTCGTGTTTATGTAAGACGTACTACGTAGTATGTACTGCTTTTTTTCTTTACGACATTAAATTATTAAGTAGTAATGCTTTTTATCGCCTATGTTTTCCTACGAGGTTAAATTAGTAAGTAACTACTGACAAATAATTTTCAAATAATATACTTCCCTTTTTTTGTATTTACTTAATGCGATAATTCTAAAGAAATGTGACTGTTCTTGAAGTCGTTTCAAGGAATTTTTTAGAGTTTTTTTAGAGTTTCCTCTAGAGTTGGAAACAGAAAGACGTTCACTGTGGATCACTGTGGCCAACGGGACACGAGATGGCCCTGACTCTGAAAGGCATGGATAGCTCGCTTCGCCGTGAGACTTGAGGCGCTTTCCGCAGTAAGCCCGAGGTGAAAGAGGAGAGAGGGAGGAATCGACGGGGCGCTGCAGGAGGATCGACACCGGCGGCGGTTCGGCGGAGGAGGCGGGGCGGCCTGGCGCTGGGATTGGTGGCGCCGGCAGAGGTGGGCTGGCGGCGGCTTGGGTGAACAGCGACAGGGGAGAGGGAGGAGTTAACAGTGTATTGATTCCGGACGCGTCAAAATACTGCGACCAGTAGTCCCGTAAGTGAAGTGAACGATATTTCCCGACAGTTGGTTCCTCTCCGTCTATAATTTGAGATCCTATGGCGACCTACGTGTCAGCTTGCGGGTTTTTTCCCTTCCAAATGCCTCCTCCAGCGGCGCACCGGGGCTCGCTCTACGCTCAAGATTGTTCTGCCCATGTGTGTGTTAACGCAGAGCATATAAGTCTGTCTCGGGAGAGGAGAGAACAAGGATGATGGAAAGATTTTATGGCAGTGACCTTATTGTTAGAGTGTCACTGCAATATTAGTCTGGAGATGATCGGAGATACTAAGTAAAACCTTCGAACAGAGCAGTCGTGGGTTACAATTCTCCTCTACATAGAGGTTGAATTCGAACCAACATGTATAGCTTGTGACAAAAATGCTCCAAGGCCGGTACTCGAAACCTAGAACGTTTCGGCCAAACACGCTACAGAAGCAACGGTGTTGTCGCTGTTCTATTGCAGGTGATAGCACGAGTTGTGGCTTCTGGAAAGAGGGGGAGATGTGAGGGTGGTGGTGGTGGTGGCGGAGACTGAACTCCAGGTAGTGAGTTCTGAACCTATGAGGCAGTCAACAATCGAAGCACCAGGAACTGACTCGAATCACTTACTCTAATGGAGGGTCAGAGTCTATGAAACAACAATAAAGGAATTAAAACTGTTAATCTGCAATAGTTAAAACAGAAAATAGCGCCTTCAAAAGAATATGCACTCACCAATAAAGGAAAAATTCAACTTTTTTTCATCAAAATCTTGATATTTAAATTAACCAAATTCGTCATGCTAAATAGTATATAAGATGGGAATATACTGTAAATCGTGATTTTAAATGGTTCATGTGAATTTATATTTTTTACAATACTTCAGGCCGACTGAGTGATGAAGTAGAAAGAAAAGTATTGTATTTTTCATTGGTATTTGTAGTACACTTATATAGTCACTGAATATTTCTCATCTTGATTTAAAATATTCATTATCTAGGTTGACCATAAGAAAGAATAATTTGTATCTTAAATTTGTTGTTTGAATATAGAATTATTATCATTCATAATGTGGAGTTCAAATCTTCTGAAGAAGATAAATGACCTACTGCTGCATTTTTGAAATTAATTTACTAATGGCGAGTGCAATATTTCAGAACTTCGCTCACGACAGTCTTCCATTGAAGAAAAATGATACCTGTCGTAAGCTGAGAACAGCTGATAATAATCTCGATGTATACGGATTTACGAAATTGAAAATAACGAGACTAAAATATGCGCTGACTGAATGAAAAACACGAGTGACGAAACTTCGGACTAATAATCCTCGCATAATTTCCTTTCTTCTTTTCATACGTTTCCATTCTTGATATAAATAATGAAACAACATTAATAAGCACAAACATTCAGAAATGAATACTCACAAATCGAATAAAACCATCAAATTTGGAATGCAGTTAATGAAATAAAAGTTAATTTTTTTAAGAATTGCGATATACTTTAAATGAAATTTCATGAATCATTGTGGCGTGTACTGGTCAAATATAAAGCAAATCACTTCCTACCGCAGTTAAATCCTACACATTGTCGACGTAATTAAGTCTCGTCTGTTTCGGCTGCGGAATGGTTGATTAGTGACTTATTGATTAGTGATTTCGGGCGCGTGAACTACTATGGCCATTAATCCCGCAAGTGTGGTACATGCATCGCGGTAGTGCATGCTTTTATGGCCGTAGTCTTTCCCATGCTGGCTGAGATCTAGCGCCGACATATTTCGGTTGGCAGAGATTTTCCCAAAGAAGTATTTCCCACCAGCGAGGCACTGCTTCAGCCGGGACTAATTCTAAGTACCTGACTAGTTTGCACGTAAGTATGTGTGAGTAAGGGGTATACGTAAGTAAGTAAGACATGAATGGGAAGGAAAGATTGCGCGCAGTCCATTGCTCATTTACAGAGTACTACTCCGGCATTCGCTTGGTATTGACGGGAGAAAACACAGAAAACTACCCACCAGAGCAGCCGGCCGTAAGAATTCTCCTCCAGACAGCGGCGTTTGGATTCGACAAGCTGACAAGCTAGTGTCGCGAATCCTGCCACGGTCCGATATCGAACCCACGGACCTCCCGGTCAGAGGTACTGCAATGAAATCAGTTGATGCCCTGAGTCACCATTACTGGTGCGTGGTAGAAAAAGGCACATCTCCCAGTACGCCGAGCACGAAATTCGCTGCTGACGACGCGCAAACTAGACGGAGGAGCCGCGTCGCTGCACTGAGGCCTTTTTGCGTTCGCTTCATCAGAGCGGGGCGCGTAATTTCGATCCCTCGCGCGCGGCCTCAAGCTGTGCAGCCCAGCGCCCGCTCCGCTCCCACGCTCGGAAAACCCCGAGCGGTTGAGACGGCGGCGGCGACGGCGCAGTGGACCACTTCCACCCAGAAGCTAGAAGCTGAGCACAACTGGCAAAAGTATGCAAGAGGATTCCAAATTGCCTTCGCATCTCCGAGCCCGGCAAAGCTCAGGGCATTAATTTATGTCACTCCAGTGTTTTTGACCGGGAGGTCCTAGAGGTCATCGTGTCCCGGAGGTGACAGCATTTTCGACACTAGCTACATAGCTAGGTCGAATTCAGCCGTTGTGTGGAAGAGAATTCTAGCGGCCTGCTGCTCTGATAGGTAGTTTTCCATTTCCATTTTCTCCCATCAACACCAGGCAAATGTCGCAGAGGTTATCCTAACAAGTGGGCGACGGGAATACCCAGGGTTTGAGTCCCGACGATGGCAGGAATTTCGACACTAGCTACGCAGCCAGGTCGAATTCAGCCGCTGTCTGGAGAAGAATTCTAGCTATCGGCTACTTTGATTGGTCGTTTTCCGTGGCTTCTCCAATCAATACCAGGCGAATAGTACTATAACAAATGAGCCACGTACCGCGTGCGTTCGTTTTTCCTCCTCCTTGTCCTATCCTCACCCCTTACTTTCACACACTCACTTACTTTCACAAGCACTACACTCCCACACTTTTTGGGAGGCCGAGACATGATCGGGAGATTAGAGATTGAACCGGCTGGGGCGGTGTCACGATGGTGAGAGATACCGGGGAAAACCCCGCAAGTCGACTTGTAGTTCGGCGCCGGATTTCACCATCCAGCAGGGGAAAGTCACTGCCACATCTCGTGATAAAAGCATGCACTACATATACTGGGCTAACGAGCCTACCAGTTTATGCGCGCGAAAACACCAATCAATCAATCAGACCTCTGAGGGGTGGTGATGGAGTGGGGGAGAAGATTCGGATGGGGGAAGAGTTACGGTGTGATTCGTTTATTACTAACTTTCAAAATACTTATTGCTTCATTGTTACCTAGATTATTAATTTCCTAGGCGCTTAGAAATTGGAAGAAAACTATGCAACTTATGATCTTTTGAGATATACCTAAGTGTTTCGTTAGATACTCAGGAACTCGAAAAAAAATCCAAAAGCAAGGAAAACGTTTTGATTTAGATTGAAACATGCAAATATTTTATTTGTTCATTCCGCTATTCTAGAAGTGCGTTTTCCAACTCAGTTCGTTACTGCTTACGATACAGCTGATGTTATGCATCGGCAAGCCTCCTAAGAAGAGACCACTAGCCATTAATATTTGCTATTCATGTGTTGCGTTGTGGAACATCCTTTTTGGGAGGTAAAGAATTGTTGTACTGCGTATATGCTACAACGCGATGTTGGAGTATTTGTGAAGGCTGTTTCAGTTTAAATAATTAATTTATTACTATTATACACGATTTGTTTTATTTATTGTTCTTGATCACTGTGCGTGCTACTTTGTGGGAACCATTTTGCTGTTTCATTCAGCAGCGTTTTTCCTGCTGCAAGCAATCGGTAGTTAATTTGGCATGAGGCCGTTACAGAGCAAATAACTGACGTGGTTGAAATGTGTAAGCCGAGTTTTATAACCAATTCTATATTTGTGATATCGGCCATGAGTTGTTCAATAGCGTTCGTAATATCACCTTTTATGTATAATTAATATAAATCAAATATACGTTTGGAATAGGAGTACTTATTCTCCATCTTTAGCAAAAACTCATTGGTTTCGAACGAATGGCGGTCAGTAAATTCCATGTATCGCATTTTGTTTCTCGGTTCGCTTGCGTTCAGTCGATGTAACAGAACAGCATTCCGAAAAGTCTTCACGTTATATTTATTTATTAATCTATTTATCGATTGGCTTTTTGAGGCTTATATACTAGTGAGGGGGGAGCTCACTGGTGGTGGAGAAATGGTTCAATGTGAAGCAAAAGTAACGGGATAACCACGAGGACTGTCAAGAGTTCGCACATTCCACATCGATTGTCGGAGGATCAAATCCAGGATCCAGTAATAGAAGGCGTATGCACTTGTCAATACACGACGGGATCCCCCCGAATGATACGTCATGTGTGATAAACTGTCCTTGCAAATTCGAGACCGCACATCCGCCAGCGAAGAACAATGCTGAGCGCCCCGTAGTGATTGAACGTTCGCTTCACATGGACCGAGGTTGTCAGTAAAGCTTAGCGCTGCGAAGTCCTTGCTTTTAACAAAGCGACGACTCTGGAGAAAAGGCGAAAGTGACGTGTTTAATGTGGTGATAGCGTGACACTCACTGTTTCATACTCCCGTCCGCATTATTGTGAACTTGGAGTGCTGTGTCGCACGTTATTCCTTATGATTACATTATCAGGCAGGAACAATTTTCCTGCATTTTAATGTGAACAGCGCATCCTATTGCAAGGCAAAGGTAAACCAACAAGTTTACAATGGATATTCGATGCATATCCATAGTAAACTTTATTTGATATTTTTATAATGATGATGATTTCTACTTTTTTTTTCGCAGAATGGCATTATCAGGATTAACAGAATCTATCCCGCGCCAGGTATTAAAAGGTCCCTATACTTCAAGCCATGCTCGCAAGCTGGTTTCTGAATTGTTGTCGCTGCACTGTTTGTATTTGTTCATTCCCTACATGGAGCGACTGTAGGAAGAAGGCAGCTCTGGAGAGATTTATAACTGGCGCACACAAGCCTATCAAGCAGCGTTTGACAGTGTATAAACCATTTTAGAGTACAAGCTCCCTAGTTCTAGGAAAGGAAGCACTACTCACGATCAGGCAATCCCTACCCAGTATTGCTGTGGCTTGTGGCGGTCCAGTACTTTTGTAACCGTCCCGAAACATTAAAATGCGCGGCGTATGAGGCAACAACGCGCAAGAAACAGCTGGGAATCTCTGGGAATGTTTGAAGGGGGAGAGAGTCGTAAAAGATTCTCTTACGTTCGAGCACATAATAGATCCCACAAGAGCAATAAACTTTTCAAGGGAACCGTTCCGAAAATGTGTTTTGACCTGAGATCTTCGATTAGTGGCGGACCCAGAACGGGCTAAACGGTTCCGGCACTAGGGTACAATGCATTTGATCCGTCAAAACGCGAGCGCCGTGGATTTCCCCTTTTCTTGTCGTCCCTCGCTGCGAGGTCGCGACGACCGGCAGAAACGATATTGCATTTGACCTAATATTGCAAACGCAGGCGTTTATTATTACATTTTTTTCGAGGCCGGGATGCAAAAGAAAATCAAACTTACAAAAATATCTGCTACTCATTGGAATTAAAAAAATCTTAAAATTATTTACATCTAAAGCAGCTTTATATCATAAGTGTCACTCGCAAAAACGACTGACTCATTTTTCTCTCGTTTATCTTCGCTTTTCTACACCGTGAACTAATATTGCTCGTACAATTTCCGCGTTTCTACTTCGAATTGTAATTCGTTTGCATAACAATGTATTTTGAAAACTTTGCGACCCAATAATAGTGGTGGTCAACACACGATATTAGAAAAAACTGCTATCATTTCACTTATTTTATCCCATTTATCACTAATTGCGATACAAATGCAAAAGTTAAATGAAGGAGAGACAAGGTGTATGATGCGTAGAAGAGGTGAAACGAGACGCGGAAAGTATAAGGTGATGCTAGACAGGAAAAATTAACAAAACCTGCTCTTCACATGTTTTAATCACAAGTAGGTGCAAATGGGGTGGCCGGGAATGTGATGGTGTGACGGGGAAAGTGATGGTCTGTATAAACTGATATACATACGTACGGAAAGTGAGCGGTATGAAAACATTAGGCATCTCCAGTAGTGTCTAAAGAATTGTGACTAATAAACACAATACCCCCAAAATAAAAGAACTCTGACAATAGGAAATGACGAATAATCTTGAGATTAAGTAATGCGAATGAGACATCTCATTTGTATGGGCTATCGATTTTGTGTTTAGCCACAAATTGCCATTCATGCACACTCTAACGTATCTTCAGATTGTGAATTGAAGCTTTTGAGTCTGGTGTGGTTGTGAGGGCAATTCGCTTAAGATAGGTTCACTATGTACTTGAAGCTAAAGACCTAGACATTAAAGTCATGAAGTAAGAGGAGAACAATAATTCAGGTCGCGAATTATTATCAGATTAATATCTAAGGATTACGAACTGGTAATTTCTCCCTGATTCATAACCATTTAATAAAAAAAAGAATCCAAACACCTGACAAAATGTGCATAAATTATATCTAGAATTCTAATTCTCATTGAATGTGTAAATGTTCAAAACAAAATAACTCTTGACAATAAAACCAATATTTGTTAAATATTTCATTAAATTGAAGATTGTAAATCAACGTTAAAATATCTAAATAGTACAGTTTTTAAAAAACGATTTAATCTATTGTGAATAAGCAACTGTGCTTAATAATTGTGTGTCATGATTTATAAAATGGTATGTTACTTGTACACAAAACAATAGTGGTCGTAATGAGCTCAACTGAGTACAAAACGACCTAAAATAAATATGTAAATGAATCAGGCTGAGGACAAGGAACAAAGTCATTTCTGCCACTTTTCAGGAAGAAGGAAACACTAAATAATACTCACACATGTTATATTATCCCGCCCTATTTTTCTGGGCGAATTCACCATGATAGACTAAACACTGTTTTGATGTGATTACCTTCTCCACAATACAATTTGTCTTGCCTTAAAGAACAAACTTTTCAAAATAAGAAAAAAATTGCATTATTGGCTCGTTCCCTTTCTCCTCATTCTAATTCAAATAAATAATAATAAATAATAAAATAAAGTAAATAAAACGTTTTAGAGCTATTTTAGTCCGCTTACTAATCCCAAACTGACCACTGCGGGACGGTGGCAGCTGCGATGATGAGGAAGCGTCGAGGAATGGCTCATTAGAGAGCGCTGTCAAAAGAGAGCCAAGATATGCAGTGACGATAAGCAACCTAATGGCCCGCACAACTGGAATAAAGGAGCTTTGCATTACGCCGGACTTTTATTATATAGGTTAACGCGCTCATGCAGACGGGCTACGATGTGGCGCGGCAGTGAAGCAAATGGGTTCAAAAATTACGCCGAAAATTACTCGTGGGGGAGGCGGGAAAAAGCGAGCAGCTCCCGTCTTGCGAGGCGGAAGATGATGAAAGGGGGCGAAAAGAGAAAGTCGAAATTTGGTGAGCAAGGCTTAGAAACGCAAAAACTGGCGTAATTTCACTAAGCTTCCACGTGATTCAATCCCTTTTTCGTTTGCCCCACGTCGCTTAAGAGTAGCGTTCTTTTATATATTCAGATAAAGATAAATTATTTTTATGAAAAAACTCAGGAGGGAGATTACAAAGATACCTTGCGATTTTTAAAGAAGAAAAAAATTCCTAGAGAAGTAATACTTTGAAAAACTTGAATTTTTATCAATTTTAAAACGAATATTTACTATTCTCGTTTTATTCAAAACTTGAAGAGAATAAAAGTACACGTTTTCAGAACAGAGCAATAATAATGTGGCCCAGTGAGCAAGTAATGTTTTCGAGTCTTTTTAAATTCTTATTGGTGTGTATAAAAGGAAAACGATATGTACAATCGTTTACTTAAGAGTTCACCTACATGGACTAACAAGTCACTATAAAGGGCAATTTTGTCTGGTGCAAATAGCATTTTCCAAAATAGAACTGTAAGTAAAGTTTAGTCTTTACAGTACTGGTACACCGTTCTGGTAGGTGCACACAATTTGCGAAGCACATATGATTGCAACTGTTTCGTTGGACAATATATTCGTCGTTGGCCATCTATTCATATTCGCTGTCTGGTTCTGTGCAGACCTGACAAACATTCCACGATCTTATTAGAATACCGTGTAATCTCTTCAACAAGGAAACAAAGAACTTCGCAGTAACGTGGGCGGGGAGGACGTCGACAAGGAGGACGTCGGTCTCGCTAACGGCGCACTGACCGTTCCATGGGGCACCAAGAACGCCAGCACGTGCACGGCACGCCAGAGCGCCGGCGGCGGCTCATGCATACATGCAACGCACGTGCTTCGCGTCTGCTTCTGCGGGGCTTTGCGGAAGACTCATTACGCCGCGGACTGCCCGCCGCCACCACACGAGACCCATCGCGCTTCGCACCCGCCCCACCCCGCCCCGCCCGGCCTTCTCTGCCCCGCCCACTGCCCGTTGCACCCACTCCCCGTTGCACCCACTCCCCGTTGCACCCACTCCCCGTTGCACCCACTCCCCGTTGCACCCACTCCCCGTTGCACCCACTCCCCGTTGCACCCACTCCCCGTTGCACCCACTCTCCGAACTGCCCTGGTCTCGAACTCCCACTCACCGCTCCACCTCTTCGCCACTCCACCCGCGCTTCCCTCGTGGTCATTCAATTCCACTCCGGTTTAGTCCATCCCCGTCCCGTTTTCGTTCCGTCCATCGCCCGTCATCGCCCCATCCCCGGTCCGTTCCTCTTGATTTCGCGGCGCTACCTTCCGCAGTCGCCCTTGATCCGCCCCCGCTCGTTTACCTGCTCCGCTCCCAACTCCTGACAGGTCCACCTCGCTAGGTGCGAACACCGCCGTTTCGCCGCGCGAGCGGATATTAACTGCCTAACCAGCAAGTGACAAGATCGGTGGACGTCAGCAAATCCAACAGAAGGCCCTTCCCTCCCGCCACCTACTCAGACTGCTCGGAAACAAGGACAAGTGGATGTAATCGATAACTCCCAGAGCGGCGTCTTAACTGACGTCTCTCATTTTCTTTTAGTTGCCTTTTGAATTTCCCCATGCCGACAAGTAATCATTCACTTCTAGTTTGTTTTCGTAGGCGTTCTAGGATGGCAGGTCCTTAAGGAAGCGTACGTCTTACATTTTTATCACGTTTAAACATATTTGTTTATTAATACAAGGGGATGAATGAATGGACACTTCATCATTCACTGCACAACAGCACTAAATCATCTTATAAATATTACACTGCTCGCTCTAAATTTTTATTATCTGTCTAATTTCATAATGTAAGGGTCACGGCTGTAAATAATTTGTTGTTAAACTGTTAATAACGCACGTTGAAAATTAAAATTAAGAATTAAATATAATTGTAGATTGCATATTCAATATCGGTGAGTTTTTCGAATGGTGTGAAGGGGTTCACCAAAACACAACTGCTGTTAACCTTAACAGCTGACATTACATTTTTTAAAAACACGTTAAACCATTTAGAATGACGAAAGTTATAATGACACGCAAGTTAAAAAATCAGAGAATTGCGCAACTATCGACACTAAAAATAGTCATTTAAACATTACAGGAATCAAGAAGTGACATTTGAAATCTGTAATCAAAAAGTACTATAGAATGTGTCAACTAGAAGTTTAAAAGGCATTCGGAATCAGAAATATTTTCCGCCTTTTGCAAAGGAAGATGTCGGGTAGCTAAGAACACATCCATGAACCGAGGCGTCACTAAGAACGGGCAGATGGTCGGAAGCGCCGGAACGTCCACCACCCGCTACACATCACCGCACCTCACTGCTGAGCCCCGCACTTCCCACCTCGCACCGCTCGGCTCTTCTCGGCTCTTCACGTGCGCCCAGCTCGGCGCGAGCTTTTTCGCCCCACCCCGCGGCATCTCGCTCCGCCCGGCCGCTGTACACTTTTCTCCCCGTCCCGCTCGGCTAGTCCCACTCCACTCCGATCGGATCGGGTCGGTTGTTCTCGCCCACCTCGCTCGTCTACGTTCTTCCCGCCCCGCCCTGCCCCGCCCAGCTCGGCTCGTCTTCACTCTTCCCTCCGCGCCCCGCTCGACTCGGCTCTTACCATCCCTTCCGGCTTATTTTTTATTTATTTATTTTAGAAATTAGAAATTGTTTTGCACCTGAGATCGAGCGTTTCCCATGATTTACAATTTATACATCACATTACTTGCAAAATATTTCTGAATATTTCTGAACAATTAAACAAATTATCAAAATAATAGAATAAATTAGTAAAAGAATAAGTGAATAAAATAATAACTGGATAAAATAATAACCGAAGGAGTATTAATTAACATTAAATATATAATTTATAGTAATTTTCGAGATGAGATTTTTTGACAATATTCTTGAAACTTATGGTAGATATATTTTCTTGAAATTGTATCATGAAGTGTCTCACTTGGCTCGACTCTTCCCGCCCCGCACGGTCCGATTCGGTTCGGTTCGGTTCGGTTCGGTTCGACTCAGCTCTTAGCGTCCCGCCCCGCCCGGAACGGTTGTTTCCAACTCGCACTACCAATCACTACCCGCAACACTCCGTTCGGCCCCTTCCGCCATGCCACACCCCGCCCTTCCCCGCACCGAACGGCTCGTCCCCTGGACACGCCAGTCCTCTTCCACCCACTAGGTTCGGCTTTCTCGGCCCGTCTTGCTCGGCTCGTCGTGCCCCGTCTTCCCTTGTGTGTGCGCGTTTAGGGTACTGTATCCAGACGGGCAAACAAGGACGGATACAACAGTTATACATTACGTGCGGATACGCAGCCCCATCACGATTATGGTTTTGTCAGTACATCACAGTGGTGTTGGCAACTCTATCAGGAAATAAACTAATGCTGAGTAAAATATCCAAACGCAATATACCACCGACGCTGAGCCACTACTCGAACGTGAATAATTGGGTATACTAGCAAAACAATACCGCAGATCGTATAAGACACAGACACCTGCGACGGATGACGAGAACAGCCAGGTAATTCAACAACTCTAGCACTGCGCATTGCGCACTGCCCGTGGCGTGGCTTAAATCCATCCGGCAAAACAGGAAACAACACACCACGTGGCCACTAAGAGAAAGAAGTGAAGACTCCTCAGGACATGCACGTGCGTGCAAACTGCAAATTACGAAAGTCGTTCGACTTACTACATAGTTCCAACGTGGTGTACTCCGAGGTCCGCTGGAGAAGAGATATAATTTACCCAAGTCGAGAACGATAATGTGAGTCACGAGAACCTTGTGTAAACTTCTACGAACTACAAATAGAGCAGACTGAATGTGTAGATAGTGTAAGGATACAGTACTAATTAGAGGATGTACTTACTATAAATCAGACTCGTCGGCACGAGAATCCTTACCACGACGCTACAGTGTGTCTTTTGCGTCCTTCAACGCGATAACACCGTCAGCCCGTCCGCGTCAGCTCGGCCAACGCGTCGCGACAGCTCACTCGGCGGCCCCAGCCGCTGCCCGTCGCTCACCTCCGCCCGTAAGCCGCGCGCACGTAGAACTCCTCCTCGGGGGAGCGGGCGGGGGAGGCGAGTGGGCGGTGCCGTGGGCGCGGCGGGGGCGCGGCGGGGGCGCGGCGGGGGCGAAGCAATCCAGCTGGGCCCGCGCCGAGTCGAGCCGTGCCGCGCCGCGCTGCCGTCACGGGCTCCGGACTCCGCGGACGTAAAACTGTCGTAAACATAAGGGCGGCGTTCCGTTCCGCAGTGGGAGGCGCGCGCGGCCCGGCGGAAAGGAGCGGAGGCGGCCGGAGGAAGACGAGTAGGAATGGCAAGGGATGGAAGGGGATGAAGTTATTGGAGAAAGACGGGAGAGAAATCAGGGGGAATGAGGAAGGTGGAAGGGGAACGGGGAGAAATCGGAGAACGGGTCGCCAGGGATGTCACAGGTGGTGTAGGTGGCAGGGAATGGTAGGAGAGAGGTTGGGGGCTTCGACAGGGGAGATACCGGATGTCGGGGACGTCGGGGTTCGACGGAATGCGGCAGAAAGACAACGGGACAACAAGGCTGAGAAACGAGTTCAGCAAGGAGGCGAGGGATTGTCGAGGGGAGGAAGGAGGGACGAGGAGTTAACGCGGAAGGTGACGAGGGGTTGATGAAAAGGCGAGGGAGTGACAACGGGGCAATAAGGTGACGGGTCGACGAGAGGGTCACGAGGGAGTGACGAGAGAAAACGCGAAAAGGCGACGAGGGAGTCAAATCAGGCGACGACGGGATTACGAGCAGGCGACGAGGCAAGGGGGGTGACGAGGAAATGACGGGGGTTACGAGGGAGCGATGAAGAGTAGAGCGGGTGACAAAGCGGCGATGAGATGAGAAGTTGTCGAGGAGTCGACGAAGGGGTGACGAGAAAACGACGAGGTGGTGAGGAGAAGACGAGAAGGCGAGGGGGGTAACGAGCGGTGTCAAGGTGAGAGCGGCAAGGGGGCGAGAGGCGTTGACGAGGTGACGTAGGAGCTATGAGGGGACGAAGAGGGGGCGTTCAGGGAGTTGACCAGTGGGTGACGAGAGACAACGGGAGGCAGAGAGTGGCGTCTGGGGGTAACGGGGAGAACGTAGGGGGGGGGGGGGACGAGCGCCGTGAGGCAGGAATGGGGACGAGGCGCGAGCAGAGAAATTAGAAGGACGCTACCCCCCCCGCCTCCACTTGGCCCACTTTTGCTCGTGGAATCTCCGCGCGACCGAATTGCATCAGGAATGTCTCCGCCCGCTCCGCGCTGCTCCGGCTTGCTTCCGCCGGCCGCTTCCCTTTCGCGGCGCGGGCAGGCGCGCCTCACACATGCCCCGCCCACCCGGCCGGCCGCCGCTCGCGCGTGCCTGTCGAGTCGAGGCACAGCAACCCGCGCATTAACGTCCACAGGGAACTCGCATTTGGTGTAATTTGTGTCTCATTTATTACGGACTTGGCCTCATGGACGTAACAAATGTTTCCCGCAGTGCATTGCTCAATAAATGTTCGCCTTTAAGGGAATACGAAATGAAATTTTCAGAGCGAATATGCTAATAAAATGTACTGCTGTTTCCGCGTGCCGTTTTGCATTTCGTCCGCGATTAGCTTCAGTTTTTTTTACTGCAAAATCAAGCTTAATGAGTAACTATAGGCCGGTTTTTACTGGCAGAAAAATATTAAATTTTCTTCGTTTTGGCGAAGTCAATGAAGTTAAACTCGTAAAATGCATGTGAATTTCAGGCGGAGCTAGATTTCTTGATGTCATTTTTTTGACAATTTACGTCAAAGAGAAATAATTGGTAATTAAATTCAGTCCAAGAGAGGACTTATTGAAAATGTTTTAAACACCGTCTGTTTTCACACTATTATTTCCACACTTCACACACGTGAGTTTGTGGAGTACGATCTGAATTGAGGAACACCAGATCCCTTTTGATATCAGATATAAATCACAGTTTTATGCAAAATATTTAATAAGTAATAGAAATTATACAATATCAAGGTGCAGTTTTCATCTACCTTCAATATAAGAGCTACTACAAATTTTCCCTACGTGCAAAATGGATTGTTTATAAAATTCATACACAAACAAAGAGATGTGATCGAAATTGAGGGCGTTGGCCATGCAAAATACGTTATTGTTTTTATTGCATCACGAAACCTTTTTTTTGCTTAATCCTTGAAAATCTCACGATACATGGTTTGATTGACTGAACAATATATTACATTGATGCCGTAATTACAGTAAATAACAATGGCGCAATTGACGACATAGCACTCAAAACGTTCGAGTTCGTGTCTCATTTGTCTAGGCAGGGTGTAATAAAAAAAACGCCCCTGATACAATAATTATACTAATAGCACAATTTCAATATTCTAATAAGAACAACGGAGCATAAACATCAATTGTTCGTTCCATTCTACTTGATATACTAGCCCTACGATGATTTTGATGAATTACTGATGATCCAAAGCTAATGGCTTTCATACAACAGTATCTGCGAGGACTATGATGACATATTCAAGAAAACTGCTTTTGCAATGTTTAAATTTTTCCATTTTGCTATTCCTTAGCTAAATATTCAAATGTAATGTTAAGTAAACTGACCACGAATAATTCCTGTAAAATTTTCTAATAGTAATTTGCAAAATAAAAGCCATTACCAACAATAAGAATTATGAATAACTCAGCAAAATTCTTCCTTCTTTACTTTTGCTCATACTTAATACATTTCAATGCGTAAATGGAAAGATTTTCAAACAGAATGAGTTGTACCAAAAGGGGACACGTCTTGAATAGACCTTTGAGAATATCACGCAACAAGAAAACGACAATTGGCAAAACTTCCCCTTTTGCAGGCGACGTGAAGAAGATTAGAACAAAATACCAAAGGATATACTCGTTTTCTTTCTCGTCTTTTCAAATCGTTTCTCCTTCATCGCTCATTAAGCATTTTCTTTTCTCTTCACTTTCCTTTTCTTTGTTCGGCTTAACTTCTTTCCCACAAACTGGCTCCCTTTCTCTTACGATCTGCCCCATCTCCCCCTCCTCCATCCATTTAAACTTGTTTCGCTTACCTCTCGTCTTCACCTGGTTACACGCGACCCAATCTCGCAATTGCTCTCGATTCTCTTGGAACCCCCGCGCACAGCGATTGTAGTACACCCACTTCTGCAATCGAAACCCACTGCGGTTTGCCCGCCGCTTCGGCTTCGCGAAAATCCCAGCATTTACATTATATGCACATTACTCGATAAAATACGCCCTTGGCCAATTCCCGTTCCTGCTGCAAAGAAGACTGCAGTGGCCAAGGGACAGCTTCGAAAATACTTAACAGAGTGCACGCCGATTTAAAAAAAATAACGAAACAAATGTAATTGAATGTAGTAAAAAATGTTAAGTTATATAATATATGTTAAATATTAAATAATATGTAATGTCAACTATTAAATTTACGATATTCGTTTTATTTTTAATTTAATTTTTAAATAATAATGGAGAATTAAATTTTTATAACGATTTCTACTAGAACTATAACTGCTAGTAGAAACAGTTTTAGTCTACGATTCATAAACCACACAATTCCGAGAATCTTACTCCCTTACGATAATGCATGAATTGAATTGCTCCTTCAACTCTCCAGACACACTACTGAATAAAAGTTTTAGTTCATCTCACAGGACATCACAATCTTGTGTGTGTTCCGGATGGTGCTCCACATTGCAGTAGGAGTGCAACTGGAATACTCTGCATTCCTGGCCCGGGGGTAGGCCGCCTCCACGGCCAACTGGCTGTCGGTGAAAAGAGGTCAAAGCGGGATGGGTCCTTGCGGCAGCCCCAGAGGGGAGAAGCCGGCGGGGGAAGAGGCCGCGCGTGAGGGCAGACGTGAGGGAGGGGTACGGGGGAAGATGGAGAGGGGGAGCGTGAGAAGAGGGCAGAGTAAGAAGGCATAGGAAGAGGAAGATTGCGGGAGAAGACGGAGCGGGAAGAGGGAAGAAAGGAGGGCGGAAGAAGAGGTTCGGAGAAGAGCGCGGAGGAGAGTGATGGGGAGGGGAAGAGGATGGAGGGGTGAGAGGGAGGTGGGGGAAATCAAGGGAGTGAAGTATGAGTGAAGGCGGAGAGATCAAGAGAGAAGGGGGAGATAAGGGAGGGGGAGTGGACTGGGGACGAGGACAGACCAGGACGAGTGTGCGGCGAGAAGGCGGGGGAGAGGGCGAGGAGACGGGGCGGCGAGCGCGGGCGGCAGCTGCGAGGGCGTCGGGGGCGTTCGTGCTCGAAGCCCCTTGGTGCGCACCCAAGGGCACCGCGCACCCTCTTGTTTCAAATTTAGAACAGATTTTTTAAAAAGGTTTTTAAAATATTGCGGAAACCCACCCCGCGAAGGGCGCGCATTCCCAGACGCGCCGAGGGCGGACATTTTTAAACCTCCCCGACAGCGGTGGAGGCGGGGCCAGGCTTTGTGGCGGCCAACAAAGGGAGATATTAATGCGAAGAGATAGCGGCGCGCCCGTGCCGGTGCGAAGGCGAAGGTGAAGGCGTAGACCGCGAGGGGCGGAGGGGCAGCGCGGGAGGGGGTGTTGCGGTCGCCGCCAAAAGGGTTGAGGCCGCCGGGGGAGCGGCGATGAAAACGATGATGGGAGCCTCCTGCCGCTCCTCGGGCTGCTTGGATCGGCAAATGTGATGAGAGCGGCCGGGGTACTTGTGGTCGGCGCGGGGCGAAGAGAACGAGCGAGCGGAGTAATGGAAGCGGCGTAGGTGCGTGGGTGGTGTATTAAAAGAAATGTCGACAGGCTGGAGTTGGTAATGGGGGTGAAAGAGTACTCGGAATTTAAAAATGTTTCAGGAGATATCAAAATAGCTTGGACGTAATAGTGAGCACAATGGACACAAGGAGATACCATTAATAAGAAGGAAACTTTGAGCTCTACACGTGTGTTAATTGTGTATTTTTGCATAGTATTATAACGACGGCACTAAGTAATACTGGATGTGTTATAATTCAAACACTGGATTTTTATGAGTAGCGTCATAATGGCCTGCCAAATAGTTAACTCTAAAATGTTTAAAAATCTGGAACAGTGTATTTTTTTAAAAAAGAACCGATGCCACATATGAGAATGATACAGCGTGAAAATCTATTAAAGTTGCGTAAAATATCAAAAGCATTTAATATGGTTGAAATATCAGTTAACAAGGTCAAAATGGCAGATTCTTTACTGTGGTATCATTTTCATACGCCTCGGCATTGCGTAGTTTTTGTAATATCAATTTTCAATCAAAATCGAAATAGTCCCAGCTTAAAATGATTACGATTGATCCCACATGATGAAACAAGAGGTACTAATGTTAATGTTATTCAGGCAAGAATTTGAAACGTTTAAAGTGAAAAAAATATTTTACGACAAACAAAAAACTCGTTAATTGCGACAAGCAATTTAAAAATTAGCATGTTGACGACTTACATTTCAGAAGCATGATAGGACATGATTGGCAACAAGAAGAGTTGGACGATGAATAAAGCAAAGAACAATTATGCAGTCTTTGCAAAAGGGCCAATTCCACCTTTTGAATAAATTATTTTGTCGTCGTGGCTCCTTTCTGCTTCCTCCTCCCCCGCGGTTGCCCTTCACTTTTCACTCACTCCCTCTTACCGGACTACCCGTCGAAAACCCGTCGTCCAATCCAAGCGTCCACCCCCCTCGCAACATCCTCGGGAAGGGGGATCGACCTTGCATTGCTGCTGCCTGATTTCGATTCCAGGAGAACCCCTGCAGAGTCTATGGTCAACAAAGGGAGTACTCGGAAAGTTTTCTCAGGGTTCTCCCGTTCTCTCTGCCTCTCATTTTCCCATGGCTCCATCATCATTATCGTCATCCCCTGCTCATTACAACATCCTTCGGGAGTTGAAGTAGCGCAAAAATTAATTTAAAAAAATCTACCGAGCCGATTGTCTCGCACCCTTGCCCTGCCTCGCCGCCACACCCTCTTGTCGAACCCTCTCGCCCTGCTCCAATATTTCACTCCTCGCAGTCCCGCCCCGCCCCGCCCCGCCCCGCCCCGCCCCGCCCCGTCCCGTTCCGTCCCGCGCCGTCCTGTCCCACCGAGCCTGCCCTGCCCCGCGCCGTCCCGTCCCTTTTCTTCAACGTCCCGCGCAACGCCCCCGGACGCCATGGGCTCCCAGGCGCCTCGCAGAGAAGGCCTTCTACAGGCGAGGCTCAGGGAACCCGTGCGTTGCGATGTTCCTTTCGCGTGCGCCAGATCCGTACAATCGGGCCAACATTATGCATCCCGCAGGGAAATTGCCGGCCCAGTGTTTCCGCTTAATGCGAGGCGGGAAGTGACGGATGAGGGCGCCGCAAAGGAGCTGTTGCGAGGCGGGGGGGGGGGGGGGGCGTCGGAATTCGCGGGAAGGAAGAGTGTTGTCTCGTGAGTCTGCAAATCAGGTAGAGTAGTAATATCCCGCGTCAGCAATTCTACGGTGGCAATGCAAAGGAATGCCATGAGGAGTGATTGAAAAGCGCTCGCTACTCAATACACACGCACCTTATATATAAGTGCCATTTTCACTACATATACTTTTCACTAATATGATGAAGGAAGGAATACTTTCCGTGTTATTGAGCACAAAATATTGAATGCATTTGATTTGATTCGCTGTCATTTAAGGAACTTTTTTTAAAACTGATATGTCGAATTACTAATACATAGGGAATTTAAATTAAACGCAGAATTCAAAATGTTAGATCAACATGAATATTTGCACAGTGACATTATTTCTACTTTTGTTATTTTCCCCATTTATAATCGCGGAGTAAAAAAATAAACTCAGGTGGCGACAGTCAACAAAATTATCCTACGTGAACTGTAGTAAGTCGATAATGCACTAGCAAGCGTTACGGACAACTACCGATAATGCGGACGTGGTGGGAATATTTTCGCGAACAGTCACCAACACGGCAAGTCAAACAAGTGAGTCGCACGACTAACAGAAATGCCTCTGCGTATCCCGGAATTTGTTTTCTGAATCATCACGCGAAAATTGACATATTGACTTGCGAGCGAACCCTCATGTTTTCTCAGCCACTTCACAATTGCTCTTATGTTGACCCACAAGATTAACTTCCGTCCGAAATATGATGAAACAATCAACATAACGAATGTAAACAGGGCTGACCTGGGAAGTCAATCACGTGCACCACGCTGACATCCTGATGCGTGCATAACGATTTTGTTTCCAATACAAAGAATGCTGAAAATAACAAAAAAATTAACAGAACAAAGGATGTATATACGTGCATAATACCAATAGGATGCCTTCAAGAATTTTAATTTCTCTAAAAAAAGTAGTTGCACGAAATCAAAATCTATACAAAACCCAACCACACGCCTTATTCATTAGATCAGAACACATATCTTCCTCGACGACTTCCTCGACTGTATGTTTACAAAATCTCTCATTTTAAGTAAGATTTATCTCCAATAACATATACTAGTAAATTATTTGTCATTAAATACTCTAGTTAAATGAATTAAAAAGTTAAATATTGATTATATTTATTATCACTATGCTAATCACCGTATGCTAATAAAATACACCCAAATAAAATTTTATTAAGCAATAAAGTACAAACGATTTTTGATGCATTGAATTATTAAAACAATTTATAAAATACTGGCAAAATACTTTATAAGAACTGAAAAACACAATTTTCTTCCATCTTCATCGTCTTTGAAGATCCACCCAAAATCGAAAAAGTACAAAGTGAAATAAAATAGATCAGGTTGATTGACCAAGCGAAAACTTCGCTTTTATGATACTTAATTTCATCACAAAACAACTGCAGTTAACGGTCATGAAACTTCAGAAATAAAAGAGCATCAGCATAAAAATATAAAATATCCTTTGTTTGCAAGCTTCGAAGAACAAAGGTTCAGCAATTTCTGAAGAATGGACAGTTTTAAACGCGTGTTGACAAATTACATTCATTGTCTATTTCAATTTTAGATAAGAAAACAATCATATCTTCGAAGTAAATAAAAAGCAAATTTCGACTCTGATCATGTTCTATAGTAGCTGACAAGTAATATTCAAAATATCACATAGTGAATATGTTTTTTAAAGAAACATTAAAAAACATATTGCCTTGCAGGATGATATTGCGATTATCACAAACAACAGGTCAGAAGCAATTCATGCAGTTGAAAAACTACACGAAATTCCACAGAAAATTGGATTACAAATTTCAAATGAAACAAAACAGTATATGGAAAGACGGCCAGAAAATAAGTCCCGCTGATCACGAAACACGGTAACGTCACAAAAGCCAGCCACTTTAAATATCTTGGCGAAACTACACAGTCAGCAAACTGCAAAAGGCATGTAAATTAACAAGGGCCTACAACAACAAATGCATTTCGACAGACGCAAAATTGAGATATTATGAAACTGTGATTCTTCCAGAAGCAACATACACTACTGAAACAATGGTAATTGGCGGTTACTCCAAAATTAGGGAAATAGAAAAACAGGAACGAAAAATTCTTAGGAAGATTTACAGAGCAGTCAACAAAAACGGCATTTGGATGAAGGGACCTCAGAACGAACTCTATTACAAAATCAAGACAATAACCGAAGAAATTAGAATACGTCGACCTAAGTTCTACACATACCTATACGATGGAAAACACCAACAGCAAAGAAACTACTGGACATCATAACAAAGAGTAAATGCAGCACGGAGTGGCTAAAGGAGGTCCAGAGGGACATTCAATAGATCAACATAGAAAATCTCGAAGACCGCAACGAGTGCCGGAGTAAAATCATGAATGTGAAGTGTGAGCAAAGAACAATACAACAACCTGGTAAAAAGTGGACAGACGAAAAGGAAGAGAGAACATTATCAGAGGTTGAAGAGTTTCTGGAGGAGGAAGAGGGAAAACTTCCAAAAATAAAATCATAAATTTAAGTTCAATCACTCTCCTAAAGGGGAATAATCGATTACATTATATATATATATATATATATATATATATATATATATATATATATATATATATATCATTTACTTTCATTTCAATGTAAGAAGCATTGAAATTATCTTAAGCATCAGGAAGGATTCCTATTATCAGTTTAATGACTGCTTTTCAAACTTCTGTTCTGGGACATATTTTCTTCTCCAATCTGCCTTACTGGCATTTCCCTGCGTGTTCACGTTCAAAACACGTGCTTTCTCTCATTTAAAGATCAGTATCAGTCTCATACAAAGATAAAGTATCATTGTATTTTGTTTTCCTAAATACAATTATTTTTCCTACAGCCTTGGCCTTGCAAACATATGGGTGCAACCTTACCAATATTTTGATATATCAGCAAGCCTACTATTCATAATTTTCTCCCAGATCAGAAATTTATTTCATGCGGGGCACATCGATTTCATATGTATCTCAGTCAACCCCTCTCCAAAATACGTCTTGTCTTTGTTTACACTCAATGTATGTACCCGATTTTGAATCCCATCGTCTTCCATAACCTCGTGTTGTCGTTGCTATCGCGCTCAACACGGCGCGACGGCACCAGAGCATACGCTTGACAATTTTACTGCCCCCTTTGTACATAAGGAGCAAACGTACGGTGCCAGGAGTCTCTGCAGAGCCTGTCTACCAACAACAGCGGCCCAAGTGCCACCTCCCAGAGCAGCCGCAGAAACACGGGCTGCAATCGCAGCCCTGTGTAGTACTTTCAGCTCAGTTCCCTGGTTAGCTAGGTTCGTAAATGGGGGGTGCGGTGGGCCGCTCGATGAGAAATAGAACGGGGAAAGGGAATAGGGACGAGCGAAATAACGGCCTCGACTTTTTCGGCCAACATTTTCCGAATCACGATGTTCTGAACACAGGTGGTTGAACAGGCCTGGCGTAATGCAAAAAACGGGATATCTGTAGCTAAGTAAGGGGACAATTAATTGGCAAGGAGGTGAAATGGAAGGAAACTTGTGGGTGAGGGAAAACCGTTTGAAAGGAATTAAATAGTGAGAAAGAAATGTTACCGGGAGTGGCCGGGTACTCTCAGGAGAGAGTAAAACAGTGTGTGCATCATGAGCATGACGTGTGGTAGTGTGCACCAGATGTAGTGGAGTCCTGCGATTTGGCGTCTTACTGTGCGGATTGAAACAGGATTGAGATGTGAGCAGGTAGGAAAGGAATCGTGAGTGGAAAGGAGGTGGAGCTGCAGAAATAATGATACGAGAGAAACGCGTTGAAGTCAATCGAGTGGGACTGAGCGACGTTGTGCGGGATGAATTAGTGACTGAATTGAAAGTGAGAGTAGTAGCATGAAGAAATATCAGAAGCGAGAGGGTTGGATTAGCAGGGTGGAAGAGAGAGAAGCGGACCCGGAGGAAACTGAATGAAAACGGCCGAGGCATGTTGCTTGAGGCGAGCTACGCTATGAAAGAACGGAACACGCGGCCGAGGGGAGACGCGGGGCGGAGGTCTGCCGAGCGGGCGAGGGCCCCTCCTGAAATATTTGGCAGAGGGCCTCTATTTAACGAGGAAGGGCTGCTTGCGGAATAATTCTGGCGGCAGCTTGCGAGGCAGTCCTCTCGAGCAACTGTGGAGGCAGCAGGGGGGAGCGGAGGGAGGAAGGGGGGCCGGGAAGGTAGGTGATGGGGGTGGAGGTAGAGGTGGAACGAAGGTGCAGGCGGCGCGGGGCAAGAAGCAGCGTAGCGAGTAAAGGGGCGAGACGGAACCAGACGGCAGGTGCAGAGACGTAGGCATGGGCAGGGGCTGGAGCTATGAAGAAGGCACGAACAGGGGCCGGGGAAAAGACTGGTGCAGGGACACAGATATAGGTAAGGGCAGTGGCAGGGGTGGGTGCAGGGACGGGTTGTGGCAGGGTAAAGGCAGGGGCGGAGTAAGAGGCGGGTGAAGGGGTGTGATGGAAGCGTGGGCAGGGGCAAAGATACACGCACGGGCAGGGGTGCTGTCAGAGGAAGGCAAGAGGAAAGGATACGAGGGAAAGCATGAGGGGGGAAAGGAGCTGGGGGGGCGTGACGCGCTTCCTTGTAACGTGGAAAACACTTGCGGCCGAAGACTTACTGAGGGACGGAAGATACGAGCAAAGCGAGGCTGCACATTTGCAAGCGAGGTAAAATACGAGGTACACCCCACTAAAGGAGAGCTCTACGCGCTGCCTTCGTGAAATGTTTAACGGACGTGCTCAACTGCATGGAGATGCAAAAACGTAAAACGATCTTCCGGACTTCTTTTCCAAACATTTCTGCTACGGTTAGCGTAGTAACTCGTAAATGCGGAAACAAACGTAAATACAGAAATAGCGTTCTAAAACAGTTTTCTTTTAACGGAAGTAAATTTTGAATATGATTTTATAAAATTTGCATTATACTAAGACACAAAAGAACAAATGACAAAGTTGTAACTTTTATGTTAACAGTAGATCCTCCTGACATGAAAATCAAATACTCTTAATCAGATCTGTCACAGTGTAACTAAGAAGAAAAGACATTGCTTTTACTAAATACATTTTTATAGTAATTTCTGATAAAGGAAAAATAAAACACAATATTCTTGTCTAGTGATGGTGGAGACATGAAATAGTGACGACTGCCAAGTAGTTTCTTGACTGGCACGAGTACTTCATTTTTTTTCTCTTTACTCCTAAACAGTCTTCAAAAGCGAGTGGAGGGCAGGCCAAATCGCAAAGACCCGAAGAAAGGCACCGTCCGCGGGGGCTCCAGTAGGGCAGGCGGGGGCGCCGCACAGCGCAGGGCAGGGTTCGCGCAGGAGGAGCCGCTGATTCGCTTGATTTACTGAGCTTCCCGCCGCCCGCCGCCCGCCGCCCGCCGCCCGCCGCCCACCGCTCGCGCCGCGCCAGAGCGATGTCCTCGACGCACGAACAGCCAGGCGGCCACCAGGCTTCACGCTCCAAAGCGCACGGCTGGCTGAGGAGGCGAAGACGACTACGCCAGGGGCGGTGACGGGGATGGCGGGACGGCCGAAGACACGAGGGTGATAGGAGCGGAGAGAATGTGGTGGAGCGGGATGACCCGGGATCGAATTGCGAAGTGCGGGATGGCACAGGGTGAAGAGAGATAAAGCGGGGTGGCGTGGGATGGAGTGGTCTGGAGCGGCAAAGAGTCTAGAATTAAAGGCGGTAGATGGGTATAGTGAGATGTGGGGTGGAGTGAAAAGTATAGAACAGGGTGGAGCATAATGGAGTGAGGCAGAGTGACGTGTAGTTTAGAATCGATCGCGGTGGAGCGAGATAGAGGATAGAAACAAGGAGTGCAGGCCGCCAACGAGTCTAGAATCCAGCGCGATGGAGGAGTACAATGGCGCGGTGGAGGTGTAGCAGAATGAAAAGAGAACAGGGTGGAGCAGATTGGAGAGACGCCGAGTGGAGCCAAGAATCGATCGGGTGGAGCGAGAAAGTGAGGGTCGAAACGAGGTCGAGTGAGGAGGAGCGACGAAGAACGAGGTGGAACAGGACAGAGCGGAGTGAAGCGGGGCGGTTCGAGCCTGAGGAGAGGGGGCGCAAGTAGAGTGGAGCAATGTGTTGCGCAATGAAAAGCATGAGGCACAATAGAATGCGAGCTGATGTGGAACGGTAAGAGCCTGAGTGGAGTGGAGTGGAAAACTTTTTTGGGGTGAAGAGTTGCTGATCGCTGCCTTTACCTTCCCGTCCCTCTCCCTCATAGTAAAAATGCTCTTGTATGCCAGGTCAAACCATTCATCGCGATGCAAAATAAATTAGCATTTCTGGAATGAGAAGCATCGTTTGCTGTCATGGTCTTCATATTCACTGCCCCCTAGGCGCTACGTCGCTTTAGTTCGGGTTCTCGTTCGTACCCGTTGTCATTAGTAGTGGCTGTAGAAAGGAAGCGAGTCAACGTTGCTTCCCCACCCACTTCTGCCGAAGCAAGGCTTAGTTGAAGTCGCTCGTCGAAAGCGCTGAAGTTGCACAGCTCCGTCGGACGCAACGTGAACTACAATACATTGATTCGAACTTATTCCTTATCAACAGTTTTGAGCCTGTTACCATATTAGCCAGTTTTATGGTACTAACACCAAATGTTAATAGTATCTTAAAATCAATGTAACGAACGCTTCTCTTCCGCCAATTGTTCATTCCGCCATTTCCGTGACCATCTATCACCCGTTCACTTTACATTTGCAGACAGAGCACTGCGATCTATTTACGTGAAATCACCGCCGACTGAATGAGAATTGCACGTCTATAGAAGATACTGATCGATTAGATTTGATATAGAGGGCGATGGGCAGTATTCAGTTCCACTCATTGCAGGGTACGGCACAATACAGAAGCGTACAATTGCATTGCTCTTGTGTAATATACATGTGCAAAGGAGATATAAAAATATTTTCCATGCCTTTTTTGTGAATACCGTGTATTGTCGCTGACAAAGTGTATTTTACTGCAGCTCTGTATATAGGTCTTTCTAATGGTATTAATAACCCTCTTTTCTTTTTCTTCCGGGAATAGGTCACTACATTACAATTAATTTACTGCCAGAATGCACTCTCGCATACCGAAGTGGATTTGATTTTTCTGCACACTTCTCAGAAACTACGAAAAGAAAACAAGCACATTTTCCCGGACTGTGTCAGCTGGCGTCAATATTAGTCAGAGGCTGTTAGACATCGCCACTATTCGTGCATTCTTGGATGTGTGTTCCGGCCCTCACATTCAAATCAACAGTATTTCCTAATTCTGCAGTCTGCAAATGTATAGCGAACGAGTAATACGTATAGTTGTTGGTCGTTTCGTTGTACAAGTCGCAATTAATCTATCAAAACGACGCTTTGCGAGTGAGCATTTCGTAGAGCGAGCAAACTTGCGTTATATTTAGCACAGTGTTTCTTCGAGTTAGAAGATAGAGTCTTTTTGAATGCAGAGATTAGTGAACGTTTATAACCGTAATCTTCAGCAATCGTCTGATACAGGAGTACTGTTACTTTAAAAAAATCCTGTAATTATAATTGAATTATAAGTGAATTATTGTGAATAATTAATAATTGAATTAAGGTAGATAGCAGTATTTCCAACTATGGGTCCCTACAAACATAATATGAAAAGATCTTAGTAAATTCAAAGCATTTCAATCACATTTTTGAGAATACGATAAACTCTACTTGACAGTGTACATTGACTTATATTGTTCCAGTATTTTTCAAAATCAGTTATTTCATTTTTCTTGGAGAATAAGAGGAGAATAACATGAAACAATATCTTCGGGGTTTCCAAATTTTCGTGTAGCGCATATGTAGTACTTTTCGGCTTAAACTTTTCTACCCTTTCGTTTGTGACATGATTGCAAGAGTTCAGCTAGTTATAAACTAATACATAATATACTTAATTATTATCATTAGCTTTTCAACACTTTTTCATGCAATAGCTTATGAATAATTGAGTTCTGCATGGTCTTCATTGTCAAAAATTAGTACTGGGTTTTAAAAACAAAGCATTAAATTTTGCATGCTTTGATCTTTCCCAAAAGAACAATTAAAATAATCGAAAACATTCCTTATCTCTAAAATTTATACAGTTTTCTACATTGTATAATCATTACTCACCACTGACCAGGAAAATAATTTAGTTGCAAATAGCCTTTTTTTAGATTGGGAAAAATTGCTTTGATTTTCGATTTCACCGTCTCAAGCTTCTGTTTTATTCCAAGATCAGATATTTCAAACATTCTATTTGAAAACGTTATTTAAAAATGAGCTTACTTTAGTTAACGCTATTTCACCCAACATAAGCTACTGAAGTTTCAACCATTTTGAGTAACATTCCTCCAATCCAACAAAAAACCGTGTCTCCAAACTTTAAAATGGCCTTAAAATCAAGAGGAACTTTTATATCGTATTTCGAGACGTAACTCCCAAGCCCACTTGGCTCCAAACTTGAGTCGGCCACCGTCGCTCCTCCCAAGGACATCAGGTTCCACTGGGCCGTCGGTCACCCGAAACCACCCCCTACCGACCCCATCCCCCTTCGAGCCCGCTTGAGCTTCCTCCTCCCTTCTCCAAGCCCCGCATTGACGACCATCCACCAAAACCTCCTCGCCATTCTGCCGCCTCCAGCCGTCCTGCTCCATGTATCTCCACCAAAGAATCTTCACTCTGTCACGGCCCCATGGTGCCCCGCCCCGCCCCACTGTTGCAGCTACGTGGCCAAATAACATGCAACATATTCCCTGGCCCACTCAACATCGACCCGCACCCATTCCGACGCCGACCCATCACCATCTCGTCTCTTTCTCGGCTCTGCTCCGCTCCTGCTCTGTCCCCGCTCCGCCCCAACCGGTCCCCAATCTTCCACCTCGCTCCTCTCCACCTAGCCCCATCCCACCTTCCTCCTGCCTCCGACACCTCTCCGTTCCGCCTGCGTCGCACGCCCACTTCTTCCAAGGCTCGCTCCGTCGTCTCCTCTCCGCATCACGCTCTTCTCCGCCCCGCCCCACCCGACCCGACGCCTGCCTCCCGCCTCCCTCCCCCGCCCCGCCCCGCCACGCTCCGCCTCGCCGCAGCCGCCGCCACGCGCCGTAACGCGGGACGCCGCACCGCCGGGATTTGCGCGCAGCCACCCGCAAAAAGTAAACAAGACGGGCGAGCCGCGCGCGGGGATAAGGCCGAGGACACGGCAGCAGCGTAGCGAATTCCCGGAACCGCGCTGCTCAGACGGATTCATTGTTTACTCTCCATCTCCCTGGGAAGGCTCTGAATGCGAGCAGAAGCGCACTGGCCGCGGCTTAAGACTATTATACAGAGTAGGTGTAGACATGGGCTTCTGTCACACGAGTCACTGCAGGCCGGAAGAGGTCCCGGCCTACGCAGGTTTGCCAAGATAGTGTCGTCGCTTGCAGTGTTGCTGATATAGTCTTCATACGGTGTCGTTCTTCAGGGCTATTTTGGCACAAAATGGTATTCTTCATTAAGAAAGCCGCAGTTTAACGGTCGAAACGTCTGCCAACCTCAACTCTTGGCCTCCTGAATTGCTAAGACGTCAAAGTAAGTATTCTACCTACAAAGAATTCTGTAATGTGTTCAGAATCGTTAAAAAATTTAAAGTCTGTTACATACGTATGTGTTAATCGTAGGATCTTTCCCGTATTCTTTCAAATGAAATTGAGCACATATTTCATTTCACACAACACTATCGCACAAACCAGAAACATTTGCCCTAATAACTATTTCCTTAATAAATCCAACAAAATGTATTAATGATGCCAGATATTGTAATTTTTTATCCACATCATTTAAAAAGCAATCTCACAGGTTTGGGAGATATACTTAGAAATTTAACGCTTACTTTCCCAATTATATTATTTATATAATATATATAAATTACGACTTACCAATCCGGCTGTATCCGAATAGGGGGAAAACTATTTCTCACCTGTAAAACAAGAAAAAATATGTTACTAAGGTGTTTAAAAAATGGTTAATTTCAATAAACTAATAACACTAATTGAATATGTACAGTTATTGTTTTGGGAAGTTAACGAACTTAAGTTCCAGAGACATTCTCTTCTGCGAAAACGCCAACTTTTGAACGTGCACCACGTGTGCGAAAAAGAAACTGAGAAAGCCGAACTAATAAAAAGCTTCGCGTCCGATTATTAGCTACTATAAATCTCCCGAGGAAGCTGCACCAGTGGGCAACAGCAAGAAGAGTGTACGAGTAACAAAAGACAGAGATAGCAGCTCTCTTCGCTCTTTGTTCAATTTCTTGAATGCAATTGCGTAGTTTTAATGGACCATCACGCAACAACGAATACAGGAATAAAATGCCACATTGTGTCAGTTAATGTCAAGTTTCGGAATGTAGGTACACAAATAATAAAACAAGAGTGAATATAAAACACGTTTATCTCAGATTTATAACGTAGTATAAGGTAGTAACATTTCACAACTTCATTTTCCATTCCTAGGAATATTTTTAGCTACTTTGAAAAAATAGGGGGGGATAGGAGAAAGGGAGATAGAGAGAAAGAGAGTAAGGGAGATAGAGAGAAAGAGAGTAAGGGAGAGTGAGAGAAAGAGAGTAAGGGAGAGTGAGAGAAAGAGAGTAAGGGAGAGAGAGAGAAAGAGTAAGGGAGAGAGAGAGAAAGAGAGAGAGAGAGAGAGAGAGAGAGAGAGAAAATATATACTGCTGTAAGTATTGTGTAATGTGTATAGACAGAGAGCAAATATTGTAGAATGAAAGGCATTACTGTCTGGATCAATAGAGGAATTGAAAGATATCATCGTAGGCAAAGAACTTTCTTAATGAAAGCCGGATTTGTGGTTATTTGCTCAGAGCAACGTATGTTGACAACAATTACTGTCCAAACCAGCGACAATAGTGTTAAAACGACGCCAACATTAAAAGCGAGGTTTACGTTATTGATAAAGGTGAAATCCATTTAGAACTACAAGACAGTCTTAATAGTTATTAATGGAACAAGTTTGATATCAGCATCACAATGAGTTGCCTATAAATTTTGTACAACGATGTGTTAGAGTGATTGATGGAAAGGTGAAATATATGACGGGAATGATAATGGAGCAATGAAAAACAGGAGAATATCAAAAACGGCCAGTCGCTGGTTTACCACAGATTACACATGTAGCTGGTAATCCGAAAGTCGTGGTTGAGTGTGAAATTGTATAGTCTAGTGTCACCGCTGATACGTAGTCAATAAAGGGAAAACGGTAGCTTAAAATATAGGCAACCCATAATACCTGTACATGGTTTTTTAACAATTTCTTGCATGCTTTTCGTATCAGAGATACTAGAGGAACATAGAAACTTGCTTGTTAGTAAATTTCACCATCATGTTCATTATCAACATTACATTAGCATTAATAAGACACTGATCAAACATTAATAAAATAGGCAGTAAAGAATGAGTGTATTTTTTTTAATATATTCAACTAAATATTATCTTTTTCTAAAAAATATGTATCATTGTTATAAAATGTAATCAATAGTGAAATACTATTTCATAATTACACAAATCAATTTGTAGATTTTTATTGATTTGAAAATTATTATACAATTACTTGAAATTGCGAAGAATTTGGAACTCTCTTTGAATAGGGTAAAATACAGCGTTATAGAAGTTTGAAAGTGATATATTTACAATCCAGTACTTTTAGTGAAAGGTGGGGGGCAAACAAACACCAGATCACAGCCTAACACATGACCGTTCTTTGCATTTACGCTGCTGACTAAAAATGCCTGAAACCGATTTAGTGAATGTTGCATGTGAGGTTGAGCTTCACGAAAGAGGAGCCCAGTGAACGGCACACCGCGTTGACGCATAAGCGGAAGGCGAATAAATCAAAAGGCCAGAGGCTCAAAACGGGTTGACCGCCGCCGCTCGGCATGGAAGCTCAAATAAATGGGGCGATGACAGCGGCAGCAACTGGCGCAGACGGGGCGAATAGCCCGCATGAGACACATCGCCCAACGATCCACGTTTCTATGGTCGCACAGCCAAGATCAAAAGTTTTAAATGGATTTCCCTTATGCAATTGCTCGGCACGATTAATGCCTTCAAGCACAAATAAATTGAATTGCACTTTACAAGTTCATTTTAACATGACGTCCGTATTCTGGGAAACAAACAAAATAGCTTTAAAGCTGTAAAGGTTAGACCGAAAAAGTCGCGTATAAAGTACACAATAAACAATTTTATAAATTCGGTTGTAATTCACGGTATATATTTTAGATATATAAACAGAAGGAAAACATATTTAGTACTCACCTTATAGAATGTATGTTATCGCTATTTTTAATAAATTACTTTAATGAAAGTGTGTTCAATTTTCAATGAAATGTCAAAAAGGAACCACAATATCATTAAAAGATAATGTATATTTTCTTCGATATTTCAGAATTAAATGAGAGCATATCTTAATATATCAAAAGTAATACAGAAAGATTTGAAACAATAAAACAGTATATTACATTTTTTAAATAAACCTTCATGTATCTCTTTGAAGGATAAAGACCTCATCTCCGATGACGTATGCTTATTATGAGGGTTGGAGGTGGAAAGGGAGTACTCCCCCACAACAAACACAAACACACACACACAAACACACACACATATAGACAAACACACATATAGACAAACACACATATAGACAAACACACATATAGACAAACACACATATAGACAAACACACATATAGACAAACACACATATAGACAAACACACATATAGACAAACACACATATAGACAAACACACACACACAAACACACACACACACACAAACACACACACACACACAAACACACACACACACAAACACACACACAAACACAAACACACAAACACAAACACACACACACACACACTTCACATTCATAGACAAACACACACATACACAAACACACACATACACAAACACACATATACACAAACACACATATACACAAACACACACATACACAAACACACTTCACGCACACACTCTTCACACACACACATACACACACACATACACGCACACTGCGAGTCGACTTAGATTGAAGAAGAGGCATTGAGAAGGACGATCACGCGCAGTTCGCGTCCTGTGCAAAATAAGCTGCTCAGGTATTGGTTAGGAAGCGATTAGAGAAATCATTCAAACCACAGATCAGAGCCGTCGATCATCTACGAACTTTCGGCAGATCTGCTCACTAGCTGATATTCAACTCTTCGAGCAAATTTCCGGCATTCGCCTGAAATCGAACCTGTAATTTT
Source organism: Gryllus longicercus (assembly GCA_038098605.1). Taxonomy (NCBI): domain Eukaryota; kingdom Metazoa; phylum Arthropoda; class Insecta; order Orthoptera; family Gryllidae; genus Gryllus; species Gryllus longicercus. The sequence continues at coordinate 2,390,110 of JAZDUA010000021.1, forward strand.
CCAATCCCCGTCGCTATTGCTGCTAATAATATAATGTTATTGAGTTTCTTTATTACAATCATTTTTAAGGAACTTCAATCGGTGTTAAAATATCAGTCAAATGTTAAATGATAAACATCTGTTCATTTCAAAACCGAACAATTTCTGTAAGGAAAATATAAATTAAGCTGTAATTATATCACTTAACAGCTTTATTAAGAGAGTAGCAATCGGGACCCGTTGTACCGGAGATTCTTACTTCTAATTGTCTGGTAAATTATATTCAAAGACTTCAAAATATTCGCTTAATGAAAGAAAATCAACACAATGACATTATTATTATTATTATTATTATTATTATTATTATTATTATTATTATTATTAATAATAATAATAATAATAATAATAATAATAATAATAATAATAATATTACACGTATATTACTGTCCAAACAGGGTATGTAATCTCGGCACAGGGATGTCATGGGTAAAAATATACGCCAGTGAGTTTACTCGTTAGTATGCTACGGTATGGCAAAAGAAATAAAGAAACGTACGAATCGGTGAAATAAGATTGCATTATTATTTACTGAATTCCAAATCCATCTGAAACAGTGTACTGATATTTTTTTTAATTTATTTCTGCCTGCTCGGCATTTCTGCGTTTCAGGGGTGTTCATTACACAATATTCTACGCATTAACTTTTAGGAATGGCGCTAACATTAACTTTTACGGATGCGTTACCTCCTCTCTCAGGGGTGTGATGACACATTGAACTTTGAGAAGAAACTGGATGACAGTTTTTGGTGTTATATATTATAATTGTGAAGGTAGGGTGTTAGTGGGTGGAATATTAGGAAAGGGGGAGATGGATAAATGATTTAAGGTGGACGAAGGGAGTCTTAGAGAATCGTGATCTTATTCTCTTTGGTGAACTATACGTTTGAATGTTGAATATTGTTGTACAGCGCGATTGGGGAAGGGATGTGAAGAATGTATGAGTCATACGATTTATATAGTCGTTACTGGTTATTTTAATATATTTAGTTCATTTGGGATTTGCATGTTGCTTACGAACCAAGGAGCTTTAATAAACTTTTTGAGAAATTTATTTCGTATTACTTCTATTTTATTTAGGTTTGTTCGTGCGGTTTTATTCCAGATCCGGCAGGCATATGTGAGGGTTGGTCTTATTTTTGTTTTATAGACGATTAAGCCGCTGATAATTTTTTTAATGAACGAATCTCCGTGAACATAAGCCTGAACGTGAGCCGAAGACGCGTGTCACGCGTGCCACACGCCGTCTGCCACAGGCGCCCTATGGCCACTCCTGTGTACCCCTCTTTGCCCCCCCCTCTCAACGCTCGCCCCCTGCTCCCCTTCCTTCAGAGAGTGCCGCGGAATGACAAGTAGCTGTCACAAGCTCCCGCTTTTATCACCCCGGGCGTCGACCCGGCAGCGAAACCTTGATCCGAGCCGCGGACGAACTTGCATGCTTGTTAAAGCTGGAGGAGAACGAGAAGAAATTTTATGTCACTACATCCTTATTCGGACCTTGGCAATGAAGTCTTAATCCTACCCAAGTGTTTCTATAACCTACTTTTTTTTCTTTTTTTTTCTTTTTTTTTTTCGTTAATCGGCCAACTAGGACCACGCAAGCAAGCATCCTGCATTTACCGTGGCTCAGTTTTTATTTATTATCACGGTGGCAGGTGCTTGCAACAATTCTTTGGGGGGACCAGCATTTAAGCTGGATCCGATTTTTATCCCCCACGGTTGTTAGCCCTGGGAGTATGGAAGATGAAATGATGATATGATGATGATGGGGGTGAAAGGACAACACATACAGACATACACAAATACATCCATGCCCGAGGCGGGACTCGAACCCGCGATCTTCTGGTCCGTGACCACTCCGGCACTACTGCCTTAGCGATCTCGGCCATCTGATCGGCTTAACCTACTTTTATAATAATAATAATAATAATAATAATAAATTATTATTGTTAGTATTATTATTAGTATTACAATTATTGATGATGATATAATTGACTCATTCTTATGGCCATACCTGTAAAATGGCTGCCGTTGGGATATTGTCGATTTGCTGCAGTCTGTGCCTTTCTTATACTCCTTACTACCTGCTACTTTTTCTTCCGGTGCGTATCAGTATTTCCCTGTATACGACACGGTTGTTTCAGAGCAAAAATGGAGGACTGGGGAGGCCGGAACGTTTATCGTAAAATGGGAGCTAGCCGAGCTTTGCATCTCTAATGCCAGGAAAGCGAAACGTTTGATATGCAATTTCACAGTATATAAAACTACAGTAGATTGTGGTAAAGCAGGCAACAATAAAAAGAACATGAACACCGAATCACTGTATACCATTGAAGGCTTTCACGACTGGAAAGCTTGAACATTAATTATTATGTCAGTCACCAGCCAGCCGCGGTCCTGGAAACTTCGCCCAACAACCCACCGCCAACGTGGATGTGCACCGCACTCGTGGTCGAACAATACCAACTGGTCCTCAGAAAATGAGCCTGGAAATAATCATTAATACTACATCATTTCTTTAGATATATATGCCTCATAAATTATATTAACTGTTTTTTTTTGTTTACACGAAAGTCTTTTGGCGCTACTTTATCATTGGCGATAGATCGTCATTCTTTCCACAAAGTACCAGCGCATCACTTTTCGTCTTGCCGACCCCATGGTCAGCCGCACTGCGCGCAGTAGTAACCCGGTGTGCAAATTACGCTGCCTCCTGGTCCAGAACACGGTGTTTGGGACATCGGGAGAGGCAAAGCGGTTCACGGAGGATGATGTCCTCTGCTTGCATTTAAATTCCTCACTCGCTTTCCCTTTCCCTCACGTGCACCCCCTTCCTTCCGCGGACGCCGTCGCATGCTAAACAGCGGCCACAAGCCCTGGATTGCTCCGCCGCGGCTTCGAACTGCCAGCGAACCCGAGACCTGGCCAATGAACTAAAAATGTGTTGAAGCAGACGAGAAATGATGTTCGGAGAAGGTTTATATTGAAGAAGGTCAGGTACTGCATTTGTTACAACACTTGTAACCTTGTGCTGCTGCTTCAGATGTTCATCTAGAGATTGATCCAAAAGAGGTAGGAAATTATTACCATTTTTAATTTGGAAAGGAAACAACCATTTTAGTCTAGGTTTCAATATTTATAATATATTGATTCTTATTCATATTCATCCGGCAACAGTATCATCAGCTCATTCACATATAATACATGTACATTAATTTACAACACTTTGCCAGATGACATTAAACGATTAAATTCGATGCAAAAATTTGAGTTCCAAGTAAAACATTTTCTGCTGCATAACTGTTACTATACAGTAAGAGACTATACCGAGTATCCAAAAGGAGAGTAATATTAATTTTAACAGTGACATTTAATTTATTATATATATATATATATATATATATATATATATATATATATATATATATATATATATATATATATATATCTTAGATTGTATAATTGTAAAGAACCTGTAACAAATATTGTACTTCTGCTTCTGGGTCAATGATCCCTATCTCGATCAAGTTTTCGTCCTGATCCTCGAGCAAATTCTGAGATGGCCCCTTGTTTTGCTTCTGGACATAAATGTAACTTCAAATTAACTTCTCCCCATAGCAAGTCACACAAAGCTTTTAACTGCTTTTGACGTAAATAGTCATAACCTATAATTAAAAGTAAGCATAAAATTAATGAGAGCTGGAATGAAACAATGCATCGAGTCTTTCGAGAGCAAGGGGAATGGTCACATGGAACTGAAATATCAGATCATCGCCCGGGCTCAGGACGAAATGCGCCCTTTCAAACGATAAAATAGTCTTTCTGACGTTCGAACGGGGCAAGAAAAAAAAATCAAAGGACGCTGAATCCGTGTCACCACTCTCAGTGTGGCAGTTACCTCTCATGTCGCCACCCGCGTCACCACTAGTGTCCGGGGAGAAAAGCTGTCGTCCACCCTGCATTGCTGTTTTTTCATTGACAGCACTCCACATTGCTTCCTTTTCTTTGCCAAACGGCCCAATCAACCTTCAGCCACTCCAATCGTTCCTGAAGAGGACCTAAAGCAGGGGACCACAACCATAATCGAAGAAATATTTTTCTCATGGATGGCCGCAGCGACAATATGTGATATCTCACGTAGAGTGTTACGAAGAGGAAATGTACAACAAATGTTATAGGTACTTCGAGGTTCAACTTTTTAAACTTTTTTTTAAAATTTTGTGATAGTTCAATGAGAACTTTACTAACATTTCCGCTAGAAAAAGGAAGATCCGTCCATTTTTCTTGAAAGAGGCGGCGCTACTCAGTTACCTTCCGCTTTTTAATAGAAATGTATAAATATTGTGACTACTCAGTCATGAAGTCAATGATTGATTGATTGATTTATTGACGTTTCTGGGCACATCAACTACAATGTCTTGAATGAGAATGCTTTAAGGAAGCTTCACACCTGCGTCATTCAGCGAATCCCAAGAAACCGATAGCTGAATCCCGAGTAGTGAGGATAGTGAGGACGGGTTGCTTGCGATTCGCCGAGCGCCGAACGTTCCGTATTCACCCTTCCTACCGCGTGTCGGTCTTAAGGACACATCAACGAACACATCAGCTTTTCGAGAATGGACGAGCAGTAGCTCACTGCTAGGCGAATGCCAAATGTTTTCAGGGCAGTGCGTCGCTAGAATTCTTCTCCAGACAGCGACTGAATTCTTCTCAACAGTGTCGAAAATCAGCCAACAGCGTCGGGATTTCAGCTCTAGAACCTCGCGGTCAAAGATTACAGAAAAAGAGGCAATGCTGGCTTTGATCGAACGTCAAATACGTTCCAATCTATTGCAAAATCCAAAACGATGCTAAACTCGTTCATCACCCAAGCAACCTCCTTCAGAGTAATCCTCTGCGGTGACCTGAAATACTGCCCAATCGGCATCTAGAAAACAACGCAGACACCCACACGCCAGCGGAACCACTTCAACTGACATTTCTGGACTGCCCCTGTAGTCAACGTTTACTTCATATTTCAACTTTAAACATTTCCGAGCGGTCTCGAAAGAAATGTGAAAGTCAAAACATCAGACGTAATTCTGAAAGTCTATTTAAATACAATTTTGTATTTGACATTCGCAGGTTGCAGACAAGGCTCGCCACATGTGGCTCGTAGGCAGCGGGTTGTGCAAAGCTGACCTAGAGGGTTCAACAGGGAGTATTCGTCTAGATAAAAAGACAGATAACGTTCAAAATGTTAAACATATTTACCAGTAGTGCAAATAATACTTATTTACCTATATTTTTCGAGTTGGTTAAGACGACAACTTCCTCTACTATTTCAATGCCAACAAGAACCCGCATGATGCCCATGACATCTCATCAGGAGGCCACTTTTTGAAGTGATACACATTCGCTTGCAGAATATAAATCTTGATTAGAATAATAAATAAAACATTGAGTAAAAGTCATTCATGAAAGGAAATTATCAGTTAGTGAACAGTTGGCTAATCGAAACAGGCAAATATAATTGTAATAACGATCATTTGACGCAATTACGCAAATAAACCGCAGACTAGAAACACACAAAGACAAGGAGATGAAAAGGCCATGAATGTGAATGCAGGATCAATTGACGTAATTTAGCTCTAGGGGTAGGGGGATCCTCAATTTATCGTAACAACGTTTCCTGTTTGGCAACAGTACTATGATTGGACATCGAATAAAACATCTAAAAATAGTGTACCTGCATGGACATTTATACCGCAAAAAAGGCTATTATTCTTCAACCATCCTATTGAGCTCCATTCTCTACACAAGTCGAGTAATGAATGTGTCAAAGCCTAATCGATTCGCCCAACTTGATTTTCCCCGCGTGTAATTCATCACTGCACTTCATTTCACGCAAGTCTTGTCATCCAAAGTGTGTCAGCGCTTCGAAAATGAAAAGGTCATGTTGGATGGTGGGCTTCTTTCGCCTCAAAGCTTTGCGGTTTGTATTCAACTATGTTGGACAGGCGGCCTCCGTTGTGAGTCGCTCAGACAGGTGCGTGACGAGGGTGAAAATGGCATGGAACAAGGCAAAGGAAAGACGCAAACACATTATGAGACGTGATGTTGAATTGACATGGACGTCTGATGCAGAGGCACAGTCCTCGGGGACAGAGAAGGGCAGAGCGAGTCATGGCAGAGAGAAGAAAAGCAATAATTCAACATAGAAGTAATAACACGAAAATAATGTAAAAATGACTGGAGATGTTAGGCGAGAAGGGAGAGAGAGGGGGAGAAGAAACGAAGAATGAAGAGGAATGGAAGAGAGAAATAAAAGAAGGGAAGCAAGAAAGAGGAAAGGAAGAGAGGTATGACAGCAACAGAGATAGGAAGAGAAGAGAGAGAGAGAGAAGAACTATAGAGATGAAGGGGAGATGAAGGGAAGATGCGAGGAAGGGAAGATACAGAAGAATGGAAGTTGCAGAAGAGGGGGGAAAGATGGACGGGAGAGGGAGAAAGAAGAAGAATGGGAAGGAAGAGGAGAGAGAAGGAAAATGAGGAGAGAAACAAAATAAATCAGTAGCACATTGACAGAAAGAAGAAGAAGAAGAAGAAGAAGAAAAAGAAAAAGAAGAAGGTCCCGTATTGAGCGTAAAGAAAAAGTCCAGAGATTCCGAAATAAAATTGGGTGAAAAGAATCGATAATGAATATTAATGAAAAAATAATATTAAAGCAGAATCAACTAAAACAAAGAAAACACTGCGCAGTGTAGTAAAGTTAGGGAGTGATACAAGTCTGACTGCGCTTCTGGGGCAGAAAGTTAGAAGAAATGGAACAGCGACGTAAAGACAATTAGCTTGAGACAGCGAAACAAGAAGCAAACGCAGCAGAGGCGAAGAGGCAGCGAAGGACTTACACATATTATATTCAAGACTGGAGCGGGAGCCAGGGCACGGTCAGGGGCAGGGGTCGGCGACAACACAACGGCCAATCAATCACGAGCGCCTTCAAAGGCAGCAGGCGTCGCTCGCGGGAGAATAATTCCCTAATGGGCGCAGCAGGGACTTCTAGAAGCATCAGGCGGCGTGGATCCTCGCGCAGGCAGACGACGCACGCGCACGACACCTTGTCAACGCTTTCACACCATTTTGCCACTTTGGGGGGAGACTCTGTCATTCCCACCGATTTAGGTGGCTCAGAGCATCAACCGCCAATTGTCATCGCGTTGCCTCCGGCCGGGAGATCCTAGGGTTCGCGTCCCAACGGCAGCGGTAGGATCGACGACATTCGCTAGATAGGCAAGTCGAATTCAGCTGCCGTGTGGAGGAGAATTCTAGCGGCCGGCTGCTCTGTCCGGTAGTGTTCCATGACTTCTCCGATCAACACCAGGCGAATGTCGGAGAAGTTCTCTAACAAAAGGGCCACGGACTGCACGCAATCTTCCTCCCCTTCCTCCTATCAACACCCCTTCCTTACACTAACACGCACTACACTACCATACATGCCGGGAGACCAGTTGGGAGCGTAGAGCTACTGAGGAAATATTTGGTCGGGGAAACTCCCCGCAAGCCGACGTGTAGATCGGCGCTGGACCTTGCCATCCGAAGGGAGAAGATTACCACCTCCCGTTATAGAAACCATGCACTACACATTACGGGACTACCTTAGTAGCTATCGCGCTCGGAATCGCTAATAAATTACTGTCATTCCCAACCCAAATTTGGAGCACTCCAAATTCAATTAATAGCCAACGAGAACGGAAGGTTTGCAAGAATCCATTAGAACGACTTAATTAGCATTCTAAAACAGACGCAAACCAACTCCTGAATGACAGTTAAACTGTGTGCACAGACTCAAACAAACCAAACCATCGGCTCCAAGCTAAAACACTGACACAAAAACAAAACTTGTGTGTGCATAATGCATTGTAAATAATGGAAGTAAACGCTAGCCGAAAGTATTCTGATAATAACTGAAGCCGACGAGTGTAAATTGGAGACGTACATCGGGAAAGGAGTAGGGATATTGGATTTCAAAAAACCTGTTATACTTCCTCCCCATACAGTTCTTACTATTTTAGACGACAAATAAATAGATAAGTAAACAAATGAAAATAATAAGTTAACATTTTCTTTTCAGTAACTATGTGCAATATAATATAAACCGTTGTTCATTAACACATGGAAACAAAATTTTAAAAAACTCAAACTCAATCCTCTTAATTCCCAGTGTACATAATTGTAAATTTTATTAGAGTTAAGTGACAAAACAAATCAGTTAACCTAATGTGGACACCAGAAATACACGTAGCTTGCTGTTGTGCAATTTTCCATTTTATTTCTAGGGATATAGGATTAACCAATGACCACCAGAAATTCTTCCGTTGTAATAAAGGTATTTTATAAACAGAAATAATCATAATTAATAATGCACATAAGCGATAAATGATAATGCACATAAGTGAGCACATTCAAGAAGAACGAGAGCTCGACAAAAAATAATTAATTTTAATGAATGCTTTTGGTAATTAGACAGTTCGCTTTTCACTTTTTTTCCCACAAATCAAGACATAATTCCTTGTATCTAAGATTGTCCAACTGTATCTTCGAACACTCGTAGCTGAATGTATTCTCTCCCTCTTTGCTTATTTTTTAAAATTTATTTATTATGGTCTTATGGCGCCCCTGTCATTATACAACTGTATGTATACAAACATAAGATAAATTATTACAAGAACAAAAGTCATTACGTTAATCACATTTTCACGATATGTAAGATTTAATCTAATTACAGTTCTAATACATTATTCAGCTATATAAGGTTGTACAGTTTTGTAATTGTTAATAATTTAATTACTTTGGCACACCCGTCTGTGGAACTGAGTATTGATTGTAGGGTTCCTTTAATTTTCAAAAATATTTCTATATTATAAGTAGCACGGCATTCAAGAATACAGTAGGAGGTGGAGACTGCTGCACCACACTTTGGGCAGAGTTCTGGATCTGATCTCTTAAATAAATGGCAGAAATTGAGATTGAAATGACAATCCTTAGTCCGGGGAGAGTTGGGTGAAGAATGAATTGTCTGACTAAATGAAGTTTGGAAACATTGAATTTCCAGTTAGAGTCCCAATAACTAAGCCAGGAGTATTTTACAAACTTTTTAAAGTTTTGGAAAATGCCTTGAATTTGGTTGTCGGCGCAGGTAATATATGTTTAGCGGCTGTATCAGCTTTCTCATTGCCAATTATTTAATTGTGTGAGGGGGTCCACATAATTTCTATTGTTTCCTTCTTTGCCCGATATATTCATGCTCAGATTCTCCGCAATGATATATGCTTAAACGGTAAAATTTCGCAGTACGGCATCAACCTCCTTTGCATCCCATCTGCGCGCGCTGGGAGGAAAGCGCAGCCTCCTCCTACGCCGGCAGAGGCCTCTGCAGAGGACACGTCGTTGAGCGCTGCGAAAAATCGAGCGCCTTCCTCAGTGGAAGCGCGGGAGGAGTCTGGAGGTCGGAGGGGACAGGGAAAAAATGGGGCAGGCTACGAGGCGATCGACGGCCCTTCAGACGGCGGAATTTCAAAAGAAGGAGGGGGGAAGCAAATTTAAAAGAGGACATGTAATTTCCCATTCCTCCCAATAAGAGGCGAATGATCTTCAAGCAACACCGAACACTGTAATTCAAAAATGTAAAATAAGCACTTATCGTGGAATTATCATCAACCAAAGACATGTGAAGAGATACGACAGTATCAATCTTTTCACTGCAAATTCATTGCTTTGGTCATTAAAGTTTGGGTGGGAAACCAACACAATCATGTACAAGGTCATCATTGAACCTATTACAACGTACGGAGCGAAATGTTGGACTATCACGGAGAAAATCAGGAAAAAAATTGAAGCTGTACAAATGGATTTCTTAAGAAGAGCTTCTAGGGTATTCAGACCTGAAGATATCACCAATGAAGAACTAATGGGGGGAAATGCCAAGACAGACACTATTTTCCATTATAGTGAAGGCAAAAAATTAACGTTGTATGACGATATCAGTGGAATGGGACAGGAAAAGATACCGAAAAATATTCTTCTTTACCAGCTAGTTAGACGGAGAAAGACGAAAAGAGCGCGGACAACTTGGATTCAGGGAATTGAAAGAGCAATGACAGAGAGGAATATGAATCGGAAGTCCTCGTGGTCCGCTGTTTGTCAGCGTGCTCGCTTTCCACTACACGGCCCCGGATTCGATTCCCAGTGAGGAAAGATTACGCGGTGCGTTTGTCTTGGAATGTCCCAGAATATGTTGCTGTGTGACGATGAGAAAATTCACTTCTCAGGTTGAGAAGACCGGAATACGGCGTGGGGATGTCTATGTGCTAACCACACGTACTCCCTTAACCCACGGCCGCGAGGCAGGGACGTCGCCGTGTGAGCCTGAGCCCGTTCATGGGCTGTTGCGTCAAGTACATAAATACATACATACATACATACAATATGAATCAGAAATATGCCCAGATGCAGTGGATGCCGAAATGCGGAAAACGGCCAAATCCGGAGATGATGTTGAAGGTTAAGTTTCGGCCTAGGTTATGAAGAGGATCGAAGCTGCGTTCAAGTACGGGAAGCCGAAGGCTACGTGTTAAAGTGCAGTGAAGGACATGGGTGTTTCCACCACGATGGCGTGGCGTGCTCTTCGAATTATACACGCATCCCACCACAACATCATTCTACCAGTAATCATTCATCTTTATCATCATCATAAACCTCTCAAGACCACAGCATCATTCTTCACACAGTGAGAAGCGAAGGTAATCTGCCATTAAGATCCCCTGTGCATGACAGGGGAGGAGACAAGCATAAAGACTCTGTCGCTTACGTTACGAAATGTGACACATCATCATCATCATCATCATGCAATTTCGGCATTCACAGAAATCTCATTTGAAGTAAGATATAAAAATTGCAACAAACTGAAGAATTAGATAGAACAGTGAGTGTTATAATTTGTTATTGTGAAGTAATGATCTACTTCGATGCTTTAGTTTACCTGAAGACATCGGCGCTATTACGGACCAAAAATTTAAAGCAACAAAAATAAGTATAAAATAACTGGCAACAGAAATTGGGCATTCGTCGGAAAACGTACGTTTTCTGAAGCAGATACTAGTAAAATGCAATATGTACTTTTGATTTTCCAGAACACAGCGCCTTCAATGCGAGGTTCCCGTCGATTTCTCTCTCTCTTTTTTCTGTCTATCTGCCTCTCTCGTTTCCTCTGTTTCTCTCCTTGTCGGTAGCGAGAGGGGCTGAGAATTACGACAAAGAAACTCTCTTTCTTCATCGTATTCTTTTCACGAAACACAGCGCTCCACCAAAGTCCCAGACCGAATCGAATCTGTCCATCAGACTGAAAGAAAGCTAGAGAAACCAAATAAAGCGAATGACAGAAAGAAAGAAAGGAAGAGTGAGACGAGAAGTTCCTTGGTTTCGCGTGAAGAATTTTCTGAGGCATCTCCTCTCCTTCCGAGAAGAATATTCAACCACTTAGTGGCCGACGACTAGTAAAAGAGCATTCAAAGCAGCCTTCCCTGTAGAAACAGTCCTACCCTGGGAAGATAGCATTCGACATGCCAAGGTGTCACACGGTAGCTAACGACGTGCAAGTGTATTGAAGTCTGATGGTCAAAAGTACCACCACCCATAACTAAAGACCCTTCAGAAAACAACTTCAAAAACGTGGCACACTTATTACTAGTTTATTTTTTCTTCGAATCGACTGCAGAATGACAGTAACTGCAGAAACTCAAGAAAAGTCGGCCGTTTCTATTTTACACAATGGCGTGATGACCTTGCAACTTCTGTAATATTCAAATTATATCATTTAAAAATTTATCTCTTGAATTTCAACATTCACCAATATTTCACACTGAATACTTTGCTCTGAAAAGTGAAAGATTTAAAAATAAACTTTGATAGTTTTTAATGCACGATCATGTGTTCGCAAATACATTGTAATTAATTTCCAAACGTATCAATTTTTTCTTCAATATAGAAATAAACCGAATCGTGTCCTTGATAAACCATACATTCGCATTGTTCAATATCTCTAAGGATTGCAACAATACAAGTACGAAAATATCACTCTTACACTCAAAAGTACCGAAGTATCCGTCCACGCATTTTACGAGTATAGTGTGTAAGTTAACGGTGTAAAAAAAACATAAAAGAAGAACTTAAGACGCAAATGAGCATGGCTGTCCCGGTGAGGCCACGTCGAAGGTCGTTGTGGCGACGTTTCGACCATCTTGCTTGTCCATACCGAAGACCAGCCCTGAGGAAGAACATTACAAGATGGTCGAAAAGACGGCAACACAGCCTTCGGCGGCACGTCACCTAGAGAACGAAGATCATTTGCATGGCTGGCCCCGGAAGCCCCTTTACTTCACCCATGAGCTTAAGACGGCCTCTTAGATTACAAAGCTAATCGCAGGGCGGTGCAGGGTGAAATATTTCTCATAACGTCTAGGGAGGCCCTATCATGTGGACGCGTAATGGAAACATTTCAATAATCAAGTAAATATAATTGACGGCAAGAATATAACATATTGGATTTAACATTACACAGTTAATTTAGTTTTAATTTAATAATAATTTCCGTATCGATTTCAAGCAGAGTCTCCCCTCATCCTTAACACCCCTTGAAGGAGTTTCTCAAATTCTACTTACATCTGGGATCACCTGACCGCGAGGTTCTTCGCAACGCTATACACAGCAAACACCGACTCATGCTCACTCCCTTGTACACATACACACACACTACCCGTGAGGGGGACGAGACCGATTATTACACATTGTCCCGGGAGAGCCCAGTCAAGCAGGTGAGAAATGGAAAACTCGTGATAATGTCGCTGATGCAATGCAATGCAATGAATTGGAGAAACGTTTAAATTAACCATAACACATTTTCCTGCAATTTAGATGTAATACAATAACATCACTAACAACTACTTCAATGTGATTTTTCAAGTCGAAACTTTGGCTCTTCTTTTCCTTTCGCGCTTCCTTCCATATCCTTGACATGTGTATCTCAAATTAATTCTTAAGATTTTTGTGAGTTCCTCGCATCTGGGATCAGCTGACCTCGATTTGTTCCATGAAGGTAATACACTTGTAAGCCCACATACACACACACAGCCAAATCGTGTACGGCGCGGGGTCGAATATTTCACATTCGACCTTTCAAAGAGAGGACCACGCAATAATAAAGCACACGTGATTGCTGCAAAGAAATACGACGAAATGGAGCAACGGTTTCTTATTCACATACCACATTTCATCGCAATTTAATTTCAATATAATTGCAAATACGAAATACTTCCGCGTGATTTGTCAAGAAGAATCGGCCCCCCTTAACGCCTTGGGAGATGTTTCTGACCTCCAAAATACTTGCCAGTTTTTCTCCTGTGGGATCAGCTGACGACAAGTTTCCCGACAACGCTGTACAAAACACACACAAGACTCATTGTCCACAGACACACCCACACACATACAGAACTAATCCGTGAGTAGCGTGGGGCCCCGTCCCCAGGGTGGCCCTGTCAAGCGGACGCCCGAGTGGGGAACTGAGCACGCGTTACGACTCGCAAACTTGAATGTGCTCGGCGTTGGTATATGCAGGTGCCGCGCTGCCTCGCGGCGCAGGCGACAGCGGCCTCGCATCATATCCGCCGCCGCCGCCGCCGCCGCCGCCGACGACGACGACGACGAGCACCAAGTTTCCATACGGAGACAGATCTTCCGCAGGCGGCGGAGGCTGACAGTGGGCACAAGCACTATTACACAGCGAAACGTATTTCGATTGCGTTGGGGAACATTTGCTCTTCAGGGCAGATCATCAAAGGAGGACAAGTCATTAAAGAAGGTAATGTTTAGTGGTTCATGTAAAGCACCTATTATTGACACAGAGATACACTACAAATTGAAGCAACGTTTAATATTAATACACAAACAACATAATTCAATACAAGTTAATTTTACATAACGACAACAATTATGATAATAATAATGATATTAACATATGACAAGCAGGACGTATTTCCTTCACAATACCTAGCTTACTTGGTCTACCTGAGCTTTTCTTTCGTTCTAGAGCTACAAAAACTGAGACAGTTGTAATGAAAAGCTACAGTTCTACCTTTGCCCCGACCGGGAATCGAAAAAAAATCAGCAGATCAAGAGTCACCCGAGGGGCTTTTATTATCATTATTATCATTATTATTATTATTACCATTATTACCATTATTATCATCATCATCATCACCACCACCACCACCATCATCATTATCATTTTTATTATTTTTATTTTTTATTATTTTTATTATTATATTATTATTATTATTATTATTATTATTATTATTATTGACCATCCTGATTTTCCGAAAATTGCAAGTTCAAAACTAAAATACGAAATATAGGGGTTCCCTTAATGGAGTCAGTTCCTTAAACATAGATTTTGATATAAGTTCAAATACAATTTCTCGAAAATTTGACTACTTTTTGCATAATTTTGCGCGAAAATATGGGGTAGAAAGTATGTGCTGTTTTAGCACCACTAGTTTTATTTTTCTATAATATACATTTATTTCGATTTATAAAGACGTCAAAGAAATTCTGAGATTATTTACGAGTTTAAACGACGGATTTATCACGTAAGTTTTAATTTATAATTAACTCGATTAATTCTCAATTACTCGATTAATTTACAATTTCACCAACTTGATAAGTGCCAATATTGAAAGTAGCCAGCTTTAAGTAGTGAAGTCTGAGTTAACAGTGTTAAATTTAATAGTGAGATAGTGAACAGTGTTACATTTTCTTATTTTGTGTGTAAATAGCGATAAATTTATGAGTAAATAAAGTTCCCGAATTGAGGGCTCGGGAATTCAACCATCGTGTAACCCACCCGGCATTCAAGAAGGCCCTTGCTCTCTACGGAATTATAACGGGCTAAAATAATAATAATAATAATAATAATAATAATAATAATAATAATAATAATAATAATAATAATAATAATAATAATAGGAATTTACAATCAAGAAAAAACATACGATTCAACTGATAGCTAAAAGAAACTGAACTGGACGGATTCGATACTTCAGACACGACAACAATATCCTTTTTGATCAAATTCTCTGGCGACCTTCTGCTCCTCCGAACTTCACAACGCAGCGGTTCCCTCGAGGCCGAACTAAGCCGAGGAGCCGGATGCGAACGAAAATAACAATTTGAAGAATTCGGCGGAGGGTCGCGAGGCCGAAACAAGGGGAGGGCTGTGAGCAGCTGACAGCGGCCGCACTCGCGAGCGGCGAGGCGGCCGTGCACGCGCTGGGGGAGCCACCGAAGCGTCCGGCGGGGAAGCCGGATTTAGCGATCGCGGGTGCGGGCGCATCCAGGCCATTTTCAATCTCAACTCGCACTAATACGTCTTCTCCAAAGCGCCTTCTCCGTGAGGTAGCGAGGTCTTCTTTCTGGAAGCGTCAACTACTGAGGATATTGGTCCCGTTATTCTAGGACATGATAAATCCTGAGAGGTGGCAGTGTAACGTGAGTTCCGACATCAATAAATAAATAAAAAATAAACAAAACACAGATTTACTGATTGATTAGTAATTCATTCATAAGAATAGTGCGTCTCTCGGGAGGTGGCATTTATTATTAATCTCTGGATGGCGAGATCCGTGCCGACCTACCGGTCGGTTAGCGAAGTTTTCCTAATTCAGGTATCTCCCACCAACGGAGCACCGTGACATCCGGAACTAACTCCCGACCGGTGTCCCAGCATATGTAGCAGTGTAGGGCATATACGTTTGAGAGGTAAGCAAGGGGCGAGAAGAGAAGGAAGAGAAAGAAAAGGTCGCTCGCCATCCGTGGGCCGTTGATAGGATACTGCTCCGGCATTTGCCTGGTATTGCCTGGAGAAACCACGGAAAACTACCGATCAGAGCAGCCGGCTGCTAAAATTCTCCTGCAGACAGCGACAGACGTCGTTTCTAGCTAGTAATACCGCTCGCTACCATAAATATATTTTAAAAATTATTGAACAACGGAATATCTTCAATTAACTGCTTAAGTAATGACGTGGCGGTACTTTTTACAGCATTATCCTCGTAGTCTTCCGAGCGCAACCTCGTAAAACCCCTCCGTCCTTCCTTGCTCCTCGTTCGCGTTCGGGTTGCAACGGCGGTCGTCTACGAGTTGACCGCAAACCGCCAAAGGTCGGCGTCGACCTCCTCCGGGACCTAATAAGCAAACTTTGATAAATGGGTAAATCGCCAAAGCGAACGCCTCGTGATCAATGCGAGGGAGCAAAGAAGGGACGGGGGACGACGATGCCGGGGGGATGGCTTAGAGGCGTAGTCACGACGTGGCTGACATCGTCCGTTGGAAGGGGGGTCAAGAAGGAAGGGAAACAGAGTAATTAACCAGCCTTCGCTCTTGGGAGCCACTACCGGGTCACCACTGCCACCACATCGTCTCCGCCGAAGCCAACCGCTTCACACATACGCTTGTTCTGCCTGCTTCGAGACTATCCCGTTGCCACTCACTCGCACTACAGCTCTCGCTACAGCTCGCTAGAATAACGCAGGAAACCAGCACCTCTAACCGCACATCGATCAACTTTACCACGCTTAACGCAGCAGAACGATTGCGCCACCACGGCACGGAGACTCTAAGGAATCTTCTTGCTTGAATTGTCACGGTCCACTGACATCTCATTCCGCATGTCTCGTGTAGGAAACTGATGTCTTCATCTCCACATACATTGCACTTACGATTGTTCAGAGTTATCATACCTTGCATCAACGTGCCACTTCCACTAAACTTCTCCACGTCTCTTCTCACTAGGATCGTGCAGGCTAACGGTATAATATAATTACTTTTACTACTTCCTGTCGATTTCATTAGCAAGATAATCGTTATCATCATCATCGTCATCACCACATTGCCATTACCTGTGTCAACTTCTTCAAGCTCACCGTGCCGGAGTTTTCTTCTACCCTCCTGTTGATGCCCTTCTTCTTTGTCATCGCAGCCCTTGCCTCTACTTCCCTCGCCTTTGGCATCCTCCGAAACATCTAACCACCAAGACTATTACATCGTAGACTCCGCAAACTTCATCACATTTGCTGATCTGACTAGCCATCTCAGAATTATCGCCGCCAGACTCATCATCAGAACCAACGCCCCTCCGACATCGCCATCCTCAGCGGCCGTTTTCAAACCCGTCAGCACCCACATCGGTCCCTCGTCTGCAATTACGCTTGCACCACCACCACCACCACCACCACCACCAAAGAACGTAACTCGTTCCACCCCGGCTCACTTGCCAAGATCCACGACCCGTCTCTGTCTCTACCCTCGCCTCCCACTACTCCTGGCATCCCGGCGCCCCCCCCCCCCTTGCCATCACCCGGCCCCCACCATTGCTGTCACCCCGCCCCTGCCGCCGCCACCATCGGTCACTGCTGCCACCCCGCCCCCGCTACTGCTACTCGTATCACCCCGCCGCCTCCAGCGCCACCGCCACCGCAGATGCCGTCAGGGTCCAGGAAGCACCCGAGCCGCATCGCTGCCAATTAGGCAGGACCCTTCTCGCGAAACGTCAAACTTGTTTGGATCAGCGCCCTCCGCATTGTAGGCAGCGCAGTATGGAAGCGAAGGCCGGCTATTGGCTCGCGCCGAACTGCGCGCAGCCCGCTGCTGCGTGACGGAGAAGCCTTCGGAAGTCGATAATGTTGGTAACGAGCGTCCCCGCTCCATCTCCTCACGAGCGACAAAAAATGGTATTCCAGCAGATACTCAGACCTCCAAGAATAATATTCTACTAGTTACTCGGTCGGCTGACAAAAAATGGTATTCCACTAGTTACTTCTTTGGTAGCCAAAGCATTGTAGTATCCCACTAGTTACTTCTAGGCGTTCCGCAGCAAAGCGGTGAGCGTGCTAAGATACAAACTTAGAGTAAAGCATTTTAAATCTCAGTGGATCCATGCCAAATTTACAGGGAACATAGCGTGTTGGCCGCGAGTTATTTCGAGTTTATCTCGGTTTATTTACCTTCTCGCTGTGAGAAATGATGTGGAATAAGTCAATGTATTTTTAATTAATACTTGACCGTTGTATTGTTATTAATGTTATTGTGATTATCATTATTATTAACCGTAGACTAGTAGTAGAGTCGCGAGATGTAGTAAATACATGGCGTTTGCAATCCTCTGGGAATCAGTTAGTGCGTCCGAGTATACAAGTCCCCCAGCGGTGAGGACATCGTTGATTCAAATACTGTACCATCCACGCACTCATCACTTCCAGACCAGTACGATTATTGGCCTAAAAACAAGCTTTGTGCTACAGTAGAAAGTACTTTCAGCTCAGACTGTAAATGATCATTAACAATCTGTAGGTGGAATCAACGAAAAACAAATTTGGCTATGAAAAAAAGTAGGGTAATGAGAAAACCCATGTATCACGCGTAAAGATATGATGTAGCTTATCTTTTTGTCCATATGTTGTCGCTGTACATACGGTTCGTTTCACATTGATCGAATCCCAAATCATAATATTTGACACTGTTTCAGTACAAAGTGGATATTCGATTCCATCGTATAATTTCAAGTTACAAATTTTCACGTGTATCAAATACAGTATTTTAAAATACAAATATCCACCAAATAACAACTTACGTCTTAGTGGAAAACAGTTATTTCCACTCAAATTATCGCGTTATTTTCTTCTTTTAAAGCACATGAAACAATGTGTGCCAAACTGCACTTCTAACATAAAAACATAATTCGAAAACACAAATGTTATTTCATTGCTACTACATCTTAACTAATATTTCTAGAAAATTAGAAACTTAAAAGTCACATTACTATATTTTTCAATTCGACTGTACATATTAGATTTTCAATATCTCTGGTAGCTAAGAAATATAAAGGAAGCCGTAAGATCTTGGGTTATACTCAACCAAAACCAGCAAAAAAGATTTTCTACTGTTATTCTCGAGTACAGATCATTCCTAGTATCTCCACTTACAAACTGCAGATTATTATTTCGTGTTTTCCAGTGCGTGCAACAAAAAAAAAAAAACATATATTGATGTTCCGAGACGTTACTTGGGAATGGCTCAAAGTGCTATTTTTAATTTATTTATATATATATATATATATATATATATATATATATATATATATATATATATATATATCATTTTAGACGATAGCAAATAGAAAGAAAGAAGGAGGTTGAAGCTGAAATGACCGAAGAACTGACTATACGTCGCCGTCGTGTAATTACAAGAACTGAGGTTCCGCAACCAATGTTTACAACGCGGTCCTTCTTGGAATCGTTCGAGCAGCGACACGATCCTTATCGACCGACGTACGAGCGCCGCCCGCACCCCCCCCCCGTCCTTAGGGAGATAACCCCAATGGCAACTCGCGTGGGTTTTGGGAAGCGGCCGGCCCAGGGAGGTTAGCGGCGAGCGACGGCGGTGGCGCCAGACACGCTATTCGCGCGTTTGCAGCATGGCGCAAGACGGGCGCGGTTGGGGGGGGCGGGCGGAGAGGGGTGGGGACGGGAATAGGGGTCGGGATGGGGATAGTGGGGTGGAGGTGGGGGTGACACGTACTGGGAGTGGAGTCGCGGGTGGTAGAGACGGCGGGACCGAGGGCCGGGAAGGTGTGGGCGTTGGTGAGGGTACACTGTCTTAGCTGTCTCGGCAAGAAACGATGCCACTTCAGTGTCTGTGTCTCGGAGGATCAAGTTGTGACGGTGGTAGAATCCTAGCGGTGACTGTTCAGAGCGGAAGTTTTCAGTAGCTTTACTCCTCAACACCAAGCAAATGCCGAAGCAATATTCCAACAAACGGGCCACGGACGACGCGCGATCTTTCCTGCCTCTTCTTTGTCCTATCCTCACCCCTTACTTACACACTTTTACACTTTCATATGCATGCATAAAAATATATACTGCACTACCAGACATTTCGGAACACCATACGAAAGGTTAGAGCTTGTTCCGGCTGAGACGGTGCCCTGCTAATGGAAGATACCTGATTGGAGAAAAAGCGGCAAGCTGACTTGCAAGTCGGGCCAGATGTCGCCATTTAGTAGGGGGAGATCACCGCCACCGCCCGTGACAAACCCTGCACTACACTTTCGGAACTAATGACCATAGCTGTTGACGCGCCCTAAAACACTACTCAATCAATGAGGGTGTAGGAGCGCGAGCTGAAATGATGAAGCGGAGGTTGGCGGACAGACGGTGAAACAACTTTGTTTCCCCACTGTAATCTGCAATCACATGTGACAGATATAGCAAGAAAATTTTAAAATCTAAATAGAAATTTATTAATATTTTGTTTAAAAGCGAAAAATGGCATTTTCTCTAATACTAGTTGCACTGTGTAATTCAATAATGTGTCTGAACCTCATTTATAATCGGCCTAAGTGTAAATATTCGTTACGTAGCATTGGAAAACTATATGCACAATGTAATTCAATGAATGAGTCACATGTAACCTGCATATGAAGTGATTAATCTGTGTAGCGCGAAGCATTTAGACTTTACTGCGCGTATGCAGATGTTCGATTAAGAAGGATTTAGAATTTAAAAAAAAATTAATATTATTCGTGAAAAGAAAAAAGAGTTTTTTAGTATTCTTTGGTGGCGTTTCATCCATATCACAATTACATATCCTACGACCTAGGTAAAACATAGTGAAACACCCAGAAATAAGATCAGAACCAAAAACAGATTTTATATACATTTAGCTAATCGGGAAGTTGTTTCTGGTGTGCTTAAGAAGCTCTATTACAGGGTTCCGCTCCGACATTTGCCTAGATTTGAGCATAAAAACCACTGACCTCACCGACCAAAGCAATAAATTCTTCATTACGGTCATATGAGGCCAACGTTTATGACTCTAAAAGGCTGAATAATTATGAATGGATATGGATGAATGATTTAATGGGCAAGTTATGATGAAAATATTATTTAAATATTTATGGAGCTGTGGTGGAATGCGAGGCAAGGAGACGGCAGACCCCTGAGAGACCATTCCGCCAACTCGCTTTTCCCACCACATATTCCTCACGGAGCCAGCAGGATTTAAACCCGTGCCCCAGTGGTAGAAGGAAGCGGTGAGACCGCTGCGGCACGGGTCAGTCCGCCAATTAGAGCATTCAGTCCACCCGAGCTGGATTCCTGCAGGCACCAGCAACGCGTTGTTGTTCACCGCATTGGGTGAATTTCCGGCACCACCGAACCCGCGATCCTCGTCACCGGTGCTTCCGATCGCCTCGTCGCCGCAACGATCGCAGCTGCGAGTACAACGCATGGCAACGTTCAATTTCCGGTCGCTGCGTGTGGAGTTTGTGGCGGTCAACGCGTGTTGGTGGCAGGTTTCTTTTCAGAATCCGCCGCTTGCGACCCCTGTCACCTCAAACGGCGTCATTTTCAATACCAACATATTAACCCTCTCCAATAGAGCTTTCTTAGGTACTTTAACTGTCTTTTTAAACTTGTTTACTCTATGAAGCAGGTCTCAGACATAGACGACAACATTCAGACGAAAAGATCCATCTTTTTTTAAATCATATTTCTGGTTGATCTGCTACAAAGCGGAGGCAAATCTATACCTCGAGAAACGATGTCAGATGCTCATTGGCCACCTCTGCTTTGAAACCTCTTTCCCTGGCAGCCAACTAAAAAGGCTATTACGTACCTTTCCTCATTTATCTCTTGTAGAATTACTGAAAACCACAACTTCAAAGAAATGATATGATCTACGTTATCATATATTTGTAATTAATGAAATTTATCGTTAAAAATCCACATTTTTTAACTGGAGGGAATTTTAAATAGGCATCACATCAATTCGTCATGGAAATCACGTGTATCCTCACTGAGTTTTCTCTGCATTAGAAAGCAGATGATTGTGCCCATCTGCAACTTTTTAACGTTTTTAACGTTTTAACGTAATATAGAGGAGTGACAGTAAGAGAGACGGTGAAGATCGGCGGGGAGGAATGGTAGATCGGGGCGAGTGGACTTGTACGACGGAGCAAGGAGAGGAAGCAGAGTAGGATCGAGAATATTTTTGGGCGAAATTGCAAAACGCGGGACAAGGAAAAGGGGGGGCGGAGTTGCGAGTGAAAAGAAAGAAAGAAAGGCGCTGTGGTGCGAGGTGCAAGCAGGAACAAGGTTCCGGCAGGAGAGAGAAAAGGGGGGCAAGGTTGTGGCCGAGGCAGAGTGGCGAGGTTGCAGGTGTGAGAAGCAAGGGGGTGGGAGCGGGGTCCGGGAAGAGCAAGGAGGGGAGTTGCGTGAGGAAGAATAAGGAGATACAAGGTTGCAGGGGAAGATGAAGGAAGGGGCGGGATTGCGGCTGGGGTAGGAAAGGAGGGGTGAACTTGCAGAGTGGGAGGGGGCGTGGTTGCGCGGTGGAAATCATGAAGAAGTGAGGCGTCTCGGGGCGGGATGAGACTGCGTGGCTTGAGGATAGGAAACGGCGGGCTGGGAGGATCGGGAAGGGCCGACGACGTACCGGAAAGGGCGGGGTTGCGGGGCGAAGGCCAGAAAAGGGAGGGTTTACGAGGCAGCACAGGTAGCGCAGAATGTTGGGGTTGTGTGTGTGTGTGTGTGTGTGTGTGTGTGTGTGTGTGTGTGTGCAATTCTAGGAGCAGGGAAGAGTGTGATGACGAGGCAAGTAGCAGGAAGGGAAGGGAAGGGAAGGCTCAGTGAAGGAACGGAATGGAGGGGCTGCGTAGTGAAGAGAGAAGGCCAGCTGCGTGGACTGGGCATAGCGGGGGGTCGATGCGGGGAGGATTGCCCGGCGGGGCGGAGGTGGCGGCGCCAGGCGCGGCGTCTGATGAGGCGCGTGGCGGGCGGTTGGGTTCGTGCGGCGCGCCACTCCCGCTAATCGCATGTTAATTACGCCGAGGCCCCCTATCGGCCTTCTTCCGCCGCCACGCGCCGCAACACACGTCGGCGGCGCCGAGAGCAGGCCGAAGAGGCGCTTGGCGCTGCCTGGTGCAGGGGGCTCCTCCTTTTGGCAATTCGGCACCGCATTGCCCCGCTTTTACTAGCGGTATGCCCACTGATTGATTGATTGGTTGATTGACTGTTTGATTGATTACTGATTCCGGGCGCGTCAACGGCTAAGGTACATATTCTTGTCAGTGTAGTGCATGTTTACTGCGGAAGTTGGCGGTCATCTTCCCCTGATGGTTAGCGAGATCCGGAGCCGACCTGCGTTGGCTTACGGGGATTTTTACCAACCAGATACCATCAGCGACGACAAGCGGATCGTCCACTTCAGCACCTCAGAAGCAAACGGACATGTTTCAGATCTGTATGTATAAATCACTAAAGATTTTTCTGCTTAGAAAGTCTTCTCAGGTTTCTCAACAAAATGTTCTGATATTTTTTTATTTAAAAGAACACCAGTAGGTACGAAACATATTTCTTGAAATTGTAACCCTTCTCATTACAAACACTAAATATTAATAAAAAATAATAGAATGAACAATTATCTGTCACCTGTCCTTTATTTCGTTTTGTGTACGAGTTGAAATCCATTTATCGACAGAAGTCGTTGATTGGTCGTCTGCCACTATCACTACGTGTGAATGTAAGGTCATGGTAAGGGAAGTGAAGATAAATTGGAAGATCAATGAGTGCTTTAAAATCGAATTTCAAAATTGTCCACTACTTTTTGTTTGTATTCACATGAATATTTATGAGAGAGGAAGGTGGAAAGGTTAGTGATTTCATCAACAGTATCATCAAATAAAATATGTACCATTCTGTCTATGTACATGGTTTCTATCACACAGGAGCGAACTTTTCTACTTTATGTTTTATCAACAAATCTCGCTGCAATTTCCTTTTGCCTGTTACTGTTTTTGACGATAAATAAATAACTTTCTGTAATGATGTGCCTGGTGAATTTTGGATGGACAACTACTGTATTTTGGACTTAACATCATTTCGAGTAAAGCTAACTAATACCACGATATAAAATGTCGAAAATGCATTCGTTGTACGATAACGATTGTATACCCTTTCTCTTCACCAAATTAACTGAACTACAGTTCCCATTATTTCCTTTTCGTGGAATATTTGAGCAACTGCGAAAGAAGCTGGCGAAAGAAGCTGGCCACCGAAGAGATTGTATATTCAATATCTTTTATAATGATGGGATAATCAAAAACCTAACAGAACTTAATTTTGCTACCTAGTTGAGACATAATTTCGAGCCGGTTCACGCGTTAGACAAATCTCACCGATAAGTGTGTTGTTAAAGGAATGACAGTATTTCCCTAAGGGAGTTGAACAAAAACTTGCTACTGTAAGTAGAGTGCATATTTGTTGGGTGGGATTTGGTGGTTTCAATGTTCATGATGGTTGTGGTATCGGTTTATCGCGTCGCGGATGACCAGTTGTTTTACTGTAGCGTGACTTCACGGGTGCTCACTATTGGATTTCTGAGTCGTGTCGCTCGATGTATTTGTGCCAGCTATTACGGTTGTGTTCCATTGAATAAAGTCGACTTTATCTGATTTATGTATTTAAAAAGTAACAGAAACAGTTGATCAGAGATATTGCCACAATATGCTCACAGCTGACCACTACTATTATTCATTAAAAAATATGGCTCGATAATTTTGAGTGTTATAAAATATAATGCGGCAGAGAATTTCAATGCATACATTGAAAACTAATAATAGAGCAAGTGATTTGATAAAACGAGGAGGGAAAAATAGTTCAGAGTATTACCATGATAGTTTTTAAGTTATTCATGGGCACAAAAGTTGTACTTTATAAATGGAATTTATACCTCATATTTCGAAAGTATTTTTCTGTATTACACTATTTCACTAGATTTGTACTCTAATTATCAGAAAAACATAGTAAAATATTCCGTTGCTATTATTTGTTTATCGCTCATTGAAATCCATTGTTTATTTATTTGGTAATTATTTGCAGCATTTTTACATTTATATATTTTTTATTAAACCGATAGGCACAAAAATTGAACTGGGAGGATTAAAGGAATTAAGTGGAGGGTGTGAAAAAGAAACAACAGGCCAGTACTCAGGAAATATGAGATTATTTCATGTACATCCAACAACATAAGAAAGAGAACTGAATCAAAATTGTATGATCTCATTCCCAAACACAAATGAAAAACATGTCCTCCCCACAGACGGTTAAATTGCATGACAAAAATTTTCATTAAATATCTCATTATATCCTTCTAACTACATCATTAACAATTTTTAAAAACATTTTAAAAGCACAAAATAAAATTATCATAATTAGTCGACGTAACAACTAACCTTTGTTGTACAGAGTGCTGCGCTTAGATACATAATTAAAATGCAGCGCTTAGATACATTTCTTAAAAACAACACTGAAGGGGAAAATGCCAGAAATTCGACCGAGAATTCAAGCATTTTCATTAGCGGAAAAATGATTTTAAACAAGAAATGAAAACACGTCTCATCTTTGAGCATAACATTTTCGACGAACACGAGATTATCTTCAGGAGAGCAAATAGCAAGTAGCTATCGCAGCAACGAGAGCCGCTCATGACCGCAGAGGCGGGGTCTTGTGCCGCTATCCGACCGAGCTAATCAGGGAGAGAACAACGCGTTGGCGCGCGTAAAAATACACGCGGAGCATGGGGAGGGGGCGGGACGGGGCGCGGAGGGGAGGGGCGGCGGTGGGTGGCGGCACAAGGCGCAGCATGATGGGGCAATCGATAGTGCTAACGTCAGCAGGGGAGTCGGGCGGGGGCAGGGGGAAAGGTGAATAGGTGAATGATGGTAGAGAGGCGGTGGAAGTAAAGATGAGAGAGAATGAAAAATCGGAAAGTTGGCGAGTGGGAGAGGTCGCGATTACAGCTATAATAGAGATGGGAAACGACAGTAATGTGGTAATAATGGAATAGGGAGATGATAGCACGTAGTGAAGAATGGGGAATGTGGTGATACGTGTTGATAATAATGAGGAATTAAGATCCGAAAGAGAAACGTCAAAAGACTTGATACTCAGAAGATGGATATAAATAATGAAAATATGTAGGGGAGTGGGGTAGGTAGACAAAACGAAGAATGAGGAAATTGGGCAAAACAGGACAAACAGAAGGCAGAGGAGAAAAAATAGGGATTGGAAGGAAAAGACGGAAAGAGGTGAGGGGAAGGGCATCTGGGGTAGAAGTAGATAGGGGAGGAAAGGAACAGAAGAGACAGCAAGGAAGAAAGAGGGAAATTTAAAATAGTCGAGAAAAATGAGATTTACAAATTGTGAACATACGAATAGAAAATGTGTGTATCGATGGAAAAAGTGTCCGTTTCAACTTGGGTACTTGCTGAACGGCAGGGGCAAGAGATAGAGGTGAGAAGAGGATAGTACCAACAAGTCTACGCCTACGGAGCGAGGCACCTACGAAAGGCGCAGACCGTAGCAAAGGCGGCAGCGTCGGATGCGAGGCGGTGGCGGTGGCGGTGGCGATGGCGGTGCCGATGGTGGTGATGGTGGTGGTTGTGGTGGTGGTGGCGGGGGCGTGTCAGGCAGGTACCGCGAAGGTGCGCGCGGGACGAGAGGTCTGCGACCGGCGGGCTGACAAAGCGTGCTAATTGCAGGGTTTCCGCCGAGTGGAGACGGAGGATTTGGAAGACCGACGTATGCACGGGCCGCCCACGTCCTGATCCGTGCAGCGCGCGCATTCACAGAACAGAACAGTCAATCGTGACGAGCGAACCGAGGCGGTTATTCGTGGGAGCAAATGCGAACCCGATCGATGCTCGCGTCGATAAATTACGGCCTCCGCAAAATTCGCCCAAGTGTACTTGTCTACTATGGGTGCACCCAGTTCATTGTTGTTTGATTTTAACCAAACATGTTTTCTTATTTTATGCTTACAATGAAGTAGCTTACACTTGGTCAAATTCAAGTTTGGTCCGGAGGTCAACACAATTGTACGAGTGGGCATCGTAGGCACATTTAACTAGTGTAGTTTCTTTATGGGGTATAATTTCATTATTACTTTGATTTTAAATAACAATTTATTTTTACTTAAGGAAAAATGTATTAAGCCACTATTTGGTGGGTAAATTACAGAAAAAACGTATATAGCAAAAACAACTGAGTACAGGTGTCATCACATACGTAGAACAGTTTACAAGTAGTATTAATCATCATTAACATAAATTTAAATCTCATACACTTCTAATTAGCATGTGTGCATATATATAAATGCATATACGTATATATACATATGTATACATTTACAAATACATCAATAAAAGGGAATGACCGTCAGAATGAATGTGACACATAGATGCAAAAACCATTCAGCCTATTTCGCTGAAATTCTCACACTGTTCTTATTAGGATAGGAAATATTTAAAGATTGGTTTGATTTAAATAAAACATGTGAGGCGTTGTTTTTACAAAGTCAATCGACAAGGTGCACTCTTCGCCCTTCCCAGAGGACCTTGCTTGAAATCGGATCTATGGATACCTTTTAAAATTACACGTCTCACTTCGATTCGTAATATCGGATAACATCGAAGTAGCTATCTAGAAAGTAGGAAATCTTAGACAAATGCTGGTGGTGCACATTATTCAAATATTTTGTAGTTACTACTGAATCGTCGTTGAATAAATTGATTTTGAACTTGAATTGTATTTATTTAATACACTGCGATAGCGAATCATTGTCGGGTCCGCTAGTAACTAAAAGAAATGTTAGAAAAAAATAATTTTCTAATTCTTCTCTTTACCTCTGAATGAACAGAAAATGAATAAAATTATCTTTTCATCGTCTATCAAGTCATTTTTAGACATTTTCTCACTAATTTCTTTACATTCTTTATTTCAGATTTCTATTCATTAACATTCATAGACCACATTTTCTGGGGTAAAAAACTAAGACATAAGAAATGCATTTGCTACGAAAAAATGGAGCATCAAAGAAAAGGTGAAATCCAAGTCCTCGGCATGTCTGAGTTAACGTAAAATATCACCGCTGTTAAGCGAGTTGAGATACAAAATATAGCGCTCTCTGATAAAACATTGTTAATTATTCTAATTATAGAACTAGCTTTTACTGAGACACGTGTTCATCAGCCTTGCAAATTTTGATGGGAGGAAATGATAAAAGCTTGAGGAGAAGGAGGACGAGGCATACATTAAGCTGGCAAAAGTTTTTACGATTCTATTTTACTTGAAATACGAAGTAAAACTAAGGAGCATGAAATTAGTTACAATAGGAGGATTATGTTACAAAAATAAATTTATTAGGTAATCTAACTTTACATTACCAAAAATATAATTTCATTTTTGTTAAATATTATTCAAGTGTTTCCCCCAAGCCGTCTCATCACGGTTCGAATTCTAGGACCTCTCAATCAGGGATGTCAGAGAGGCAATACCAGTGAGCCTCCGCAGTCGGTAGCGAGGTGATGGTGGAAAGCAGCGGGGAAAGGGGCGGCAGCGAAAATCTGCAAACGTCGTGACTCGAACCGTAGGACCGGTCGATCAGATTTTGATTGATTAGTGTTTCAAAAGGCGTCAACTTCTAAGGTAATTATTCCCGTAAGTGTAGTGATAGCTTTCTCCTCGAGAGTCGGCGATCCCATCGCCCCGCTAAATGGTGAGATCGGGCGCGGACCTACCGTCGGCTAGCCGGTTTTTCCTCAACCTGGCATCTCCAACCATCTGGGCACTGCCCCAGTCCGGACAAGTTCCTTACCAGACTCCCGGTATATATGGCAGTGTAGTGCTTGTTAGTGTGAGTGTGTGTGTATGTAGGGGGTGAGGATAGGACAAGAAAGACGAAGGAAAGATCGTTCACGCGGTCCGTGGCACATCTGTTAGGGTTTTCTCTGATATTCGCCTGTCATTGATCGGAGAAACAACGGAAAAACTAGCGATCACAGCAGCCGGCCGCTAGAATTCTCCTCCAGACAGCGACTGAACTCCTCGTAGCTGTGTCGAATATCCTGTCACCGTCGGGACTCGAACCTAGGACCTCCAAGTCAGAAGAAGCGATGTGCCATGTGTTGAACCGCTGTGCCTTAGGCTATCTCTCCGGGACCTACCATTAGGTACGTAACAGCGGTAACAGCTCTGAACCATCGCCGCCGGTAGCGAGGGGTTGCTGGGAAGCAGCGGGGAGAGGGGCCGGCAAGGGAGGTGAATCAGCGGGCGAGGCATCCGCGGCGGGACGGGGCGCGGCGGGGCGGGGCGCGGGGGGGCGGGGCGCGGAGGAGCGGGGCGGGGCGGGGCGGGGCGGGGCGGAGCGGGGCGGGGAGGGGCGGGGCGGGGCGCGACGGGGCGGGGCGCGACGGGGCGGGGCGCGACGGGGCGGGGCGCGACGGGGCGGAGCGCGTCGGGGCGGGGCGCGGCGTGGCGGGGCACGGCAAGTGCTTGCCTAATGCAGGAGCATCGCCGTCACCGCTCCGCCGCGGCGCGCGGGCTCGGGCGCGGGGCACTGGCGCTGCGCCGCGCGGCCTCGCGTAACCGGATTAGCCGAGGCGCTGCGCACGGCGCCGCGTTGCGTCGCCCTCGCCCCCCCCTCTCCGCCCCCGGGCGCAGTCGCATGTCCACCCCCATCCCCGTGCGCTCTGCCCAACACGCCACACCGCTCACCCGCGCCCTCCACACTGGCCCAACACGCAATTCCCGAGCAGCGACATGTGCACGAACTGAACGGACGGTGCGCCGACATGAGCAAGCTCGCACTGTGAATTCGATGCAGTGAAGAATTCGAAGTGTGGTCCGTGTCGCGACATTGTGTAGAGCCGATACTAAAGGCGTTCTCCTCGAAATGTTTATGGGAAACACTGATCAGAGCAATCGGCCTATGAATCCTATTCCGCTAAGTGACTCACAATCGTCGAAGGAAAACAAGAAAATGACGCCGAAATTCGACCCTGTCCGTTCGACAGCTAAGGGCGAGACCCGAAGGTGGATCGTATGGATTAGCTCTGACAAATTCAGTGCTGCCTCAAAACATCGTGGATTGATATTAATGTATTAAACAAAAATATAATGTGTCGTATTGAAGTTATCATGGGTGAATCTATTAATAAGTTTAAAGCCCTGAAAATGGTTCCATAAAGAGCTTGAACGTCCTGTTTATTAAAATCGTTCTTTTTATGCAAACGACTTATCTAAAAAAGCTTTCAATATGAACGTAGAAGGTAAAGAAAGTTCGTCAATACTCTTCATTGCCTAATTTTAAATAAAGGTGACCGAAGCATAGAGGCGACCACAATAGCGTTTTATCTCTTAGTACCAGCTCAAATTCTGAAGGATATTTGTTTTGTGGTAAACAATTCGAGTTAGATCTTATTGCATCACTAATTCCAGATTTATTACGTTAAAGGGAACAAGAATCCAATTCTGTTATCAATGTCATAAGTATAGTCTCGATCAGCTGCAAGACCCAAATGCCACTTCCTTCCCATCGATTAACGGTTAGGAAGGGACGTACTCCCCAACGGTGCAGCAGCACGGATTGGCAGATATGCTGTAAAGGGAATAGAAAAGTGTGGTACGAGTCACAACATTGTGGAGGGCCTATAATAAAGGCACTAGAAATGTTTATGGGAACTGCTGATCAAAGAAGGCGTTGAACTTACGTATACGTAAACTTGACGTTGAACTTACGTGAAAGTTGTTCGCCGCGTACGCACTGTTAGAAAATCTCAGCAGATTTGTTGTGAACTGAAAACCCACATTGGCTTTTATTACATTAATAGGTGGCGAATACGTGACAGTTTTACGTGATACAAATCTAAAACTATAATCTGAATCAAATGGTGACCTTAACTAATTTCCATGAATATCGAAGACATCAGGTTCTCGCAATGCATGATTCAATAAATTGAGAATTAAAATAATTAGTACGCTGTAACACAATAAGGAGGAAAATACATTTGAATTGCAGCTGCCTCTTAAGAACCTGTGCACGCCTCCCCTTGTTTCGGCCATTGCGAGTAGCTCCGGTCCCTGCAGCGGCTCACGAACAAGACGCGACATTTATTCGCCCACAACGTTCATTATGGCGGCTCCCCGTGCAAATTAACGCCGAGCCGTGACGCGAAACCAAACCACGAGGCCATTTTTCGTCCGCCCTGCCCTCCCTTTTCTCGTCCGAGAACAAAGAGACGCCCGGATAAGCGTTCTATATGATATACGGACAGCAAAACAAACGGGGTATGAATTCAATACGATAAGCGAGTTTCGCGCTGTGTTCTGAATACAAACCACAAAGTCCTAGAGGGCGCTTCGCGACGGTACAACCGACGGCGTTGACACAACGAAAAGCGCAGATCCATCCCTTCTGAAGCTGCATTATTTGTCCCTTTTTTGTTTGTAAAAGCACAAATTCACGAGTCTCAATCTGAAATGGTTATATATTCCCTCATTTCATTTCTGCAAACAATTCAATACGGGAAAGTCCCATTACGTTTCTAAAATTTACGTTGGTAATATTTTTTGCAACAGAATCCGCAACCCGTGCGTCTGTGAATCACAATTCGTTCGCTACAATGGGACATTGCATAGAAATTCAGAGATGTTTCTAAGTGAATACACGGCAACGCTTATTTTTTGCATGTAAAAATGAGCATGGTTTAATGCGAAGAATAATTGTGATCGTTGAACCACACACAGCCTGTTCTCTAAGTATTTAGAGAAAACTAGCAAAATATCCGGCGTTGCTCGCGTTTTTTCATATTCAAACCGTCTCTCTCTCTCTCCCCCTTCGTCTCTCCTTCTACCTATTTACAATATGTAATATTTATTTGGCTTAATATATGAAATGGGACAATACACGGAACACAATACAAAGACAATGTGGATTTCCAAAATTCTACATCTTATTCAATTTCAGTACTAAAATAAACATAATAAAACGGTTCTTCGTTTTTAAACCACAAAGAAATGTGTTTAAAAAGTTAAATTAACACGTTGACAAACTAGAAGAGAAACAGGCATCATAGACAAAATGATCATACTCCTCTGTGCTGATATCAAAGGTGGAATAATTTTAATAATTACCTCATGTAGTAGTCAATTTATGATGACACAATTTTAAGTGTTATCACTGCTTGATTTTAGATTTCCTGTTGATGCTGACACATTATGTCGCAAAACGTTGTGTCTTTTAGTAAAGTTAGGCCAATAAAAATAATTCAGTTTCAAAAAAGTTCTTGAGGTTTGAATGTCTTTAATATTAGAGGATAGCACCGCCATATAAAAATTATATATTATTAGCTGAAGCTCTACCAGTAACAAATAGTGTGAAATTCTGTCTCTGGCATTAGTTCATGAACACCCTTCAAAGATATTTACATTTAGAGCAATGCCTGATATTTACGGTACTGCAGTTGTTCTATGCAAATTCCCCTGCTCATATGCTTTTCATTCATTAATTCACGAAGTAATGTGGCTTGTGCTATTCCAGGTTGACCATCACTGTTTGGTAAATGGAAATGGTTGGCGACAAAAATTGCAATAAATTAAATTACCACTATTACATTTGCAAGAGAATTCTCAGCACGTGCGCCCCAGTGTACTAACAATTTCATTGTCATTTCTTCACCAACTTTTGAGGAAATTAATTATTGCAAACACAAACTGAAAAGGTACACAATAAACTGATACGCAGGCAGAACATTCTTGTTGTTAGTAAGATTTCTCTGTTGACGTTTATAAGTTCATTGAATAAATCGTGACTTGTAACTAAAAATTTATGCACTTCGCAAATAATTGGCTTTGCTTCTTGCTTTTAGCACAAATTAAAAGGGACAATTTTTGTAATTATTTTCGTATCATACTGGCCACCATTAATAATTGTTAAGGAACAAAACCAAAACTTTAAACACGCTTTCGATAAAACATGAAAAAAATTACTCACACATGCCACCGTTAATGCCATGTTAATTCACGTGATGTATAGTTCTTCTTTTTTCCCCTTCAACTGCCCTTCATCAGTAATTTAATTGACAATTTCTTAACTTAATGTAAATGTGGCAGAAGGATTCCGTTTCGCGTGAACGTTATCTTGAAGAACGATACATCCAGTCACAGCCCATATCACTTGACGAATATTCAGCAATATAGCAACTTCGTAACAGCAATATGAATATTTGATGATTCATTGAATATGTATGATTTCCTCTTAAGTATTACATGAAGGAAGAGAAGGAAGTAACTTACACTATGTTAATCAGTTTACATTGTAAAAGGTTATTTCATTCTCTATTTCCTTTTCATAGATTTTCACAAGATTTCCGCCCGAAAGATCGAAAACGAGGCAGTATAATTTGTTAGAAAGATGCATTGGCATTTGAACATGCTCATTAACATACTTAATATTTGAAATCTTACATTATATCATCTAAAAGAAGTTATTTCCGTTTACTGCACATTTTGGATATCCCGCTAGTAATATTGTCTTGAACCTCATAAAAGTCGACATTTACTCCCATCGGAAAATTCAGGAAAATAATGAAATATCTCACACGTAGCTTATTACAATCATTCATAATCTATGTATCAATATTTCGAAGCTTTTAGTTGAGCGAAATCAGAATACCGTAAAGAATGGTCAATTGTTTGATCATTAATATTGACGGCGGAAATGGAAGCAAAGTCAAATATATCGAAGAACTGCAATAGATCAGCTCCAAATTCGTTTTCTCCTCCACTAATAATTCCAAATGCAGTGGACGAGATGAAACCCTCGAATCTGAAGTGAAAACTTATTGCGATGTTTCACCACTTCATGGGATCCCATTTATAATCAAGTTGACAACCCGTGTTTCCCATTCATTTGCATCCGGGCACCGGACGCCTACTGGCCGTTGAACTTCCGGAACTCAATTCAGTACCAGCGCAAATTGGTGGAGGGACAGTGATTCTTAGTGGGCGGGATATTCGAAGACCGTAAACGAACCGCGGCTAAATAAAATCCTCCAACAACTCTACCCCTAATTCCATCCCGCAGCTATGAAAACGATCCGAGTAATGAATGTAAATTACGGAGACAACAACACTATTTTGGTGGTTCCTGGGCTATGAATATGGTATAAAATAAAGAGCAAATATCTTTTGAGTGTTAAGCATATGAAGACGTTCAAGTGATGAAGCATTGGAATTCTTTCCATGTACCCGTGCATTAGAACCAAGTTTGATTATGACAGAAACAGTTGTGACAACGATGATGGTAACGATGATGGTAACGAAGATGACAACAGAAATGACGAAGACACACAGAAACGAACATAACAGAAATTAAGACCACAACAGAAACACGACGACAATAAAACAGCGACCACCACAGCAATAAATATCTGAAAAGGAACGACCACCACAACAGGAACTACAATCACCAACCACCACAGGAACGACGACCACCACAGGAACGACGACCACCACAGGAACGACGACCACCACAGTAACGACGACCACCACAGAAACGACGACCACCACAGAAACGACGACCACCACAGGAACGACGACCACCACAGGAACGACGACCACCACAGAAACGACGACCACCACAGGAACGACGACCACCACAGAAACGAAGACCACCACAGCATCGACGAGGACAATAAAGATTACCACAAATACCGACCAAAATACCGATCAAAATAATGACAACATTAACGACCTCAATAAAAGCCACAATGTCAATGCCGATAACTACGTCAACGATTTTGACACCGACACACAGACCTACAATAACTACCACAACAATCACGGTTTATTGTGTTCCTCCGAACCGCAGAGCGGGAAAGAGCGGGGCGCCACGCGGAGTGGCGTTGAACGGGCAGCCACCGCGTGGGCGCCTCGCCCGCGACCGTAGGCCTGCCAGCACGGCGGCGCAGCGGCTTCCTGCGGGGGACGGGGGACGCTGGAACGCCGGGGGATGGGGTGGGGGAGGGCAAATCGATCGGGGGCACGCGCGGCCCGGGACTACCCTCGGCGGCAAGGCGTGGAGCGGCGCGTTCCCGAAGGGACGCCACGGGGAGGGCTGCAGCGGCCGCCGCGCTGGAATGCACCGCTCACGGCAGGGTTTCCTAACATTGACTGCGATAGCGTATGTTGGTGCGGGAACGGAACTGAAGCGTCGGGAGGAGAGAGATCCTAGGTTCCCCTTTCATACGGAAGAGGATTTTTTCCTTCGAGCTAATACATAATCATTACATTTTAATAATAAGCAATGGTCCAAAAATATTTTAAAATCAAAGAGATAATATTCATAATTTAGTATGCAAACTTGTAAAACAAGTCTGCATATTGCTGCGTTCAATTAAATGATGAACATTTTGAATCTGTATCGTCAAAAGATTGTTCAGTCTGTAAGCCACCGGTCATTAAATCTCGCTCTTTGGATTATTCCTCTCGGATTTGTCTACCAAGATTCTCGTATCAGAGTGAGTGTAAATACCTGCATGAGCATTCGATATTCCATATCAAGAGCCATCTGAGTTTAGGATGTATTAAAATACTCTCGTACATTCCACAAACGAAACATGTTCATTTGTCTTTCATTTTCAATATATGGTGGTCCATTGACTGTCTGCGGTATGAAAGTTACGTTTTCAACTGAAAATTACATGCTGCATACGTAGTTGATAAGTGTTGCTAAAACTGTGTGTTTGCAATCACTAGACTACACTTTGGTGGTTACTGTCGTCATCGTTGTCGTTGTTTCTTCAATTTTTGTATAGCGCGACCCACGACACTCACAACGCAAATGCTTGGAGTAAACGTCTGATCTTTAAAACTAGAAAGACCTGACTTCCCACAGGAAATAAAAAGTCGTGTGTTTTACACTATAGAGTAAACGGAGTGAATCGTGCGCCAATATCGCAGATTTTTTGTCCACACGTTATTTATTTAGGAATAAGAATTCCAAGGTGTTTTTTTAATCAGATTCGGGAGCAAGATTGTGTTCGCGTTCATTTACAACGAAATGTTTGGCTTGCGTCTCTATCTCTTGACAGCACAAAATCCTGACATTTCTCCGGATATTTCATTGAGAAGGAACTTGGGGAATTCGAGGAGAGAGCACTGAACGATGCAGTTTTTTAATGCCATGCGCAAAATATGATACTGGCATTACAATTAAAAATAAAAGAAAAATCCTTCTCTCGAGTTTACATTACTTGAATATTTCTTCATCATCTCGTTCGCTTGATTTCAAGCGGTAAAAATTCCCAAGCAGACAATATTGGATCCTCGGAATGACAAGGTTATATTCGCAACTGACAGAATGGATAACAGAGTGTACAAACTCGAAAGGGGATGCACAACAATGCCTGTTAGTCAATGTCATTGACTTGAGTGGTGACGCGTGCAGTGCCTTCGGACAATCCGCGGCTCGACGGATTTCGACTGACCGGCGTCACCGGGAGACGACCACAGCTAATGTTGTTGTTGCTCCTGTTGCAACTACAATGATGATTATGCTTCCAGTGGGGCGCATTAAAATCATTATATGCCCATCGCCAATGCCAACTACTGTTGTCTCAATAGGGAGTGCCATCATCATTATATTAAATGAATAAAGGGAGGGTCGTTGCCACGGCGGGGAGTATAAGGCAAAGTACCGACGTGTTAGCGCGAAAGGGGCGTCATTATACAATAGTCACTTAAGCATTAAAATTACAATTAAACAGACATTTCATGGAGAAATAAGTGTACATGAGAATAAAACGACTCTGGATATGACAAAGATATAAAAGAAGCAAGTGCAATAAAAATAAATTATATCTAAAATGACTAGCAAAGAATGATATCACAAAATTGCTTGATCATTTCTTTCGCGTCAACTGCTATGTAGCCCCGTATGTGTAGTGCATGTTTTTATCATGGGATGTGACGGAAATCTTCCCCTACTGGTATTGAAATGACGCAGACGTGCGCGTCACCTAGCGGTATTTTTCGAATAAAGGTATCTCCCACCAGCGAGCATCACCCCAGTTGGGACAAGCTCTAGACTGATCTTCTGGAGAGATCCGCTTGAACGTTATAAAATAAAGGAGTGAGAAAAAGATATTGTATAACACCCAAAGTTTTTAATATTTATCTGGGCGATTTTACCCCAACGTGGAAACTGAAGAGGCTGTCTCCAAATCTTACAAATAATTTTAATAACAAATGTTTTATAAAGACGCTTCTTTTTGCTGACGATCAAGTTCTGGTATCTGATAAAGAAGGTACAGGACCTTACGAACTGAAGTTAATCGCCAAAGAATATAACGCAGACGATAACAAAACAATCAAGACAAGCAAAATATTCCCGAAAATGGAATTGTAGTACAATATGTAATAATAGTTCAAATAGTAATTTATAAATTATACCAACGCGTTGAATTATGTAATGGTGACAAAATTAACTTCACTATGGAAAATTGTAATGGATTCGTATTATTCAACGCCACCTCCAAGCAATAAAAAATGCACTACACTTACGAGACTAACGACCTTATCTGCTGACGCACCCGGAATCACTAATCAATCATATTATTACACTTTCGCACAACTACCTCCACGTGCGGAAAATGTTTATATATTATCACGCTTAGAGAGCCACCACGATCGTATCGCATTCCAAGCTAAATGCACAGAACCTCTGCAGGCACCTCGTGCGAGCGAACAGCCTCCGTCGTAAGTCGCGTCGCATCCCCTGCCACCGCCGCCCGCCCTTTCTCGCCCCCTCCGACAGCGCGGGCGCCTTGCGGGGGCGTCCTTCGCAACGGGGGATGCCGGCGGCGGCGGCGGCGCGAGGTGCAGTGCTGCTTGCGGATGACTCACGCAGGGCGCGCGCGAAGCCCCCGCCCCCGCCCCCGCCGCGCTGCCCATGCACTGTGGGCCCCACACTCATTCTGAGCGGCCGCCTTTCATATTTTATGATTTGGAGCGGATTTTAAAGAAATGACTTCTTTTTTTGTTTTCACTTTAGAACGATGCCTTCTTGTATGTACATTAATTTTATGTTATGACAAAAGAAAATGTCCCATTTTTATACGACATTCTTTTTGCATTTTTCGTGGATTTCGACTAATAAGATCATTTTATTCTTTTCTGTTCTTTTCACATTTAATGGATTTAATGGACTTTAATGGACATTTCTGATTTAATGGACTTTACTATCAATTTAATGGTACTTGCTTCAAATAATATTTACGAGATGCAATAAATGTTATTCACGGAATTCCTAACTAAACTATTCAATTTCTTTGCTCAGAAATAATCTCAGCCTTATATAATCTAAGGTCGATGTGGCGCCTATCAGCGCCATTATCGGTTTGGCCGATTTCGCAATACCTAAAAACAGATTTCGTAGTAAAGGACAGTCCACACCAGACATTTGCTAATTGAGTTAGGCAGAATCCTCGATTATATCAGTAACATCCAACGGCTTAAATTGTTTTTCAGAACTGATTTTGATCAATTTTTTACGCCATTTTTCTTTGCTTTTTGGGCTTTTTAAAAACAGTTTAAGAGCATTTTAATGATCGTTTTTGGCGATATATTAGTTTATCAAAGTTCGCCCCTATTTATGACACTATCTTGTTTCAGTGAACTTCACCCCAGAACTCCACAATTTTACACTCATTCTCTTCTGAGTATATGACAGGTATAACAGGTCATTACGTATTCCTTATGTTGTACTTAGAAGCTCTCTAAATCAATTGATTGTAATTTTTTAGATCTGAAGAGGACAGCAGAGACGAAACGTCAGCGGCATGAATAAATTTTTAAAAAATTGTTCTAAACATTTTTAATTCGATCTACAAGACCATTATCCATTAAATTATTTTAATGGTCATCGTTAAGTTAAGGGGCACATGTTCGATCGGCGACAACTAAAGTACAGATAAATGGAACAGGTGTAAAATGTGTATTTTTAATAACGTTGAAATACTATAGCAGTTGACGCAAGGAAAGTGTACAAAGATTCGTAGTAAGACAAATTTGAATTTTTGTGAAAAATGCGTTGGCAATTTTGTATTGGCTGGACACGATAATGCCTTATATTATTCGCAGAAAGGGGATTTATATTATTCACGGAACAATAACTTGGAAATTTGCGAAGGATGCGAGCCGGGCTAGTCGAATCATATCGTTTTTTTACTAACCTTTAACACAGCTATATTAACACGTACAACTCTAAGTCAGCACTCATACAGCGAATTCCACTGATCCATTTGTGTTAGCTGTTTGAAAAAGAGAAGCGTAAGTGAAAAGTGACAGTTTTGCACGTAGGTAAATACGAGTATCTGTTGTAACAACTCCCTCTGGGGAAAAAAGCATGAATAAAAAAAATTGCTCTCTGTAAAGTTTCTTTATTATACACTTCGCGTTTGGCTGCAACCTGAACGTCCGTACGTATAAACCTCATAGGCAAACTTATGAAGATGGATATTGTTCAGCATGGCATGAGAGGCAGTAAACCCGGCCTGGTAAAAATAAATGTTTATTGGGAGCTAGCTTTTAATATTAAAGCAAAACTCTAAAGAAAAAAGTCAAGAAGTCTTCTTCCTAGATTGAGTTACTTTGCTGTATTTTTCACGTGAAATAAGCTCTCCGAACTCCTTGCACGCGAATCGTCAAAAAACTTCGATCGACAATGAATTCAAGCATTCGCATTTATATCCAGATAGCGTTCACTGTGAGCTCAATGCCAACTCCCCTTCACAAGCGACCTCTTCAGCTGCCTATGCTTCCCTCATTCCCCCATCATGCAGTCGGCGCCTCTCAAACATTTCCTACGTGGTCCTCCATAAACTCAATATTAGTGTTAGATAGTCGGTTTCTCGTACCCAGTGTCGTATTTAGATACATTAGTTTCAAGAACGGCCAACAGTGAATTGTGGCCCACGCAATGTTCTAGGACCAACCTCGAAAGATCCCATATCTTGAGGTTGAATAGAAAACCCAGAATACGTAAATAACATATTTTACCCCCTACCAAAGAAATACGCAATAATTATCATTCTTATTTGGCACTTCAAGTGGTTACACGGTTTGAAAAGTTTTAATACGTTTCACACAACATTTAACATAATTCTTCAATATTTTCTACGGTAAAATACCTTCCCATATTTTAGAATAGTCTCATCAACTCTGATCATCTATATTCTGAAGCCAATGTATATAAATAAATATTAAAAAAAGGAATGTGAGTTTTTTTCCTAAATTACCAAAAAAAGGGCCCGGTTCCTTTAACTGCCAAGCATCCGCAGGGACACCCTGTCAGGGTGCTACCGTAGAAGCGAAAGATTGTTCCCTGTGTTCTTAGCCGTAGAGACGATTGCGGTCGCAAGAGGCGGGAAGGCAAGGAGCGCAGTCCGAGTCCGATTGCAGAGCTTTTAGTTGCGGAGGAAGTCCGAGGGTGGCTAAGTTGCGCCCAACCTAGCCAGCGAGGCGAAAGGAGATTTCACCGGCCGGAACTAGGGGGAGGGAGTAGGGGGCGGTAAATGTGCCGGTTATGAACGCTCGCGTTTGGGCCGTCCGGCAGTTCAGAAACTAATATCGCACGGTTGGGATCACGAACTCTCATCATCTTCCGCAACGGAGTTGGCGATCGCTTGCGGCACCATCTTAAACTTTTTTCCAATGTATTCTCAGGAGGCGCGAAAGAGTAACTGCACCGCAGTAAAAAAGTTTGAGTGGTGAAGGTGTCAGAGGAAGAATTAATCACTGAGCCTGACTAAACCTCGGCTCATTTTTCATACGCAATGAAGGGAATGTTAAATCTCGTTGTAAACCGACTTAATTTAGAACCGTTACAAAGTTTACGGACTGCAATCATAGAAACTGAAGGAAGAACTTTGCGTATATAATTATGACAGTTTGTTCTACCAATTAGAATGTGTCATACAATCAATAGTAATTAAAGACATATTTTAGGTACTAATCCCGTATTAACAATTCCGTATGTAGTGAGTTCTATTGTTTCACAATGCAGTATTGTACATCAACTTCATGAAAATTCCCTTCATACCTAATAAAGTAGGTTCCATTTTGACACGAATTATTTTGAAGTCACTCCAAAATATTATTGATGAAAATACATCATGACGAATTATGAAATTACAATAATGGAAAGAACATAATTAATTCGGAATTACATTAATAATCACATTAAATTAATAAGTGTATTTCGAATTTAGACTGAAAATTTAACCAGGTTTATTTAATTAACAAATTTAACCTTGACTGACTACCTTGCCTGCCTGACTGACTGACTACCTGACTACCTTGCCTGCCTGACTGACTGACTACCTGACTACCTTGCCTGCCTGACTGACTGACTACCTGACTACCTTGCCTGCCTGACTGACTGACTGACTACCTGACTACCTTGCCTGCCTGACTGACTGACTACCTGACTACCTTGCCTGCCTGACTGACTGACTACCTGACTACCTTGCCTGCCTGACTGACTGACTACCTGACTACCTTGCCTGCCTGACTGACTGACTACCTGACTACCTTGCCTGCCTGACTGACTGACTACCTGACTACCTTGCCTGCCTGCCTGACTGACTGACTACCTGACTACCTTGCCTGCCTGCCTGACTGACTACCTGACTACCTTGCCTGCCTGCCTGACTGACTGACTACCTGACTACCTTGCCTGCCTGCCTGACTGACTGACTACCTGACTACCTTGCCTGCCTGCCTGACTGACTGACTACCTGACTACCTTGCCTGCCTGCCTGACTGACTGACTACCTGACTACCTTGCCTGCCTGCCTGACTGACTGACTACCTGACTACCTTGCCTGCCTGCCTGACTGACTGACTACCTGACTACCTTGCCTGCCTGCCTGACTGACTGACTACCTGACTACCTTGCCTGCCTGCCTGACTGACTGACTACCTGACTACCTTGCCTGCCTGCCTGACTGACTGACTACCTGACTACCTTGCCTGCCTGCCTGACTGACTGACTACCTGACTACCTTGCCTGCCTGCCTGACTGACTGACTACCTGACTACCTTGCCTGCCTGCCTGACTGACTGACTACCTGACTACCTTGCCTGCCTGCCTGACTGACTGACTACCTGACTACCTTGCCTGCCTGACTGACTGACTGACTACCTGACTACCTTGCCTGCCTGACTGACTGACTACCTTGCCTGACTGCCTGACTGACTGACTACCTTGCCTGACTGACTGACTACCTTGCCTGACTGCCTGACTACCTTGCCTGACTGCCTGACTGACTGACTACCTTGCCTGCCTGCCTGACTGACTACCTTGCCTGCCTGACTGACTGACTACCTTGCCTGCCTGACTGACTGACTACCTTGCCTGACTGACTGACTGACTACCTTGCCTGACTGACTGACTACCTTGCCTGCCTGACTGACTGACTACCTTGCCTGCCTGACTGACTGACTACCTTGCCTGCCTGACTGACTGACTACCTTGCCTGCCTGACTGACTGACTACCTTGCCTGCCTGACTGACTGACTACCTTGCCTGCCTGACTGACTGACTACCTTGCCTGCCTGACTGACTGACTACCTTGCCTGCCTGACTGACTGACTACCTTGCCTGCCTGACTGACTGACTACCTTGCCTGCCTGACTGACTGACTACCTTGCCTGCCTGACTGACTGACTACCTTGCCTGCCTGACTGACTGACTACCTTGCCTGCCTGACTGACTGACTACCTTGCCTGCCTGACTGACTGACTACCTTGCCTGCCTGACTGACTGACTACCTTGCCTGCCTGACTGACTGACTACCTTGCCTGCCTGACTGACTACCTTGCCTGCCTGACTGACTGACTACCTTGCCTGCCTGACTGACTGACTACCTTGCCTGACTGACTACCTTGCCTGACTGACTGACTACCTTGCCTGACTGACTGACTACCTTGCCTGACTGACTGACTACCTTGCCTGACTGACTGACTACCTTGCCTGACTGACTGACTACCTTGCCTGACTGACTGACTACCTTGCCTGACTGACTGACTACCTTGCCTGACTGACTGACTACCTTGCCTGACTGACTGACTACCTTGCCTGACTGACTGACTACCTTGCCTGACTGACTGACTACCTTGCCTGACTGACTGACTACCTTGCCTGACTCACTGACTACCTTGCCTGACTCACTGACTACCTTGCCTGACTGACTGACTACCTTGCCTGACTGACTGACTACCTTGCCTGACTGACTGACTACCTTGCCTGACTGACTGACTACCTTGCCTGACTGACTGACTACCTTGCCTGACTGACTGACTACCTTGCCTGACTGACTGACTACCTTGCCTGACTGACTGACTACCTTGCCTGACTGACTGACTACCTTGCCTGACTGACTGACTACCTTGCCTGACTGACTGACTACCTTGCCTGACTGACTGACTACCTTGCCTGACTGACTGACTACCTTGCCTGACTGACTGACTACCTTGCCTGACTGACTGACTACCTTGCCTGACTGACTGACTACCTTGCCTGACTGACTGACTACCTTGCCTGACTGACTGACTACCTTGCCTGACTGACTGACTACCTTGCCTGACTGACTGACTACCTTGCCTGACTGACTGACTACCTTGCCTGACTGACTGACTACCTTGCCTGACTGACTGACTACCTTGCCTGACTGACTGACTACCTTGCCTGACTGACTGACTACCTTGCCTGACTGACTGACTACCTTGCCTGACAGACTGACTACCTTGCCTGACTGACTGACTACCTTGCCTGACTGACTGACTACCTTGCCTGACTGATTAACGTGCCTGACTGACTAACTTGCCTGACTTATGGCTTGACTGACATAAGTAAAAATAGATTTGACGTTTCTTCTTAAAAATAATTATTTACAGTTTCTGGTAAAACAAGATTCACGTCATGTGAATCTAAGTGAGATCGAATCGAGTAAAGTGTTTTTATATACAATCATCAGTAGAAATATCTTATAAAATAGAATATGCATTACAAAAATGTATAAATAGTAATGAAACGCTGCAATTTTGATTGTAAAACCACTAAATGAAGAAACTGTACCAACATCATAATTTGTATCTAGAGTGGCTAATGACAAAGTTGTAAAAATGCAAATAAAACAGAAAAATAGTGATGTGTAAAAGAAAATGATCGCGATTGTGTAACGTGACAAAAACGACATCTAAAGAATTATATATGTAATTAGGCATGGCAGAATTCTGAAATTATGTGGAGGTTGTATGAAATAAACATTACAGTACTTCATTGGTAACGCAAAAGTGATATAAATTAATTAGCAGACGAAACTCTGCGAAATGACGACACTAAATAAGGCATAGAAAAAGGATCAAAATCGTACGATACTAATTAAGTCAATGCTAAACTTTATTTCCATATAAATGTACTGGCGGCATGACACATTCACTCGTATTACTGTCAAGATAATACGATTCAAGGATTTGCAGAAAAATAAAGTTTGCAATTAGTCTAATGAATAACAATATCAAGGTTCAGATAAATATGCAAATCAATAGGTGAATTTGTCAAATATTACTCAAGATCTATTGAAATATGTTATTTTTGGGAACTTACGAAGTAAGAGAGTACTCTGTTTCATTAGTGAAATTTTAACTTCGAGTTACCTCCTACTCTGAATGTTAACGGTACAAAACAAAGTTCAAAAAATTGATGGGTAAATTAACTGGAAAGTGATTTTCAAAAACTTTATATGAGAA
This sequence comes from Gryllus longicercus, assembly GCA_038098605.1. Lineage (NCBI taxonomy): Eukaryota > Metazoa > Arthropoda > Insecta > Orthoptera > Gryllidae > Gryllus > Gryllus longicercus. The sequence continues at coordinate 2,434,944 of JAZDUA010000021.1, forward strand.
AATAATTCAAGATCAATTGCTACTTTAGACACAAAAATTACATTTTTTTCCAAGTTGAGTCATACTTAATTTCTATTAACTTATGAACTTATGAACTTTTCAATTTCCTATACAGTAAAAAATATTTGATGAGATATTTGTCTAAAAAACAATATTATTTAAAAGGCAAAATTCTCAACCTGATCACTATGACTTGAATTTTCTTTTACCATGCAATATTTTCTAAACTGAAGGCATTTTGTTAATATCTTCGATAGTAAGTGACAATTCAAGAAAACATACTTATGTAACATGAGATATCACTCGCAAGTCGTATAATTGACATATTTCATGATATCGCTTCTCATGATTACGTTTCAATAAACACGTCAAATATTTTCCCTTATCACGAATGTCTCCAAAATGCTGCCATGTCAATACGCCATTAATTAAATGGGTATAAACAATAACGATTGATATTACAGGCACAGATATTATGAACGAAACTAATTGAATCATGAGCTTCAATCGGGAATACATGTGTCTACCATTATACCTAACGTCCTCCATCAATGAGCTCGCACCACCGAATTACAGTATCACCGAACTCTACATGAGTAGCAATAATCTCTCTGTGAGGATTTTACTAGGGGATCATTACGCAGATACTCAGCAAGGCAACTGAACAGACTACGAAAAACATATATGCACATTCATGTATTTTGGAATTATACAAAATTCACCATCACCCAGAGCTATTTGAGCTAAGAGGATTACAGTGCTGACGCCGCAACACACCATCACCACTAGATGCTGCGTTTGAATAGGATTTTGCTAAAAAAAACTCAACTGTGTGGTAATATGATTTGTATGTTCGGAAAACATTTCATGTACGTCATTACGCCAGCATATTGCTTGTTCGACTAATTCCTAAAATTAACTATTATTCTTTCAATCTCTATTCTTTCTGTCCCATTAAAATTAAAATATTTCTAATTTGCAGATAACAACTCCTGATCACATATCGCCAAAATATACTCGCCACTGGATCTACTCGGGCGAATGATAAATCCTTCCGTGTATAATCTCTTCTCGAGCAAGTTGGAATCACTCCGTCACCACACTCAGGTTCAACACACGTGATCGTCGACGCGAAGCCAGGCCACCGCAGGGCCCCGCGCCGGCATTCGGCGAACGGGCCGGCGCGCGCACGTGTGTCACCACCGCACGTGCTCGCCGTCCTCACCGGCGCGGCGGCGCCCCGCGTCCTCCCGTCCTCGCCCAGCGGCCATCGCGTGGTCGCGCGCAACTCTACCTGGGAGGGCTGTCAGCGCCGCAGACGCTCCGCCTCGGCCGCCGGACGCCCGCCGGGGAGCACTCGAGACGCACTCCCAGGCTGACACGGAGCGGCCTCACCCGCGCTGCACGCCGTCACACCCCGCGAGCGCGGAGCCGCGGCCCTCGGAGGCGGGGAAGGCGAGGGACCGTCTTGGCGGAGGAGGGGAAACGCGCGCGCACGCCGCACGCGGGGACTGGCAGGTGTAGCGGGTTAAAAGCGGAGCGGGAGCGGCGGGGAGGAGGAGCCGGGCGGGGGCGGGGAGGGGCAGCGGTGGCGGCGGCGACGGCAGCAGCAACGACGTCGACGGCGCATCGTGTTCGCGACGACGGCGGCGGTGGTGGCGGCGGCGGCGGCGTCAGCGGAGCGCCGCTGGCTCCGTCTGGCGGCGAGGCCGGCAAGCGACTGAGCGCGCGCGCGGGCCCGCCGCCACCGCGCCGCCGCCGTCGCGTGTGTGTGGGGCGGGGGATGGAGGGACGCGGCCACCACCGTCGGCGTCGCCGCGCCAGCTGCCCCCGTCGCCGGGGCGATTCGCCCCCGCGCGCAATGAAGTTATGCCCCCTCCGCTTCTGCCTCCATGCCACGCCACGCCATGCCACGCCACGCCGCGCCGCGCCGCGCCGTTCCGCCCACGCCGCCGACTCGTCACGGCGCCCCGCCTACGCCCCCGCCTCCCCGACCCGCGCGAAGAAGACGGAGCGAGGAAAGGTAAACCACTACCCCCCCCCCCCCGGCAGAAAAGCCGATTTCTGATCCGCGGCGCGCGAGGGTGCAACAATGATTTACGCGGCGCGCCGACCTCTCTTACTGATTTCCTTGCGGTCGCGGCCTTGTCGAAAGCAAGGGGGCCGCCGCAGAGGGGACCGCAGAAGTTACTTTTGTAAACTCCGTTACCGCCAGCGCCTCGAGGGGATGAGCGTCTCGCAGACGCATTTATCATGACACATGCCGCGCCCCATGCCGTAAACGCCCCCGGGTGACGCTGTATTAATGGGCTAAATACATTTCTGCGTATAAAAAGCGTTTTGCGTCCCGTTCGGTAGCAGGCGATAAGAGGATGCGTCGAATGTGAGAAGGAAGAATCGCGTGCGGCCCGTGGCATGTTGAACAAGGAACCTCCTGCTCCTCAGCCATTCGGGAGAAATTGATAGTAAACCTCAGAAATCTTACCGATCAGAGCTGCCTCCCTTCAGAATCATCGCAGGCAGTAGCCGATCCCTTACAGCAACCAGCCTCCAGAATTCTCATACTTAAGTGTCGTGCGAAGGTTCTTCTTAATCCTTATGTGCCTTGCATGCCCGTATGGTCACGCTCTACGAATCTGTAGCTAGTTCAAACTTACATCTTAAAATGTTGCAGTAATACAATTAGAACTTCATAATGTTTACCATACCTTCCTAAAAGGTGTCATCAAGTGCATTTAAACATTTTGAAACGAAAAAACTAAATTTTTTTGAACTTATAAAATGGTGTAAAGATATTTTTAACAAAATAATTCAGGCAGATAAGGGCTACGTTTTTCGATAATTTGCTGTAATGTTTCGATTCAAGGGGCCTCGCGATTAACGAATTTTCTGCTGCGGAATCACAAATCGACACTCCTACGCGCCCTGTGGCCAAATCTCTTAATGGACTAAAAATCTCTCTTTACATATGAAAACTCGACTGGGTTCCGTTCAAATCCTCGTGATATGCAGATTATATTATGAGGAAATACGGAATTTTGCTCTGCCGACATTAGGGCGCCTGTGTAATAGAGCTAATCCCTAGCGTTGGGTAATCGCATGCAATTACGTTACGTCAGACAGACTCATTATCGTATGCTGCGCGAACGTTTTAAGAAACCAATATTAGTAGCACACAAACTACGTATATTATTTGAAGTTTTTTATGAGAAGCGATTTATTAAATCACGCGCTTCAATAAAAGTGTCTAAAATGAAAGCCTCCATTATTTAGACAGAAAAGCATCTTATTTAATCAAAAAAATATTACAGATTCGTGTATTATTATTATTATTATTATTATTATTATTATTATTATTATTATTATTATCATCATCATCATCATCATCATCATTATTATTATATTACTACTACTACATTGCCTACTGATGGAAATGCAGTACGACCAACATACATCATTCTAAATCCAGAAATCAGAAAGGCTGGGCACAATATATTACCATCAGAAAATGTATCGTTTCGATATTACCTCAATGATTGTTCAATGTTCAAGTTGTAAAATTTTGTTCAACAGGATAAGCGATATTTCGTCAAAAGCATTTACAGAGATCTACTCGTTTCATATTTACACGTTGAAGTATTGTTTTTGTCAGAATTTTCAAAACGATGTTCAAGAAGAATCAACCAATATTTATTACTATTCTTGAGCTGGGTAATTCGGCTAAAACCGAGTCAAAATTTTACTTTATTCCTATTACCAACACTTCCCTAAATTTGCTCCTAAAACTATGATATGTATCTGTTTCAATAAAATACTCTTCACCCATTATGTTCTAAAAATAAACATACCATTCTAAATGTCTCAATTTATTCCAAGCAAATGCATACGTCTGACATGAAAATGAGACGTTCCTTCCTCCTTAAGTGCTTTCGATTTTCCTATGGAATTAGATAATCACAAGTATGAAATATTAAACAACTGTCCACGTGAACAAGAATACGTTGGTTTATTAATAAATAATCGATGGCAGTAAATCATTTGGGAAGAAAAATTCTGAAATGTACGTTTAAAAGCAATTGCATAAAATGCCATAATTTAAAATTTAAGAGACAATTAGGATTAAATTCCTTAAAGTTATACAAAACTTCAAAGTAAATTTTGAAATTACTATATTAGAGATGGCATTGTCTCTAAAACTAATAAATATCAACCACAAAATGTACACGAACGAAAAATAAATTAAACATAATCCCTAATTATTGACAAATGTATTATTATGCTGCCTGACATTCGTCGCTAGCATGATTCGTGTTCAATAATTGTGGCACGAGACACACATTGTGTATAAACATTACATGAGTCTAAACATTACATGCGAATACGAAAGGGAACATAAATAACTTTATTATTTCCCCTCAATTAGAGCAATTATTTTATTCTGTAATTAAATTGAAAAGAAGGAAATATCTGAGTACATTCCTCCCTTCGCTCCACTGAGAAACTATCTAGTGCATCTGTCTCTTTTCCTCAGAAGTAGTGGTTAGCCTTTTCCTCCCATCGCATGAACCAACGTGGAGATCATGAAAGGAGAACAATGTTAAGAGAGAAAGTATTATGCAGTGTATGATGATCAGATCGGGTACGAGGTGGTCAGAAAAAGCCAACCACTCAACAATCAAATGGCGTATTCCCTCATGCCCCACGCGCGGTTCCAACTCTCATCCTTCGGCTCCGCGACGAAGTTGACCGCTGCTCCAAACCCCTGCGCCCCCAAGTACGGTGAGGTCATGTGATATGGAATGAAAAAATCGAGGTACTGAGGAACTTCAATTACTGAAAATCGAGTTATCGATTTGGACCGTATTATGTTCTTTAGGATTTTCACTCACCAACATATTTGGTGAACCTTCACTTTGCACTCAGCGGCCGTCGCGCCAGCTTCCTTCCTGTGAGTACGGGTGATCAAATTCCTCTCACTTCGCGTGGAATTTGCGGCCGACACGGCCTGTCGACGTCACGTTTCCTCGAAGCCCGTCCTTCCCGTGCCTCCCTTTCCTGCTCATCCTTCTCCTGTTTTAAGCACATACTCACCACGTCATAATCATCATCATGGCCATCGACGTCGTGTTTTAAAGCACACGACTGATTAACCAAACAATGATCCAATGAATTTATGTTGCGTGAACTCTCAGCTATTCAAAATTTACAGAGAAATAGTAACCAACAATGAATCATCGTCATCCTTTATATTATAAACTAGCATTCACATCCGAGATCAAGATAATCATTGAAATCGATTCACATGATTAAAGTGTGATCTCAAAGTTGAAAACTTATTATTCCCACCAATTTCATAAATTTTGTCACGTCACCTTTCTAACAAGTTAATTACAAATAATGAAGTGTAAAAAAACACGTCTCGCGTAATATATGAGCCGGTTATTCTGTTGCGATTCGCTAACAACAAACTCTACTGACTCTGGAAGAACTATTTTGCCATTTCTTGTACATTCTTGAAGGGAATGAATCATTCATCGAGAACGAAGAAAATTTGTGATTAAGTGCTTTATTAGGTAAGAAATATAATGTAATAGTATTTTTAATTTGGTGGTTTATAGCGCCTCTCGGGCACTTACCCAACCAACATTAAAAGCGAAGGGTCAAAAGAAAAAAATTCACGGATAGGTCATTAATTGCACTTTTATCTAATAAATATTCAGGATTTGTTGCAACTAATGAGTCTAAATAAGAGAAGCGCAATAACTCGACTCGAAAACGGCACGTGCCTTAAATCCTGGTTAACAACACCAAAATCTCAGAGTAGTTTCTCATGCCACAACGTTAGAAGAGGTCTGTTGAGACCTATTACAAATTGGTGAGTTCACCAATTTTGGAAACTTCCAAAATAAGAATAATGGTCATAATGTTAAGAGACATGGAGTATCTCATATTACATGTAAAATTAAACTATTTCATGTATCGAAAGATAGATATGTTTATTTGTTTGTTTTTGAAAAAATAAGCACGTTTTGCTAACATTTTCCTTTTTACCCGAATGTGGTACAAAGGTGGGAGGTGGGCGGAGAGTTTTTACAAGGGCGAGTAAATTACAGTGCAGACTTTTTCAAATGATCGAGTACGCGTGTCTGTCGATTAGGAGAACAAACGCGAATTCGGTTTCCAGTTTGCAAATCCGGTGCCTGCCTCCCGCCAGTCACGAGAGAGCGGAATTCGTAGAACTCGTTGAAGAGCAGCAGCGGCGGCGGCGGCGGGGGCGGGGAGGAGCGGGGGCGCAGCCACGCGGTCGCGCCGGAGGGGAGCGCGAACGCGCGTAACGCGTGGAATCGGGCGGGGAGGGGTTGGGTAGCCTAGCAACGGACGCTTCCGCGCGTCGCATTCACTGCCCAGCCGCACGGTTGTTTCTAAGGAGCAAAAATGCGGTCAAAATTTTTGTTTTCAAGACGGTTGACAAGGAACGTATATGTTTTGTTGTTGTTTTTTTTAAACGTGAAAACCGGTTGAATTTAGCCGCTGTAACCCCTTTGCCGCTGTTATATCCACAGGAAGCAGGAGTTCAGTGAGACAATAGTTCACAACTGATAGACACACCACACTTTAATTAAAGAAACTTCGACAAACAAAATATAAATATATACAAATATATACAGCGGCGGCGGCGGCGGGGGCGGGGAGGAGCGGGGGCGCAGCCACGCGGTCGCGCCGGAGGGGAGCGCGAACGCGCGTAACACGTGGAATCGGGCGGGGAGGGGTTGGGTAGCCTAGCAACGGACGCTTCCGCGCGTCGCATTCACTGCCCAGCCGCACGGTTGTTTCTAAGGAGCAAAAATGCGGTCAAAATTTTTGTTTTCAAGACGGTTGACAAGGAACGTATATGTTTTGTTGTTGTTTTTTTTAAACGTGAAAACCGGTTGAATTTAGCCGCTGTAACCCCTTTGCCGCTGTTATATCCACAGGAAGCAGGAGTTCAGTGAGACAATAGTTCACAACTGATAGACACACCACACTTTAATTAAAGAAACTTCGACAAACAAAATATAAATATATACAAGGAGACTCAATCCTCTTAAGTAACAAGCCTTGGTTGCGTGGCTCCAGTCTGCGGGTGTGACTAGGGATCGCTCTTCGAGGGGGATAGAAAGATCTGTGAAGGCTGCACCTGCAGCCGACGGTAAGCACGGTACCTGGCGGCGGCTGGTGGTTGGCGCCCAGTGACGGCCGAAGGGGCGGTCGCCCGTACGCACGGCTTCAGCAGGCGAGATCGGCCGGGCGGTCGGGGGCAGTACTGTATAGTGCTCAACAGCTGGCGGAGGAGCAGCACCACGGTGAACGGAGAGTGGCGCATACGTCCGTAGAACTAGTGCACCTGAGCGGGGTCGTAGGTGCGGTGACTACTCACTCAGCTGCTGGCACTGGCTTATCCCTTGCCAGCTATGACTTTTCGACAGCCGTTCCCCTGCGAAGTAAGACGAGTGGCGCTCCTCCCTACTGGCGCGGGGATACTGCAGCTCCCGTGTCTGCAGCGACACTGATGAGGATATCATAGGGTTCCGATACCAAAGATTGTGAATTTTAGATATTCGATAGCTCGATAGCTAGGTGAAATTCAACCTCAGTCTGGAGGAGAATTCTGACCGACTGATCTCATTGTTAGATTTCCGTAGCTTCCCCGATCAACATCAGGTGAGGATACAAGGGAGAGGAAGGAAAGATTGCACGCGGCCCGTGGCCCGTTTGTGGAAGTACTGCTTTGGCGATGCCGGCGCGATCTTTCCTTTCTCTTCCTTGTCCTATCCTCACCCTTTAGTAACACCTACACTTACAGCTACAGGTAATACACATGCCGAGAGACCGGCCTGAAGCTTAAAGTTGGAGCTGTGACGGCTGGGGCATTGCCCTGGATAGGGGAAGACACTTGGAGAGCGAAATTCTCTACAAGTCGACGTGTAGGTTGGTGCCGGATCTCACAATTCATGAAGGAAGGAATAATTGCCACATCACTTGTTTAAGTCAAAACTTCTTTGCGCAACGTTGTACGATCGTTTTTGGCTTTTGAGATATAAACGTGTAAATAAATGTGAACGACAATGTTTGGAGTTTGTGGGATTTCTGAAGAGGAATTATATTAACAGATAAAGAAATATTTAGTGAAGGTCTTACTGGAAATGTGCAGTCGCTTATCTCATTATCATTACATTATCGCTATGCACCCACGTGTCGTAGGGAACAGGTAATTCTATGACAACACGATACTGATACGATTATTAATTCAGTTAAAAATAGCTTTGAATTCTAAATCATACGATGTTTCCACTGCTACATTCACATGTAAATTATGCGTAGTAATAATACGAGACCAGAAAGAAAACTATTTTAAAAAACTCACATTTGCGGGCATTTACGTAGAGAAATGGACTTTCCACGTCTCTTCAGGTCAAGCCGTCGTCCAGTATCTCACATCACTAAGTAGCTCGACACACGCGTATTATCAATCGACACCGCAGCTCATCCGGGCCGCGGCCTGAGCGGGGTGGGGTGAGGCGAGCAGTGGGTTCATCCAACCGCGAAACGAGCGCGCGGTTGCGGTGGAGGAACGCGAGCCGACGGGCGGGCAACCCCACCGCATCCCCTTGATCTGTCAAACGCACCCTCCGCGCGCCTCCCCACCCGGGGGGGGCGGGGGGCGGGGGGGGGGGGGGCGCAGGTCAGTGGCAGAGAGCTCCGAGCCGCGGGTGAGCCGGCGCAGGGGCATCGCCGGGGAATGCGCACGGGTGCGGACACCGGTTGGTGAGGAGATGCCCGAGGCGGTGCCCTGCTGGTGGGTGGAACCTGGTTGGGGAAACCCCCCCCTAGCCGATTTCGAATTCCGCGCCAGATTTCGCCATCCAGCGAGGAAAGATCACCGTCACCTCCCGCTTTAAATACCTTCACTACACACTAGTGACTTTAGCCGTTCACCCGCCAGGAATCACTAATCCATCTGTAAATCAATCCTCCCAACTACTTCACTAGTGTCGGGAGGAATCTGAGGCAGGGGAGTGTCGTTGGAGAAACGATGCGCCTAGAAGCGGTCTGCATTCGAGGTTGACTGCGGGCATCCACCCCAACGTGATGGCAACTCATCTCCACAGCGAGCCCTCGGGCACTGTGCATCCTCAGTTGCTCCGCTTGCGACGCAGCCTTGCTCCGCCTCGTCATTGTGGCGGCTGCGCGGCACGCGGTAATGAACGCATATTGTCAATCATAGAAATAGTCGGAGCTAATACACGGGTCAATGTGAGGTAGGGTGAATATGCGCTAGTATTGAGACCAATGAATTCCGGCTTGATGAGACTCGCAAAATGAATATTCAGAAGTGGACCTAAATTGAGATGAAACCCAAATGTTGTAGAGCACAATTAATAAGAGTAGGTATTTCATAAGCAATTTTTACGTATTTACTTTCCGTATTAAAAAAACGAAAAACATTGGAAATTCTTCAGAAATAAACCAAACTTTCCGTTATATCTTTCCTACAAACACTCTTTGCGTTATTTAATACAGGATTTCTACTGACCCAATATTCACTAGTTATTCTTTGAGTCTACCAAAATGACCCTCAGTCTCTATAGTGGCGCACACTCCGTTGCATTGCAAAGCAATTCCACCTTCATATCGCTTCCCGATTTTGCGTTCCACGTTCATAAGAGGAACTCTCTGAGCGCCCGTGGCTGTCATGTAGCACAACATCCGCATCAGAGCCCTATTCCGCAGCCCTTTCGCCCTTGCGGAAACGAGGAGTATTGCTCAGTGGCTGAGGGCGAGGAAACGAGGGAGAAATTACAACTCATTATGCACTGTTTCGGTGAGATTTCAAGTTGAAGTCTTCGATTTTTGAATAGCTCATTGAATTACGATGTATTATAACACAGTCCTTATACCACGGCACAAGAAACGTTTAAAATTCCATTAAATTAAAACTAATTGTTATTGATTTTCCTCCCACCATCTTCCACGTGACGTCTCGCACACCCCAACTCGTGTCGCTCTCCACTGCCCCTGCCGTCCCGTCGGCCCCTCGCCGCATCGTCCGCCGCCGCCCCCGGCAGTGCGTGCCTGCGCCCTCGCATCGAGTCGCGTCGCGCCGACTGCAGCCCAGTGACTCATCGCTTATTGCCGGCGGCGCGCCGCGGCGCGGAATAGGGGGCGCGGCGCACAGCGAAGGCGGCGGCGGCGGCGGCGGCCCGGCGATGACGGCGGGGGCGAAGACAGGTCGCGGACGGTCCGGCGGGAATGGCTAGGGCGACGGGGACACCGGGGGCGGCGGCCGCAGGAGAGGCGGGGGTGAGGGCGGCAAAGACAGGCAGCCCTGACGGGATAGTGAAGGCGGTGAGGATGGCGCGGAAAGCGGGGGCGGCAACGGCGGTGAGGCGGGGTGGGGCGGGGTGGCGCGGCGGGGATAGCTGAGGCAGGGGGGGGCGCCGGTCGCAGCAGGGGCAGGGGTGAGAGCGCGGAAAGGATGGCGCGGGAAGCGGGGCCGGCGATCGAGGGGGCGGCGCGGGCAGGGGCTGGGGCGGCGGGGGCAGCGTTCCCAGCAGCGGCAGGGGTGACTGTGGCGGCGGCACGCAAGGGGAATGGTGAGGGCGGCGAGGATGGCCCGGGACGCGGGGGAGGCGAAGACAGCAGCACGGCAGGGACGGCGGGGGAAGAGCCTCCAGATGGGTTCAGGAGGGAGGAAACGGCGCTGGGCTATCGATTCGAGCTGCCGCCGCCGTCGCCGCGGTGGAGTGCCTTTCTGCCATAGGCGCCGGTGCACCGCTCCCGAGCCGGAAGCTTTCGCAGTTCACAGACTTCCAGAGACGACTCTAAGCGGTACACACGTCACCACGCACCGTCTCATTGGTCCACACCAATGGTGCAATCACTGGCTTGGAATGTATCCCAGTGGCTTCCTAATCCCAATTAACTCCAAAATACACTCAGTTGGGACACGCACCTCTGCTTCTAATCAGCTTCACTAAATACAATTACGACAAATGCAGAACACTGAACTTAAACGCTGTAAACACCAGCCCTCAGCTGACCTCACCGTTATGGCGCCATCTGCATTAGTCCTTTTCTCTCAATAGTGCAATCTATCTTCCTAGAACTTTCCTTGATTACGCCATTCGAATGTTACTTTCTACATTCCAGTTAGATTCTTTTGATCAAAGAGTCCTTTTCTCTCAGAAACTGTATCTCGTTAAATCATTTTGAAATTAGCTTTTGTTACTATAGTTTCTGCAACTCGACTGTCGACCCGTTCACCAGATTAATTAGATATTATGGATTATTCTAGTAACTAGTTAAGTTTTTCCTAGATTACAGGTTTCCGCCTTATATTTTCTCAAAAACATTTGATATCAAAATATACTAGAATAGTAAAAGGTTCTGTTTATTTTCCCATTAACAATCTGATCCAATAATTTTTCATTTATCATCATTTATAACCAATGTTACCGTTTGGAATTGAAGACTTGCACATTAATAAAAAGAAAATCACTCTCCAAAACCTGTTTGTAATAACAATATCACGAAAAGAAAAATAACTATTGCAACTTAGAAAACAAAAAAAAATACATAATTTGGGAATGGGATAATTTATTCTTCATGTAATATTGCTTACAGGCCTAATACAACACTGTTACCTCGTAAACATTACACAATTCAGAAACAAATTCATTAGGCTTCATTTACAAGCCCTGCATTAAATCCTGCGGTCCTTCTTCAGCCATATCACTCCAAAGGAAGACACGTCGAACTTTTTTTCGGTGAGAATATGGAGGGGAGGGCGGCAGACTGGTACATTCAAAAGTCAAAGATAATATGGATACATCTATTTTGTTATATTCAAATTCTTAATTACATAAATAATTGATATCTGAATTTGAATTAATTGCTTTACTATGACTGTAGTACAAGTTTCATACGCTTCATAATATTAGGATTGAGACTAATTTATTGAATGTGTTTTGCATTTCTTTATATTTTACACACTTTCGTATTTATGATATATGGTTATTTAAAATTTGAATATTTTCAATTCGAACACGTTGTTTATATGAACAGTTTTAGTAGTTGCTTAATTAGTAGAAATATTTTATAATTTCGAGAGTGTTTCTAAGAGGCTGCGTCCCTCCTGTCCTAAGATAGAGAGCTCGATCCAACCTTCGACTCGTTTACTTACGTCTCTGTGCTGATATAATCATGTTTACTGTAAAAGAACTCGATTTCCCCTAGTCGTCGCCTCTACCGAATCGTCTTCGCTACGCAAAGCCGCAGAGGATAAGACTCCCACTTTCTTTCGCAGCCAGTTCTTATATTGTTTCCGAGGAACCGCTGTCTATAGGGAGCGCGGTTAATTTAACAATTGCTGGAAAACTGAAACACACGTTTCCTAGAAACAAAAATAGTTTTTGTAGAAGCGTAAAGTATGAAAAAACCAGAGAGAAGAAAATAACAAGAGAACAAAACAAAAGAAGAAGAAGCTCTTGTCGCAAGAATGCCTGATTAGTTTGACAAATGGATAAGTGGTTTATTGAAAATATCACTAGAACAGAAAATATTTATTTTGCATTATTTATTTCCATTTCCCAGTAGTTGTATTTAGTACTTGTTTTATCTTTTTTGTATAGAGTATTCTTAAATTGTTGAAGATTAGGTTATTACTTAAGTCCAAAATATCGTTAATTCGCGATCTGGCCAATTAATGCAGGCAATATTCACAATTAATTAATGAATTAAATCCAAAGTTGAAACAACTGCAGCCTGATTCACTGAAAATAAATTACACGTTCGAGACCAGTTTAATGCATTGAAGCACAAAAATGAAACTAAATAACTTGGAGTAGAACAAGCATTTTGTCCATTTACAATGAGCATTGAGGAAGAACATTCACGTCCGATAAGTGCGACGAGTGACGCAAGAACCTTGGACTACAATTACAATAGAATGACCAAATACTATGTTACCCGCTGATAAACCTCAGTAGACGTACTAATGCATCCAATGTCTTAAGGTACAAACTCAGGAAATGTCCAAGTGTTGAAGTTGCTAGGAAATTACATTTTCTTGGCTATAAAACATTTTTAGGTCGCTTTTCAACTACGAGGTCATACAGTGACCACTAAAATTACCTTTAGGTTTTTGAACTTCTGGAGGTAACAGTAGAGAAACTCTCATACTGTATTCTGACACACACAAACATCGGAATTCGAACCCGTGACTATTCAGGCACGAGGCAGCTACGACCCTTCAGCTATAAACCTTTACTCCTAAAACGATATACCAAATTAATTTAACTTGAACTACTGGAGTATTATAAAAATATTTCCTTCTCACAACAATACAACAGCACAAATATTTAACTGTTAGTAGTCGCTGCCTCATGCAAAGAAAATTAAACAAAACGTACGTTCCTTCTCCATTCTTTTCCAATTATTTATTCTGTCGCCCATTTATTTGAAAACCTTGGAAGACAGCTTCTCTGCAAATGTATCGAGGCCTTTCGAAAACCCGTCTCGGAGAAGGCCCGGGCTTCCCGCTAAGAACAACCCGCGGGGCCAATAGGATCGGAGAGGCGCGGCGCGGCCACTTCCAGCCTCTGTTTACGGGCTGCCCGATTTTACGCGGGGGCAGAAATTACGAGGAGGCAGACAGTTGAGGGCCGGCGCGCGCGCGCTCGCTCGCTCGCTCGCTCCCTGCCGTTACGACGCGCGGAGCGGCGCCGGGCAGCTGCGCTCAGCCGGCGTCGGCGACGTGGAAGCCCTAAATTTTACTCGGAGAAAACATTATTTATTTCTCTTCTTTCACAATGAAATGGATCTTACCTGTTTCATTGATTGATTCCGGCCGTGTTAAGGTTATGCCCCATAAGTGTAGTGCATGGTTTATATAGTCGGTTTATACGGCGGTGATCTTCCCCAACTGACAGGTGACATCCGGCGCAGACCTATGTCGGCTTGCAGGGATTTACCCCAACCAGATATCTCCCACCAGTGGGACACTGCCCCACCGGAAACAAGCTCTAAGTTCCCGACTGGTCTCGCAACAAGTGTGGTAGTTTCGTGATTGTGAGTGAAAGTGTATGTAAGTAAGGGGAGAGAACAGGGCAAGGAAGGGGAAGGAAAGATCGCGCGTTGCCCGTGACCAGTTTGCAAGGATACTGCTCCGCCATTCGGCTGGTGTTGATCGGAGAGACCTGGCAAAACTACCTCATCAGAGCAGTCGGCCGCTACAATTCCCCTCGAGGTAGTGGCTGAATTCGACCTAGCTGTCTAGCTAGTGTCGAAAATTCTGCCACCGACGGGACTAGAACCCTGGAACCTATCTGTCACAATTTTACCGGAATTCATAATTACAAATATATACAAGTTATTGTGTGTATCTGTATTATCTACGAACACTTTTAAAACATTGGAGCGATTGCTTCCAAATTTTGCAAGGAATTGTACTGTGTGTGAACAAGAAAACACAAGGGGGAAATTTGTACTTCAAAATGCATTTTTCTTTTACAAAATGTTTTTATATGCAATCCGCTTTGCATCTACATGGCATTGTTGCGGGGCATTGCCAGGCGACGCGGAATGGGATCGGGAGAAGAGGCGCACTGGTGGCGGGGCGGGGCGAGAGGGGAGGGGGTGGTGCAGTGGTCTGTACTCTGACTTAACCATAGTGGAATTCCAATGTCACGAGCTGGACTGAGAGGGAAACACTGTCATCCGGCTTTGTGACGACTTCAATTTTTGATATTCGAGCTCCCGATTGCATGTCCTGCGATCGACAGAGGCTACGAGAGTGCAGAGGGCAGCGCCGGGAACACAATTTTTAATGTAATGAAACACGAAACTATAGACTTTTCTTCAATTATTATTTCATAACCTTCATTTATCCTTTTTTCGTACATTTTAAAATATATCTAATCATTTCGAATTGCCTTCGCCGTTTTTTTTCATCTAAAAGCTACTCCTTGCATCCTTAATTTCAGTATTCGTTCTTCTGCGAAAAATTGTGTACATTATGAACAATTTTGGCGAAAACAAGAAATGTTTAACAGCAAATTTAATAAGACCACATAAAAGCAAAATACAAATATAACACACCATCAAAAAATACACAGACTGACATAGATAACACTAGTATACTCACATAACCAAGTTAGTTGCGGTTGAGTGCACGCCAATAACGTAACGCATCAGACACGAAATGAAGGCAAACCGTATTCAATGAACGTTTCCCATCGTAGCCAATTAAAACAATAATCCATACGTTTTCTAAATAAAGATTTTCAATGCAAAATTTGATCATAATTTAACTTATACAAAGTACCAAACATATATACAGCAATTATTTTATAGACTTCTGGGTAGGTTTCCACACTTTTTCCTCGGTTTGTGGGGGCAGACTGCGGAAGCGTAGGACATCGAAAGAGATAAAAGGGAGGTGAATGATTATTTCATGTTTCCGGGCGCCTAAACTACCAAGGTCATTAGTTTCGTAAGCGAAGTGCATTTTTGTCCTCCTGACTTGGTAGAAATATTCGTTTTGCCTAACCAGTTATCTCCCACCGCGGGGCGCCGTCCCAGCCGGGACAATCTCTGAACTCCCGGCTGATCTCTCAGTATGACTGGTAGTGTAGTGCATGTTCGCGTGTGTATGTAAGTAAGATGTAAGTATGTATGTATGTGTATGTAGGTATGAGATCGGAGAAACTACGAAAACTAACGATCAGAAGAGCAGGCAGCTAGAATTCTCCTCCAGAACGGCTGAATTCGACCTAGTTGTCGAGCAAGTGTCGAAAATCCTGCCACCAATTGAGGACCTCCCGGTTAGCGGCACGGCAGTGATCAATTGATGTCCTGAGACACCTAAGCTGATGGAAGGAGATCAAGAGGTGGAGAAGGTGAAGACGCGGAGGAAGAATTTGAAGCAGAAGAGGCGGACGAAGAGAAGGTGGCGGGGAAGGGGAAAAAGTAGAAAATGGAAGACACGGGAGAAGAAGGATATACATAGCTGATAATGGGTGGTTTTCGTGAATTCCCAACATACAAGGTAACCTTAGAACTACTTCACACAATCAAAGTTTCTCCAGACTTTACTTCCTTGCGAAGGGTCTGGCGCATATTTGAACGTGGGTGCTCAAAAGTGTGTTAACGAGCAAGCACCCTCTGACCCTCTGTTCCTGTCACCTGACAATGTAAAAGGCAGAGGAGCAAAGGTCACGGAACCCAGGGTGCCTAACTCTTTATTCGTGGAAAGAGACGGCGTCAGTGGCTCAGTTCAATCTTCTCCAACATTTTACGTGCCACGAAGCAAATTGTGAAGAGAATGTAGTACCGAGAGAGAAGAGGTAAGAGACTGAGAGAATGAAAAGGAGGAGGGAAGAAAGAAGAGGATAACGGAAAGGAGAGTAGTAAGATAGGAAGAAAAAGGGGTGAACATTTGACGGCATGTGGCAACAGATAAGACATAGGAGGTGTGCTTGGTGGTGGCACTGCATGTATAGATGCGATCAGATAAGAAAGCAATTCCAGCCATTGTGTGTTGTATATATCTCCTTCATTCATGAGTTAAGTACCCTTCATTACTAAGATGGTAGTAGGTACAATTCATTACTTGAATGGTGTTCCCCGACTATCAGAGCCTATAAGACGTCAAGGAGGTAGATTACAAGCGTCTTCTGCTTCCTCGTACCTGCGTTCATTGCTGCTTTCCCCTGATAATGGCGATCTATCCTGATTCTCAAGCAACCAGCTTTCGGTTGATCAACGTAACCTTTGTTTCTGCCTACCTCCGAAAGAGTATTTTGTTGATCTTTGAGACCTAGATACAATTCCAATCGTATAGGGCGAGCATTTTTAAATATTACAGAAGTCAATATCTATTTACCTACCTATCTGTCTAGAAATGGATATTGGTATTTCCGAGATCGATAAACTCCGACTCTGTGTGTGATCGATCTCCAGGAAAGTTGGCATATCTAAGAGTTGTTTCATTGAGAATATTTTTATGCTGTTCATTTTGTTGTAACTTTCCACTATATGGCGCTACAGCACAAGATGGCGCTTCAGTTAAATGCAATTCCCAATCCACCACGGCTTCATTACTGTTGGGCGTTGCCGTGTAACACGGGACGGGGACAAGCAGGACAGGACCAGCGGGCGTCGCGGGATGTAAACGGGACCAAACTAATGCTGAGACAGGAGATGATATCGAAGAGTCGATTGATTTGAAGTTATATAGTAGTTATTTTTGGGTTATACAGAATTGTGTTTTGCAGGTACATGTTCTGACGCAGTTACGCATTTTCGTAAATGTGCCAAACACCATTGTTGCCTACCCGTCAAATTGGCGACCCTATCTCTACGTACCCTAGACGTATCGAATATTTATCCTGCACCACCTGCATAAACCGAAAAACTTTGATATTTCGCGAACATGAGAACAAACTCTGAGTGGTTTCAAACCTACGAATCCGGAGCTTAGTGTTCACGCTGCCTTCTGCTCAAATTTGAGAGTCCCAACTGTTTCCGGGCGCGGTTTAAGTGCTCGTTTACACACATTCCCTTACTCCACTCTTCCTCTCTGAACTGACTGTAATATCAACACGCAGCTTCCAAAAATAGATTGTCCCTTGCTTCGGATCGCTCTCGTTAGGAGGGTTGAACCGTAACGTGATAATGTAGTACGGACTTTACCCTACTACATTTGCCTACGTCTTAATTGTATTGAAGTTCAATGTAGTCATCCAATACGAAGAAGTATCCAATCGAGAAGTATCCGCATTTTACAAATAAAACTTTATAAATTTACAGATCACATTAGTTTATTTCTTCATTCCAATTAGGTTACTAGAAAATTCTTCCACTAAATCCAGCTTTAGAAACAAATTGCTTTCAAAAAATATGAAAAATTCTGCGAATAAATAATATAGAAACACTATGTAGTATATGTTACTTATATAAATGTTGGGCGGTGCATTGTATTGTTCTGCAATTCTAAATCATTAGGTTTTCTTTGTATGTACGCATTGTACGTATTACCTATGTCAATCTTTTATATTTGTTTACCACATCCAAACCAGTCCTCGTACACGAGTATTCGTAGCCCCCTCTCGGCGACTAAATTTCCTCCTCAAAGGAACTAACGCCGCGAAACGCAGTCGACATGCGTTAAACACAAACCGTAGCAACGTTTCAAGCCTCATGAGCGGTTCAGGGAAATAGGCCGTTTCTTTTTCAGAAACTGTCCCGGCGGCGTAGTGTGTACCATTTTTTCGCGCAGCAATATCCGCGCAAAAGGTCCCCGCGCACATTGCCCCCGATCCAGCGGCGTCTTACGTAGTGGGTTTCTGCTCGGTGCGCGCACGGGGCTTTCAGGCGGGCGAGTGCACGAAGAAGCGGCGGCGGAGAGGCACTCTGTGGGCGGCCGCGCGGGACGCCTCAGAGCGCCCACCGCCGCGCTGATGCGCCGACGCCCGCTCACCGGCCCCGCCCCACTCCGACAAGGGATGGGAAACCGATGTCGATGTTTTGTGTTCAATGTTTTTAAGGGGTCGATGTTTTTTGAATGAAAAAAGTTCTAAACAAAATCCAATTGTAATTTTAAGGTATCCATAAATGGAATATTTCTCAGAATAATGTGACCAAGGGTGGAAAAACAAACAAATCTAGTTTTCATCAATACAGAAGCCTATATTACTTTTGTTTTATCGAATCAGATAGTTTCGTTAATTGTCTTAATGATTTATTGACTTAGTTTTGTCAGTTAAATAGCAATTGAAATTAATAGAGAGATATTCCAATTAAATCTTCCCCGCGTGTTCTTACTAATCCAGTTTTTGAAACATCGATGTTTAAAACCATAATATGGTTTTGGGCGAACGTTCTATTAACATTAATGTTTAAAACATACTTATTTGTCGGTCAATGCTTTATTAACATCAATGTTTAAAACATACTTATTTTTGGACCGAAATTTTATTAACATCGATATATAAAAACTTAGATGATTTCGTGCCGATATTTTATTAACAACGATATTAAAAAATATAGATGGTTTTGAGCCGATATTGTATTAACATCGAAATTTCAATTTTGAGTAGCCACAATCGATGATCTGTTGGCGATGTCTCATCCCTAACTCCGACAACGACCTCCCTCGTCTTCTTTCCGATGAGCTGCACCGGCCAGAACGGCAATCTAGAATAATATATTACGAGTAAAAGACCTGAGCCAACATATTATAAATAAGGTACTATATAGACTATATAGATGTTAACATTTCGTTTATGAAAATTGTTCAATATCGGAATGCACTAATGCAAATAGGTCTAAAATAAATTCCCAGAGTGTCAAAAAGGCTTAATGTTTCCTGGACTCTTTTTATATTAATCTAGTACCCATGCGACTTTAAGAAATATATGTTATCTGTCTGAAACTGTGAAGAGAACGCCGATAGACAGCGTGCCAGACACTCTTCGAGACGTCATTCAGCGCAGGAGAGACCTTCTCTTCTAGATGGCCTTCGCCCCACTGCGCTGCATCACGTCCATCCTCGCCTCACCAATACAGTTTTCGCCTCACCCCGTACCTCCTTCACACGCCCTCATCTTGTCTCCGAACTTCCCTCCCATGCTCCAACGCTGCCCTTACCCCCTATACCCCTTTGTCATCTCACGCCCTTTCTCACCACGATCCTCCAGCACCGTCACTGCTCTCTCTCTTTCGCATAGCCCTTTGATTCCCCTTCGCACCCCCACCTCACACGACCACACTCCGCTCTCGACCCGTTCCTCCTCCATCCCAGAGTACCCTCACCCCGGCCTGCTCACCAACACCCTCTCCACCGTCTCCATCGCGTCCCTTCCCACGCTTTACCCACGTCTGAGTCACATCCACACACAAGTATTATTTCCGCCGCACGGAGATCCACGTGAGGCATATTATTATCGTTTGGTACGCATAGAAGGAAACTCTGCTACATGATGCGATATCAAATGAATATTATTTTCTTTGTCTTCGGCTCGCAGAAACATACTTCCTTAGCTCCAGCGCAGTGAGCCAAGGATTTGCAGAGGGTTTAGTGCCTCGATCCAAAGAAGTCAGGCTGCTGTGCCCTTTATCATTTGACGGTGGGAGCTGGAGGAGTAGTGGGAATGGTATAAGAAAATGTAATGACATAACGGTAGTGGTTTCTGGCGGTGCTGAAGGCGGAAGGCTGAATCCTACTGATCGCACGTGGAAAAGTTTCGATACCAAAATTCTAACAAAGATACACTCAAGGTCGCAACCACCTGAAGCGGCGACAAAATATCCAATCCTCTGTACTGGGACAGCGTTTTTCACTATACGTGTAAACTAATTACTCTCAATCGGAGTTTCTTTGAATCATTATTAAAAGCGACGTTTACATTTCAAAATTTTCAACTGGTCGGAGCTTGAGTTCTTGACAATATTTTTCTACGCGGAAAATACGTCACGTTCGTGAGAATTTCATGGTCAGTTATTCCCATTAAGGCGAAAATCAAATTAATAATACACATACAAATGTCTATATGTCGGGCCCCGCAGCTTAGTGATTTCGGCTGTAACCGCGTATTGAGCTGTAGGGTCTGCTGGTTCGAATCTCGATTGGGCATGAATGTCTGCTTCAGTGTTGTGACATGGTGGGGTCTGACACATACCAGCATGTATCGCCTTCAATACTTCCACCGTTCGCAGACTTCTCGCTGCCTGAATATTGTGAATGTGACTGCCTGCTTGTCAGGAGGAAACGTTTCTCAATGGGCTTAAGGATCGCAATGTGAATGCTACCTGGACGCCACCCTTCCCTTCTTAAAAAATGTTTCAAGCGCCGCCACGGTCTTAAGTCACAAGCGGCAGGAGTAGGTGCTCGACCGCAATGAGCTTACGAGATACTGCGAAGTTAGAAAGTAGAGGCTAGAGTCAAGGGACTCTAGGGTGTCAAAAACGCAAATGTATTAATGGAGAGCAAGGAGTGTCAGCTGATAACTGCTTATTAGTTAACGTTACTCCCAATTATGAATAGAAATTTCATCATACCTTCAATTACTAATTTAATCGACCTTACTCGGTTTAAGTTCCACCTTTCTTTCGAGTGCCGTGAGAATTAAAGCGCAACGTCGACGGCAGAGTGACACCTTTGATTTGCAATATTGATACAATAGTTGTATGTAACGCAATATGTTTCAGTACGCCCCCTCCCCAGTTCATATAAGCTCTCTATTACAAAAACTGCACGTCTTATTGTGTTACCTCTTAACATGACAGTTACACATTCTCCATTAATTCGGTGATTAAGAAGAAATCGAAGCCTCACACCTGTGTTTAGTTTGTGAATATGCGACTATCAAAAGCCGACGTAAATATAACGTTTTAATTGGAGTCTTGTCTGTTATTTGAAGTCTTAAGGCTCTAAATACAACTGATTAATCATCAATTACTCAAAAATATATTCTATCAATAAATATTCTTTATTGGACAAGTACTAAATCTGATATATTTTACTATCTCATAATATATAAGTGCTTTTGCATTTTAAATATTGCGTAGTAATTTCGTTTTATATAGAAATGTGTGAGTGGTTGTAATAGGCACGTGTGCGTGTGTGTGTTTTTCTTAGACGAAACATACAGCTCGGGGATATTTGCACATGCTTATCTCTATAAAGCTTTTGATTATTTCCATTATCTCTTTCTTTCGTTACTTTTATTCCTTTCTCCATCCTAGATTTCCCGACTTTCCGCCAAATTTGTCTCTATAACCAATTTTCCAAATATAAATTTGGATTTCAACATAACTCATCCTTTAGTGTCTTTACATCAAATTATTTAGAAATTCATTATAGTAATACTAACAAACAGTAATTCATAAACAAACCTTTTTGAAAGTCCACTGCTTGACCAAGTAGCAGTGGATGCCAAATGCGTAGGCTGAGAGCCAAGGCTTTTCAGAGCACATTCCGAGCTTTGTTTGAGAGTTTGACGAAGCAACATTCGAACATAATCCAACGCCGACACACAAAGGATGCAATCCGACCACGATGAAGAGTTCTGCTTGTCGGCTCCCAATCGGGAAATCCAATCGCGAAGCCCTACACAGGCGGCGAGGCCGGAAAGGAGTGGGACGAAATAATGTCAAACGCCAGTGGTGATTGGAGCATGCGTTCGAAAAATCCACCGAGAGAGAAGACGTAAGATGCAGCTGAAGCAACATACCCTGGAAGATGGCAATAGTGACAGAATGGGTATGAATTTTACAGATGAGTTTATTATTAACACTGCAAGCAGTAGATTCAGAACGAGGTGAAATGGTCGTAGAAAATGAAATTTTATTGAAATGTGCGGGTGACAAGTATATAGTCATAGAATAGCGATAGAAAAGCGAATTATGGGCGATAGCAAAACGTATGATTAGAAGATCAGCAATAAAAGTAGCGAGTCTCATGTGTAATGCGTATGTACAATGATTGAGGAGAAGACAGTCCCGAACTGCAGGTGACATTTGCGAGACGTGATAGACGCACTCGTCTTAGAGGTTACAACATCGAGCGAAAAATACAAACTAACAATCTAATAAAACTGAATGCTGACGCATCTTTTTTTCACTAACAGACATTCAGTATATTGTCAGAGAAAACTTATTCCGGAGAAAATCAGTAGCTGTCGGATTTCGATCGTGACAGATTCAACAGCCACATTGAAGCCAGTGACACTTTTATTTGGGAGGTGAGGCAAATCGGCATTGGTGAAACACTTATCCAGTACGTGTAAAATAGCAGAGTTTTCTCAGAGGCAGCATTACCTTTGTCTCAGCAGCGACTCTGACCTGGAAGTCCTAGGGTTCGATCCCTGACAATGGTCGGTTTTCGATACTAGCAACACAGCTAAGTTAAATTCAACTAGTTTGGAGGAGAAACCTAGCTCGTTGCTCGGTAGTCTTTCGTGGTTTTCCCGATCAGTACCTGGCGAATGCCGGAGCAGTACCTTCACAGAAAGGCCATGGATTTCCTTCTTCTTTCTTGTCCAATCCTCTCACCTTACTTTCACATTTGGCCTTACATGCACTATGCTACCACTCATGCGGAGAGGCCAGTCGGGAGTTTTGAGTTTGTCCCAGCTAGATCGGTGTGCCGCTGGCAGCGACTTCTGAAGGAGATATCCCTCTCCAATCAACGAGTCGGATATCGAGCACTAGCTGGGGAGAATCACCACCTGGGATATAACATGCACCACTGCACCTACGGTCTAATGAATATAGCAGTCAACACGCTCGGAAATGTCAACCAATCAACGAAATTGGGGAGGGCCCCTTTAACCGGTTGAACCGCCCGTCTCGTCTCCTCCCGCCTTCCCTTCTCCGCCCCTTTGTCTTCCTTTCTAGACGTCGAATCTTCTCAGTCGCTTCGCGACGTCTCCGCCGCGTCCTCTCAGTTGATCGGGAGCGGGAGAGCATTGGTCGAGTGCAGCCAACTGGAAGAATTGGATATCGGGCGAGAGACTCAAGTAGTGGTCGGCGGACGGTACGATGGAGAACTGGGAGCGAGCAAGGAAAAATTCAACGTATTTCAACCAACATCATCCAACCGACTTTACACCTTCAATGGACCTTCACAAAAAATCATGTTTTCATTAGAAAATTGCATTTTTCAATAATTCATCAAATAACATTACTTACAATGTTTTCAAATGTTGGAAGGCAGGTTTGGCTGACGAGTAGTCGGCGATTCAAATATTTCTTAGTGAAATATGTTACATGAGTTACAAGTCTTTTCCGTAAGAACTAGAACTTTCCCTCCTAGACCATGTATAAGTGACAAATAAGAAAGAAATAAGAAATGTTTGCACACAGCGCGTTTGACACTTACGTGTTTTTGCAAATATAATTTTATTGTTTTGTTGTTGCAAATAGATAAGAATATGTAGATAAAATGTAGATCAGGAATGTCAAACGACGAGCTATTTTGCCCACCTGGGTAGCCCGGCGCTCCTCTATGCAACGGCAACTTCCATCCACTCCGACCCATTTACCCCTCCAAATTCAGAAAATTCCTGCATAAGCAATTGAAGGGAAATTGAGCACAAAACGCGGTCGAAATATAACGAATATTGATTCCTTGATAGGAAAGGATGTTTTCTATCAAACAATTGAGGTTTGAATTATCTTTATGTTCCGTGTTTTTCTTTATAAATTCTGCCTTGGGGCAGGACAATATTTGAACTTTGAATGCTTTGCTTGTTTTCATTTTGGTCAACACTTCATTAAATCTTTCTGTTATGTTTTGTATACAGCAAAATAACGAAATAAATTAACAAATCGGATGGAGAGGCCTTTAACAGACAGAAATTGTGCTAAATCCCCTAATCGGAACGTACTTGTTAATGTAAGTACTCCATTCTTAAGTAAACACAATAAATATTCCATCGATTCAAAATATTTAATTTTATTCTGAATAGACAAGAAGACGAAGTGGGAATTATTATCAATTTCAGCGCAACGACTGCTAACTGACGTCTCCAAAGGACCCTCCTAGACCATGTATAAGTGACAAACCGACACCCCTGAGCAATTTGTACAATCCTTGCTTTTAAATCTCGCGACATTGCTCTGGATGCGGTGTCCTCGACCTTTAGTCAGCTAATTACCTTGCACCCGACCTTAACGAGCCCGATGTAGATTAAAATCAAGCAAACAACTATTTACGGCATATCATCAAAGTTTCATCTAATCTTACTTCGCGCATTTGTATTACAGTTATTTTTTTTATATTAAAAAATATTCCCTATCTTTCGTCTAGCTTGAGCACAGGATTGCGCAAGAATCGACGTAAGAAACTCCGACTTCTAACGTCACCTCACAAAAGCGCATTTTCAACGCACGTCCACCGTCAAAGTAACAATCGTCGCTGGCGCGAGGACGCAGACGGCAATGCGCGCGCAAATGGGGAGTCGCGTGGGAGGAAGCGCGGCGCCGCCGAGCTGCCGTCAATTTCCTCCCCGCGACAGCCTCGTCTCGCGCGCGGTACCCCCTGCGTCGCGGCGCGGCGCCATCTGCTACCACCCGACCACCCCGCCCCGCCTCTCGCTAGTTCGCACTACCTCTTGCCACCTCTCTGTCCCGTCCTCACCAAACCTTGAGGCTTCTAGTCTGGAGCAGAATTCTAGCGGCCGGCTCCTCTGATCGCAAGGTTTTCGTCGTTTCTCCGATCAACATCAGGCGAACGCCGGAGCAGTACCCTAGCAAACGGGCCATGGACCGCGCGCAATCTTCCCTTCCCCTTCCTTGCCATATCATCACCGCTTACTTACACACACACACACACACACACACACACTCACAAGCACTACACTACCACACATTCCGGAAGACCGGTCGTGAGCTTAAAGCTTGCCCCGGCTGGGGCGCTGCCCCCCCCCTCCCCCGCTGGAGATAGATATCTTGTGGTGGAAAACTCTGCTAACCGACTGGGAGGTCATCGTTGGAAATCGCAACCTAGTAGGGGACGATCACTGCCACTTTCCGGGATAAAATATGCATTACACTTACGGGACTAACGGACTTAGCAGTTAAGACGCCTGGCTACATCCCATCAACTCACCACAGTAGCGGTTTCTCACGGGAGGGAAGGAAGGAACGTCCTCTTCTTATGCATGTATTGCAAAATAAAATATTTGCTTTGATATTTTGAGGGGATTTACACAATTTAAATTAATATCTATGAGAAAATATACTATGATCTAGTTTTTAATTATGCCCACCTATAAGGTACGCAAAAATGATGGAGATCAGAGAAGGAACTCTTAGCCTTTCTTCCTCTCGCATGTTAATCACCTATTACCCTCAGAGCTCCAATGGCCAGAAGAGGAAACCTTTCTTCGAACTCTTGGACAGAAGCGGGGAATTTCCTCCCCAATGTCATCTATTGGCTTCTTTGTCTATGAAAGCGTCATGCGCAGTGAGTAGAGTCCTATTCCGGCATGCAAGGGTCAAACTTAAGCAGAGCAGCGGGAGTAATGTTACAATGTGTGGTGAAAGAAGCTGTGGCACTACCAAACTGATGACTCTTATTCCATTGCAAGCCGACGCATGTAATCTAATTCGTAATTTTTTCGTTTGAAAAAGTATACGCATTGTCCTTTTTGCTCCTCTTAGGATATAGAGAATACGCCACTGGCTCACTACGCCTTCCAGTTCCTCTCCGGCACATGTGACAGCTCCTCCCATCTCCTGACGCCAAAACTCACTGCTTCCCGCCACCTTTTGCCACAACTCACCAATCTGCCTAAACTCCAGCCTGCAACCAACAGCCGCTATCCCAGTCTCCCACTCAGCACGTGGCTCTACCACTCATTACTACTCCCATCCATCTCCTCGATATTCTACACCTCCCATGCCTCCTCGCTAACTCGGAGCCTCAACGTCTGCCCGACACTCATTGCCACAAATCGCTTCCATTTCGCTAAACTCTCCCTACGACCACCCGCCATATAGATTTCCCCTCTTTTCCTGAATGAAACGGTTCATACGATTTTTCAATGTTTCAAAGTACACATGTCAGCTATGCAAGTTTTGGCGCACAACAAAAACGTTATTTGTGTAACAAGAGGCAATTGTAAGAATATGAGATTAGAAATTAGCTTTTGTAAAAACAGTAAGTTAATTACCACAAAAAAACCTCACCTTCACATTCACACGAAACGTTCAATTCCGTGGAGCTCCCTCGGAGCTAGGAGGTCGAATCCCATGCGAGAAAAGCGTATTACGTGGCGCGACTGCCATCTCATTAAAATACCTCACATGAACATTATCTCTATGGCTATCATTCATATCTCACACACTATTACCCTCATCATTTCCCAACCCTTCTTCACGCAGTTTTCCTGCAGAAAACCACCTCTGTGATCAATTACCCAGGAAAAGAGACGAGTCGAAGGAGTGGGCCACCTCCCTACGTTTGAATGATCAAAACTGCGGGCGTCACGCGAGGCGAAAAGAAGCACTGGCTTACCGTGAGCGAGCGGAGCGAACTGAGCAAAAGCGCAAGCTCCGGCAGAACGAAGTATCAGGCTGCGGAGCGCAGCTCTTTCCATCGACGCGGCGGTGGCGACGGCGGTGGCAGCGGCGGCGGCGGCGGCGGCGGCGGCGGCGGCGGCGGCGGCGGCGGCGGCGGTGGCGCGGCGGCGGCGGCGGCGTGGCGGCGGCGCGGCGGCGTCGCGGCGGCGTCGCGGCGCCTGTCACGATGGCGGTCGCGGAAGCATCGTAATGGCAGCGTCGCGCCGGGCCCGTGGTGGTAATCGGCGGCCAGGACGCCGCGTCACCGCTCACGTCCTATCGTCCCGCGCCGCCCACGCCCACTCGCCCGCCAGCCCGTTCGCCCGCGCTTATCTGCGAGGCGCGACCTTGTCGTACTCGCCACCCCGCGCGCGGCCCACCTCGTCCCTCTCGGCCCCGCAGCGCGAGGTGCCCCAGTAGCTGGCACGTCCGCGCCGCTTTCGAGGCCGATGCGAAGCCCCTGCCTCCCTTGCCTCGGCATCCCCAGCCGCCTGCACCGTTCTATTACTCCCGCCATCGCCGCTCTCTTCACAGTCTCTATGTTTGCATTCCACCCAACCTAGCCTTTAACGCTTTTCTTTATACCGATCCTCCCGTCTCTACCGCTTCACCAGACCCTTTCGCCTCTGCCGGCCCTTCCGTCTATCCCGCTCCTTCCTTATATCCCGACTCTTCAACCTCATCCAACCCTTTCGCTTCTCCCACCCCTCCCGTCTATCCCATCCCTTCCGTCTCTCCCAGTGCTTCCGTCTCTACCGTCCCCTCCGTATTCCCCTCTCTCCGTCTCCTCTCTCTCTAACTCTCCCACCCCTTCGTCCCTTCCCTCTCGAAGGTCTCGCCCGTGCCTTCCGCCCCTCATGGACCTTCCTCCCCTCCGCATCCTTCCGCCTCTCCTCACCCTTCCGCCTCTCCTCGCCCTTCCGCCTTCCTCACCCTTCTGCATTACCCACCCCTTCCATCTCTTCCAACCCGTCCGTCCTTTCCGTGACTTCCGTCGAGCTCGTTCTCGCTTTTGCCGAGACCAGTAACGCCGCTATGCGGAGTGACATTGCTGTCTGTTCCGCTGAGGCGGCACGACGCTAGTGGGGCATGTCTTTCAAAGCCGAAGGGTAAAGACGCAAAAATAGCACACGTGTTCATGGCATCGGTTTTTACTTCCTTACATTGCACCTGCACTGTGAGCGAAGTTCTACATTGAGATACTGGTGAGGTCTTGACGGAAAGGTCAACTTCTTAAATATAACAAGAGAAAAGTATACATATTCGCAGACAGATTCAATGGTGGTTGCCGGCCACTATAAGATGAATGATAATGATAATAACAATGTTAATATAAAGTTAGTTATTCTCTATCTCATCCATACCTGGAAACTTTATATTTCTATGCTATTAAACGTTTGGAAGAAGTCCTCCGAGAACTCCAAAAAATTGAAGAAAATTTCATACAATTTGTTCGCGAACATTTTTCTTCAATTTTATTCGTACATTCGTGTGATTAAGATATATTATTCACTTAATATTTAATGAAATTATTTTAATAAATGAAGCAAACATTTCGAATTTGCATTTTTATTTCGTAAACATCAATAAAAACGTACTTCGTCAGATTTCTTAATTTAATTTTCAATAAATTTGGTTTGAATATCCTTAAATTTTCTAGGCAGACATTCAATTAATATTTTTTTATTAAATTTATACAATTTTCCGATCAAAAATTTAGGTCCGAAAATTCTATAATTTTAATAAAACATTATTATGTGAATGTCTGCCTAAAAAATTAAAGGACCTTCCAACCAAATTTACGAAACATCAAGAAACGCAGTCTTTGAACTTTCATGAAATAATTTAAATTCTTTTTTAAACAACAACTAATTTTCACTACTGCAGATTTCGATATTCAAGTTGCAAATGGTTAAGTCATTTGTCACATCACATATCTTTTCCAGTTTCTGATTGATTTACTAGTGAATAAAACCAAATTGTTGATACTTAGTAAAATATTTAAAATCGAATACTAGTTAGACAAGTTTGTTAGTTTGAGAATGCACAGTAAAATAGCTTCAAATATTTTAATAATTATTGCAAAAGTGATCTGCAACTAAACAATATATTAGAAAATATGTTTTTCATAATGTCACCGAGCATGCAAGCAAAGTAAGTGATCTTCAGCAAGAAAAGTAGGTTAGCCGTGCAAAAATATATAAAATATATGTACTAGTGTAATAACCTGTAGTGGTTTGCAAATCCACAGATTGCAGTATCGGAATGCAGAAGTAAATAGGTCATCTGCCCATGGGAATGTAAGACGGGGTTCGCTATAATCGGAAGATGATCATTATTTAAGATCCATTGACAATGTCTGAAAATAAATCCACGTTTTATCAAACTATATTAATTTACAGTGACATTAACTTACCGCCGATTTGAAGCAATTCTTTTAAAGGATCTATGCCAATCACCTACACACTTTAGAACTAAAACTGGAACATTTACCTGAAACAAAAGAAAAATTATCATTCAATGTTTTCACGTTTAAATAAAAATCATCTCAACATAAGATTTTGAAGCGGCATAATAATTGCTCCAAAGATTATCAACATAAGGAAGCCATAGTTTTTACAACTCACTTTAAATTCATGCAAAAAAGAAAAATTACCAACAAACACTTCGAAAATTAAGTTTTTTCTGAAACATAATTTTGTGTCAACTCATAAAGTAGTCAGGTAAATGATCGCGTATGTTCACATAATGCGATGAGAGACTTGCTTGCTTTAAAAAACCTTTTAACTTATATAGTCATCTTTTCTTTACCACACTCTAATCCCGAGCGTTTAGCCATGAAGAGTGATGAGATCCACTGAAAATGCGATAACTAAATTTAATCCAAGAAACTAAATATTTCATTTAGAATATCGTTTATTTGTAGGATGTTAACTAATCAATATTTCGAGCAATTAAAGCTCGCCTCATCCAATTACAAAAGGCTGTTAGCGAAGGAAAACTCAAGCGAAAATAAATATTCGCAGACCTGGACGTCTATGTCGATACCACCTGTGGCAAAAACAGACCTGAGGAAGCAAACGTAATAACAAGCTACGCGTCGGAATATTAGAGGCAATAAATCACGAGGACGAGCTGTTGCAGAACGAAACGATGTCCGGCCTTGCTTATAACGCTAGCGTCGGCGGTTGCCATCACAGGGGAAAAAATTCATTTCGTCGAGCGAGAAACGAAAGAGGCAAATTTCAGAATTCGGTTTGGTATTATGAATTACCTTACGTTACATCGGCATTGGAGATACATCACCATGTGCTTTCTGCGTAATGACAGGTTTTCACAGTGCATCTTCTCCAAATCTGTTTCTATCCTCTACCAATCTCTATTTTTACACATCCTTTTAATCTTCAGCTGTCATCATTCATCTCAGATTTTTAGTACACATTCCATTGACAACCATGGCGTGTTGGAAGATACGAAGCCAGAAAAATGTCAATTGGTTTTAAGCAACTGTCTCGCTAAATAACCTTAAATGAAGTTCACTACTCCGGTCATTCAGACTAAAGAGAGTTTGAACTTTTTCTACGATATTTGACGATACAAATCAATAACTATGTCTCAGGAAATTCATAATTTCCCTTTTTTCAAATTAGCAGTAACAAGATCCTTTTCGCACTTCACAACAAAAATTAATATGTATTCGAGTAAATACATGCTGACCTTTAATAATTGATTTATTAATGTGTAACTAATCTAGCATTTGATTTCATGCGATGTTGGATCTTCTGTTTAAAGAAGTCAATTTAACTAATAAGTATATTCACTAAATTTTGCAAATGGAAGTAATCGTAAATTCATTGTCCAGTTTCCCTGATCCATTGAGCAAATGCTGAGATGGCTCCTATTTTGCTGCTGGACGTAAATGTAACTTCACTATGCGCACGTTTTGATGAACTCTCCTTTTGCTTGTAATGGTAGGAGAAGAGGTAAGGAGGAGTAACTATTTTGTTAGCAATTCAGAAAAATCATACTTTACCCATACTCGTTTACCGATGCAAATAAGTATTCTATAGCGAAAAATCTACTTTTTCAAACATTGCCAAACTCGCGATTTTTTTAAAAATTTATTTTTATTTATTTATTTAAAGCTTTTACTCATCTTACAACTATTTTTAGTTAAAATGACGGGAAGGGATTCTGGAACTCAAGAAAACGTGCGCAGATAACCTTCTGCCCCATACCTCACATATAGTGTTTACTGTTTCTTTTTTTTTAACTAAATAAATCTCAATCTACCAGAAGTCCCGTATAAATAAGGTCGCTAGTACAATACACTCGAAAACAGAAAAATATATTTTTCTTTCATATATACGTAGCTATTTCAGTTTCGTAAATAAGCAATATGTAGAAGGTACAAGAGAAGCGCAGAATGAATTTCACATACTGAAAGTTTATTTGAGTATACATTTTCTTAGAGTTTCCAGCTAATAATGTAAACATCAATTATAAGCAACATCATTCTCAATGTTATCTCCGGATTGTATGAAAATTGCACTACTATTGAATTGAGAACTATAGAATTCTGTACATTCCTCACTTGATTCAGAAACCTAAAAATGAATACATCTACTCAAATGAGAGAACAGCGCTTTGATTCGATTGAATTCAATGTTGCCTTATTTTCCATGGCGAGACTCAGGCCATTAGGTCGGCTCTTCTGTCTGATCACGCCATCTAGAAGTGAAAGAAGGTAACATTCGAGAGAAGAAATTGGCGAAATGAATTTTGCGCAGAGGCTTCCCTTAGGTTTCAGGCATGTTGTAGATTTACATGCAGTAAATCTACAACACGAGACAGCCGGTTTTACTTCTGATGTACGAACAACTTTTTTTCGCCCTTAAAAATCCACGGGTGTGAACCCGCGAACGTAAGTACAACACCTCCATACGCTACCAGTTACTCCACACACGCTGCGATCGCTAACAAATTAAGAAACCCTAAAGGTTTCAGACATACAGAAAGGTTACATCGTGGGTTTCTTCAGGACAACTGGGAATAGCAAATTTTGCGGATTAGTACCGGCAAATCCAAACCGTGATGGGAGGTGGTGGGGGAGATAGAAGCGGAGTCTCGGGTGAAATACGGTTTGAGCCTTGTCGGGGACGGTCGATGAAAACAGCAATATAGTTGTGGGAGGAAGTCGCAATTACGACTCAAGTTTGCTATCTCGGGAAAGGTCGCGTTCTGGATCGGCGAATACCAAAGGTCATACTTGTATAATATCTTGCATAAAGCAAGTATCGAGTATGTTCTATGATAGATTGTGTATATAGTAAACAAAATATCATTCATTTAAGCGACAATTTCACAACTAATACACTTATTACAATAATGTGTGGAATCAAATGTCAATGTTAGAAGAGTAAAGAGTTGAATTAGTGCACAAGAAACATATTACACATCTTTTTTACAATTAATTCTCCTTTTTTAATTGTAGTAATAAATAATTTAATACATATAGCTATAACAAAGATATAAATAAGGCAATGAAAGATAATCGTAAGTAATACAAATACAGTTCATTGAAAGTTCGGCGGACACACGGAAATCAATAAAGTCAGGTTTTTATCAATAAAGTCACTTCCCTGGGTTTCGTATACGTAATAGCTTACATTGAACGAAATACAAGTCACTAATTTTCTCAAAAAGGAAACATTTCTTTGATAGTCATTACCATCATGAAGTCCCGCAACCACTTCCCAAACAAGAGAATCCCTGAAGATCTGGCTTGTTACGGACAACGTATTCCAATTCTGTTGCGTGCTACAAACCCATACACGCACAGCGCAGCCTTGGCCTTACGAAGCAGCAGACAGAGGTAGGTGGCACAAGTAATGGATGCAGGGGTCTAAATGGAACACGGTGAAGACAATTGCAACAGTGGATGCAGATAATAGTAACGGCACACAAGCATAAAATAAAGCACGGAATGATGGAAAATCTGTTCGAATAATTATACACTGCAGTCACTTTTCAGCGAATTTTACTAACATTTCAGGTCTCAAACAACAATGCACAGGAACATGTAATCAAACTAGTGATAATCAATTTCCTTATTTGTCTAAAACTAACAAACGTTATGTAAATTCATCGTACAAACGTAATATAATGTCATTAGATATAATATATGGGTTAAAATGTAACAGGTAAACGTATACAATAATAAAATACTACATATTAATTTTGCTGTGGTAGAAAAGGAAGAAATTATCATTTCTAAATACGTTTCTTACTCGAATTAATCCTTTACTTGGAACCTATTATTGTTTAGCAAAGTCCTTAGCAATCTTAATGGAATATTTTACAAAAATGTTATATTTTCATCGATAAAATGCATTACGCATACGGAACTAATTATTATCTTAAATTAACAACCGTAATGTAAATTTATCTTACAACTAACGCACCCGGAAACACAAAACATCATTGAATCAACAAAATATACAGGGTGTAAGTTCTACAATTGTTAATGTTATGTTTAGTAGATTTAAACTAAGTCGATACAAAATATAAAACCTGTTCTGTCTCGGGCCCAAGATGAGAGTCCGCAACCACGTGCCCGCCTCGTGAGTGCCAGGCGCCGCCGCATTGCCCCCATCCCAACTGCCAACCCCTTAACCAAGAAATCTTAATCGGTCTATAGGTCCTGTCAAAATAACCGAATTATGGAATACATCTGCACAAAAGACTTACCTGGAAACCTCATATACTAGCCAAGATTAAGCAACTTCAACTGCAAATTAAAATACTATATTGGCTACTAGGACACTATTCCCAGATATTTCTAGGCAACACATTATTGAACTACAAAACAAAAATAATCCCTATATGAACTTACGTCATCCAAATTTGGGACCTAGTAAGCAGGTAAAATCTCACCATTTTACAGAGATTTTAATCAAAAACGCTTAGAATGTTTGCTGCAGTACTAGGGTTTACCACAAAAAGCGCTAAGCAGAGACATAAAAGTGCCCATAGTCTTCGAAGCAATCGAAACAACAGCTCAAACTATCTTCAACCTCTAGAAAATCTCCCAAATCCTGTAGCAATTAACTTCCTTCAAAATAGCGAAGAAACCTACAGATTATTCAGAATTACACCCTTTAACAACCATTATAGATTTTCAAATTAGTCACATAGATTTTCATATTAATCAGTATATATTCACATACTTTGACTCCTAACCAAAAGCACTAAGTTGACTCTTTTCATTCTAGATGCAAGGAGACGATGAAATTAACTTGTGAGATACCTTCACCCACAATTTGTCATTGTCAACTACAATTTTATCGTATTTACTCATTATTTTAATGTAAAATACATTACTTTGTTCAGAATAAAAAAGTAACCGACCGCCATTCTAAGCCGAGATTGCACTCCCAATATTAATTCACAGACCCGAAGGGCCGGCTTTGGGCCTTTAATGTTCAACGCAGATAGTTAAAAAAATTAATACCATTTTTTTTCGAAAAAAAATAAATTAAGTGTATAAAATTTATTGCGATTAAACTGTGCGCAAAAAATTGGCATAACGGAGTGATAACCGCGCATTAATGTATTTGTTATACGGAATGTTGCTGGTTGATGCGAGAAAGTCACCCAGTGATGAGAAGTTTTATTTTTTTAACAAACATGTCTTTGAATTGGTGGGGTGAAAGTAATAATAGGGGGCCCCCAATTTAACCTAGACCCCAAGGCCCCCACAGCAATTAAAACTGCTGAACATGCAAGTCGCTTCAGGGTTCGTCCTTGCGTCTCCTAGCGCTACGACGGTTGATATGCAAATTGTTGTTCTTAGATTTTTCGGGAGCTACAATACTTTTAGATCCTACGTTGTGCAAGTATCAATTTCTTACGGTCACTTTGATTCCCTACGTTTTTTCTAATCCTAATAAAGGGTTGTATTTCGTCAATCAGTTAAAGCGGCCCTGGCCGAGAGATTCCCCACGCGGCCGGGCGCCACCTGCGCGGGACGCGGCGGCGGCGCTCGCGAAGGAAGACTCATTTAATTGCGAGGTCTCGGCATTGCATTAGGACGACATGAATAAAACACGGCGCCCTGGCAGCGGGCCCAGCGGTGCACCCCGCCGCGCCGAGTGTTTCTTGCCACGACGCAACGCCGCTAACGAGGGAGATTAGCATAGGCAGCGCCTGTGGCTGCACATGCGAGGCGCCTCAGGGTCCACCCTCGCGTCTCCTAGCGCCCCAGCGCTCGATATGCAAATTGTTGCGCTTAGATTTTTCGGGGGCTGAAATACTCTTACGTTGTACGTCGTGAAAGTATTGCTGTATTTGCCGGTGTATAATACGCACTCCTATTTGGAAGAAGCATTTCATTTTTTAATGTTAAATTTTACATTTGAGTTTTATTTTGATGAAAGGAATGGGAATTGTAACCTGTGAAAAGCAATGATTTTTTTCATATTCCGCCGGGAGGCTCCATGATATTTTTCTAGCACAAATGGAAAGACTGTGTGTTTCATAAATTTTCTACGCCACGACGTTGACCCAACGAAATTTTCAGGATTCCTTTCTTGCAATAATTTTAGCTTCTGTAATAATCAACTTTGTAAAAATACAAATTCCTGTTTTTCAGTGTAAAAAATTATTTTTGCAATTCTGTATACTAAACATTCAAACAGTTACAAAAATTCCCATCCATTGTATTAGACGCATCGTGGTTTTTGAAGAGTTACAGAGGTGAAAAAGGGCGTCTTATATACCGACAAATACGGTAATTTCTTGGAGTCACATTGACTCCCTACGTTGAGTCATTTTTAATTTTTTTAATCCTAACAAAGGTTTATATTTCTTCAACCAGTCAGCCCTCTTAATTCATTCACGGTTCGGAATATTAAAAAGAAGAGAAAGGAAATAAAAAACAAAAGAACTTGAGTATGAGGTGGTCTACCACGTCCAAAGAAACGTCAGTACGGCAGCGGGTGATATGTGCCAGAACGGATAGCTGATGCTGAACCTGGGAGACCAAGGCACAATGATTGCGGACGGGTGAGCGCCAATGGAGGGGAGATTTCTACTCTGTTCTCCCCCCCCCCCCCCCACACACACACTCCCCCTATGCCGCCGGAGTTACAGCGACTGTAAGATTCCCTCGCCGTCTGAGTACGAATGAGGGTTGCCCAGACGGCGAAGATAACGCGAGTTTTCTCATGTGCCGAGATGTGAGTGGTGCGAAGTATAGTGTTGTTTGTGTTCAGTAACAAATTGGGCTTGGGGTTTGGAGTTCGGGGGTTTGGGACGACCTCTGAAGGCTTTGGCGACTGGGGCAGCGTATTTGGGGTAGAACGGCGACTCGGTGCATCTCCTTGCACTCTGAAGTGCGGCAAGAACGAGTGTTGCAAATGAAATATTGTAAATTAACTAAATCACATTACTTCAAAAGGGACAGACGTAGTTGCAAGAGTTTGTGTTTCTGAAATAATTAAGTTTTATTAAAAAAATGTTCTTGGTTTTGCTTTTACTGATCTCCTTATTGCTCCACTCCACAGAACTCCACTACCTCCTTCGCATACGGGAAGAATTCTTGACCTGTTCTAGCACATCTCATTTTTTCACTCCATATCACCTCACAGAAAATCGGATTTATCCCCTTCGTATAGGTACGGGGCCCAGACACATTGTCCGGAAACATTTCGTTCACATTATTTACGTCCACCTAGCAGTTTAGTTCACTTCGAATTTTATCTTTTTTGTAGACGAACGAAGTAAATAATTTCTTATTCATTACAGCGAAGACCACAACACATTACATTATTTAAATTGTGGACATACATTTCAGTTGACGTGAAAGAAAAAGGACAAAAAAATGACGAGAGGATATGGACACAATAATTGTGGACCTATTAATTACTGGACAATATATACAGTGGACGAATTATTTATGGACAAAACGAATGTTTGTGGACAAAGTGTCCTGGAAGCATTTGTATCTAGTACTGACGACATATATTTAGCGCTGAAGACAACGCTCACTACACGTGCACCTATCTTATTTTCTGTCGATTTTGCAATATGAAACGTATAAAAACTTCCTTAATTTGTGCTTACTTGTATTTAATTCAGGTATCTAATTCTAATTCAAGTATCTAATTCAGGTAAAAGTAATGCAAGTTAATTAGTAAAAATAAAAGTAATGCCAGAGTGTAAGTACGAGTAAAATTTTATTCTCGATAGAATTGAAATTTGCACAAGCAAATGTAAAACAAGTTTAGAAAATATAAAATACTTAATGAGCTTGTTTTTAAGTGTCTCATTAATTTAGTTACATCAATAAAATACGAAATAATTATTACGTCAATAAATATATTTTGGCAGTACTGTGAACAGAATTATTGGAAGTACTTGTTCAGAGCACTACTTTTAACGTAAGCAAATTTGATTTTGTGGCATATTTTGTATTTGTATTTACTAATTATAAATAATGATTACAATAATAATAATAAATTATTATTATTATTACTATTATTATTATTATTATTATTATGATTATGATTATTATTATTATAAAATCCAAACTGAAGATCACTTCGAAGAGAAAACACTATATTTATGGTATATATTCTAAATGACCCTAATTTTTCAATCGGTGCATTCCTCTGCGTTTTCCACAGCTCTCAATTTCAGGAGGTCAGGTTCACAAAAAAAAAAAAAACATACAAAATAGTAAATTGTAACACTGTAACATAAAAAGTTGAGTTTTTTCTGTCACAACATTTCTCGTAAGCATCCATTTGACCCCACTTAAACTCAGAGATACGGATTAATAACTGTGACGCACAAGCGTAATAGAGGGAACATATAAGAGACAGCTGACGATACCGTTCATTGCTGTCGGAAGCTCCTCCAACATCACTCACCATGGGCCGAGCTATACTAGTTCGTGATGCTTCGATGTTTATGTTACTGTACTTGTGCTTCTCGTCTCTGACTCCAGGTTAGTAATAAAAAAAACTACTTATTGAATGTAGGAGACGAAAATGAGGACCAGTGAAATGAAAACTGAACATATTCTAAACAGTGACATTGGAATATTTTTTTAGTTCA
Organism: Gryllus longicercus; assembly: GCA_038098605.1. NCBI lineage: Eukaryota > Metazoa > Arthropoda > Insecta > Orthoptera > Gryllidae > Gryllus > Gryllus longicercus. The sequence goes on from JAZDUA010000021.1 coordinate 2,473,173, forward strand.
AAAATAATTGCTAGGTGTCTTAATACATATATCTCACTGGGAGATAATGAATTAATTCCAGTCTTGTAAAAAGTCGCTGACCGATTTAAAACCTCACCACTCTCTTGCACTTTCTCATCCGAATGGTATATTCACAAATAACTTTGACGCCAAAAATGAGAAAATTGCAAGGGGAAAGTTTTGAGCTACACCGATTTTGCGGGGTTTCGCAGCCAAATCTCTAAAACGAATCTCTCACCACATTGCAAGTGTGAAGACGGGCATCATCAGGCAAAAGGTTGACAGCATTCTAGAGCATTTGCCTTTATGGTGTCTCAGTGTCTGCAGAGTGTCTTCATATCGCTTTGCATTTACTGCCGCTTTTAGTAATTTTGGGACTAACTGCCGCCAAATGTTGTTAATGCGTGAGACATTGTTATTACTTCCAATTAAAGAGGTGGGTTACCCACCATTTCCAAAATACATTACACGTCATATCCCCTCCCCTATGTTTTGGTTATCATTGATTATATTTTCGTCTTATCAGATAGAAATACGCTCTAAAAAGATTTCAGTCGTGAAACTGCAGAGCCGAAAACACTGATATTTTCTCCAAAAGATCCTTAGTTATTTATACAAAAGTATTCCTCTGAAATAGTTATTTAAATAACTAGTAAATAAAGTTTGTGTTTGGCGTTATGAATTAAATAGTGACAGACTAAGTTACGATAGAAACCGAGTGTGGCATTTTGAAATGAAATGCCACAGCCGAGTGTGGCACACGTCAAACACGATCGCACGTGAAGCGTTTATTATTTTTTTAGAAGAAATTCATGTAAACTTATGGAATATATGTTAGAATCATTTTCACGTGCATATTACCTTTGGGATCATTCTCAACATTCGAGGTGACATTTACGTTGATTCACATCGGCCCAGATATTTTAGATGACTTGTCCTTACGCAACGCGTACGGCACAGTCTAGTTTACAATACGAGCACCGCAAAGTAATACTTTCCAATAAATTAAACTCCTTAGGTGGCTCAGAGAATCAATTGATGGAGTCGCATGACTGGAGTCGCAACGGTGGCAGGAATTTCGAGACTAGCAAGATAGCTACAATAATTCAGCCGCTGCCGGGAGAAGTATTCTAGGGGCCGACTACTCCGATCGGTAGTTATCTGTGGCTTCTCCAATCAACACCAGGAGAACGCCGAACCAGTTCCTTAACAAACGGGCCACGGATCGCGCGAGATCTTTCCTTTCGTTGTCCTATCCTCACCCCTTACTTACATACATTTACTTACACTTACAAGCACACACCATCAATATGTCCGGAGACCGGTCGGGGGCTCAGAACATGATCGGGCTGGGGCGATGCTCTGCTGACGGGAGAAATTTGGTTGGGAACACTTCGCAAACCGACGTGTAGGTCGCCGCCTGATCAAGCGGGATAAAATCACCGCCACTTCCCGCGATTAAAGCATGCATTAAACTTCTAGGACTAATGACGCGCCCGTAATCAATAATTAGTCAATCTAATAAATTAATAGTAAATGTTCCTACGTATGCGTGGCGAAAAAAGCATTTTCTGTCTTTGTGCGTTATGGAACCCAACTCTAAATTCTAGGCAGCGCAGTTACCACTCCCAAGACGACGCCAGCGCCAGCGCCAGCGGAAGCAGTCGGCCGTGGCGACGGGGGCGGGGCGGTGGCGGAGGGGCTGGCCGGGGAGGTGCCGGAGCAGTGGTCGCTTCTGCCGCTGCACGCGGCGGCGGATCGCGGCGCAGCGCAGGTGGCGGCAGCGCTGCTGGCGGCCGGCACGGCGCCCGTGGACGCGCGCGACAGCGACCAGCGCACCGCCCTGCACGTGGCCGCCGAGCGCGGCGCCGCCGCCGTCGCCGCCGTGCTGCTCGCCGCCGGCGCCGACCCAGAGGTGACATCCATATTTTTTTCATTAAAAAACAAATTCTTCTAGTTTTATAGAAATATTTACAGTACGTAATTGATTTGGGTCCAAGAATCCTTCTATCCCAGAGGTCATTGATTATTTTTGTATTTCCAAATTTAACTGATGCGGCCTTTAGTTCCGTTAGTAAAATGCATGTCATAAACGGGGAAGCGGCGATGCTCGATCACCGCTAGGACGTAAGAACCGTGGCCGATCTACGTGTCTACTTACGAGGATTTCCTTCCTCCAAGTCTCTTTACCAACGGGACTCCGCCCCAGCCGATACACGCTCTAAGCGCCCGACTGGTCTCCCGACATGTGAGTTTAAGTGTGAGTATAGGAGGAGAGGATGGGACAAAGAGGAAGGAAAGATCGCGTGCGCGGTCCTTTTGTCCATTTGTTAGGGTACTGCTCTGCTATTTACTTGGTGTTGATCGGAGAAACCACGCAAAACTACCGATCACAGCAGCTAGCCGATAGAAATCGTTTCCAGACAGCAGCTGAATTTGACCTAGAATAGAAAATCCACCACTGTAGCAAATCAAACCCTATGGCAGACACAGTGGATCAACCATTGTAGTCCTGAGCCATTTCAGCCGACCTGACGTAATCGAGGTCCAAGAATGATTAATTATCAAACTGGTACGTGGTAGCGATAATGATGAGATTAATGATACTCGAGCAGTGGCAGGGGAAACGGGAGAAGCCGCTAACGAGAGCTCGCTTTGCCCGACACAAAATCGCCGGTGATCAAGCAGGAGCCCCAGCGACGGCAGGCGTACGTGCTAGCCAATACACACCATGAGTACCCCGTTGCCTTGCAGCATGCTTGATGCAGAGCGTTCTCACAGCAATGAACAAAATTTACTTTAGTTTTGCGCACGAGCAAATAAAATAATTAGATACTTAATCGCGACTCTACAAATAGCACCCGAACGTACCATATGGTGAAGGGGTTTGCAAGGGAAGTGGGTAAATGAAACAAACTATTTAATCGAGTATTTTAGCATTTTCGACGGCGGACGAGTGATCCATCGTCTCAATGGTTTCCTCTAATATATTCCAGGCGCAAGCCGAACCAGAACCTAACACTTTGGGGATACCTGGAGGTGAAAAACTCCGCAAACTTACATTTTGTCGGGGCAGATCTCACGTTCCAGTGAGGAAGAAACAACGTCACCTCAAGCACTACACGTAGTACGAGACTAACGACCATAGTATTTGACGCGACCGAAAACCAATCAAAAAACTAATCAAATTTTGAGACCGTATATATTGAAGTTTCGTATCTCGAAACGTTTACTCGATTCCAAGATACTCAAACTGGATCGCCCCAATCAATTTATTTTATATGCGTTACTTTACTTTCTTCATCATCTGCTCAAATGAGAGAACAGCGATTCAATTCGATTCAATGATGCCTTAGTTTCCTTGGCGAGGCCTAAGACAGTTGGTCTGCTCTTACGCCTGACCACGCAAATTTCACTATGTTCCTTTCACCTTTTGGCAGCTAAAGAACATTTCACTCGGAAGACGAAACAGGCGATATAAATTAGAGGCTTCTGTTAGACTCGATGACTCGACACGACATACAGTAAAAATCATTGGACAGCCTACTTTACTTCCCCTCCGAAGGAAGCGTTTTGCATTGACGTGTTCTTGATTCAATGTTTCAAATAAGAATGGGTAGCTGATTGTAGGGCTATTTGATTTGATTCATTGTTTTGTTCTTATACAAATTCATTTCCCACAAGACACGTCCTTGTAAATTATACATAATATATGTATAAAATTTTATATTTTTCAGTTTTAAAAAAACGTATAACCCCCTAATTTGAAGATGAAATGTTTCAAAAATATAAAATAATCATTATAAATAACTATTGTAATGTTTAGTATTTTTAGATTATTTAATAATTTCGTGGTTTACTTTAAATTTTAGTGGGTTTTAGCACGCCATCTGGGGGTAACTGGTTGGATTGACTGATTGGTTAGTAATTCCGGGCACGTCACCTGCTCAGCTCAATAGTCCTGTAAATGCAGTGTTTGTTTTTTCTCGGGATGTAGTGATGATCTTCCCTCGTTGGATGGTGAGATCCGGCGCCGACCTTCCAATCGGCAACCAGGGTTTTCCCCAACCAGCGGAGCTCGGACACAACTCGGACAATCTGCAAGCTCTCTACAGGTGTCCCGGCATGATTGTGTTTGTGTGTGTGTAAGTAAGGGGTGGGGATAGGACAAGAAAAAGGAGCGAAAGATCGCCCAGTCCGTGACCCGTTTGTTAGGGTACTGCTCCGGCCACTCAACCAAGCTATCCTGCTACGGTCCGAACTGGAACTGTAGGACCTGCCGGCCAGAGGCACTGCAGCGCCTGATACCCTTATCCGCCTCCCGTCGGCAGGCGCGGGACGCGAGCTGGCGCACGCCGCTGCACCTGGCGTCGGCGCAGCGCGAGCCGCGGCTGGCGGCGCTGCTGCTGGCGTGGGGCGCGGACGCCGACGCCCAAGCCCAGGCGCCCGAGCGGCGGAAGGAGTCGCCCGCGGCGCCGCCCGCGCGCGTCGACCGCCCCTTGCACTTCGCGGCGGCCGCCGGCCGCGAGCGCGCCGTCGCCGCGCTGCTGGCCGCGGGCGCCGACCCGCGCGCCCCGGACGCCGCGGGCGACACGCCCCTGCACCTCGCCGCGCGCAGGGGCCACGAGCGCGTCGTCGTGAGTACGCCCCCCCCCCTCATCATCATATCATTAGTAGTAGAAGTAGTAGTAGTAGGGGCGAGATTTAAATACAAATGTCATTTGTTTTCTTTTCATTTTAGAACAATGCCGCTTAGAACAATTAGAAAATAAAAATTAATTTTAAGTTATGACAAAAGAAAATGACCCATCTTTATATCCTTTTTTTTTGCATTTTGTCAATTTCTTCTAATATTTTTTTTTTACTTTTTACGTCATTCTCTTACCTTTTACGTCATTTTTAATCATTTTTCTCTGATTTTATTGATTTAATATAATTTTAATAGTACTTGCTTCAAATAATATTTGCGAGATGCAATAAATGCTCTCCAGAGAATTCCTGAGTAGCGCATTCGGTTTTCTTCTCTTAGAAACTGTGTTGTCAGTCCTTGTATGTACTCGAAGGTTCCTGCGACGCCTACCAGTGCCGGTTCAGCCGATTTCGGGATAACTAAAGACAGGAATTTCCTGGAAAGAGCAGTCCAAACCAAAATTCTGCAAGATGAGTACACGTGAACGAATGGAAGCAGCCTCGATTACATTAGTTACGTATTCAGCTTTAGCTGTTCATCCGAACTGATTTTGAATACATTTTTAACGTAATTCTTCTTTGCTTTTAGGGCATTTTAAAAACATTTCAAGAGCATTTATTGATCATTTTTGACTATTTTTTAATCATCAAAATCCACCCCCTAATTATTAGTCTGTTCATATCACTTAGTATGGCTATGACTAAACAATTCTAAATAACCTAGATAGCTTGTTTAGAATAATTTAGTCTAATATTTTTATTGTTATGTTTTCTTCACTTCTCACTGGTCCATTCTTTTTCTTTATGTCTAATTATCACTTCACTATCACTTCACTTACAGTTCACTTACAGTTCACTTTACGTTGTGCTCTTTATTGTTGTGTCTCTGCTCCAGTTTGTTAGCGTTATCCTTTTTCTCTATAGACTTCGTTGAGTGTGTGACTTCTCTCCATTTGTGCAATCTCCTGCTGTTCTGGTCCACAGTCTTCACAATCCTCTTACTATATCATCTGACCACCGTGTTCTCTGTCTTCCGATAATTCCCTTGCCAGTCCTTGGGTGCCATATTATAATCCGTAGATCCATCTGTTTCTCACGATATACTTCGATTAATTTACAGAGACCGTTGACGTTTCATCAGCTGTTACGGTGTCATCCAAGCTCTCGATTGGATGACACCACAAACAGCTTATCAAACGTTAACGGTTTTTGTAAATAAATAGAAATACTTGAATATCCAAAAAAACGTTTCTAATGTGGGGTTTTAAAAAGGTAATGAAATGTATGTCCTGATGACATAAATGCTTCGATTTCAGATCTCTCAACCGAAATTAATAAATTAAAAATGACCGACTTTTCAAAATAGCCAACTTTTTTATTTCCAAAATAACTACTTTGAATACGCATACATATAATGTATAGAATTAATACAAATTCATGTAATTTGGCCTATTACGTTATGAGATAGTTTATTAAATTTGTAATATAATAATCCCTTCGAACAATTCAAAATGGCAATCTGACGCCGTATTAGAAAACTAATTTTGTGATGCAAAATTATTAACATGATTTCCAATACTATTTATGAAATTCATGTGAGTTGGCAGTTACCTCATGAGATGCACAAGGTGGTTAAATCTGCCCACTCCGAACGTAAGTAGCTACGAAAATGTCTGGTCGGAATATGTTTAAACAGAGGATAAGCCGAGATTTATATTCACGTCAGTTATTTGTGATATCGCCAATGTGTCGTTCAATGCTTATCGTAATACCACCTTCTTACAAATACAAGTTTTATTAATAAGAAGTACCCTTCCATGGAGTAGGAGGGGGTCATTTTCACCTACAACTCATCTGTTCTTCACAGTTGCATAGCAAAGGGGGGTCAAAGATAGAACTAATAGTAAACTATTGTCCGATTGAAAGATAGTGATTTGTGACAGACATCAGCTGTGACGCAGTTATCCCATCGGGAGCTTCAGTACCAAAAATTAAATCGTAACGAAGCCGACTTGATAACAGCACTTAGCTGATGATCTGTCACAAATCACTATATGTAAATATTCCGTAACACCCGAAGTTTCTCTGCATTTACTCGTATATATACGTAAACTACACATTCTTCTATGAGAGCGTAGGCTTCCGCGGCCGGAGTCAGTGTTTACTAGGCTGTCCGGGTGACGCCGCGTCCATGGCGAATGCATTGGCGATGGCATTACGCCCTGAGGAAGGTCGCAGAATGGCGACCAAAACGTCAGCACCTTTGCCATGGACGCGGCGTCACTCGGACAGCCTAGTAAATACATTCTTCTATGTTTGACGAAGAAGGTACGACTATAACCTGTCTATCCTAAAATTAGCCTAATGAGCTCCCTATCTTGCCTTCATGTCTTTTTTTTATGACAAGCCACAAAAGATGCTTTTTTAGGTCTCTTTTTAAGAACTTGGTCATATAACCACCACCGTGGTTGTTTAAACTGTACGGAGTAGACGTAGGGACGACACGAACACAAACATCCATGCCCAAGGTGGGATTCGAACACGCGACCCTTCGAGTGGAGGCAGCTAAGGCCCTCCAGACTTAGCGACCCCTGATATCCAATCCGACAATAAATACCCCAATTTCATACTTTAATTGAATTATTTCAGTTTGCCAACAGTTCAAATAACACTGGCGATATATAGTACCAAGGAACTTCCAGTCAACACTTTGAGTCAGTTTCGGCGCAAATACTGCAGAATTAATGGCTTAAAAATAATGTTTAAAACGCGAATTTTTTATGAATACTTATGACATTAATGAAAGTGAAGTTGCCGAGGAAGATACATTTGGCAACTCAGACAACGTATTCATCAGTTTAGACTTACGATACAGTGTACTTCAACCGAAAATCCGTCGCTTAATATGTCACAGTAACGAGAGGATTACGAATTGCTTCAACTTCTAAAATGAAATACAGTTCAGTAGTCACGGCAAGGACATAATTCAAGTAACTCATTATACAGAGAGATCACAAAATTTCGGATCATTACAAAAATAGATTAATCCAGTGATATAAGGTAGTACTTCCCTAGAGAGGGTTGGAAGAGTAGTCTGGATCCAAAATTCACTTATGTGACTAATTAAAAGGTAACGGTGAACTTAATTTATTTTAAATGCTTAAAAATCAAGATATCAGAAATGAAGTTTAGAGTATATTTAAGAAGATGCATAGCAGAGATGATAGGCAAGAAACGCAGACTAACCAACTTATAACTCAAACTTAACAGTAGGCTGACGAATGAAATAAACTATAGAGCATGTTCTAACAAGTCTGTCTTTTGAGAACCACTTGTAATAAACATTCTGGTTTCCTCTGCTTTCTCCATTATCTTTTAAATTCATTATAATCCAGGGGTTGTTCCAACGAATAATTAAAGTACCGCGTCTTATTCCCTGCTCGGTGTTATTCACGTGTGGACTGTAACTGATGGGACTGAAGCTGTGAACAGTTCTATGAGTGAGAGAAATGCTATTGTCATTCCCCCTTGTTCCGTGAATCCACGTAATTATAAGCTTTCCCTTTGAAATCTTCCCGCAACTGTTCCAATTTGATGTGTAATCTTTCTCCGCCTACTAGAGAAGTGATGTTCAAAGGGTAGAAATTATTGTCTAATTGGAGTAACTGGCGGTTCTAAAGAAAGAAAGCCACTCCCCTCCCCACACGATCGTACATCTGAGTGAATGTCAGAGTGAAGAAACGAGTGATGAGAGTGAGTGAGAGAGTGAAGAAACGAGTGAATGAAGGTGAATGAGAGAGTGAAGAAGACTGAATGAGAGAGTCAGGAAGTGAGTGAATGAATAAATTTGTAAGCGGGTGTATGGCCGAGCGAGTAAGCATATTAATGAACGAGTGAGTAAGCAAGTGAATGAATGAGTACCTGAGCGAGTGAAGTAATATCTGAGAGAGTGAATGAATAAATGATTTTATCAAGCGAATGAACGATCCGAGCGTCCGGACGAGACTCTGAATAAAAGAAAAGAAACGCGCATGCGGTGCAGAGGAGTTGGCGCGCGTGCGCAGGCGACGCTGGCGGCCGGGGCGGCGCCGCTGGAGGCGCGCGCGCGGGGCGAGACGCCGCTGCTGGCGGCGGCGCGGGCCGACCGCGTGGGCGCGGCGGCGGCGCTGCTGCTGGCCGGCGCCGACCCCTCCGCCCTCGCGCCCGGCGGCGTCTCGGCCGAGCAGCTGGCGCCGTCGCCGGCCCTGCGCCGCATGCTGCGCGCCGCGCGCCGCCGCTGGGGCGGCGGCCCGTGACAATCCAGATCAACCAACACCACCACCGGCATCGCCTCTTAAAGAAGATGGAGGCAAGGAAGTAAACAAGGACACAAGCTTCACCCTGTACTTTTATTGTAATTGTTATTGTTTTCGTTATCATTTCAACATAATAATTGTGATTATTGAAACTGGTTACCTCGAGAAATAAAATTATATATAATAACAAAAATAATGTGCTCAATTTCATACAACCACAGCTATCTAGGTTGGCGGGGGCGGCGAGTGGCAGGTTCGGCAAGAGCAGCGGGGGCGGCAGCAGGGAACAGAGGCGACGAGGTGGAGGGGTGGAGACGGGAGTTGAGATGGAGAGGGGGTGGTGAGTTGGGCGGGGAGCGATGAGACGGTGAAGGAGCGGCGAGGTGAAGAAGAGGCAGTAGGAAGGAGACGAGGCAATGAGGTAGAGGGCGATAATACAGGGACGAGGGACGAGCGGTGAGGCGGAGGGGGTGGTGAGGCGGAGAGGTGGCGGTGGGGAGGGAGCGGTGTAGCGGGGGCGGTGATGCGGAGGGAGTCTGTGTGGAGACAGAGAAAAGGACGGTAATGTGAGCATGAGGTGGGGGGGAAGCGGGAAGGTGGAGAGGGCATCGTCAGGTGGAGTGCAGGCGGCGAGGAGGTGGGGAGAGGACGATGAGGTGAGGAGAGGGCAGTAATGTGGGGAAGAGATTGGAAGTGAGCGGGGAGGCGGAGAGAAGACGGCGGTGAGGAAGACAGCGGCCGGTGGGCCTGGAAATGTATTAAGGCGTGGGCGGGCAGAAGAGGGAATGGAAAGACGGCGGGGGCATGGCGGTGGGATCGAAGCGATGCCTCAGGAGAGACATTCTTTCCGTTTCACGAATTCCGCACTCTGGCAGGAGAGAAGGCAACTGGGATAATAGGTAAGCGAGAAAATTGTAAATACGCTTCCTAAAAATAAATACTTAACAATTGAACATGTTTAAGATAAAATCACAGACGCATCTACTTTTCTTGCTGAACATCTTTCAAACAACTTCGTTCACGGTTTAAAACACTACAATTTTTTAACTTCAATTTTTTCCATTTTTGGTGTATTTCCCTTATTTCAATTTTGGAGAGATTAGTTTTTTATTTGCTTAAACAGATACGACGAAAAGTAATCGTGAGAAGGATATTTCTTCTGAAAATTAATTACCACACTTATTTTCGTTTTGCCTCAGTCAATCTTGATATATGTTGTTTTCTTATGAAACAATTTCTTATATATTGCATAATTTGTTATTTGAACAGTGAAAAGTGCGTTAGGAATGATTCTATTTAATGTATCTTGCATGATTACTAGCATCAGATATTATATCTTGTGATGTGCGTAAACTGAGAATTTTGCTGGAAGCGTACCAAGAAAAGGGAGTTTTTTTATGCCTTTGTGAGATGCAGTGCCGGATGAATCACCTTGCCTATTCAGCGTGAGAAGAGAGGGAAAAATGTGAGAAACAGAATGGAGCTTTGTTAAACCGTGTTCAAGGAGACGATCTGAATGGTTTCATTGGATCAAGTATTAGATATCTTCAGAATCACAGAAGAGATATTAGAGGCAGTGACCGTTTGACACCTCAAAAGAACGATAAGTTGGAAGAGGTCTCTTGGTATGTGGGAATACTTATTGTTGAGAATATAACAAAATATGAAATTAAGAAGCTCTTTCGGCTTTTTCATATATTAAATTTTATTTATTACAATTATATGAGCAAAATATTACATTATTGGGATCTTGCTTTTAACTAATTTCCTTTTTTCAAATTTTCTAATGTTACACTTTTCTTATTTTTATCTTTGAAAAATATATTTATTCTGTCGTACTTTTACTAAAATGCACACTAGCTAAGAAATATGCATTATATAAATATCATTTTCATTTCATCATACCATCAATATTAATTTAGATGCCCGTACTAGGTTACATAAAATTGTACATATATCCGTGATTTACCTGGAGTAAATTTAGAAAATAGTTGCAATTCATTCTCTCTAATCACAAGAACTAATGGCACTAATAGTAAGATAGACACCATTTCCTGCTCTCTTAATCTCCTTCGTTACCACTAGCCAAGAAAATAGCATTTCCAATGCAACACAGCGCTGGCATTTATACGTGAGGCAAGAGGCAAATAAATGAACAAATGAACGGAAGAAATCACAATTTACTTTTCTGCTTCGAGTCGAGCACTACCGAGAGGGCGAGCGCTCGCTGAAGAGGCGATTTCTGAAACGGCAAAAGAGATTTCGCGAACGAGTTTAATATTAAGGTCTCGTCTGTTTGCCGGGCGGCGGCGGTGACTGCGCCCCGTCGGCCGTCGCTGGCGTCGACGGCCGCGCCAGGAGCGTCGGAGTCGTCGCGATTAGAAGAATTAGGATCGTCGCGCGCGCTCGCGGGCGGGCGGGCACAGGAACAACAGACGCCCACTTTGCATGCTAATGGCGCCAAGACGCGACGTTATGATTCGGTTAAAATGTAAATGGGGCGCGCCCGGCGCGGGCGAACGGGCGCGTCGTGGCGCACGCCGCCGGCGGCAGGCGGCGCTCTCGGGGCGGGGGCGAAGCCGAGCCCAGTGGGGGAGTCGAATCACGGCCGCGCACGCACACGCCCGGCTGCCCCCCCCCTGCCCTCCGGTCGTCTGTCCTCATGACCACTCACTCGCCTGCCTGCCCGATCGCCCACAATCGATCGCCCGACGCCCTGCCCGATCCCCCGACACACAACTGGACCGATCGTTTCACCGCACCACCGTCCGACTGATCGTTCGTCCGATCGTTCCCCCGACCGACATCATGCAAACGGCAACGTGATTCGTTCACCGCTCGCCCAAGCCGGCTGAGTTAGTTTAGAACCAGCATTGGCGTTCACTAGGCAGCGACTCTACCAGCAAGTCATTGGGTTCGAGTCCCGACAGAGGCAGTTTTCGACAGTAGCTACTGAGCTGGGTCGAACATATTCGCTCCTCGCAAGAGAATTCAAACGACTGGATGCTCTGATCGGGAGATTTTCTTGGATTTTCCGGTGAACACTAGGGAAATTTTGCAGCATTACCCTAACCCGGACCTTACACACACACACACACACACACACACACGCACACACACGCGCACATGCACGGCTCATACACGCACGCATCCACCCACGCGCACACCCACCCACGCGCACGCACCACAAGCATACACACGCGCACGTACGCATCCATCCCACACATCCACGAACACACACACACGCACACACGCACACACATACACACACTTACATACACTACACTACCAAACATGTCGGAAAACCAGTAGCGAGGTTATAGCTCGTCCCGGCTGGGGCGATATCCTGTTGGGGGAGATACCAGGAAAGGGATATCCCCGCAAGCCGACGTGTTGTGTAGATCGGCGCAACATGAATTACACTAATGGGTCTAAGGACACATCAGTTAACTATCCCAAAAGCATCAATAAATTTATCAACCGCCTGCGCGATCGTTTGGTACCCTCCCTCTCATGCCAATTCACTTTTCCGCTCGCATTCTATCACCCACACATCAGGTCGCCAGCTGTCTGTCCACATACGTTTCCATTCCAAAATGAAAAGCAATAATTTAAAACAATAAATACTCTATATTGTAACACTACCGGTTACCTGGGGAACCGGATAGCGGCCCTGTCGCTAGCTCAAGTCGGTGATGGAAGGAATTGTTACACAGTATGATGGAAACACAAGAATAAACACTTGTTCACTGGTAAAAATTCACATTTATTCCTGGGCAATATGATTAAAATGCCCCAGGGAAGTTACACTCTTAAATTGAATAAAAGAATAGCGGGAAAATTAGATGAAGAAAAGAAAAAAAAATGAAAAGTTAGTTTTAGGAGTTAAGCTTAAAAAAACTAAGAAGAATTATAACTAACAATTACAATGGGTGAAATCACTACCAGTCAGTGTGTCAGAGCGTGACACCGCATTACGAAAAATTTACACAATAAGGGCGGTAGCCCTAAACGATATTGCCTGAAGAGGGTCTTTGTGCGGCCGGGGTCGGCCGTGGCTCGGTCGAGGGCGGCGGCTGGGCGTCCTTCAGAAAAAATGCAGCAGAGGTCAGTAACCCTCCGGGCTACAGCTGGCGGTCGGCTGTGACGTCACCAAAAAGCCGCGGTGCGTAGCCGTGTAGGCGGAGTCTAGAAGTTCTGGTTGATCTGGCGGATTCTCGAAGTTCTGGTCGCAACTGGTAGAACTAGCTGATCTGGCCGGACGATCTCAGAAACGGAGTGGTCAACTATGCGTCTCTCTCTGACTTTTATGATAAGAAGTCGAACACAACTTCGGACAGTTTAAAATTTGATTGGAGAAACGTTCGCCTCTCTTCACGGCGAAAACCCACCCCAAGAGAAAATTCTCTCTCCACTGCAGTCGGCTCACAGCTCAAAACTCGCAGTAAAATAACATAAGTCCCCACATAGGCATTATCGCCCGAATAATTCCCACCCCCACATAAGTTCCTCTCTCAACTGCCCTCGGTCTAATATTCAATCTCGAAAAATAACAAGTTTTCCAGAGACACAATAGTCTTTTCCCCGATGCCTAATACTCTGGCCCCGTCTGATTGATGAAAAATTTATAAGTCCGGCGAAGGCGAACTTTGCCTCTGACCGACGACTGTCCCCCCCGTCTAATGATCTGTCTGATGCCCCAGCTTTTCTGATTTTCTCTCCGTCGAAATCTTATAAGGTAAACTTTTCCCCCCACCCAATTCCTCTTATGTGCCCTAGCTCTTTATAAAAGTCAAGTCACTATTGGCTCTAGGTTGTTGCGCACCACGCTATTTTCAGCCAATCGCCACGCATGAAGCCACAGAACTTTCCGCTCCCCGCGTCAGCTGCAAGCGTCCAGAATTTTCCAATTCCTTCTAGAACATCGCCCCATGTTTGCGTAAACGGGGGGGCGCGTTTGCGTGAAAGAAATTTATGAGTTTGGGATTCCCCGAAACGAGCGGGCGATGTCGAAATTGCGTAGCCGGCTCAGTGAACACGTGTGTCCATTGAATCTGTCAATGCCAGCCCTCTAAACGACTTCGTTAATGGGCCGGGGGCGTAAGGGACTCTCGCGATAGCGGAGTTGCGCACGTGTGACCGTCTGCGTAATCTCTCGGCAGAAATCCTGGGTGGCCGAGTCTTGTTTGTTTAAATTTTGATCCGGTGAATTTCGTTTATAAAATTATGATGAAATCGGTTTCGCTACAATATCCAATAAATAATTCAACACTTTGTGGGTTATAAATTTTGAATAACGATGATGATGAAAGAAATGGCATGAAACGCTTGTTAGCACACGCTGGTTAACAATTGAAGGGCTCAGTACAAGGAACAAGGAGCTATCTCACATTTTTTGTGAAATTGAGTTATTAGCATTATACAAAACTCCAAATACTATTCTTTTAGTGTAACATGTTATTTAAATCCAGTATGGACTTATAAACACGTGTTTAAAAGTTTAGAAATGTATTACGTTATAAGGAGGAAATTCCGCTAGAACCCTCATTATCTCAAAACTATTGTGGCGTCACCGATTAATTAAATATAATTTTATTATGGCGTCGCCAATAACAAATGAATTCCTGCAGCTGGGAATAGCTCGCGCCGCGGCACAGAAATAAGTGGGTCAACGGGACGCGGCTACCGCCGCGGAGGGTTCTTTCGTCATGCCGCCCACCCCCCGACCGCGCATCGGGCCAGCCCCGAACGCACCCAGCCCCCCCCCTGTCTTCAGAGGCGGAATGTTTATTAGCCCCCCATAAAAATACTTGCTGCCCCTTCGCCGGCCCTCTCGCCGAACAAAGCGCCACCCTCGCGTCCCCCCTTCAGCCGCGCGACCGAGGAATTCAAGCCCGATGGAGTTGGGCCGGGTGTCAATTAGGCGAAGAAGACACATTTACGACACGTCGTGAGCGAAACCTTTCTTGGCCATCAAACTGATCCCTCCACCGGACAATGCTAACTCGTCACATTCGTTCTGGCACGCGCCCGGGCGCCAGAAGCCCCGCGGGAGCTGTTTCTCTCTAAACACAGTAGGGTGTCGATTAGCCCCTGCCGGCCGTCGAGAACCCGTGAAATGCGCTTTTTTCGCGCGCACGTGTCCACACAGCTGCGATCAGCTCCCGGAGTAACTAACAAAAGGGAAGCAAGAGAGAGAGCGAAGACAGCGACAAACTGAGAACATCGACGGAAAAATACGGGAAAGTTGCCGCATGATTGGCTAATCAAAATTCTGCGACGCAGCCACCCTTAGCCAATGGGAAGCTTCACCATGGGGGAAGGGATAACCCAGAGCTAGGAACATTTTGGGGAAGGGGAAAGGAAATTCTCTTATAAACGCGATGCAGAGTAGGAATAAAGAACTTCGGGACTTCTGAGATTTTTCTGACACGAGACTTGTCAAATTTATTCGAGACATTAACTTGTTAAAATTTCTTCGACAACACTTGTTAAAATTTCTTCAGTCTCACTTTGTAAAATTTCTTCGGAGGAACAGTTCTAAAAATTTCCTCGAAACGAGACTTGTCGCGGAGAGAACTCGGGCAGCGACCTGGGATCCCGCGCCGTTTACGCTCCGGCCCGCCAGCCTTGCCGCCTCTCGTCCTGGGCTGAGTGACAGCCCTTTTCGCAAACGTCGGCGCCCGTGGCCACTCGCCTCCTCTGAGCCTGCTCGAGCGGACAATCTGGAATCGCCGCTACCTGAGCGAGAGTAGACGCGCCGCAGAAGATCAGCAACCCGGAGCCGCCGCCACCTCTGTCTGAGGCTGCCTCCTCGACCCACCCACGAAGACCAGCAGCCATTGGTGAAACTATGAGACGATGCCGTCTCACTGAACTATTGTAACGGCGAAAAACTGCAAGTGGCCGCGCTCAGGCCCATCAGAGTAACCACTTATAATTCATTCACAGAGTAGTTTTAGTAGTAAAAGAACTTGCGTCGCCCATTGCGACATTGTAAATTCCCCTGGCAGCTTTTGGTGCCAGGAATAAACAGTTGTTTGTCACAAATGACTCAATTGCTCATTCTTGACCTCCCAACTCTTCCACTCAGTTATATTTCAGGAGCTGAACCTGGCGCCCTCCCCCGAGCAGTCTTATAAATATTACATTTGGCTGGTCCCAACGTGGGGCTAGTTGAGTGCAACCTTATAAATATTACATTTGGCTTTCCCAAGTGGGGCTCGATTAGTATTGTTAAATACCCCAGTAAGCGACCCCGAGATTAGGAAGTCAGATTGCTCATAAAATATTCTGTTATTAACTTTTTTTGGTTCAGCTCCTTCAAAATTCTATTGCGACAGCTTAAATCACAAGTTACCGCAATAAATGGATGGAAGAAAGTTGTAGGAGGGTCAATAATTTGTGTACTCTGATGTATTTGTTTGTGTTTTTTGTGTTTATTGTTTTTGTACTGTGTTGCGTGTGTCGGTGTTTGCGTGTGCGGTCTAATTGTAAACTAAGTGAACAAGAGAACTCAGTAAAAATGCTCGACGAATCAGGTGTCAATCTAGCAGGCTCAGACAGTTCGAGTGACCCACCGGCGCAAGGCGACAGTGAAGCCATTTTGGTGGAAATTCTAAAACAATTTATGCGAAATCAGAAGGCGGAATGGGAAAGAGATAGGAAATTTTGGGAAGCGCAAAGGGAAGAAGATAGGATAGATCTTAGGGAGCTACAAGAAGACAGGGAAATTCAGGAGGCGCAATGGGAGGAAGATAAGAAAATTCGGGAGGCGCAAAGGGAAGAAGATAGGAAAACTCGGGAGGCGCAACGGGAAAAAGACAGGAAAATTCGGGAGGCGCAACGGGAAAAAGATAGGAAAATTCGGGAGGCGCAGAGGGAAGAAGATAGGAAAATTCGGGAGGCGCAACGGGAAGAAGAAAGGGAAATTTGGGAGGCGCGTTTTAGAGAATTAAAAGAGAGTACTCAGGAAACAAAAAAAGAGCTTAATGAAAACGTTAATAAGATTGATAAGGAATTAAGCTCGGAAGTTAGTCAAACACAGGAAGAAGTAAATTATATGGGAAATGCGCAAGAGGAACACGCGATGGGAAACAAATCTGAGATTAGGGAAGAAACAGACAGGAATGTCAAAATTTTAGTGCAAGAGCCTTTAAATTGGGACGGAGAAAACAGCGTAGGAAGCTCTCCCACGGCTGAGGCAGGCTTGCGATTTTCATGGGCGCCCCCACAAAATCTTTTTTTTTCGGGATCTCCGGACGAGAACCCCAAATTTTTATTAGATCGAGCCGAAATTTCTATGGCTCTAACTAAATCGGTTCCCTCCTCGCTCAAACCCAGGTTCATGCAGGAGTGGTTACGTGGCAGCGCCGCCCACCGGTTGACAGCAATCAATCCGTTCACGAGCAGTTATGAGGGGTCCCGAGATCGATTCGTGGATAAATTTTGGGGGGACCAAGCCCGCTACGAGTTTGAAAAGAAAATTTTGAAAGGTAGATGGGACAAGCGTGGCAAGTTAAGAATGAGAGGCGACCGCCTTCTGAACCGCCCGTGGGGAGACCGGAAAATTCGACAGAGGGAAACGGTTCCGGTACTAGTGTCAATTACAATGTAAGAACAAATTCGTCAAACTAGAAACGTTTGGGTCATCTGGGTCCCGAACGAATTGTGGCAGAGATACCATTCGATGAAACGATATCTGTAGATTACGCCTTCCACGATTTTGGCAATGGGGAGGCTAATCAAGTCAATGAGCGTGTCCGGAAATGCCCTGTTTTAGAATTTAAATTGAGTAGAATTCCTGTCCGTGCATTGGTCGACACAGGCAGTGAAATCAGTGCCATTTCGTTGGAATTATTTTCTCGCCTTGTAAGTGAACGTAAGCCCGTGCCAACGCTGCCCACTGCTAAGTGTTAAGTTATCGGAGTAGGAAATAAACGAAGTAAGCCAATTAATAAGCAGGCCCTTATCTCGTTTCAGGTACAAGATCATTTATTTGACGTCCCTTGTCTAGTAGTAGAGGATTTAAAACACGATATAATTTTGGGGGGTTAATTTCTTAAAGGAGAATGATGGGGTGATTGACTTTTCTAGAGATATTATGAGTTTTGGTGGGGGTAAGGAAATTGCACTTACGGATGATGTTGACGGCGAAGTAGAACCAAATACACTGCGTGCGTCCTAGAATAAAGGGGGAAGACGCGAGTGGGGTCATAAGCCCAATGAGAGCAAAGAAAATGACTTAATTAATGACCACGAGCGCTCCTAGCTAGAGCAGGTATTTTTTTTTAATTTTCGAATGTGTTCGCGCGTCCAACTCATTCTGTTATAGAATTTTGTTTCGGATTAACGTCACTGACGATACCCCTTGCCGACCATAATTATCCTGCACAGTTATCACTTAGGGGACAAGTCAATGAGACTTCTGGAGGAATAATTAATGAGGGAACAAGTTAATGAAACTACTGGGGGGAATGATTAATGAGGGAATAAGAGAAAGAAGTGTTGCGGTGTAATTAAATCCTATTGTTGTAAAAGAAAGACGGGAGTCAGAATTTGCCTAGAAGAGAGGCACATTAACAAAGCTACAGTACCTGAGAACGAGGCGCCGAAAAATGTAGATGAGATTATAGGAAACTTAATTGAACTAATAATACAACAAAATATTTACGGCACTAGATTTTTGTTAACTTACACAGGCAGAAAACTACCCATCCGGACAACGGAGAATTGATTGAATTTAGTTACGACAGGTTGAAGACTTTTTCGGGGATTATGACGGGATTATGACGGGAACGGGGTTATGACAGGTTGAAGATTTTTTTTAATTTACGATTTTTGTTTCAAAGAATAAAGTAAAATATCACGTTTCAGAGAACTCTGCCCACAATTCGCCAGAACCTGTGACTCATACCACACTAGTTGTCACGATTAGAGTAAGCACCGTAATAGTTAGGATTTTAATTATAGAAAATTAGTAATGTAGGCAGAGAGGCGCAGTATCTTAAGCCTCCAATTAAAAATTAAATTAAGCATTTCTTTATCATTAGGTGACACCACTGTTATTTTTTTCGACGATTGAGAATTCTCGCCCTTTATTAGAAATTAACAAAGAAACTCGAATTATCAATCTAGTGGGAGGGGGATGCTAATGTGGCGTCACCGATTAATTAAATATAATTTTATTATGGCGTCGCCAATAACAAATGAATTCCTGCAGCTGGGAATAGCTCGCGCCGCGGCACAGAAATAAGTGGGTCAACGGGACGCGGCTACCGCCGCGGAGGGTTCTTTCGTCATGCCGCCCACCCCCCGACCGCGCATCGGGCCAGCCCCGAACGCACCCAGCCCCCCCCTGTCTTCAGAGGCGGAATGTTTATTAGCCCCCCATAAAAATACTTGCTGCCCCTTCGCCGGCCCTCTCGCCGAACAAAGCGCCACCCTCGCGTCCCCCCTTCAGCCGCGCGACCGAGGAATTCAAGCCCGATGGAGTTGGGCCGGGTGTCAATTAGGCGAAGAAGACACATTTACGACACGTCGTGAGCGAAACCTTTCTTGGCCATCAAACTGATCCCTCCACCGGACAATGCTAACTCGTCACATTCGTTCTGGCACGCGCCCGGGCGCCAGAAGCCCCGCGGGAGCTGTTTCTCTCTAAACACAGTAGGGTGTCGATTAGCCCCTGCCGGCCGTCGAGAACCCGTGAAATGCGCTTTTTTCGCGCGCACGTGTCCACACAGCTGCGATCAGCTCCCGGAGTAACTAACAAAAGGGAAGCAAGAGAGAGAGCGAAGACAGCGACAAACTGAGAACATCGACGGAAAAATACGGGAAAGTTGCCGCATGATTGGCTAATCAAAATTCTGCGACGCAGCCACCCTTAGCCAATGGGAAGCTTCACCATGGGGGAAGGGATAACCCAGAGCTAGGAACATTTTGGGGAAGGGGAAAGGAAATTCTCTTATAAACGCGATGCAGAGTAGGAATAAAGAACTTCGGGACTTCTGAGATTTTTCTGACACGAGACTTGTCAAATTTATTCGAGACACTAACTTGTTAAAATTTCTTCGACAACACTTGTTAAAATTTCTTCAGTCTCACTTTGTAAAATTTCTTCGGAGGAACAGTTCTAAAAATTTCCTCGAAACGAGACTTGTCGCGGAGAGAACTCGGGCAGCGACCTGGGATCCCGCGCCGTTTTCGCTCCGGCCCGCCAGCCTTGCCGCCTCTCGTCCTGGGCTGAGTGACAGCCCTTTTCGCAACGTCGGCGCCCGTGGCCACTCGCCTCCTCTGAGCCTGCTCGAGCGGACAATCTGGAATCGCCGCTACCTGAGCGAGAGTAGACGCGCCGCAGAAGATCAGCAACCCGGAGCCGCCGCCACCTCTGTCTGAGGCTGCCTCCTCGACCCACCCACGAAGACCAGCAGCCATTGGTGAAACTATGAGACGATGCCGTCTCACTGAACTATTGTAACGGCGAAAAACTGCAAGTGGCCGCGCTCAGGCCCATCAGAGTAACCACTTATAATTCATTCACAGAGTAGTTTTAGTAGTAAAAGAACTTGCGTCGCCCATTGCGACATTGTAAATTCCCCTGGCAGCTTTTGGTGCCAGGAATAAACAGTTGTTTGTCACAAATGACTCAATTGCTCATTCTTGACCTCCCAACTCTTCCACTCAGTTATATTTCAGGAGCTGAACCTGGCGCCCTCCCCCGAGCAGTCTTATAAATATTACATTTGGCTGGTCCCAACGTGGGGCTAGTTGAGTGCAACCTTATAAATATTACACTATGTATATGCGGAATAGCTCCTTGTTCTACTGAGCCCCTCAATTATGCAGACGAGATTTTCCTAAAGAAATAATTGTTGGCAAGATTGTATAAATATTTTTACACACAGCATTGTAATGCTGGAAATGGATTGTCACGGAGTGTTAAAATTTAATCCCGGGTTGTATCCCATTGGGTTCAAATACTTCACTCTTTTTGGCCATCCATTTTCAAATAAATATATAAAAATAGCTTTATTATGCTTTATTATTCCGAATGTCTACCTCAAAATCAATATCAATCAAATCATTAATACACTGAGACAACACGCTTTCTTTTCATCTTTTGGTAACAGGGTTCGAATTCTGGTCATTCATTGCGTTTGTGGTGAACAAAAACAATGTAGATTTCTTCGGGAAACTTCGATTTCGCTTGTCTTACTTTACCCCATTCGTCTCCCATTTCCTTCACCACACCTTCATTATCTCCCTCCAACATCCATTACTCTTATTTCATATCTCACCCCATCAATGCTTCCGCATTTATTTGGGGATTAAAAAGAGCAGTGTAATAGTGAGCTGGAGTACCTGGAACGCAAATCAACCGCTACCGGCGTCTACCAGTAAACCGAGCAACTGGGGGGAGGGGTGTGTTCAAATTAGAAAAAACCTAAACTACTACGGAAGAATCAAATTTAGATTCCCCAAAGATAAAATTAAACCTCTTTAAAGAAAAACTCATGATCTTCCTATTCCTAGTTTTGTTACATTGAATACCTCAAAAGGTAATTTATTCCCCTATTCTCCTATTCCAATTTCCAATAATTACTATTGATTATTAGAGGTCTCCAGTGGGAGTGTCCTCACTGTTGTGTGTAAATCGCTTGTCTCGTCGCGATGTAAGAAAATGTAAAATACAAAAAACCAACAAAAAAGAAACGTATGATAAATAACCACCACCAAGCTACAACAACAACAATAATAATATAAGGACTGAGTAACAACGTCATCGGTATATTGTACACACATTCAATTTGTCAAATTGTGTTTGGAGAAGGAAAAACTCGTTTTTTTTTATTATTTATTTATTTTTTTTTTTTTTGCAAGTCGTTTTGAAAGTAAGTCCTTGCCAAACTTGCTGAGAGAAGCAGAAAGGATATACGGAGGTGCGAGTTCATTTCCCTTTCCACCGTGACCTCTCTAACAGCCCGGAGGCGTTTTCAAAAGCTGGTGTCACCAAAAAAGTCCCTACAGAATAATGTTAACGCAGGGGAAAGTAAATATGGCAACTCGCAACGACGACGCCATGAAAAATGGCCAGGTTCTTCATTTCATGCGCCGGTGATTTTAGAATGAATATCGCCCGAAAGAGTCGGAATGTATTTCTTGCTTTTTTCTGGTTTTATTACTGATCTTTGGACTTCATATCTGCGTATGGGTAAAGACAATTTTGTCGTTTTGCAAATATTGAGTTAGTACAAAAATATTGTGTAAATGATTTTAAAAATTCTAACATAGTTTATCTGAAAGCTAATTTTCTTTTAAAATTGCGTTCACAAACGATCACGATTATACTTCGCTGAAGATAATTTACGGAAAATTTAAATGTCTAAGCAAGAGGATTCAGTATCGACCCCTTAGTTGTCGATGAAATTGGAAAGATATTCAATGACGATCAAATGGTTGATTGGGAGTCACAGACCAGAGGGGGGCCACAGATTCACCGGTGACTAATTGGAATAATCAGAATCAAGATCCTAATCATAAAATAAATATTAATGAAGTGGGTAATATTATTGTTTTCTTACATAAAGATTCAAAAAGTCCAATAAAAATTTACAAAAAATCCATGTTCCAAAAATTTTAATGTGATGATGACCTGTTACAGATCAGATTTTAATATCGACTCTGTTTATACAGAATGCTGCCTACATTGTACTAAGACTTTTTAACAAACATGTTTCCGAGATTTTTTGAAAAAGACCTCAGTTAGGGTCGAAAAGTCAAATTAATAAATTATTTTATAACAATTATACTATGTCTTTTTTAATAAAAGGTCAGAATACTATTACACTTTATTCTTTTAATAATGTAATTTTTTAAATGCACTGAAACGGGATATGATCTCCATCATTTGACGACTCCAAAAACAAGAATACTCAAAAGCTGGAAACACTGTACGCAGAAAGAGTCACTTAATTCAACTTCTGTAAAAATAAAGTAGAGTACGAATGTTCTCCACTTGCGGGCGGTAAGGTCTTCCTTTAAAACAACGTGAATACTTTGCTTCCACTATGCTTACTCCAGAGATCAGTCTACACGGGGTAGTATTCTGAAGCGATGAAAATAAAATAACGTCTAAAAATACTCCCTACTCCGAATATAAAAGGGGAAGTCAACGAACCGCCCATTCATTAAAAACGGGAACTTCTTTTGAGGTGCGTCGAACCTGAAATACAAACGCGGCGTCGAGTGGAGCACGGACACAGAGATGCGGAGAGAAAAGATGATACGCCCGTCGGTCTTGGAGGGAAGGGAAGAGGAGAAATGGCGAGGACGCAGAAAGTCGAGTCACTCGAGTACAGGCAATCCGAAAATCTCAATGGAATAATACTGCGATAGGAAATTGCACATTTTAAATTGAATGGAGAAATAATAATTAGTATTTATGCAAGATGAAGAGGACAATGGAAATAAAAGGAGAACCCACGAAAAAATAGGTATATTAAGTTGAAATGTTTAAAATGAATGAGACATGGCATTCAAGTAGAGAATATATATAAAGATTAAAGGAAACTAACAGATATCGATATAGAAACACAAAACATGAATGGAAAAAATAAGACAAAGAAGTAATACGAGAGAGAGAGCGACATACACAGACCGAGACGAATGCACAGACCCCATAGAAATACCAGACGTAGAAACTCCAAGACAGGGAGACAACAGTACAAGCGAACATGGGCAGACAGATATGCCAAGATAGGCACACAGACAGAAATGGCGGAGATAGGAAAGTAGAGAAATATGGCCACGTTGACTCACAGAATGATAGACAGCAATCATGCCGAACCAGGAGTGATGCCGAGATAGCGAAACACGACGATTTAGAAGAGTAACAGACCTAGTTGGATCAGTTAGATCGCGAAAGGCACGTAGAGTTATACAAATCTAGTCAGATCGAATTCGCGATATCGAGTTTTACAGATCGAGTCAACGTTTTGAGTCAGTAATGCCAAGCCGAGAAGCAAAAAAAAAAGAAAGCCGAAAGAGCGCAACGAGGCTAAAAATCAGCGCCGTGCGGGAGCGAGGCAGCGTGCTCGGATTTTTCTTGCGACTTGATTGACTGTTAAGCGAAGCGCAAGCCACGAAGCGAGGGTGCGCCACAACCCGGTACGCCGCAATTCCCCTCCCCACACTTCTCCTCCTCCTTCCCCCTCCACCCTCTTCTCGTTGAGGCTTATTAACGCGAGCGAGCGCTCGCGCGCCTCTTCATCCGAGAAGCGTCCTCGCCCCCACTCCACCCTCCCCGTCTTCCCCGCCCCCTCCCCCTGCCATCCGATAAGATCCCCCGATGGAGGTTAATCTTTCGCCGCCTGCCGCAGCCTCCCACTCCCCTCCGCATCGCCCCAACCGCGCTGCGCTCCGCAAGACGCGCGACCGCCCGCGGCTTCTGGGTGCTTATCGACGCCGCGCCATCAACGGCCTCACTCCTCCACCGCCCCGACCCCCCGCTCCGATCTATGAGGGAGGCCCTGGAGGAAACGCACTCGTGTTGTTTCGATCGGAAGTGGTGGCTGGAGAGACCAGGCGGACCCATGATCGGTAGAAGGATGTAAATACACATACACTTACCTAATATGTCCACAAGGTCTCCCTCCGAGGCGCAGCAACGCAATTTAATATTTTAAAGCTTAAGCCCATTCAAAAAACGATTTTTCACCTGAATTTATTTATAATTAATTATACATTATACTTAGTTGCATTATCTCATTTATAAATAGATTGAATTATAAATAACAATTGTACTAGTAGTTTGAATTCTAAATTAATAATTAATAACTAATAAGTAGAATTGTAATTAAAATGTCATTTTGGTTACTTAAAACATAAACGCGTTAGTTTTTAATAACATTAAAATACTTTCATTAATATTATACCACTTTGAAGGTTCTTTTGTCTAATTATTTAATGCAGATTAACATTTAACTGAGTAACTTGATAATGCTAAGATTAGAAAGAAGGAGGAAGTAGGTATCTTACACAAAGGTGAATGGGGTGTACTAGATACTACTTTTCTAACAAAATTTTGAATTATAGTAATTAGTTTTTTTATTTTCGAAAAAAATATTTTTAAACGACCGAAAAACAAACGGGTTTTAAACTTTTCAGAGGTTTTTTTTTTACAAAATACTTTATTTCTTATTATTTATCATGCATTTCCTTCTTGTTCAGCAGATCATGCTGAAATGAATTCATGGAATCCGCAATGTTCGTAGGCGGCTTTGTCGCAGTCGCGGCGGTGCCAGGCAAAGAGGGGTGGTGTGGCGGTTGGTATGGCGCGGCGAATGGTACGGGCAAGACGGAGAAAGAGGGTGGTGCGGGAGTACGAGGCGTAATGGATGATTAATTGATTGATCAGTGATTCCGGGAGTGGATTGTGAGATCCAGCTCCGATCTACCCATCGGCATGTGGGGTGTCTCCCCAACCGGGTGTCTCCCACAAACTGCCCCTGACGGAACAAGCTCTAATCTCCCGACTGGTCTCCGAACGTGTGGTAATATAGTACATGTAAATGTACTTAAGTAATGGATGATGATACAAAGAAGAGAAAGGAAAAATCGCGCGCGGTCCGTATCCCGTTGCCACTGCTCCGGCATTCGCCTGGTGTTGATCGGGGAAATCACGGTAAACTATTCTTCAGAGCAGCCGGCCGCTAGAATTCTCCCCCAGACAGCGGCTGAACTCGACCTTGATGTCTGGCTAGCCTCGAAAATCCTGCCACCGTCGGGACTCAAGCTCTAGGATCGCCCGGTCGGAGGTACTGCAGTAGATGCCCTGAGCCCCCTGAGTCGGAGCGAAATTGGACGGGCGGAGACCGAGATGCGCCGAATAACACCTCAGTTGCCTCGACTGCTGGACCTGAAGGGGTCTAACCGTGAGTGACGGACGCACGAACTGACGGGCAGACGCAGAATCCTCGAATACTATGCAAGGAAGGTTGTCCTCGTATGAAAGTGGGTTTAAAGTAAACGTATGAGTACGAGTACATAATGTCTGTTCTCTCACATGAAAGTCATAACCTAATTTTTTCAACCTTCACCTATTACAGTTCAGGGAGACGTAGAAACGCAGGTTGAGAACCGCGCGTTTAATCTGCATCTCGCTGTTGTTTTCCCGGTGGACTCATGAGAAGAAAGGTGGATTTTGGGAGCAGGGCGAGCAACGTAACCTCCCCGATTACTCTTGCATGCAAACTCCGAGCTTCAGCGGGTGCAGGCCGGGTTTATAGGGAGGGAACGAGGGCACGACGAAAGAGGCATTAGACTACCAGATTAAAGGACTTTCTTTTTGTATCCTGCGTCCTTTAAGCGGCCTCTGCTCCCGACGTAGCGGGTCGCGACGCGCAGCAGAACGCAAGGCTACGCCGGATGCACGGGGGACCCCCAGTAGTGATGCGACGTCGATAACAAAAGCGTCGATGTTCCCAGAAATAGCTTTAAAATTAAAACATGGATACTAATAATAAATCCACCAAAAACCATCGACGTTTTTAAACACCGATATTTTAAAGCTGATTTTGTAACCTCTGTGTGCAAAACAATTTAATTTGTCAGTCGCCGTTTTCAAGAATTTATAATTAAGATTTAATGAAAACTGTTTAAAAATGCCTCTCCATGTGCCTAACACGAGAAAAAATGAAAGAAATACTAGAGCATCAGGGTCATTTCGGGCCTGAGATAGTCTGCTCGATGAAGGTAGGACAAAAAGCGTTCGGTTGGTTTGAACACACAAAGAATGAAACCATCAGTTACTATTGCACATTTTAACTTTTAGGAAATTTGGATTTCGGGAATTCTTCATCCACGAACAAAACATGGAAAACGTAAAAACATCGAGAACAAAACATCGATGTTCAAAAAACCTCGGCTTTAATACATTGATGTTCTGAAAACATCTGCAACGATATCGCATCCCTAATGTCAAACACAATTGCCAATGCGCAACACATTGAAAATAAGTAATTTCCTGATGTGTAGCAAGTATAAATGGCTTTAAAAATATTCATGAAGTAAGTAAACGCATTCACGATTGATTGATTAATGTTTTCTGGCAAGTAAAATTATTTTGGTAGTTAGTTCCATTAATTTAGTGAATGTTTTTATGTCTGGAGGTGACGATGCTCATCCCCGCGTAAAAATAAAAAAAATATTTAAAACAAGTATATTTTAGATAAATTTCTTAGAGTCTTCTGTATGAATCCGCAAAAGCATTGAAAGAAAGAAACAACACACAATTCCCTATTAGGGAATCGATACGCGTCGAATAACTCTTGTTTTATCTTAATTAGTGGGCCGGAAATGGTCAAACCGTGAGTGACGGACTGTCATATTCAGGTTACCGTATAACTCTATAAGAATTACGTTACATGCAATGCAAGGAAGTATGAACTGTTTTGGAAACACTAGTTTCTATTATAAATCACTTGTTTCTATTATTACTTCATTTCGTCGAACGTGCATTCAAATAACCTATTTTTTTACATAAATGATTTTTGTTTCAATAAAAAAGAAAACATTAATAATCAAGATGATTTACTAAGGAATAAAAATCATGAAAAATGTCATAAGTGGACGTCAGTGTAATAACGCGAAACAGTTCAGGCAAAAAACATTTCAGTTAACCAAACATCGACTCGTATTGCTGGGCGGGCTGCATTAATAAAATAAAGCAAAATCTAAAATGAGAAGGAGAAAAACGAAAGAAAGCTCACGACACTTGCGAGGTCTGCATTGATTACAATTTGCGTCATATCATAATGTCAGGTGAACGAGGCCATCCGTACCCTAGCTAGGGCGTGGATGTCCTCACCCGCCTGACATTGCACCACACGTTCTCGCAACGCTTCGACGAAGCGGTCGGCAAGCGTTCCTCTCTCACCGATGAGCCACGCAAGGGCGACCCTTCCCCCTCCCCTTCCCCCTTCCGGCCAGCGCCTTCATGAGAGGGCTGCCGGGAAGACGTTAATTAGAAGCCCTCGGCAGCCGAGAGATCTGGGAGGACCGCTTCGGTACGCCGAGGGGATGAGGGCGCTGGGGATCACAGGCGAGCTACGAGATTGGAAACGCACTTCCACAGTATCCGAGACATTTCAGATATTCCCGTTTATTTATTTCGTCCCGTTTATCTATCAATTTTCGTCCCCCTTTCCCACTTTTCTCCCCTATCTCATTTGCTTTCTTGCCTCCTTGTTCATGATTCTTCTCTTCCTAATTGGCCTCAACTTCTCCAATTCGCCTCATCTTTAAACTTTTAAAAAAAAAAACAGAACCTATCCTCCTTATATCATACCGTACCATACATCATATGTTGATTTATTTAATTTAATTGAATTACCTTCTAATCTAACAGCACGGGGTTGAAAATCTCGATTAACATTTACAGCGGACCACAGAAGCAATTTCTGAAATTTCTCATTGTTAGATTCGATGTAGCAGAGATAGTTAAAGCAGTGTACGTCCCTGACCTGAGAACAAATTGTATATTACTTCGCCCGACACGACATGATCTTGGCGAGCGCTGACATACATTGAAAGACCGCATTACATACTCGAGTGCGCAATGCACGACATTAGTCCATTGATTATTTTGCGCTTCTGGGAGCCTACCAGATGCGTTCAGTTCAGATGCAGCATTGACGCTCTCCCTTCTGCGACTCTACCGAAAGGTCCTGAGATTTGAGAACCACCAGTGGTGGATTTTCGACACTACCTATATACCTAGATCAAAATCAACCGTGAGAATTCTAGCGGCCGGCGGCTGTGGTCGGTAGTTTTCCTTGGTTTTTCCCGTCAACACCTGGTGAATGCCAGAGCACTAGGAAACCGGCCACTCTTTCCTTATTTTTCCTTACATCCATAATGTATCTTCTCCTCTTACTCACACACACTTAGGTATAATACATTACCATAATCGTTAGTAGGCCAGTCTGAAGAAGAGTTGAAAGATTAGTTCCGACTGGGGCAAGATACTGCGCGGGGATATTCCCCACATGCCGACATGTAAGACCCCGATCACACCATCGAGCGGGGGAAGAACGTGGCCACCTCCCTTGATAGAAACATACACGACACTAACGGTACTAATGACCATAGCAGTTCACGTGCCCAGAATCAATCAATCCGAGTTCATCAACTGCTCATTGGGTACTGCATTGTATATACCGGGAGGTGATGGAGTTGAAACACGCTGCATCGTGAGATCCACTTCTAGAAACCATGCCGCATTTTTTTGCACGAAATTTGTTGGATTTTAATTACAGCGTTATAGTTTCAATATTATGATTTTTCTTTAGCGCTATGTTATACTCTATAATGCAGTATAAAAACACTCAGTACGTTCGCAACAACACACAATACACGTGAAACTCTTGGCAACAAGGAGCAGTCGCATGGGGTAAGAGTTCTTTGTCAGTACTTGACTAATTGATTGGTGATTCCGGGCGCATGAACTTCAAAACCACTAGTCCCCTTAATGTAGTGATTTTTATCGCGAGAGGCGGCGGTCATCTTCCCCCGCTGAATGACAAGATCCGGCGCTGACCTACATCGGCTTGCGGGGATTTTACACAACCAGGTATCGCCCACCAACGTGGCATCGCCCCAGCCGGGACAAATACTAAGCTTCTGACTGGTTTCCCGCCAAATGTGGTAGTGTAGTGCATGTAAGTGTAAGTGTAAGGGGCGAGGAAAGGGCTAGGAAGAGGGAGGAAAGATCACGCGCGGTCCATGGCTCTTTTGTTAGGGGCCTACTCGGCATTCGCCTAGTGTTGATCGTAAACCCTAAAAGCAACAGAAAACTACCGATCAGAACAAACGGCGCTAGAATTTTCCTCCTGACAGCATTTGAATTGAACAGCATCTAGTTAGTGTAGACAATGCGCCGTTGGGACGGGAACCCTAGGACCTGCCGGTCAGAGGCAACGTGTGCGGAGCAGCAAATCGGTGGAGAGGCTAACTCCGACGCGTTGCCTGGAGGGTGCGAGGGCGAGGGTTGTCATTCCCCCTCGAAAGCATACATGCATGCTCCCTCGCGTACATTGTTTTTAGAAATCGACCCGAGGGATGAGCAGTGGGGGTTATAATGCGCTTTGATGGTGGGTCGGGGATTTTTGATTCTGCTGGGCCTTACCGCTAACTAAAGCTCTCCGCTATCAATGCACTGCCAGAGGTTGTCTTATCTGGCCGCCCCATTCTCAGACGACTCATATCTAATCAGCCAATGCATTGGCTTTCGACTTTTCGGTCTCGAGATTCGAAACACGATCCATCCAATTCGTAGCGAGCACAACTGGCCTGCGGCAAGTTTCTTCTCGTGATTATCACATCATTCTGCCTCTCACTCCACCATTTCATCATCCTCAGTCACACTATCATATAATCGCCTACCAAGCAAACTGATCGTGCATTCCACATGTAACATCACCGAATATAAAATGTAGATTATAGAAACGAAAGTAAACATAACCATTTCATAATGTTATATTTGATCTGAAAAAATATTGCTTATTAAATACTACTTATTAAATCGATTGTTCATTTTCTGAGTAAATTCTTGTTTCCAATATAGTCTCATTAAAGGGGACTTTTGGATAACATTCATCAATATGTAGTCACACTTGAAGAATATACCAATACACAAATATACATATTCCCATAAAATGTAGTAGCCAAAGAGTACAAAAAAGAGACAAATGTCTCACTTTGCGCAGTTCCATGGAGAGCGAAAATAGATGCGAATAATACAAAAAGAATTATTTCGAAGATGCGAATTTGATTGCTGATGGCCTTTGAGTAGACTATAACTATCGAGAATCGATGTGTCATACAATAACAGTAAAATTATACTGTGTTATACATACAATGCTGACAAATACATCGATACTGAGAAAGTGACTTGATTGCGTCACTATTCTTCTTTCAGCGCCATCAGTTTCATTTTCACTTGTAAAGCTACTAGTCTCAAAAATTTGCAGTGTTTTAAAAAAGGTCTTCAATGATTTGCTAACTCATTATCCTTCCTTATCCTTCTTGCATTGCTGAGAAACCCGAACGAGGATAAATGAAACTGATTATTTCTGCGACCCCCTCCCTTTCTGCATTGCCTACTAACTGCATTCTGCAACTGCACCTGCTCAATTCACCCGTGCCTGCGAGGTTCTAGTACTTTTGCAGATTGCCGCTACTTTGGCTGATTGCCGCAGCAACCACCCCAGCTCCACTCGCTTGCAAGTGGCGCCACCCACACTGGTCTGAATCAGGCCCCAAACGTGCGCGCAGGTGAAACAAATCGCAAACAACTAGCAATGAAACTTCGTGTCCACTAGCCAGGAATATACTCTAATTCTGATTTTATAATCGCTGAATAAAGAGAACTTTAATTTACATAAATTGTATTTACCGGTCGGTATCCTCTATCATGAAATACATGTTTACCTATCAAGGAACTATTTACAGCGTCCTTGAATTAAGCCAATTTCAAGTTCATTTTGATGAAACTGTAATCAATAAATATTCATGTACATGACGATTGATTGATAAGTGTTTCCAGGTGCGACAACTGCTAAGACATTTAGTCCCGTAAAAGTAGTGCATTTTTTATCGCGGGAGGTGACGGTATCTTCCCTGCTGGATGGCAAGATCTCGCCCGACCTATACTGGCGGGGTTTTCTCCAAACACGTCCCACGAGCGAAGTACCACAGCCGGGACAAGCTCTCTATTGGGGTCTCGGCCTGTAAGTAGGGGGAAATAAGGTGATGAGGCTAGGACAAGGAAAATTAATTAAATATCGCGCGCGGTCGGTGGCCCGTGTGTTAGGCATTCTCCAGGTGTTTATCGGAGAAATCTTTGTCCCTGGGTCGGGTTTTATTATTATTATTATTATTATTATTATTATTATTATTATTATTATTATTATTATTGAAGGACGGTTTGTGCACTTTTAGGCTGTTTCAGACTACTGTTTTTTGTTCCTCGTATTTGCGAACCTCCCCTTGGAGAGCAGCTTCGCTCGATAACGGCCGACTTTCCCTTTGCCCGGGGTGAATGTAATAAACGATTGAAACGAGCCAGTCTCCTTCCATTTGAATCTGCAAGTCGTTCTTTCTCCCATATCGCGCGCGGAATATCTTTTCGACCTTGTACAGCGAAGAATTCAACCCAAAAACTGAATCGTGAAGTACCAGGTACTCTGACGTTGAGGGTGTATTTCTTCCTCACGCAGAGGTCGCAGTAGCAGCATGGAGATTACAACGCTGTCACTTATGACTAGTCTGCCGGAAAGCTGCAACCTATGTTGTTATTGATGTTATTTTGGTAATTGTTGAATGTCTGAGCTCTCTAATCCTATAAACGTACTTCTATTCAAGTACCATCGGGCATGGCCGAGTCGATGGGATTTTCGATTTTGCCACTATAAAGGGACCCAAACTACCAATAACCTTGGGACTCCACATATTTACTGTGAAAATTCAACACAACAACGGCCTCAAGTCACAATGAACCATTACGTGTGTCATTCTCTGACGCAGTGAAAATGGGATCCGATCAGGGTGGAAATGGCCGGCGGATGTAATATTTTTGGGCATTTAGTCAGAATACGTATTTTACGACCCAGAAGCATCACATAGCACATTCACGATTTTCCGCCTTTTGAAAAGCCAATGCCTTCATCCTTTATCTATCAGTATAGACAAGCATCGCGTGCAAAGCGATTGTATTGTAATCATGTATGTCAGGTATATGATATTATGAAAACTAGTGGGGCTAAACAGCACATACTTTCTCGCATTATTTATAAATTTGCAATTTTCGAATATTCAGAGTTCAACGAAAAAGAGACCCACGCCATTCTTTGAAACATCCCTTCTTCTATCCCTAGAAAAAATGAAAAGAAAACATTTGGAGCAGTTTTTGGAAAAGAATAACATTTTTTTTAATCGCCTACATTTCGTACCAAATTAAACAAAAACTATTAATATTTCCTACAAATTGAAAATGGACTAATTTAAATATCTGTCTTTAAGGAAAAGACTTTATTAAAAAAATATCGTATTTTCAATACTATAGTTATAGGAAGACCAAAAAATACACTTTTGGAATTTTCAAAAAATTTGGGTTTTCAACGAATGAAACCTGCACCTTTCATTCTCTTAAGAGTTCTTTATGTTATCCGAAGACAAAGTTTGAAAAAGAAATTGGTGCAATTGAAACTTTGAGGCATCACGTAAATTTTCCAAAAAATCAAAATATCTGTTTGAAACCCCCAAAGCCTGGAGTTCATTCAGATCGATTGGGGAATACCAATTTTGAAGAAAATCGGATCAACAGTTTAGGCTATTGCGTTGACCACAGAGGGACAGACAGACAGACAGACGGACGGACGGTTTTGCCGTTAATCTATTTTTCATAACAGAGGACCCACAAAATATGGATTCCTACTACACAACGTGTTAGCTCAATTTTTTCTATATTTAGCAATAGGATTTATCGATTTTGTTACCGGTGCCCGGCAATAAGAGTTTATCTGCAGAAAAGTCACCTTTTTTCGGCGCCCGATTACAAATACATAACTTACTCTTCTTACGAAGTACCTTTGTAAGGGCGAGAAAGTAAAAATAAAATATCTCTATAAGAGGACGGATATACTGGAACGACATTCCTCAAAATGAATTACACTCTATGAGTCTTTAACCCACTTTTCACTGTCAGGTTATTTCAGATACCTTCAACCACATTCATTAATTTTGGATTGCTGTAAGTTTTGGGGGAAAGATTTAGTACCAATATATTTGAAGGCCCGCATATTGTACGAAACAAGTTTATTGTATTAACTATTTACGATCCTTGTGGGTGAATTGGCTATAATATTTTACTTAGAATGCGCATAGGTACTTTACTTATTTTTTAGGCATTTTAGCAATGAGATGTTGACATTTAACTAGCATATAAAAATGGTACAAAATGAATAGTAATTTAGAATTATAAATTTATCGGGTGATTTAGAAATATTCACATTGTTTTCCTCACAAGATTTTATTCCGGAAAATCAATCATAAAATTACGCGGTGAAATAATTGTAAGTACGCGCAATTTTAACATCCCTTTACCTTGCGTAGTAGTATGCTATTTCAACTACCACCATAGTGGAGTACATTCGATTGTAAAATAAATGACTAATTTTAAAAAACAAATGCCGCACGTAGACCAGGAGCCAGTTTAAAGAGATGTGTGGGAGAGAACGTTAACCGTAATTTTAATTCATATAGTATAACAAACATATAATTTTAATTTCAGTTTTTAATTCTTTTAACAAGACATCCCTTTTTCCGAGTTCTGAATTCTCATTTCTCAATTCTCATTTTAAAGTATTTGAGATATTTAATAACATATTTTGAAACATTCAGAACAAACATTTATAATCAGCTGATTTCACCTTGTCTCACATCACGAACTTTTCAAGTAAGCTTCTGAGTGAAATCATTGGATGTAAGTAACTTAATATTCAGCAAGTTAACATCTGCATGTGGATGAAGATAAGTACCACATTCATTTTTGAGATTAGATGAGGGAAAATGCTCATGCTTTTGTGCCCCCTTGCCTAGCCAGATGACAACAGTGCTAGTTTGCATTTACCTTCAACGATATGAATGATTGATTTTTTCGGGCACTCAACTGGTATGGTCATTAATTCTATTAATGAAGTGTGTATTTTTTCACGGGAGGTGTCGATGTTCCCCCACGCTGGTAGTAAGATTCGGCGCTGGCCTACACGTTTGCTTGCAGGGATTTCCAATGCAGGTTTATCCACCACAGGATCTTGGCCCCAGCCCTGGCAAGTCCTAAGCACCCGACTGGTGACCCAAGTGTGCTAGTGTAGTGCATGTGAAAGGGGAGAGGACAGGGCAAGGAAGTGAAAGGAAATGACGCGCGCGACCCGTAGCCAGTTTTCAAGGACGCTACTCCGGCATTCGCCTTGTTATGATAGACGAAATCACCGAAAACAACTGATCATATCAGCAGACCACAACAATTCTCCTCCAGTCAGCTAATGAATTCAACCTAGCTATCTAGCCGCCACCGCCGGCACATATACTATAAACTAGAGTCTCTAACCTAGAGTCGCTACAGAGTCAGCTGCGATTATTTGGCAAAAAATCTCACACTAATCTAAAATACGAACGTGCAGGTTTCGACTCCGCTTACTTCGACGCTTCTTCAAGGACCAACGCTACCGAGGTCGGCAAAAGGAGCAATGACCTCTCCGGAATTTCAAATTACCCACCGAAAATCATTCTGGGGGGTTGGCTCTTTCCATTGCCGTGAGAACGACATCTGGATGTCCAAATTACCAAGAATAAAGGGCGTCTCCAAATTACACAAGTCTCTGCGAGGTAAGGTCTTTTCAGGCACAGCGCCGCGCTGTGCCGCCGCCCACCACCCACTCACGCCGGTGGTCACTAAGGAACCGGGTCACGGCGGCAGCGACTGAGCAGAGCCGCTTGATTAGTGGTGAAAAGGGCGACGGTCTTCATGGACCCCTTTGATAACTACTCCCCGCGCATTGGTCCGAAACGCCACCATACGCGCACGGATTTTTTTGGTGGCATTGAAGCATTTTATTTACGAATATATTACAAGGAATAAAAAATACAAGTAAAGGAGAAATTAGTAGTGTTATCTGATGTTTGAAAGTTTTTCTTTACTTCCAAATTTTATTTCCTAACAATGACGACAATCATTTATACTTTCCACTTATTGTACGAAGGTATTAAAAATTTATCAACCCGCATCTTGCAGTTTGTCTTTACCGGCTTTCACCATGATGTAGATTCTTTTTACATGATTGTTTATTGAATGGAGCTCCAAACAATCACATTTTATTCAAGTATTGAGAAGATACTTCGTTATTTCAAACGAGTTTTGCGTTTTATGAGTGTAAATTGTCCTGATGTGCAACAGTTCAAGATGAGCCTGCGACTGAGATCTCATGGTCTCCCTCAGTACTGGGGTAACAAAGGTACTATCAAGTTAGGCTTTCGACAAACGTGTAAAACAGTGACACATATTTAGCAGTATTTTGCTTATGGTAAAAGTACGACACGGGACCACCGACTTTATTTAACTTTCGAAGCAATGCGTAATTAGGATATTTTCGCCTTTAAAAACGTTAGCTTACCACTCACAGTACAATCAAATCCCTTCAAATAACACCTTTCCAAATATTTATTTCAATATTTCTGTCGGAAAAGTTTGGCCTTTTCGTAGCCACCTCTCCCACATACGCACTTCCTCCTCTCATTAGGCTTCCGAGACAGACAGCCAAGGGAGCGACAGGCCACCTTTGAACAGCAGGTGTGCCACAAGGTGCTACATCAGGTGCGCGTTTCTATTGACGAGATGCAACAAACGAGACAAATCTTCTAAACACTTCAGATGTTTCGAGCTAGAACACATTTTCTCAAGTCCGTATTGAAGGTTATTTAAGCGATGAATTAAGACGTTTAATTTGTTTAGTGATATTCTAATAATTTTGATATTCGTATTGCATGAGAATATATTTTACACTAAGTCAATTTAAACAGTCTAATACGACAATGAAATACACACAAATAATTACAACGGAATTTACTTTAGGCTATGGTAAAATGGATGACTTTCGGACTTGTTACTTTCAGACATGTTATTACTGTATGTTAATGGTATTATTTTATTCAAAGATATGATATTTAAGAAGTTAACAGTTAAGCACTTTGCCCTCAAACGCGGGACAAACAATTGAAGGAAAGTTTGTTACTTCTCCGGCTTTCGCCCAGTTTCCCAGGCCGGGGCCAACTATTCCGCTGACAGTGTGGGTTGCAACTTGTTACAAGGAGATTACAGTAACGAGCTTATGAAGCTTCCGCGTTATTACGTGAGGACCTAATATCCGGCCATACAATGTCAGCATGGCAGTTCCGGAGTCGACGGTCAGAGCAGAAGGTCCAGATCAGTTACGTATATACAGAACTTTACAATATCCAAGAAGATTTTAAGGAGCAACTACAAGAATTGCGAAGATATGCTTTATAATATTACAGTTTAACATTTACAGTTATTCCACATTCTGCCAAAATTCATACTATAAACACAGAAATAATAGTTTAATAGTGTTGTATTGCTCATTTGAGAAAGCTAATATTCAAAACCATTAATTTTACAAAAGATATAAAGTTCCCTATTTTAGTAAGTACATCAACGTTCGTAGATTTTTTGCTTTAATTTGAAAATTTGGACGTTAATAAACAAATCTATATGTTTTGGAAATGCATTTGGTCCTCTCAAAGCCTCTCTTAGAAATGAAAATATGATTATTTTTTCTTCGTACTAAAGATACAAAACATATTAATTCAGAGGAGATTGTGGTAGAACCATGCGACAGAAGATTACGCAGTAAACCAAATGTTCTTGCAAGAACAATATCTTCCTCTTTGCACAGTTGTCACTTTGGTTTGAAAGTTTAACATCCACCAACGCACATGTAATGTTTTAGAACCATACATTTGAATATGTGTCACGTTCTGCACAAAACGGAGACATCGTTAGTTTTTTTCTCTACCGAAATAAATTGTTCAAAGGGAAGAAAGTAGTGAGGCAGAAAAAACTCAAATAGCAGAAAAAGACAACACGTTGCACTTTCCAAATAAGCAAGATGGCGAATTATGGTTTAATGGATTACAACAATTTCAAGGCGTAATTTTTAATACTTGTTTTAGCTGCTCCAAATATTTGTAATATTTATTAAGTAATATATATCTTCACTTTTGGGAAAAATAGATTGATGTTAATTGGGAGTGAAAAATGAAATATGTTTTTCGAATTGATACATATTATTGGGCGTACATACCGAAATTACAGAACACAAGTAAGGCGAATTTTTGCAGAAATATTTCAAAAAATAACGTACCGGTACGGTAGTTTGCTCCAGTCGCAATAGATTATTAAATACTCAAAGTAGTTGTACCCTAACGCGGTGTGCAGAACAGTGCTAACACGAACCTCGCGGAACTTGCAAGAAGGGCCCCAAGTTGAAAAAGAAAGAGGAAAGATGAAGCGGAACGGGCGGGGAAGGACCCAGCGGGGCAATGAGATCGGCGAACGCGATGTACAGCCTCCCGCCGCAATATTTCGGGGCGTTCTACTTAACGGAATTGCTTCTGTAGGTGGGCGCGGGGAATTCAGGCGAAGGTGCTCGAGAAAAAGATGGTCGTTCTCGAACTCGCTGAAGCGACTACAAAGGATTTTCCTTATAAACAAAAGCATAACCAATTTGTTACATTTTTTAAATATTATTTATCGAGCGTATCAATTGCAAAGCATAGTTCAGAGGTTGAAACTATACGGACAACTCCATAAATGCCACCAGACCGCAACTAATGCTCGTATTTGCTTTCAGTTTTTGAAGAGTTTTCTTCTTTTTTGTCATCGGATTAATATTTCTCATTGATATTATTATTATTATTATTATTATTATTATTATTATTATTATTATTATTAATACAGCTATATTATATTATTTTTGCCGACCTGCACTTATTGTGTAAAGTCAATCATTCCAAAAAATACCGAAACAGAATTTATCAAAACAAATCATGATCTTCTCTAAACATTTTGCACTAATGCACCTAATAATACCAAAATTCAAATTTCCCATATTGTTCGCTCACATGTACCCCGAAATTCTCGTGGTTTCAAGAAACGTCATAAAAACAATTTTAAGCTTTTGGGTCCATAAATTTAAATAAATCATTAATCTCTAATGCAAATTTTCACAAAGCATTAGTGGTTCAAAAATATGTGTGACTTTTTGAACACTTAGATAATGTAAATAAAATGGAGGGTGTATACTGTGATACAGTGCATTTTTTCTGTTCGTAAAAAAGGTTCAAAAGGAAAAAGATAATCAGTTTTTTAATAAAATCTTGCTTAAAAATGTTTTGAAAAATTGCGACGATTTTAAAGAAAACAAGTAATATTTTGAAAAAATAAATGGTATTTTGTACTCGAAATATTAGGAAAAGCTGACGCTGAAGAAAAGAATGCATTAAGGAAAAAACCCTACCTTCAATAATGAAGGACGATTTTATTTCAGAGGCGGTATTTGGGAGAGGCAGCGAGAAGTGGGAAGCGATCGACTCTCCGCTCGAGAGCACCTGCGTTCGCGCGCCCTCGCCTGCCGATGCACATCCGATAACGGACAGGATCCGGCCGATATCGGACGGGGTGACCCGACGCGACGCGACGGGCAGCACCCGAGGGCGTCCTCGCGCAAGTTGGCGCCCGTCCACCCCCTCACGGCGCACGCACCGGCCCACGTGCTTTCCTCCACTCCAACACCACCAGAGATGGCCCACGGCAACAACGGTTCCCGTTTCAGTGTGTCTGCCCGGGAGGGCCGAGGATTTGGGCTCCTATGGGAAGAGTTTTTGTCGCCAGCTTCACGGCTGGATCGAGTCCAGCCGGTGTTTCGAGAATTGTAGCGGCCGGCGGCTCTGATCGGTAATATCTGGTTTCTCCTGGTTTCCCTGATCATTAACAAGCGATTGCCGAAGAAGTGTTAACATGTTACCAAACGGGTCACGACCGTAAACGATCTTTTC
Source organism: Gryllus longicercus (assembly GCA_038098605.1). Taxonomy (NCBI): domain Eukaryota; kingdom Metazoa; phylum Arthropoda; class Insecta; order Orthoptera; family Gryllidae; genus Gryllus; species Gryllus longicercus. The sequence continues at coordinate 2,512,847 of JAZDUA010000021.1, forward strand.
TCTCTCCTCTATGTTCCTCCTCTCCCTTCACATGCATATTCACATTTACTTTTAGATGTACTTCACTACTCTCGTACCGGAAGTTCGTTAGGGAGCTTAGAGCTTGCTCCGGCAGAGGTAGTGATCCTCTCACGGAGTTACCTGGATGGCGGAACTCCCCAAGCAAATGATCTGCGCCGGATCTTACGTTTCACCAGGGGAGGAACACCGCCACCTCCCAGGATTTGACAAGCATTACACTTAAAAAACTAATGACCATAACAGTTGATGGGCCCGGCACACGAAATAATCAGTCGATCAATCCAATCAGACCAGCACTCTGCACAGCGAAGCAACGGTGCTTTAAGCTGGGTTTCTGCGCCGCGACTCGGACATAAAATTTAGGGCAATTACAAAGGGTGTCTTGAGAATTATAGATCAAATCAATCAAATCAACCAAGGTTTTTGGTATAATATTGCAATTTTCAATGAATAAGTGAGTTTCTCAATACTGAATGTCCCACATTTCGGAAAAGCATTTTGCATAGTCGTATGTTGCAACCAAACATACATATGTCGGGGCCCAAACAATTCGGCAGTACGGGTGACATCGCGCGGGAGAAATGGGCATTGGAAAAGTATCCAATTTATTTATTGTATAGATTTAGTGGAGGGATTTTATTCGCGTCACAAGACAGTGTTGCTTCAATACTGTTCGAGAGAATCATCAACGTCATGCACTATCAACAACGTCGTCAACAGCGTGTAATGAGTTAATGGGATAGAAGGCACAGATAAACAAATATGAACTGGTTGTTCATCGTTGTGCAGAACACTTGTTAGTTTACGTCCGAAATTAGTGAACAGAATAAATAAGTCATATAATACATATTTTTTCTGTACAAAACAACACACATGACGAGGGTAGGATGAAATAAAATTTTTCAACGAAGCAATAATATTGCCATATACGGTGCACCCACTATTTACCAATAAAATGCATGACTATTCCTGTTGTAATGAAAAAAATAGGAATTATATTTAAATGTTGAATACATTTTGCAAACTCGTGAACAAAGCTGCGGAAGACTGATTCAGTACTTTACTTTACAAAAATGGCTTGAAACGACCTGCTGTCAAGACGCCCGTTACAATATTATCCACGTGAAGTTTTGGGCGCATTTTCATGACACGTTAATCACGCAACAGGATTGCATTAATTTATTCCCCGCGACGCCGAGCGCTATTGCCCCAGAAATCCCGTGATTAAAAACAAACAGGCGCATAATTTGAGCCCGTCCGCGGCGTAGATAATGCAGGGCGACGTGCGATCCGGCCCCGAAATGCGGCTCCGCGAGTAGTTCATCGATCCGCAATGGGGCGTTTATGGAAGGCGGCCGTAAAAATTAATTTTACCGAGCCGTTGGCCGAGGGGCTCCCGTGGGCGCACATGGGAGGAGGGGTACGGGGGAGATAATTCCGTTATCTGCGCCCCTGACTGCGTTAAATGATGCGCGTTGCGTTTGGTGCATTTATCACGTCGTAACGTGTGCTCTTGCACCCTGTCGTTGGCGTTCCCCTACCCGCATCCCCTTTTGCCCCCTTCCACGCGTGTACAAGCACTCTAACCCCCATTCCCCCACCGTTATTATCCGTCCCACTCACGTCAGTGCCCCTCCCTGCACCAAAACTCTACCCGGCCTCCTCCTGCCTCAACATGCCCATCTCAGCATTTCCCTCACTATCTCACCAAACCATCCATTCCTTGTCTCTCCGAACCTCAACCTCTCCACACCACTACTCTCTACCTCAACGTCTTTACCCCGCTTCAACCTTCCTCATCCACTCTACTCCACCTTCCCTCCTCCACCAACCTCTCTACCCCGCTTCTCCCTCTTCTTAAATCCATTTCTTCTTTACTTCTCTACCTTACCTCTCCCTACATAAATCCCTGCACTCCACCACCCTCTACTTCAACCTCCCTACCTACCCTTACCCTACCTGCCCCTAACTCAACCTCTCTACCTCGCTTTTCTCTCTTCAAACTCTTTAGTGCATTCTTCCGTTACCTCTCTACCTCAACCTCTTTAACCTTCCCCTCCCCCTCCCTCAACATTTCTTCCCCGCTTCCTCTTGTCTATTTCTCTTCATCAGTCTCCCCCGTCTTTCATCCCCTCTTCACCGCTTCCCCCCTACCTCCACCCACAGCTCTCTCCGTCGATAGCCACCCTCGTCCCAGAGGTACCCGCCGGCGCCCTGGCTTCCACGCCGGGCATCAGATGGGGCGGACAGTCCGATATGAGGGCGGGATACGAAGGGCGGCCGGCCTTTCTGCGCGCGACACGGGCGGCCGAGGGTCGAGGGCGTTCCCCGATGGTAGAGGATTGGATTCATTTGGGCGCCGAGTTCCGATCCGGGCGTTCGTGTGAAGGGCTTCCCGCGGAGAAGAACGCTGGGAGAGCGGAACTGGCGGCGGCGTCGGGGAGTTCAAAGAGAAATTGAGCGAAATGGGCGGCACCAGCTCCTGACGCTGCCCGCCAAAGGTCTCTTTAAAATCATTCTACGAAAACTGGGAATCGTCTGCCCTCGCGTTTGCTGAAAGCAAATCAAATGTGGAGCTACTCATTCGAATCTAAACAAAGTTTTAGAATGGAGTCATTACATAATTCCCCATTAAGTTAATACCTAATAATACGTTGCAATCAACATTTCATAGCCAACCCTCACATTGGCATCTTCTTTGTTCAACATCGCCAACAAATGACCCTCACTCCCCCACCTACTAACATGCATAGTACATCACTACCTTGTGATTCTTATATACGGAAGTAGCGAAGTTTTATTTTCTGATTTATTAAAATCAAGATAATATATAAAAAAGTAAATCCCTTCTAACTACCAAATTTACAACCCACCGCCCAATTGTTTATATCTTCACATAAAGAGCAACTGTATAGTTTGTTCACCTTTGCATATAAAATTGTCTATCATGCAGAAAGCATTTGTTTCTTAGCTGGATCATTTACTTCCAGTAATCATGTTATAAAAAGAACACAGGACTAAAAGCAGACGAATACCCCTTAAATAACCTTATCCCAATTCTAACTTTAAAATGACGTGTTTCCATCACAACGAGACGTGAAAGTACCTTTTAGAAAGTAAATAGTGTAGACATCTAGTACAAATCAAAACAAACCTGCATCATTGTACAAAACCCCTGATAACATTATTTTTGTTCTCGCAGATATGTTTGCACGCACGTTTTGAAATACTTAACCCACGCACCAGAATATCACCAACTCCGCGCTCTACAATCTACCTCCCAAAACAAAACCATTTTGTTCGCACATCACGGCAGACGCGTACGCCCCCCGCCGCGTGTATTCGCGCGGAGGGAAGCTGTTCCGGCCCCTGCGGCTATCGCTACCGCCGCCGGTGTAGCTCCACGCGGCGGCGGGCGGAACCAAGAAGATATCTCTTCCGCCGGCTGCACCCCCAGAGCGCCTGCTTCATTAACGTCAATATGAGAGCTAAACAGGTGCTCCATTCTCCGCCTCGACAAAGGACGCTGGCCCGTGACACCACGGCTCTGCGCTCCATTCGACGCACTCCATTTACCACCGTCACCGACCGCACTCGCGGCGAGAAAGAGCGACACCGTTATCCGATCGGGAAAGAACAATAAAATGCGGCAATGTACGGTGGGAATGAAAAAAAACGCTGCAAAACGCGAAGTTAAAATTAAAATGCGTCGCCAATATATCAGGCCAAATGTATATTACGCCAATTACGCAGACATGCAAAAATTGAAGTTATTGCAAATTCTTTGAAAACAAATAGTTGCATACTTAGGTAAGTATATAATTAACATTTTTCTATAAACCTTGATTTTCTCTATCATACACAAATTCTTAACAGTAATCCTGCAAAATAAAAGCTTCATTTTCAATTTTTTTCACGCTCAATGTTCCTCTATAATATAGAGCTTTCTCATGTGGAGTCCCTGGTTTGTTTTTATCACCTCGTTTTATCCAAAATTGCACTTTTTTTACAACGTCGTTAATGTTTGCTGTTTCTTTACAATAAAACTCCCAAAATACTGTAAGGTTATTTACGATCGATCTTCGCCATCACTTTATTGACTGAAACAATGTAATTCTAAACATTAACTTTTTTGTATTTCTCTATTATAAAACAACCTTTTCTGTTGCAAGACATTGTTCATAATAGGGCATTTCGCGGCACAAATGATGACGTATTAGATTTTATGTCACGAATGATTGAATTTGCGGCGGCGATGGTGTAACGATTAGCGTACCGGACTGTTGTACCCAAGTTGGCGGGTTCAAACCCGATCGAAGCCGTGGATTTTTAGGGCGACAAAATCCTTCGTACGCCTTCCTTCGGAAGGGAAGTAAATTTGTAGATTTACTTGCATGTAAAAGATCCTCAAGCCTAAATGACACCTCTGAGCTAAATTCAAAATCGCCTGTTTCTCGCCCACGAAATACCTCCTTCCTCTGCTAGTTGGTGAAAGGAGCGTAGCGAAATTTGCGTGGTCAGACGGAAGAGCGGGCCTGTTGGCCCGATTCTCGCCACGTAAAATAAGGCATTAATTCAATTCAATTCAATGATTGCGTCATCACATATTGAGCCAAACCTAGTGAGAGAATAGGGGGGAGATAGAGCTAAACGGAACAGCCGACCACCGTTTACTCGCACATGTCAAATACCCGAGTCGTCACAGGGAAGTTGTTTCGCTAAATTAAGTTTGATTCTCTTATAAATGTATAATGCTGTTATACAAAAAATATAGTATGCAACTCGTTTATAATATTGCTTTATTACAATAGTACAAATTTGAAAACTCGCTCCTAGGTACTCCTTAGGTACAAGGGAGTCGTAAAAAAATTCAACTACATCAAACAATTTTAGATAAGGAGTTTTTGTGGAATTATGGTAAACTTTATGAAAAACAAAATTTTGCAAATTTTCTCCCAGTTGTTCTTAATTAAAATAGTTGCTTGTGCTGTAAAGTGCTTCCATTAGTTTCAAATTTGTCGGCTGTTGAGGCAACGCCGTATTACTCAAATGACAAGCTTGTAAAGTATTCGGAACTAATTTAAGAACTTTGATATGGAGGATATTACGACACAAGAATGTCTTTTGCCAATATGCCTATTATATTTAAGCTATAAATATTGTAACTTAATTTAACACGAATATAAACACTAGAAAATGATATTTTATATATTTGTGGTAATATCTCCAATCAAATAAAAGTAATATTCTCAAAATGTTCATGGATATGAATAAAAATTTCCGTGTTCATTGTCACGATCTCAAGTCATTTGTTGGGCATCAATTCATGTCTTCAAGCAGTATTAAGAGTTACTTTGGAAAATTGTTCATACCAAATTAATGAACATTCAGTTTTGTTTTCGTAATGATTGAATATAGGTTTCTTTAGATTGTTATCACAAATAATGAGTACAACTTTGCTAAACCTAAGGAAGATAGGATATTCACCTATTTGATATTTAGTAGTTAGCAACATTAACTAGCACAATAAATTGAATATGACGCGTCTTTTCTTCATTATATGTAAAAAATTAAATCAACAGGAACTTCATCTACTCAACGAGGGCTCAGCTCATAATTTCTACATTGGGGAATTTCTGATGAAAACTAATTCTTTCCGAAATAAAAAAAAATTTATTCGAAATTTTTAACGCGCAACAATGCTGTGGTGCATTTCTTCTAAGACATTTGCTTCTGATGCTATAAGACTAATAACATATAAAACATATAATAGAACGACAACAAAATTCTAATTATTTTTTATTCTGAACAAAGTAAATTTACAATATATTTTACATTAAAAATTAGGAAGTATGTTATTATGAAAATGACAATGACTACTAATTACAAATAAACTCACATTCATACTAAAGTATCAATAAAGCATCCACAATCATTGGTCATACGCGCGGATCTGTGCATTTAGTAACTGACGAAAAGCTAATGGCCGTTGTTGGTTGTATTACTTTTATTTCTAAAGTTTAGTAGATCTTGGGCCTTGTACATTCGTATTCAGTCCTTTTTGCCGCCCTCTTCACCGACAAATAGTCCATGTCCACCAGCACCGTTTCTTCACAGTCTCCGTTCATGATCCAGCGTCCTCTCGTTCTCATTTGAAAATATCGATAAAATGTCTGGACTTTAACTTTCGAATTACATTTTTAAAATGTTTCCCCTTGATCCAAAATCTGCCGATCACTTTACGTGATTAATATTAAATTCCATTACTAAATTCAAAAAAAATTGTCAACGTTGCACGGAGTTCTTCGCGCACCCTCCCTTGCTGCTTCGTTACTCTCTCAGTTCTCTCCTGTTGTACCAGCTATAATGCACTCGAATGTCAACTGCTTTATGATGCGATTCGGATTAATTTCTAATACGTTATTTGTAGGCAACTTATCGTAATCTCATTCCTTATTTGTAGGCAACTTATAATTTGTCACCCGAATCCCTGCGGTCCTATTCGCTATTTGCTTTAGCCATTCTTATTTATATTGTTCACTTTAAAATTCATTAATTAGCGTTTTTAATTTCAATTACATTTTCACATTTTACAAAATGTACTCGAGTCTTTCATTTTTATTAATTTCTGTATCGGCCTATGATTCTCTATTTCTTTCGTGTTCATTTTAGTGTAACAATATTCCCTTGTTTTGTTTTTATAAGTTTTACTCACATATTTTGTTATGAGATGGATGTACAATGAGATGGATATGGCGCATTTCAATGGCAATAGTTCAATTTTTAAATTCATATAAAAAATCATATTAAATGAAAATTTCAGCATATATGTATTAACGCAGCATACATTTATTTTGCGTATGTGAACATTTCAATAATAACGAACAATCAGTATATTAAGTAACTGGCAATGTGAAGCGTTTTGGCGATTTAAGTTTTCAACCTACAATTGTGTCACTCATGCTGGTATCCAACAACATGAACTTATTATAATAATTGGACCATAACGGCACTGAAACCTTACCTAGAGATAATTCAAAAGTAAATAAATTTTAAAGGTGATTTCAAGATGTAGAGCAAAAGACAAAGAGCACAACTTCATATAATTTTAACAACTGTTCAACAAATTAGTCCAAAGTTCCTTTAATATTTGTTTCTTGTAAACGTCAACCTGCTTCTATGTATTTCAAGATATTTACAGATGGAGCAGAATAAAATTCAGATGACTCAACTTAATGTTATTGGAAAGTATGACGTATCAAGCAGATCAGAATATATCGTTGCGCAGAATATCAATCAGAGAAAAAAGTCATCTTGATAACGCATTGTTTTGACATGAGTGAGAAAAATGCATGTCTTCTCTACAGAATAAATGGTGGAAAGGTTGACCATTTGTCCCTTAGGCGCAGGGTAGCAATAGCTTTCTTAGAAACATACTGGAGATCTGCAAAGCGAGATACCAGTAAACCATCTCTGAGAAACAATCAGGATTACATGTGTCATAAACTGGACCACCTCGTTTGCTTATAATATCAATGATATTTTCGATACGCGAAGTAAATGATTCTTACAAAAGTGTAGTATCCTACCGTTCTGAATGTAGGACGCCCAATATTTTCCAAATCGACAGAGGAATTGAGTTTAAAATATTTTATGAGAGATTTCATGTCTAGTAACAGCCCTTACAAACTTCTAAAAAGCCATTTTGAAATACATATTTCAGGATAATCAGAGTTAAAAAAAGTAATAGCTTTTTGATAGGCATATATCACCAATAGTTAACTATAGTAACTATGTATAGTTAGCGATCTCTGCTAAGTCAATTTTTAGGATTAACGAATTAGAAATCTGGCTTATGTATTTCGTTTAAGATGTCCGTCTGTTGAGAATATAAATTTCACAAAGTAGTACAGAAGAAGCAAATTAGGGTTGATCAGAAATGTGCGTTCTCAAATGAGAACGTTGCTCTCTATTTCACACACGTGGTATTGGTTAAACTCGGAATATCTTCTCACATACTATCAACCCTATCAGTATGTTTTCTGATAATTTTATCAATTCACCTCGTTTTTCTTATTTTGAAACAAAATACTTTTCAGTCACATTGCAGAAATTGTGATCTTACAACTCAAGAATTGCAGAGTTACATTGATATTATTCTAAAATATTTATTTAGCAACACGAAAGAGTAATCACTATTCTTGGACATTCAATTTGGTCAATCCCCTGGAAAAATACTCGTATGCACATACTGTAATTATGCTAATTTACCGCGGTTTTTGTGAGGTCAATTCAGCACGCATTTTATGCTTTCATACAAAGTTTTATTCTCAGTCTTTCTCGTTCTGTAAAGATTCACTACGGGAAAAGGAGTTGCCAAATGATTTCAAGCTTTAATGGACGTGCGGCTAACAAATGCCAATCCCGTTTCCTGGCAAATTATACTCTCTTGGCAAACCAACGGAAGTTAACAGCCCGCGATTTCTGCGAATCGCGCCCACGGCTCGCCACGTGCCTCCACGCCGGATTTGGGCCAATCGCCCACGTGTTTCAACTGAGGCGATTTGACTTCTAGAAGCTTCCACAACCACTCGCAACCTTCAAATACTCTCATTTGATTGGTCAATTAGCCTGATTAAATCAATCACGACAGTTTGCTCAAGGGTGTATGTTATCTCAAAGTTTATCTGTAATTGTGCGGTAATCGCCTGCGAATATTGTTCCAATTGTTCTTGAATCGAGTGTTACGAGTTATAAAATATAAAGTGCACTGTACGATAGCAACATCGTGACTCAGTATGCGTGATGAACTGATCGTGCGTCTAACAAAAGGTTGCTTACGTAATCTAAGTCCATTGCGCCGATCAGTGGTGCATTTCCTGTTCGCGTGTTTGGGTCCAGGCGTCTTCTATAAGGTGTGCCAGTCTGCCAGTTCGAGTGTCAAAACTTTCGCTATCAAGACCTTTCGCTATGTGCCCCATGTGTGTTCCATCGCAGGAGCCAGGTTGCAACTATTGTGAAAAAAAATGTTCTTTCGACTTAATCTCATATGGATCTGTGTATGTCGTACGAAGGATTTCGTAGCTTACATTCTTTCGTAACCGCCCTACCAAACTATTCCAGTGTTTCAGCTGCATGCGCAAAACGTACTTTTGTATACAGTCCACTCTTCCAATACTCATCGCACTAAGCTGAACAGAATGCTTATTTTCTTTATCTATTCTAAATCTCACTAAGTTAATTAACGAAAAATTTTAACATCTTTAAAGTTTACAATGTTTGTTTATTTTTATAGAAGAATGCAATGTTCGTATTCAAAGAGTAAATATATTTGTCTATTGAAAGAAAACTAGTCCACATAGCGTGAATTACAGTGCTCAAAAAACTTATAATTTGTTGGTAAAGATAGTTGTGAATCGACGGTTCCTTGAACTGACAGCTGTGACAGGAAGTTTGAATCGATACTTTGTTACAATTCGGTACTCAGTACGAAGTGGAATAATTCCAACAACAACTTATTCTAGGAATCATTAAAAAAAACGAATCAAAGTTTGCCTTTGGTACCTCCGTCAGCAATTGCCGTTATCCCTGGAATTGATGCGCAGCGCGTAGGCCGGCGTCGCTCCGTCTCCCTCGACGTTGCTCAGTGAGGCAAACGGCCTCGCCGCGGCGCGCTCGCATCGCCGAGCCGCGCATTCCCTCCCCCTCGCGACACATCCCCCTCCCACGCGGGACAGGGTTATTTAATGGCGCGGGGGCGTTTACCGCCCCCCTTCGTCAGTCGCTCGCTGCTCACGCTGCGGGCGGGAGGGTGACGGCACGGCAGGAGAGGCGCGAGTCGCAGTGTGAGCGAGAGGAAGGGGAGGGAGCGACTAGGATAGTGAAGAACAACAGGCCGAGGAACCTGTGTGTGAGTGCGTGAATGGATGCGGAAGGTCCGAGACGCGAGAGTGTGAAATTTTCTAAGTAAGTCTTGAGGTAACAACTCCGGCAAACTTCGGGAAAGCGAAGAGAAATTTTAGGAAATACAAGAAACGGAAGCTGTGAGAATGAGTGGAATAGTAATGACGGTTTGGCTGTCGGAAAGGGTGGGAATATTGGCTTAACAGAGGGTGCGCGCTCCCCTGTCCTTCCGACGCTCATTTATTTCCGGCTACTCGTGGTGGGGGACCCTCGCAGGCCGCTAACCCCGGAAAAAACACCCTTCCTTCCGGAATTATCGAAATAGAGGCCGGGTGCTGGCAGGGACAAATCGACACTCGTTATCGCCTCCGCAGAGAGGGCATCGCATGAGCACCTTCCTCAACTTCTGGGCCCCCCGCGGACAAATCGCCAACCGAGGAAGGCGAGATGGAGACTAATGTTTCGATAGTCTCGACCCTCTATGCGGGAAAGGTTTGTAACATTTTCTTCTATAGCTTCTTCCCCTCATCATATGATCAAGTCGTTCGTGAAAGCTGAAAGGATTTTTCAACGTCATCATAAATATTTGCTAAGAAATGAAACTTCTTGAAAAGAGACCAACCAATGGACTGTTGGTTTTTGACATTGTTCACTTGAAAACGCGTATTATCCGAGTATTGTAACTTTCAGGAACATCTGGCATTTTTTCGTAACAATTGAGGGTATGAGTTAGTTTCATTACCAAAAACTGTGTGATTCGTTTACGAAACAAAATGGAAATGAAAAAAATTAACACACTCAAGGCAAAACCAACATTTCTTTATAATAATCTACCTCGATTTCAAAAACAGTTAAAGTAATAAATGAAGCTGGCAATTAAATTTATTCCAAAATATTTACACAATTTCTCACTTAAATAGCACTGGTGAAAATATGATGACTCAATGTTAGCATATAACACTTCATGTCAAGTAGCATCTTCGAATAAGAAAAAAAGACTGAGTAGTACCTACAGGATGTATAGAATACCTCCATTCCATTATTATCCCAGAAAGGCATCACAGGCCATTACAGTGAGGGGTAGAAACGGAAGATGTAAAAAAAGATGAGAGAGACAATGAGAGAAACAATAAGATGCGCAGGAAAGAAAATACCCCTATTGCACTTCAATATATCCGTGGAAAAGATCAGGCAGAAAATGCAGTTTTTATTAATCTGTGTGAATGAATAAGAGAGGCCAAGGAGAGAAAAGATAAAAACCACATTTACGAGTCTCTTAGAAGGAATAGACAACAGTGGTCTTAGGATAGCTCAAAAACATAACTTAATGTCGAGATGATACTGAATATTAAGAGGTCGGAAACAACGTAAGAAGCAGAACATGATAGGTATTTGCTTATGAAAGTAAGTTTAATTTAGAAATATTTGTTTCCAACTAAATTTTCAGATCTAATTTCTATCGTAATTTACTTACAGATTGTTCTTATTTCCGGAACATGACGTCAGCAGATACTGGTATTACGACAATGGATGATATGGAGAATTACTTCAGAGTAAATGTTCCAGCCGTAAAGACAAATATGCTGCGCTCGTTTGCTATAATAAGTGAAGGAGAATTCGATGGATATAGTATCTGTAAAAAAGTATCTTGCTTTACAGCCGTCACATGTGAAGATGACGAGGTTTTTTCTCACATACCGCAAAGGTGTGTGAGAATTCACACAATTCAGCCTGCTGCTTTACACATTTTTAGATGTGCCTCAGCACATTGCTAAATCGAGATACATTGAAGAGTTTAAAAACTACACTAGACATTGTTTACGACGCACGTCTGCAACTATGCTTGTGAAAGTTGGTGGAAGTACGTTAAATCTTAAGAACTATGCTGGATGGACATCTTCCAAGGTCGCTGAGGGATATGACGGGGAGTCAGAAACACACAAATTTGATAACGCCAAGTACATTATGAGGGGACAGGAAATAACGTTTACTATCGCTTCATACAGTACTTAACGGGTACATAAGATGAACTGCGACTAGATGCCAGAGTTAATTTTAGTTGGACATTTAGTCGCTGTACATTTCATCGAAGCAATAAAAAGGTTTGAATATGTTATTAATTATTCACTATATTTGCTTTTTGTTGGTGTCAATATTTTCGTTCTTTTGTGCGTGAATATACCTTAAATACATATTGTGCTAATATGTTTACAGAAATTATTGATCTTCAATATATCCGTTAAAATCAGACAGCTCTTCCACGATTTCAAAAATATAAATGCGAATAATAACTTTGCTCATTTTAACTCTCATCAATACCATTTTAAGTCGCGTAGGTACCGCTTTTAACTGCCATGAAAGTAACTCTTTGTTTAGTCGTCTTATGGATAAGTGATTAAATAAGTGTTTATCAAAAGAAATTAAATAAAATGTATTAATGAACTCCAGAACCGCTCAACTAGATCTTATTGCTGATATTTTTCCAGTCAGATTAGATTACATTATATTAGATTTATTTAGTCAAAAAACAGTAAATACTCTATGTGACGTATGGGGAAGAAGATCATCTTCGCAATTTTTTTGAGTTTCAGAATCCCTTCCCATCATTTTAACTATAAATAGTTGAAATATAAGTAGAAGTTAAAGATAAATAAATAAAAATAAAATTTAAAAAAAGCGCAACATTATCGATTTTTTTAAAAAAAAGACATTTTCATTCCCGAGTGATAGAAAACTTATTTGCATCGGTAAACGAATTGCAGATATGCTTTTTCTGCATTGCTAACAAAATAGTAACTCGCCCTTACCTCTACTTCTACCATTACAAGCAAAATGAGAGTTCAACAAAACGTGCACATAGTGAAGCTACATTTACGTCCAGAAGCAAAACATGGGGCCATCTCAGCAATTGTTCGATGGATCAGAGAAAGTGGACAAAAACCTGATCGAAATGGAGGTCAGTTCAAAAGTTTCTAACCGAACAGAGTCACGTGTGGCAAATACTTACAGCCAATCATTACACATTCATATGCTATACCACATACATCCCAATTTTCGGGTGTAGAATTGATAGTCGCCTCCTTCACGTACTTCATTAATCTTTGGACAGCAGTAGATTTTCATCCTGTTTAGTGCGCAGAGCCACAGCTTAAAAGAACATTAAACAGTGATTTTCAGACCAAAAAATTGACATATTGATGAAACGATTTCAATTTCTTCCGTCTCTACACAATAGTATAGGGCAGCCACGCCTTACTTCCTTTGCATTGTTGATATCGGTCGTTTTCACGGCTGCTCTGAAACGACAAAGAGGGGAATGGAACCATGCGTGATATCACACCGTATCATCATTAGCGCATTCAAACACATTGGGATGATTTTGAATTTCTCAATTTACTACAAAAAAAAAACTTAAATTTAAACTTAAACTAATTTTACATTAAGGGAATGTTGATCCCGGTACACTGCGCTCGCTAGATGCACACATGTTCTCGTCCAACATGGATGCAAGGGTCTTTCACTTTGGACTAACAATCTTTCGCGGGCTACACGAAATGGCACTGCGGGCCGCATGCGGCTCGCGGGCCGCCAGTTGGACATTCCTCGTACAGGGAAAAGTACATATACTCGCGCTGTAAGCTGAGCATGAGTGCGCCATTCCTTTCTTCCGCAGTGAGACACATCCGACATTTTCCCACACAGATTGTTTGCAATAGTTAAGTCCGAGTTCCTTCCATTGTCAGAAGGAAGCAAGCACAGACCGTTAGAGTACTTGAGCTCCGAGTAATGCTGAGCGAAATTTCAAAGTGTGAGCGCTGTGCTCCCTCCTCGACCTACTGTGGGTTAAAAAGCGGCAAAAGGGTTTTCAAGCTGGGGGAAACGGTGGCAGCTGCCCCAGCGCGCGAGATAAAACACTTTGTGGCCCCGCGAGATAAAACGGGGAGGGGGTGAGGGTGATCTGAGTGAATCCGAGCGTCGCGTCCGCGTTGACTCCCGAAGTGCGCGACCTCGCGGCGCGGAGCGGCGTCCCCCAAGGCTCCATTGTGCAGTTCGCCTTTAAAAGCCTTTCGGCTTTCAGGGAGCCTTTTATGTGGCCTGCGCGGGGCCGCCACAGCAGCAGCAGCTTTAAGGCAGCGCGATCAAAGTGCGCGGCCCCGGCGTGGCGGCAAGCACCAGGGGGGAAGGGGGGGATGGACCGCTGCCACCTTCTTCTCCGGCGGTAGCTCCGGCAGTCGTGGAAATTTGCGCCTTCAGATACGTTTGATTGATTGATTATTTAGGGTTCCCAGGTGCGGTCTACTGACATTAGTCCTGTAGAGTGTTGCCAGATATATTCAGAAAGGTGGCGGGGCTCCTCCTCTAGAGAGCCATAGGGTGCCATCCTACATGTCCGCTTGCGAGTTTATATTTCCAGGTATCTTCCCCAGCCAGGCACCGACCTAACCACGACCAGCTCCAAGCTTCCCACTGGTCTCGCGGCGTGTGTGTCAATATAGTTCAAGTGTGTGAGTAAAATAAAAGGTGAGAGACAAACGTGTATATAGCATATTTGTTAAGGTACTTTTCCATAATTCGCGGGATTTTGATCGAAAAAAACACGAAGAACTGTGCTGTTGTCGGGTTGTATATATTACAGGGGCAAGACAATCTTCAAATCGTGCAAAAATTAAAAAAGAAATCCAAAAATAATAATCTAATATGGGTCAATACTGCATCAACAAGAGAAAAATTACAAGTTGTGCAAAATAAGTACTCCAAGTCCTTTGGCGTGTTCCCAATTCCGAGATTGGTAGAGAACGATTAGGTAGTGGTCGATTACATTAAAAATCATATATTAAAAAGTCTCCAATTTTTTTCTTCACTTAACTTTTCTCCTCTAACTCAAATATTTAATTTAGGCCGTCATGTTGTTATCCTTAGCAGAACAAAATCCAAATTATCAAAAGATAAATTGCCTCCTCGTTATTATTAGTATTATTAATACTGATACACAGAGAAATAATTTAATTCAAATCAAAATGTTTCAAACTAAACAACTATTTTAAACTAACAAAATTAGTGATGGTTTAATGATGTTACAATTAGTGATGGTACCTAAAACTGATAAATGACTGAAGATATTGTCTGGTATCAATTTTAATCAACTTATGATCATTTCGATCGCGTTGCGATCATCATCAGAGCTAGCAGCTTCTGGGCCGAAAACAAAGTTCTGATGTTTTCGGCCCAGAAGCTGCTAGCTCTGATGATGATCGCAACGCGATCGAAATGATCATAAGTTGATTAAAATTGATACCAGACAATATCTTCAGTCATTTATCATATAAAAAGGTATCTACATCACCAACAATCCAATTAATAAGTACCTAAAACTATTGTGATTAGTAATTACATTGTAGTCAAGCTCTTGAAATGCCTTCTGGCCGAACAAGGAAGTAAGAGAGAAAGAGAGAGAGAGAAAAAAGAGAGAGAAAGAGAGAAAGAGAGAAAAAGAGAGAGGAAAAAAAGAGAGAGAAAAGGAGAGAGAAAAAGAGAGAGGAAAAAAAGAGAGAGAAAAGAGAGAGAGAAAAAGAGAGAGAGAAAGAGAGAAAAAGAGAGAGAGAGAAAAAAGAGAGAGAAAAAGAGAGAGAGAAAGAGAGAGAGAAAGAGAGAGAGAAAGAGAGAGAAAGAGAGAGAAAGAGAGAGAGAAAGAGAGAGAGAAAGAGAGAGAAAGAGAGAGAGAAAGAGAGAGAAAGAGAGAGAGAAAGAGAGAGAGAAAGAGAGAGAAAGAGAGAGAGAAAGAGAGAGAGCGAGAGAGAGCGAGAGAGAGAGAAAGAGAGAGAGAGAAAATAAAAAATTAACACTAGTTATAGTCTTAATGCTACGCTTTTGGATTCTCCGAATTCTGGAATACGACCCTCTACTGTACTTAGGTGAATTTAAGGGGATTACTTAATGAGATTAATACTGTTCAGTAAATTACAAGAGAACCTTTAATCTACTTGGCCACGGTAAATTTCTGAATGATGTAATTTAAATATTTTTGCGGGGCAAGAAAATTAATTATGCAGTAAATCTTATTCGGAAACGCCAGCCAAAGCTGCAGATATGTAACGTGCTAATGCTAATTGATTGATTGATGGATGGATGGGAATTTGTAGAAGGACAACGCATCTGGTCTGTTCTGATCTGCAACAAAACACACTCGGCCACAAACGACAGGTTTCAACAATTGCATTATCAACCTTTCACCCAATTTTTTTGGCTAAAAGATTTCCTTGAACAAATATCAATCTCTTTTCCTGTCATAAAACGAAAATATTTCATTGAGTTACATCATAAAATTTATTCCAATGTTCTCTTTTAATTAGAGACAATTAGGTAGTGGAGAAAGTTGTTTATTAAGCTTTAGCCAATTATTGAAAAACTATGTTTTGAAGAAAAATTGATCATAAATCTTATTTAAAGGTAAGTATTCTGATATAAATTACAGAGATGAGATGTTCTCTCAACTCGCAGGGTAGAACATGGGCTGCAGCTCATCATGAACAGACTATATCCAGATGCACGTCTCTAGCAGTAAGGTGTCAAGGTGTCAAAGTGCAACAATGTTACCGAGGTAGTAATATTATTTTTGTATCATTATCTGCCATATAATGTGTCAGAAAATACATCTTGCCTATTTTACTGATATGAGAATATATTTTTAAAGTGTGATGAACAACTTTCTTCAAATCGCCGCTTTCCAATTATTACAGTATTATTCCATTATTCCAAAACTGAATTACTTCTTCCACTACGTGACTGTCTCCAATTAAAGAACATTGCACTAATTATATAAAATTTGATAATTATATCTAATCACTATGACAAGCTTGGGAAACTCCTACCCGCGTCAGAACTCGAACCTAGGATCTCCCGGTCAGAGGTACTACAGTGCCAGACATCAGTTGTTGCCCTGTGCGACCTCTCCCGGTCAAAGTCCTCTGAAATAAACATAAAGAATACATTCAGGTGAAAATCCTCATGAATATCCCGTCTACGATATTTCGCGAGGCGCGGCGCGGCGCTGCATAGTTTTCCCGAAGTTGCGTCTCCCCAACGCGGTAGAGGAGCGCCTGCAGAAGAGCGGTGGCGCGCAACCCGCCGCACGCAACAGTTTTGCAAGTCGCCTATACGCTCTACGGCAGGCTGAGGCTTTATCGGCCCGAGGGGCAGACAACGCCAGCGTCTCTCCGTCGACGTTCACGTGGTGGCCATGCACGCGCCGGGTTCGCTCCCTCGCGCTCTGGGCTACGATGCGATCGGGGAGTCGTAACACGCGCGCGCATCGCAGCGGCGAGAGAGCGAAGCTGCGGGGGAAAGATCGCCGCTCAGTAGAAAAACGGCCTACCTCTGTAGTGCAGGAACTTGGTGTAGCATCTAATAGCACTCGCTTCAGGTATCTCGTAAGTCATGGCTTTTTACATCTGCGTGTGAAGTGGTTGTATTCCCATATCATTTTGTGCCAAATCTGGATCGTAATCGTCATTCCATCCAAAATATTTATTAATCTCTCATAATTATCCATACGTGCTTATTCCAACAAATCATCTCCTAGTAACCAGTGGAAGGCAATAGCACACCACCTGATTAACTGCCCGGGAAAAAGATGAGAATAACAGTAGAAGCCTTGGGGAGCGAGAATCTTTATTCAAGTATGTTGAATAGAAGAAATCCGAGTGAAACGAAGTGGTTGAAAGAGGGAACAAATGTGACAAAGAACTCGCAGAAATTAGTATCTGAATACAGATTAGAACAGATGTTTTGTGCAAAGAGACGAGGTACATACAAAGCGACGGAAAAAACACAATTAAGTGTTTCTTTTAATTGGATGTAAAGGAAAAAACTTGAAACATGATGTATATTAGACTTAAACGATTTTTTCGGCAGATTGTCACAGTTCCGCGGATTCTGTTAGACGTCAAGAGAGTTTCGCTGAGTTATCAAAAAATTATCCCACCAAACTGTACCACGTTCAAATGTAGTGGACAGCTGATAACGTTTCACCCAAATACAGCAAAAAAATTTCAAATGGGTAAAAAAAATACGTGTTTGTTGACAGTCGGAAGTCATGCTTCGAAAACAGATAAATACCATGTTCTGATGCCAGTAATGTCGTACATAATGAAGTGACAACGACGCAGGGTACAGATTAAATGAAGACGTTAACGGAGCTGGAGATGATGATATTGGCGAAAGAGAGACGGTTCTGTGGTTTTGGACGTTTTCTAACAACATCAACGTCTTGGTAATTTAATCAACATTAAAACCACAAGCAAAAGAGAGTAGTGTACTAGATGGCGACAGATAACTACCACGAGGCAGATGACAGTCTGAAACCGTAGCGCAGACTATGGAGGTCAGGATTGAAGAGTATTTGCTGGGGACTGCATCGATCCCAAGACGCTACTCGCTTCGAGATAAAGAAGTAACGACGCAACTTCGCGTCGTTTGTCCCGCAGCATTACTGGAGTCTGTAGTTATGAAAAACATCTGGGTCCGAAGTCGTCCAAGGCGAACGGAGATTCCTGCATTTACTGCTCTTCTGAGAAACACTCTCGTCAGAAAAGGACTAGCCAGATAAGATTATACTCCAAGACGATGGTTGCGACAAGACTAAGTACGAGGATAATGCATACAAAAAAGACGATTAATAAAAAATATTATTAAATATATAGAAAAGAAATCACAATGTTTAACACTAACTGTAAATTTTGTTATATTTGACTGAAATAAGTAGACCTCGGAACATCAGACATTTGGCACTTTGAATAAACTAGCTTCCACACTTCGATTACAGAACGAAGTGGATTCGGGGATTCCCCGAATGCCGGCCAGGGCTCGAGAGGCCGGGGCCAGCCACCCCAGAGCGGCGAAGGGCCGAAACGGATGAAGACAAACGAGCGGCGCCGGCGCCAATTGGGGAGGGGGAGAGGGTAGGCGGAGGAAGGGACGGGCCGCGGAGGGCCGATGGGGGCGCAGAGGGGGGCGGCACTGCGGCCGCGGCCCGAGGCGGCGCCGGCGCCGAAATAGCTCAGTCGCGTGCCGCGCAGTCAGCGGCGCGAAACGGGCAGCGGGGGATAGGGGCAGAGAGCGGGGCGGGGAACAAGCAGTTCGGAACAGGGTTGAGAAGCGAAGGGAGACCTTGTGCAGAGCGGGGAGAGTCAGAACACGGCGGAGCGCGATGAGGTCGGGGTGTGGGACATGGTGGAGTGACGGGGAGGGGCGACGAACGCGGGCAAAGCGGAGCGGGAGGGGCGGAGAGGGAAGCGAGGTGACACAAGAAACAGAGGCGAGTGAAGAGTGCGGAAAGGTGAGGAGGACGCTGCTCAAACTGAGTACGATGGAGCGGGTCAAGGCTTACCGAACGGCAAGACGATATGCTATGAGGCTGGAGAATTAGGTACAAGACGGACGGAAAAGAACACGTGAGGCAGATACGAACTAGGAGCAATGATCTCATTCCTTCTCCAACAACCATTAATTCTGCCTCTGTAATTGTAAAAGTAATATAATATATATAATTGATGCAGTATGACGCCGAAACGTCCCTTGGCAACTGTGCCTCGAAGGCTGCGTCCCCCGGACAGCCAAGTTTTTACGGGGGCCCGATCCCTCCCACTGGATCCGCCGCCAAAAATCCGTTCAATTTCGCAATGAGCGGGGAGGCGCTTTGGCCGAAGAAACAAGCGGCCGAGTCCGCACGGCGGGCGCCGCTGGGAGCCCTTCGCCCCGTCCCACCGCGCGCCGGAACGCGAGCGAGCCCCCTGCGGCGCGGCACGAGCGCTGTGGATGGAGCGGAGGGGAAGAGGGGAGAAGGGAAGGGTGGCAACGACCCCCCGCACTGCCCGGCGACGGCCCGAGGCCTCTACAAGAGGCCGCCCGCCGCATGACCCCAGACCCCCGCAAAGCCGCGCGGGGCTGGAACGCCGGCTTACGACGCGCAAGGTCACGGACCGGCGAAGAAGGCTCAGGGCAACAACTGATGACAATGCAATGCTTCTCATCGGGAGGTCCTGGGTTTTGAGTCTCAACGGTGGTAGAATTTTCGAAACTTACTACATAGCAACGTCGAATTCAGTCGCGGTATGGAGTAGAATTCTAGCGACCGGCTGCTCTGATCGGTAGTTGAACGTGATTTCTGCGATCATCACCAAGTGAATGCTGGACCAGTACCCTATAAAACGGCCAAGGTCCATGCGCGACATTCTCTGTCTCTTCCTTTCCTTCCCTCGCCCCTTACTTACACATACTTGCATGTATTACAGTAGATGCCGAGAGATCAGCCGAGAGACCAGTCGGAAACTTAAGGCTTGTCTCTGCTGGGGCTGTGCCCCGCTGGTGGGAGATACCTGGTTTGGGTTGACTGGGATACCCGCTTGCTGACGGCAGGTCGGCGCCGGATCTCGCCATTCAGCGGGGAAGACCACCCCCACCTCCCGATAAAAACATGCACTACCATTACGGAACGAATGGCCTCCAACGTTGCCGCGCCCGGAATCACTTCATATGCACAATCAATTCATAGATGCTTGACTTCTCTCATCCGCAACTCCGCACTGGCACAGTTTACGATGCTCGAGATCACGGATTCGTCCTCTAATTGTTTTTCTTTCTTTTTTGCAAGATCACAGTAGTGTCCTCAACAATAGAAAATCCACACTACCCATGTAAAATAGCAAAATAATATACAAAAATTTACACAAAAAAGATGTAATAATTATGAGACGCTTTCTTCCATTTGTGAACTCCAAAAAACTAACCTCAACAAATGTTACCTTTTTCAAAACTAGTATCTAAAAATAATCATGAATGGTCCTTGACTCGTTATACATATCACAAAGTACAAATAAATAAATAAAGGAATTTTATTAAAAATACTGCAGCTGATTTAAATATCTATGGTTCCAAGTGCCTAACTACGGCACGCAAGGAAGTCCTCTCCACGAATAGGTCGGGATGATCACTCTCTCCTTCGCGGATCCCCACTCCCCCGTGGTATTACCAGTCTCTGTTGCCAGTTCTGATTCTCGCGTGCTTGCTTCTTTGATTTATATTTCCGGATACGTCAACTATCAACAGTCACTACGGTCAATAGTCCCGTTAGTGTAGTTATTTTTTTCGTGAGGTGTCTGTGACTCCTTACGCGCTGATGGTTAGGTTATGCACCTACCTACCCGTCGCGAAATGACGTCCTGCGGGGGATTTAGCCCTCCAGGGTATTCACCCAGTGGAGCACCTCTCCAGCCGAGACAAGATACAAACCCCCCACTGTTTGCTTCACATATGTGGTAGTCGCGTGCGTGTTTGAAAGGGGGGAGGACAACATAGAGAAGATGAAGGAAATCGTAGAAATCTTCAAAATCCGATAACAGTACCCACATGCTAGAATTCTCCTCCACACAGCGGTTGAATTTGACCTTGCTATACCGCTAGAATCGAAAATTTGCCGCCGTCAGGACTCGTCACTAGGACCTCCCGGACAGAGTCGCTATTGAGACAGTACAATGCTGGCTCTGAACTAAACTCGTCTTCATTTGCTTCTAGGTTTGTTTTAGTGTTTGGAGAGTTAAATCTACGGATCATTTGTCTTCATCGATGAAGATGACAGCTAGTGTCATTATGCCTCATGAATAATGATGTGACGATTACTTTGTGATTAAAAACCACAACGTTGCTTCATATCAGTCAATACATCCAATGTATTTATTTTCATAAAATTTCTTTAATTTAATTTTTCAGGTGCCCATTTTGCCAGTGCACTTTTAAATCGTGGTAGTTCAGTACGCATTCTAAGATCATTATGTTGTAAAAAGATGTAGAAGGAATTTATCTTTTAATATATTAAGTTGGCCCACTTGATTCCTGAATATTTTCAGTTGGGACCTCGCATTAAAAAGCTGAAGACACCTGGCTAAATCCATAAAGCTAAAGGAGTTCAATTATTTTTCATCAAAGCTAAACAAATAGTGATAGTACGCCTTCTAGTAATATTGTTGTAAAAAGATACAAATTTTACATTTTGATAAATTATGTTGGCTCACCTCATGGCTTATATTTTTCAGTTCGCATTTCACGTTAAAAAGCTGCAGACGCATGGCTTAATTCATTTAGATAAAGAACTTCAGTTGATTTTCATCAAAGCAAAACAAAAACATAAAAATACTTATTTAAATATTACTAATTGCAATATATTATTACTATTAGTATGCAATTATAGTACAAAATGTTCCTTGTTCTCAGTGTACTATATAAGGTACATTTACAAATCGTAGGCTAGTTGATAATTGTATAGTCTGGATAATTTTGCTTTAATAATAGCTTCAACAATAATTGCCGCTAGTCAGAGCGACCTTGTCTGCCCTTGGCACGAGGACACAAACAGGCGCGAATCGAGCAAATTACAGCTCTCACGAACAAACTGCAGGTACCATTCAATAACAAGAGGAAGCTCAAAATAGTGTAGGAAAATCTTATTGCTGGATCAAGATTAGCAGCTCTCATTTAAAGTATCGTAAAATGCACATCAAATGTAGTAGAAAGTTAATGTACTCACAATAAAGTGTGTTTTGCCCTTTCTATGTTGATACAGTGAAAAATCGTTTCTCCTTTTTTTATGTTTTGACCTCACTTTCGTTTCAAATGTATCTTTACTATTTCATTCCGTCACATAAAAATAAAATCCTGGATTCTATAAATTGAGTAGCTGAATACCGTTACCAGTGAACCGCCATGAAACTGCCCAAAGTATGCACTTCAGTTTCCTGTTGTATTTTATGAACAATTATCCTTAATTCACAAAACTTTCATGGTCGTAGCTTGTTTCTGAAAAGAAATTCCCACTGAATTTATTTACTTTTGTTGCTTTATATTAAACTTCAAGCAATATAATGCTCTTAAAATTTTATAAATATCTTCTAGTACGAAGGTCGCACTTAATTACGCAACTAAATTAATATTAAATATGGTTTGCATGCACTACAAAACTTTAGCTAGGCACGATTATTTTTTTGTTATCTTCGAATTGAGATATGATGGGTGTTATACTCTCTCCTCGAGCATAGACGAGGATCAAAACTTATGTTAAAATTTCAGAACATATGATTTCAGCGAAGTTTTCCCGATCCCTTGCACTAAACGTATACTGGCAGAGCAATGATGAGAAGTGAATAAAACGGAAATGAATAGGAAGCAGGAGTGATGTGCCAACCATGTACATGCCTCGCATACACCGGAGACATCGTCGTCGCCTGCTTAGATTCAGCTCCGAATTTCTGCGCCACCAAGGCACGCCTACCAATACAAAAAAACTGTAAAAAATAATTATTCTGACAACTATTAGCTCCGCGGTACAAACGATAGCGAAAAGACATACACAATTTCCAAAACGTTCTCGCCTTGTAAACCAGCAGTTTTCAAATTACGAGGAAATTTAATGGAAGTCGCTGCACGGTCGAGGAGAACTTTTCGCAATTACGCAGCTGCGAAGCAATCGTTAGCAGGATATATGGTTGCACGCGGGAACAAAAACGCGGCAACTTCCCTGGCGGCAATATCCGAGGGGGGGGGGGGGGGGTACCGGAGAAACGAGTTTGGAAGTTGCCGGGAGCGGGCCGTCGCAACCCTCGGCGAGGGAGGAGACCAGCGTGTTGCGTCCCTCGAGTCGCCTCCGCGGCCTACAGCAGTTCCATGAGTTGGCCTCCACACTACGCAGGCGCGCTCGCCCGCGCGAAATGTTATTAAAAAGCCGTGCAATTAGAGGAATTGTTCCGCCCGCTCTGCTGGGAAATTAATAGACACTGTTGCTTTCTCCTGATGCGCGCTGCCATGTTTGTGCGACGTGCACGCGCGATGTTTAGAACGAATATTAAAAGTCAATTTTGTTGAGCACTCTTTCAAAAATCAGTTGCTCTTTCTCTGTTGTTCTTTTTTTATTCTTCCTGACAAATACCACGCCACCTGTGGTTTGCAAGTGGCAAAACTAAACTTAATAAATGCTGCCCACAACTTTCTTTAGTCATAAGCTATACAGTGGTCCATATATTGTGGCTAACGATCAACTTTGAGTTTTCTTACACTCATTTGCAAGGTATTTATTTATCACTGTTTTATCGGTACCGTGTGCGGTACCTTCTAAATAGCCACGGACCTGAAAATTCGTTAAAAATTCTGTATTACAAACAAAATGTTCAAATACAATAGATACTTGTCGATTGCAACAATGATTTTTTTGTTTGACTTTTTTTTCAGTTTTACGACATATTGAATAAAATGTGAAAGAAGTTAAAACTTTCAACAACTTATAAGTTTCGTGAGAATAAGAAAATATAACTATCTTAATCGTAATGTAAAATGTACAATTTAAGTCATACAAACTATTAACTTTCAGAATGAAATATAACTCTGCTGAATTTTAATAATACCTAATAATCAGTTGAGTTCTTACATAACAATATTGAGAGCAAGAGTAAGAGATATTGTAAACTTCATCTAAAGTA
The DNA here is from genome assembly GCA_038098605.1 of Gryllus longicercus. Classification (NCBI taxonomy): domain Eukaryota; kingdom Metazoa; phylum Arthropoda; class Insecta; order Orthoptera; family Gryllidae; genus Gryllus; species Gryllus longicercus. The sequence goes on from JAZDUA010000021.1 coordinate 2,537,290, forward strand.
AAATGTAAACGTTAGTATTTGCGTCAGTGTTGAAAATAAAAATCTCTGAAGTGCCTGAATTCTCTTCCTCTGGACGCGTCTTCTTTTCTCTTCCTACTGCAGAACAGTACAGCTGCAGTGCACCCGCCCGGGCTTGCCAAATGGCTCCTGAGACATTTTATTTGTTTTCCGAATGACGCCATTCGCCAACTAACGGTTATTCGCGGAAAACTGGCCGTTACCTGATACGGGTTGCATTTTTCACGCTTCGCGATAAACTGCGCCGTATTTTCAAATCTCCGCGAAAGCATAAAGTAAATTCCTACGGGAACGGCCGTCAACATGCCAATGGCAGAAGCTCATAATTCTTCACTGTTAGAATACTGCAAATTACCATTCGAACGGTATATGTTTTTATGGAAGCTTTCTATTTAATGGCAAAACGGGCAAAACATAATCCATAATTAGTGTTCTTTAATTTCTTCAGTGATAAAAGAGATAAGACATTTAGCCGCATTATATTAAAAGATCTTGAACGTCTTTGTAAAATTATTAGTCAAATTAATTGTATTCATTTCAGGTATTTATTCAAAAAGTCCATCCATTACTAGAGGAAAACTAATTGGCGGGCACACAGTGCATTCTGATGGCCACGCCTGCAGAGCGTGTCTAGAAAATATGTGAGACAATCAAGAAAAGCGAATGCGACATCATTGCGACATTCGCTTCCCTTCCCCATTTACACAATATATGAATTTACCGAAAGGTGCAATTTTAATAATGTTACTGTCAGAAAATCCTGTTCAGAACAGGTTTCCTACTACTTTCCTTTTTAAAAAATCATAATACATCAAAATTTAAAAACTATATCCATTTAAAATCATTTGTCAATAACTTCCATGTCTTCTAGAAATGTAATTGTTAAAAATGTAAACTTGTCTATACAAACTGCAATTGAAGTTATTCACAGCCTCAGGTATAAATTCATTAAGGAAGTCATTGAAGAGTTAATTCTGTCAATTTTAATTGAATTAGCGTTAGGGTAACTATTTTTTAAATATGTGGAACGATTACAGGTTCCAGCGGTTCTTCACAAAGACTGACAGCGCCAGATTCTCCCTTCTTAACTTTCTATTTTTATAAACATTGGAAATATGTTCCGATTTAAAGGACGCAAACGTATCCGCAACAGCGCGCAAACGTCGTTTCATACCGCCACGAAACAGGTTTTTTCCCACCACGTGTCGTGATCGAAGCCGTAAAGGGCATTCACAATACGAAACTAAAAGCAGCCAGCGACTTCACGAAGGCACGCCTACGAGATCAAAGCAGGCCGTCCACGAGCAAACAGAGCGCCCGCGGCAAAAACCGGCCGACGTTCTTGGTTGCCGGGAGGGAGGCCGCGCGCGAGTGACATTCGCTCAGCTGCGGCCGCGTGGGAGGCGCGAGAGGACGTTGGGGAGGGGGATATCGATCCTAGGGCGTTATGGGCTTCCGGAAGCGACATAAACCGCCGCTTTATGTTCCGTACCGGCGGCTGCGACGGGCATCTGAAGTGTGTCTCGCGAGGCGAGACGAATGCAGGAATTCAATGTAGTGGCAGATTCCATGCAAGCTTGCGTTGCTCAGTGTAGAGAAGATATAAAATCCTTACTACAAAAATAAAATTAAGAAAGATTTAGGATTTATCAATATTTTTTGTATTCGAAGTTTGTGAGTAATTTGGCGACGCTGACAGGTGCTGCCCTAACAGCGGATTTTCTGATGACGCTTCGTCTAGGCTTGTTTCCTCCAACTCGAAGTGAATAAATAAACAAGTATAATTGTGAATTATTGGATTGGAACTTCGCAGAGGGCCCAAATGGAATCAAAAGCGGGAGTTCAGTCTACCTATATCTTCTGTGTAACGTAACGCTTGACCCCGCCATTGGATCTGTAGTAAAAAGTAACAGCGGCAACTTTTCCGATTACGTAAACTATCTCGTTGCTAGGTCGGTTTGAACAAATGAAGCGCAATAGAACGCAATGTGCGTTCCTGGGCGGAGAGGGCGCGCAGGCAGTGATCAAATGATAAGAGCAGTAACAAACGGCAATGTAACCATTCACGAGACACAGTTGCCATACGTAGAGCAGTACATTGGGAATGCATCGCGGATCACGAATCTACACTACTACAATTAGAGCGTATTTCAAGGGAATCGTCTGGTGAAGCAAGTTCGATATCTATCCGCGGTAAATTGTGCTATCTGGATTTCGTATGAGAATTAAGGCAAATAATTCAACGTAAATTTCGAGACACACTTTGTTAAGAATTGTATTGATTGAGGAAATTCATATTTACAGAAATAAGGAAATACATCTGATACTCGGTATTTTGCAATAAATAAAAAAAATTGCAATTGCAATAAAATTCGAAAACAATTAACCTATTTAATAGGTTACCGTTTCTCACCTATTATATGCTAGTTACAACATTAAGAAAATTTCATTGAAAATTCACTAAAAAAAATTTCTTTGAAATTTCTAGAAACAATACCAACATAGACAAAAATACAATTCAGTCTCTCACACCATCTTGTTTTATTTGTCTACCGTACGAACTCTTTACGTACAAAGCAACAGGTGTAAAGCAGTATAATAACAATGTACACAAATATTTATTTCTTAATCTAATATATACATTTACATACAACATTTAATACAACATTTACATTCTCCGAACTTCCCCTACCCAGCGAAATCAAGTGCGGCAAGAATCGATCGGTTAATTCGTCATGTAGCGGCGGAGAGGGCGGCGGAGAGGGCGGCGGAGAGGGCGGCGGAGAGGGCGGCGGAGAGGGCGGCGGAGAGGGCGGCGGAGAGGGCGGCGGAGAGGGCGGCGGAGAGGGCGGCGGAGAGGGCGGCGGAGAGGGCGGCGGAGAGGGCGGCGGAGAGGGCGGCGGAGAGGGCGGCGGAGAGGGCGGCGGAGAGGGCGGCGGAGAGGGCGGCGGAGAGGGCGGCGGAGAGGGCGGCGGAGAGGGCGGCGGAGAGGGCGGCGGAGAGGGCGGCGGCAGACGCGCTGACGGCTGGACGATGGTAATTATCGTTCATCCGCTCCAAAGCTCTGGCGGAGAGCGGAGTGTCTACGTAATCGGACGCCTCTGCACGGACGTAGCATTAGCGGTGGCTGGACACGCACGGCCGTGGTAACGGGCCCTCCCTCGGGGGCCCTCACCGCGGACGCCGCTGCCAATGCCACAACCCCGTTGCGTTCCCTTCTAGTCTCCCGCCCGTTTCCTTCCTCCAACCCTACTCACTCCTCGCCGCCTCTGACAACGTTGAGAAAGAGCGGATAATGCTGGAGAGCACCCGCGAGGGCATTCCCATCACGTGATCCCAACAATTACAAGCAATGCAAACACGCTTCTAGCGGGCACGGGACGACGGATTTTTTTTTTGTTGAAATTTTCTCCAGTGGTAGTCTTTAATTCTCTTCATCCTACATCGAACCACACACTAATATGTTCGCGGGCTCCTCAGATTTACAACCAGTAGACCGCAATGCTTACCAAACAAGCAAGAACAAAAAGGTAACAACGGAAAACACTAAGTCAGAATTGAGGGGAGCTAAGCATTTCAAATAGCAGTCATTTGACTGTTCTTGCTCTGACAACATTTGTAGCGGAGACCGTTTTGAGTAGGAGCCAAATGCCTTTGTTACTAGCTTGCAAGAATATTTAGAGAAAATTTTAAACTCAAGCTATAGAAATGACCGCTGGCAGTTTAGAGATCAGTCTAAATGTTCTATGACGATATTTAATGAATTTTGCCTAAAATATAATTTGGCATGTAATAACACCTTTTGTAGCTTCATGAAGTCTTCATGCATGCACCACCGCCCTAGGTCATACCCGCATCTCTGAACCAGCGGAGTGACAATGTTATCCTTAGGCCACCGAGAACGCTTGCCACCACTCTCGCTGCAGCGGGCGGCCGCGTTGCCTCTCCCAGAGGAACAACCGCCAGCCGCAGAGCGCACACCTACCCCTCGCGCTCGAGCCCTTCCCGGGCGTACCGATGGGACCAGGGGGCGGCGTTGTTGCGTGTAAAAACACACGCCACCGCTCCTGAGCCAGCAGCCAGCCAGGAGCGCGCCCACCCTTTGCTCGGCAAGCAGTGGGGGGGGGGGGGAGAGGACGAGAGCAACGGGACGGCGTGGGCAGCGAGGGTGGCCGGGGAGAGTGGGGGCGGTGACAGAGACGAGTGTTAGGAGCAGTGGCAATGGCTGCGGAGATGACAGCGGGGTGAGAGGCGAGGGTTGGGAGTGTGGTAGTGGCATGGGGTCAAAGATTGTCGGAGAGGTAGCGTGGCGGGGGTGTGAGTGGGGTGCGAGGGCTGCGTCAGTGGCAGCGAGTGGAGCAGCGGCGGCGGGGAAAAGCCTAGCTACTGGAGTGGCTGGGGAAGTGGTGGCTGCGGGGGAAGAGGGGTTTCGACCGTGTCAGCTCAGCAATTAGACCGACGCGTGCGCCACCTAGCGGCTACATACGAACCGCATTAGACGGGTGGCTGCAACCGCAGGCGGAGGCCAAAGCGGCGGAATGACAAGGGAACAAGTGGCTGCGAAACGCGGCGTTCAGAGCGGAAGGGGTTGCAGTGGGCGTGGCAAGATCAAATACAGAGGCAAGGTAAACAGAATTGTGATGGATAAATGAGACGAATATTGAGAAATAGAGCGATAAAAAAAGCAGGAGGATAAATTATTATACGCAAAGGAAAGATCGAGAGTGAGAGAGAGAGAACAAGAGAGAAGAAATGATGGGAACATACAGCATTGTAAAATTAGTAACAATACTTAAAAAATATTGGTACTGCCTGCGAGACAATAAAGATGTAAGAAATGGAAAAGGAAGATGCGTAACTAAATTCAATGAGCAAAGGCTAATTTAAAAAGCGGTAAGAGTAACAGAGTGAAAAAAAGACGCGGGCTAGCGGGACCACGAAACCAGCCTAAATATGATGCTATACAAAAGTATTTTTAAAAACATTACTTTGAAAGAATTATGTTTTTCTACAACATGAAGTAACTAGGCCTAAGATTGGGTGAATTGATACTATATTCATCCTTTCACAGATCACATTTTCTTTTCAAAAAAAGTTATAATTTTGCTTCCGTCCGTATCAAGAATCGTCAGCTAAGTTGACACGAAACACACAGATAGAGCACACACACTTCTCGATTCCTTTGGCAGTGCTTCGCCCGCGCGACTGTTCCACCCAGCGCGGGTCAACGCTCCCGAATGAAGCCAGGCTCTGCCCAATCTGTGCATCCTTGCGGCTGAATTTAAGGACTCAAAATTAGTACTGATAAGACAACGCGTAATTTCTCATTCGTATTTTCACGAAAAAATACGCGAAGAGTACTCAAATTTTCAAAAAATTATATAATAGTAATAACAATAATAATAATAATAATAATAATAATTTATTCAAACTGCAAGTGGGTATAACCCCGTGGCAGCCAATTACATAAATATGATAATATATAACATGCAAATTATACAGTATAATAATATTAATAATAAAAACAATGGCGCAATAATAATCATAGTAACAAATATGAGATTAACTTTAATACCAAAATAATAATAATAATAATAATAATAATAATAATAATAATAATAATAATAATAATAATAATAATAATACATGACCTTATTTAAAAATCTGTCTTTAAGGAACAGATTTTATTCAAGGGAAAATGCCCTACCATTAATATTATAGTCGTAGGAAGACGGCGAAAAATATTTCGATTTTTTCAATTTTTGAAAAGTCAGAGTTTTTAACCAATATGGAACCTGCGCCATTCTCTTACACGTCATTCACACTATCCAACAATAAAATGTAATCAAAATCAATGGCGTCATTTTTATTGAAATTTTTGAAAATATCCCAAGGGGTCATGTAAAGTACCCCCAAATGAAAATATAGTTTTGAAATGAAGGAGCCGCGACATCAGCCAGATCGATAGGGGAATATCGATTTTGAAGAAAATCGGCTGAACGATTTAGCCGCTAGCGTTATTCACAGACGGACAAACGGACAGATGTTTTGCCGGCCATCGATATCACAAAATCGACCCACAAAACAGGGATTCTGGCTTCACTACGTGTTAGAGCATTTTTTGATAAACTTAGCAAGGGGATTCATCCATTTTTTCATTATCAGGACCAAGTAAAAATAATTTTTCTGCTGAAAATTCCCCGTTTTTTTCGCGCATTACGTAACATTTTTTTTCTACTGCGTAAGCAGTAGCGAGAAAGTAATTAAGCGGGAGGTGGAACGGTATGTTTCCACGCTTATTTGTTAACCCAAAGAGAGCAGAGTGTGGGTGCGTTTATTCAGGCATGCTCGGCCCTGCCACACAACGTCGCCACGGCTACGCGATCCTTCGCCAATTCACACAACTTCCTCGCCACGTCACGCCCCCCCCCCCACGACTCCCACCAACCCATGCTCCCGTGCCATGCCACGAACCCGTCACTCCAGGCCACGCCCCACCCGCGACGCCATGGCTCCCCACATCACCATGAACTCTCGCCATGTCATGATCCCTGCCACGTCACGCCCACTACCACGCTACGAACCCCTGTGGCACGGCTCACCCTCACGCCAGGCCTCCTGCCACGCCACGCCCCTCTGCCAACCTTTATCCCAGGCTCTTGCAACCTGCACATGACGGCAATGCTGCGTGCGTGCTTGCTGGAGGGCAATATATTTTGCAGCATGACCTTTTCAATAGGAATACCGAAATGACGAAAAAAAGAGATACGAGGGTTTCATTACAACAACGCACCACTATCATGTAAATATCTGCATTGAAGATAGGTGCACATTAATTGGTGCGGTTTGCTTACTAGACAGTGATGGACTAGTATGTTTTCTTGCGCAGTCTTTAATATCAATCTTTGCTGTGGCACCATGCAGCTTCAATTTCTTTGCAATTGTATGTACTACCACTATTCATTCTGAGTGGATTTGAATTCAGGAGTCACTCACACATGATTTAATTAAAAGATAATTTTTTGTTGATATTCAATAATATTCATTGTTAAAAAATTAAGCATAGAATAACATTGCTGACATACGTATATATTTCATACAATTTTATATGAATTCATATACTGCTGATCTAAGAGTTTATGCGGGCAACTCAAAGAATAAATGCTTATCAAAAAGCGGATTGTTTTACATTTTTCAGTTTCAATTCGAAACAAACCAACTAATCAGTAATGACACCTACAAACAAAAAATAAGCTCACATTATTTGTTAACACATTCTATTGAAAAGCAAAAAGTGCTATTTGGGTACTGTTTAAAAAACGTTAACTCCGTCCTCTGATCTACAGCACCTTCATCACTTCATTTTCCAATGTTCAAAAGCTCATTTTCTACTTCCAAAGTGCGTTTTCATTATTAAGTGACAGTAATAACGGCGCCCTTCTCGAAGAAAGAAGCCCACCGTCACCACGATTTATTCAACATATATTCTAATATTTAAACAAATAAATTAATTTACCCAATGAGAGCACGCAGAAAACAGTTCGTAGGTAGCACTTACCATTGTCTCAACTGATAACTCACTTACAAACATTGGTGCTATCAACATGAATGTCATTCCACTAATACGAAGCTCTTAAATGTTTGTATTGGTGCATGGATGAGGTGTGGATGTAAGCGAAAATAAAGAGAAAATCTGTCGTTGCGATGGCTGAGAGAGTATTGAAGTGGATGAAAGAAAATGGGATATTTCATTAGAAAGAGAAGAAAGACAGACCATTAGGATTGTATTAAATGCAAAAACTGGGGGGAGCGAGCGAATTGTCTGCAAAAACCCTGCAGGTAGATATCTGAACACAGTGCAGAGATAGCCGAGGTTCGCCGACACCCCCTCCCCGACGTCATTCGAGTAATGGAATGGCTTGGAATGAGACAGTTAAGACGTGACGCAAGGGCACATCATGTGTTAAGTGCGTCAGAACGATCGCGAGTTAAGGAACACCACGACGACGACGACGACGACGACGGAGGCGACGCGACGCGACGCGACGCGACGCGACGCGCGGAGCCCCCACGAGACCACGATGCGGCGCGGGATGAGGAGAGGGGGGAGCCGAGCCGCGAGAGCGCGGTTCGAGCCCCGCCCGGGGCGCGCTGCGTGTCGCAGTCACTCGCTTGTCTCATTACGTAGCTCTACTGCTGCCTTCCACTGGAGACGGAGCAGGCGGCGCGGCGCCGGCACTGGCACTGGCAGAAGGCAAACGACAGCACGTACGTTCTGAGCCGTTCCCTCACTCATACACACATTCCCAGTCCCCTTACGCAGTATATTCATTCACCACTCCTCCTCCTGTTCTTCTTCCTCTTTCATTCTTCCTTTTCTTCTTCTCCATTCTTCATTTATTAATAAATGTATTCATTCTCCCTTTTCCTGCCTTCTTTCATTCATTCACTTTCTTCTTTTCTTTCTCACTTCCTTTATTCATTTCTATTCTTCATTTCTTCCTTTCCATCTAATCCTCGCTTTCATTCCGCCGTCTTCGTTTATTCTTTGAGAGTGAAAGGTTAGGCATTACCTGACGACTCATTAAAAACAATTTCCCTGCCGTACTAAGGTAAAAATCATACAGAAAATCTAAATCAGAAATATTACTGAGAAAAAGAACAAAGATTAAAGAGAAGTTGAAGAAAAGTTGTATTTATTATGTGAGGAGTCACTTTTAAAACAAGACTAACTTCTTGAAACACTAATCGGTAATTTTTAGTGAGCCTTCCCATTTCCTTGCTGGAATAAGAATTACGCCACAATGCACTCAGCGAAGAGCGCGGGGACGTTCCTTCAAGTAGGTCAAGGGACTGCTCCAGATACCCTCGTCGCAACATCAGGCTATCTGCGGGTCTCTCCGCGCATCATTTTATAGAGGGATATAATGCAGTTGTTAGGCTTGTAAAAAAGAAGTGGGACAAAAAAAGAGGATGGAATATGTAGGCAAGACGAAGAACAAAATAACAAGAAATAATATTACCAAAAAGTTGAAAATAAATGGTAAAGAGTAGGTTTTCATTACAGGGAACTATTGAAGGGAATGTCAGGATGAATGCAAGGCATATATTAGAAAAAATGCTCTTCTCCAACGTGTAACCTCGAAAGGATGATAAAATATCGTAAATCGACTCATTGAGTTTTTCTGGCATGCTTCTGATACTGAACTGTATATTCTATTATTAATGAATACGATTCATTTGATCAAGTAATCTTGAATAAATGCATTTAAGCAAGTCCGCAATTGCAATTAGACAGGAGTACCGTGGTAACAAACGTCCTTGCTCTCACTTTCTTGCTGAACAACACTTATTGTCATATATTAGTCCTGAATTCACTGCAACACTTCGTTTTGGAAAAAGCAGGTTCTCACTTAGAGCATCACTGTTGCTTTCGCTTGTAACAATGAGTAGAGCTCAAATCCATTCTTTGCTTTCCACTGTTAGCATGATGATCAGGAAACACGAAATATAATTTACAAAATTTACGAATGGTTTTCATTTCTGGCGAAAGTTATTTTTCCAAAAAGTTCATATTATTTTGTTCAATATCACAGTTGAACCCACGACCCATCAGGCCGAGGCGTTTAGTCGGCAACACACTAGCCATTCAGGTTAGTAGCGAACAAGCAAGATAATAAATTGTCAAATACCAACATTCTAGAAAGTTACTAGATGAAAGTAAACCTACCAAAATATGTAATATCTCCCCTACAAACCACGGAATAAATAAGAGAAATTAGAGAAATGAAAATTAGGAAAGAGAATGATCTAATAAAATTAAAAATGGTGTTTAGAATAAAGCATCTTAAGAGAACGTAGAGGATGGCGCATCAAATGATCTGAATAGAGATTAAGGTGGCAGGCAGAGAACAGACGGAATTAGGAAAGGACCAGGCAGTTGGCGCACGGTGGTGCAAGTCAGAGCAGGGCGAGGCTGTACAGAGGGGAGAAAATAGAGAAAAGCAGGATATGGTGGGCCAAGATGGAGAAGCAGAAGTTAAGGGAGATCAGAGTTGTAAAAGGCAGGAGAGGATGGTACTGGGCGGGACGTAGACACCTGCGGTTTGGCGCGGAGCGACATGGCGCGGCGCAGTGACGCGGTGCGGTGGGGTGAGGTGCAGTAAGGTGCAGTGAGATGCGGTGAGGTGCGGCGAGGTGCGGCGAGGTGCGACGAGGTGCGGTGAGGTGCGGTGAGGTGCGGTGAGGTGGTGCGGTGAGGTGCGGTGAGATGAGGTGAGGTGTGGTGAGGTGTGGTGAGGTGCGGTGAGGTGCGGTGAGGTGCGGTGAGGTGCGGTGAGGTGCGGTGAGGTGCGGTGAGGTGCGGTGAGGTGCGGTGCTGTGAAATGCGGTGCGGTGCGGTGCGGTGAGGGGCGGTGAGGTGCGGTGCTTTGAGATGCGGTGCGGTGCGGTGAGGGGCGGTGCGGTGCGCTGAGGTGCACTAAGCTGCAGTGTGGTGTGGTGAGGTGAGGGAGGGGAGGTCTGTCGGGCCGGGACGCAGCGAAAAAGTGCAGGGTGTGACACGATGGGTGCGGGGAGAAGTGGGGCGGAGACGGTGCAGTTGGGCACTCGCGCTACGCCGAAGCCAACGCTGCGGTGGCGCTGGTGGTCGCGCACATGCTGACTTGCAAAGCAAACTCAGCGCGCCGGCCGAGCTCATGCACCAGCGGGACACTGGCCGAGAGGGGAGAGAAGGAACGACAGAACAAGACGTCATTCAGAGCGAGCGATAGAGAGGACAGAGAGCGAGTGTGTTTGTGTATGTATGCGCGCTGAGACCGAGAGAAGCCAAATTGGGATGACCTCTATTTCAGTTATTTCGTTACAGGTGCAGCAGAAATCTTTTATCGATTGATTAATTATTGTTTATGGGGCGTCAACTGCTAAGGTCATTAGTCCCGAAAGTGTAGTGCATGTTATAGCGAGGGGGGTGGCGGTGATATTCCTCCGGAGGCGAGATCCCACGACCATCTACGTCGGCTTGCAGCAATTTTCCCCAGCAAGGTATCTTACACCAGCATGGCAGCGCCTCAGCCGGAACAAATTCTAAACTCCCGATTGATCTCCCGACGTGTGTGGTTATTTAATGAATGTAACGGTAAGAGTGTGTAAGTAGGGGAAGAGGCATCGACAAGGAAAAGGAAGGAAAGATCTCGCGCAATCCTTGGTCAGTTTATTATGATATTACTCCAACATTCGCCTGTACTGATCGGACAAATCACGAAAAACTACCGATCAGAGCAGCCGTCCGCTACAATTCAGCTCCAGAAAGCGGCTGAACTCGACCTAGCTGACAAGCCAGTATCGAAAATCCTCCCACTGCAGCCAACTGTGGGGGTATTATCTTCTTATGTAACCATTCTATTAATATAAAAGCTTTCATATTTAATTTCTTGTCGTCTATATTTTTGTTGTGCAACAAAGTATGAGGTAAATATTAGGTACGATGTAAATTTGCAGTTAGAAAATGGGAATAAATCAAGGCGTAGAACAATTCGAGAGAACGAGTGGCGTATTTTTAAAAAAACATGTACGTACGCTACGCAAAGCACGGATTAGGAAGGGACGGGGCGGGCAGACCAGGGCTGTGAGGCAGGCCCAGGAAAAACATTTCGGGGGCGAACTATGACAGAGTGAGACAGGACAGGACCAGGCGCGACTGGATAGGGCGGGAGAGATCAAGATGGACCAGGCCAGGCCAGGCAGAGCTGGAAGGATAGGACGGATCAGGATCGAGCGAAACATGGCAGGGCAGGAGCACCGCCCGAAGGCAAACGCTGTTGGAACAGCGGTGCCGCGGTCCGCAGTTCGGTGGATGGTGTTTGCTGAAGCAGAGGAGGGGTGGGGGGGTGAAGGGAGGCAAGGCAGAAGGCAGCCCCGCGCGCAGTCTGAACCTCCAGCCGCTCTCCCACCTCCTCCCCAGTCCTAAGGGCCCCTGCGCCACGCCGCGCCCAGGTGCGTCCACACTCGGTGCAGGTGGCACCGGTCAGAGACGCGGCTCCTGGATTAGGGTACGCGGCCGCTCAGAAATCATTCAATGAATTACTAAAAATTGTCTGCTGCTGCGATACATGCTTCCTTTTAACCCCTGGAATTTTAGTTTCTGAACAGCTTGCTTAAAACTTGCGTAATTAAGACTTAAAACACAAGATACTAAAATTTTATAACAACCAGTTATATTCTGATCCCCTCCACGTACAGCCACATCCCATGCAAACTGGAATCTTCCGACTCGGCTCGCGATAAGTGCGGTTATGTAGAGCCGCATGTAAATGTAGTATATGTATGTAAAGGGACAATGACGAGGAAGTACGATCAGTTTGTAAATGAATTTGATATTCGGCATCGGGATTCGTATCTTGTATTTTCCAGTCGAAGACACTGCAGCTATAACCCTTATTAGCCTGAATTATTATTTTTTAACTCATTACACCATTCTATAACTTTTTACAATTTTTCTCAAAATTTTGGACTTTACATGGTGACACTTTTTAGGACGCCGTGAAAAACATGATGTTCAAATTGCATTACTGCAACATATTAAGGTGAAAGTTTTATTTACCTACAGATTCGTAAAGCGTGCTCATACGGGCACGCCAGGAAGATAGGGATAAGGGATCCAACGTAGTTGACGCGGACAGAAGCAATACTTATTTAGATGGGTGTGTCCCTCCCATGAGATCCCATAAGAGTCTGTTTTGCTTCCGATGTCATGTAAAAATCGTGTTTGCATACTGCGTCACTTTCGTGGAGTGTGTAAGAGAGAAATATACGTGAAATTTAGATGCTTCCTATTAGTGTGCAGAAAAGAGGAGAGGATCGGTAGTCATTGGTAGATCTCCAGGAAGATAACCTTGAGTAATTACATATAACACACGAAATTATCAGTCCCCCATCAGAAGACTGCGACGCGTCAAATGACACCTCACACGTCTGGATTCATGCACGGGAAGTGGTCTAGCTGTGAGGGACGGAACGGCACATCCGAACACACGCACATTCGGAGTTATACTCAAATTCTGTACAGAGATAAGAAAGTGACCTTTGCTACAACTACTCACCCCCTTCGTGTCATTTTTGTATTTAACAAGACCAGTGGGATGGCTACTTTAGATGCGAGTGTTACACATGGATGCATTACAAAGGCCCGACTGCACAAGTAACTACCACATAGCGCACCATACACTATTTCTGAGCGAGCGCATCCCCACTGGATACTTCTATGACGACTGTTATTAATTTTATAAAATTGAAGGAAGTAGGATAGAAAGACAGTGAAGAAAGTGAGAGATCAGGAAATTATTTCTTCAGGTCGGAGGGTTCGGAACAGATCTTTTGAGAAACGGGATTGATTGTTATAGCAACGCTGGTTTTACCAAGGTTAAAGTGGCTGGTGCAATGAACAGTTTAAAGGTTAGTAAAGAATTTGGACGACAGGAAGGAAATGTAATTAGTAATTGGTTCAATGTCTAGTTCTATTTCAAGCTGTCTGTTGGCTATATACCAAGGGGCATTGGTAATTGTGCTCAGTACTTTATTTTTGAAGGTGGATCGCTGATAAAATTGGTCGTCCCAATCTGAAAGCAATGTTCGACCAGAACATTCTTCCCCGCCGACCGGTGCAATACTCCGCGGCGAGGGGGCGGTGCGTTCACCCCGTACACTCACCTCACCCCCGCTCGCTCGATAGCCGCGCGAATGAGGCAACGAGCTGACGTCAGAGGCGTTCGCGCCCGCGCCGCGCGCGCGCCCGCGTGCGGCGGGCACATTCGCGGGCGGCGGCGGCGGCGGCGCGGGCGGAGCCGGCGGGCCAAGCAATTTCTAGCAAGTAGGTTGATGCGAAAATAGCCGATGGCCCAGTTATACGTAAGTTCCCCCTCGCACGGATGCTTGCGAGGCATTTCGTTACTTGAAGGCAAATGGCTGAAAGCGTCACCAGGTGTGAAGACGAGCCCGGGAGAAACAGCGCAGCGTAAAATATGTAAAAACTCCCTTAAAAGACTGGTGATATACTTTTAATTGAACTGGTTGGATGACTGGAGCACTTTGCTCGTGTTACAAGAAATGATTCTCTGACTTGAAAACACGCCCAAGACATGTTCAAGATTTTTTTTTATAAGTTTCATTCTTTCCTCCCCCTCCCTCCTTCTCACCCACACCCTCCCTTCCACTCCCGCATTTCCCTTCCTCCCACTCCCCCCCCCTCTCTCTCTCTCTCTCTCTCTCTCTCTCTCTCTCTCTCTCATGGCATTAAAACCAAGCCGGAATCTCGCGTGATATCTCCGTATTTATTTATCCACAGCGGGGCAGCTCCAATTACAGTAAGTATTGCAGAAAAATTCAGAGCTATCAATGGAAAGGTAGTTAATAAAGTCAGAAATATTTTTTAAATATTCAATAGAAACAGGTAAAAACGAAAAATAAAGGGAATACAAAGAGAATATACAAAACAAATTAATAATGCATAGCTCACCAATAGAAATTAAAACGACAAAGTTCTTTTGAGTTATGGACCGTACAGAAATGGACAACCACTCGCTCCTAATGTTGGGAGTGAAGTACTGATGGCGAAGAAAAAACAGCATGTTGTTTGAGAACCAAAGTATAAGATACTGCTTCGGCATCCGCGTGGAATTAATCGGTAGGAGAACAACATCCAGTCGACGACCGATCACAACATCCAACCTCTAGAATTCTCATCCAGACATTGATGTCGTCCGAACAGATCACATTCCAACAAGCGAATTGGGCAGTTGAAGGTCATCAGACAGGTCAACAGAACAGACTGAAAATATTTTTCATATTCGGGGGCATTTCTAACTAAATTATTAAAAAATTTCATCAAGAGAAGATAAACTCGTGCTGTGTAATTATTTTAATCTGAGAACAGTTCGAAATAATATACACAAAGTGAATTCAGGATATAATATCCTCTCTGAAAGGTCACGGATGCAACATTCGTTCACAGGCAATACCTTTTCATTTGTTTATACAATAAATGTACGGAGATCATATGGTACTCAGAATTGAATAAAAGACAGAATTCTGCATTTTTTTGAAAATATTCCGCCAAGGAGTAACAAACATCTGTCCAATGTGATCACCCATATCTCACTCACATTGTACAATATTTATTAAGTCTGGATCTCTTTAGCTGACAGTGGCATACTCTAGACGCGATTGATTCATTTCAAACATTCACTAAAGAATATAAAGAAGATTTTTTAAAGTTTTTAAACTCCACTGCTGAGTCTAGAAATCATCTCAATTTATCAGTTTCGACTAGTTTCTCTTTTTCTCACCTCTGAGTTTCAAGTCATCTCATCAACAGCAATCAGTTTTCCTGAATAGTTCTCCCTGCTGTCTTTGCTGTTTCTACAAGGAATGACTCCAAATTCCGATAAAATGCAAGAAAAGAAAATTTAAACAGAAGATACAAGGGGGGAAAAGTTTGAAATATATCGCACGTGTATAATAAGTAATGTAGTGTAAAAATAGTGTAGAATAAAAAATTGTTTTATTGTATGTTCAGAAATCACCAAACATCATTTAATTTCTATGTGTGGCATTTGAAAATGTGCGTGTAATTTAAATTAGTTTCGGTTAACAACTAACAGTGCTAGAATGAAAATAGAGTGCATTTTTGGGGATTCTTTAATACTTTCTAAGGTTGGGGATTTCGCTCAGTACCCATTTTTTTCTTCTGAAAAATATAGGTCAAATTAATATGAGAACCCATACAATAGCCTGAACAAGTGAAGCACATTTTAGGCACGTTGTTTTCTTGACACTAAAAAAATATTCAAAATATTGATATATCGAAATTGCAACTCACAACCTATAATCAGTGGAGGATATATTATTAAAATACCCGTATTTCTGCATTACACAATGCTTTTAGTTTAGTTCATACCGGACGGAAAAACGAAGTTTAATGAACGATGAAATATTCTTAATATAGTATGAAACTACACCTCAGTCTAATGCGGATACTTCACCTTCGAATATATTTGTCTCTTGTTTTCTGATATGAATTGCTTCTCTAAGACGGTAGCCTACAAAGACTTAATAATACGTCTGTTCATTTAAAAAAAAGTCCTTTTACGATTATTCAAAAAGAAAAAGAAATCTTCGGAGCCATTTCATAGGTACATTTCAAGAAAAAAAACATTAACACTTACAATACACCGATATATCGCTTCGCTTCCTCTCCATCTACCCACCCGCACCGGTTCGAGCGCGAGGATTGGCGGCGCGCGCTGCCGCAGGGCATGTGCCCTTTCATTAGCAGGACACTCCCTTCCGCCTCCCTAGAGCGCCGGCGGGGCCTCCCCGCGGGCCCGGGAGACTCGCAGCCCCTATTAGAGCGCCGTGTCGCGGAGGGCGGACGGGCTCCCGGGGCCCCGCCACCGCCAACGCACTCGCCGACGCACGCCGGGACAATCCAGGGCCTCGAGCGCGCTCCGTTCCACGCGAGCGCGCCGACGAGTTTTATGCGCGTTTGCGCAGTTTTTCTGCAGGTAGCGCATTCTGCGTTTTGTTCTGGGTTGTGATTAGTTTTATTATTAGCGTCCTGCAGCAGATTTTGTTAGATAATACTTCAAGAAGATACACTTTCAAACCGAAAATGTTACGTACAAAGAAATATGTGAAATATACACATGAATGGCAACAGCTCCATTAGGTTATCATATAATATTTTAATTAACGTAATGTAGACATCATTTACATTGACATTTCATTTTCATATAATTTTCATTGGCATTATTTTAATTTGTAATTATTTAAGTTTTGGTACAATCAACTGTTCAGATTCGAAATATTTTATTATATCAATATTTTAAAATTAGACGAAATTGTTTTACCACACGAATGAATTAAATTTCAGTTTGTTTTTTTCACAAACAACGTATATGTTTTCGAATACCTACATTTAAAAAACTTAATTTGTCCTTTTACTTTGTAATAAACAATTCATAAGAAAATATATCAAAGAAATGGAACATTCTAATTTTGAAACTAAATTTTAAATTCAGCGACTCAATTACACAAACTTTTAATTTAAAACTGAAGTTGTAAGGTCATTCATACGAACTCTATATACAAAAAAGCTTTGCAGTTTTTCATTTGAAATACTATTCGATGTTACAAGAACATTTTGCAACAAACGTAGGGTCAACAATTTCGTTTGCTATTTTTTAAATACTAAAAGTTAAAAATAACGCAGATTTATTTAACATTTAAAGTTAAATAAATAATTTTGTTAGTGACATCAAGTAAATTGAAATTCTAGCAAACACAAAATTTTTACTTCTTAACAACGTTCGCAGGTACACATACAAACTGGACTGTATGTAATTGAATTTATTTCTTAATACAATTTAAATTGCGAAGTATTGAGGACCCGTTAGTATTAGAGGCTCGAGTCATCCCTGTTGGTATTCGGTAGCGAGGCCCCATTACAGGAAGTCTCGGCAATGCGCGGTGCGACCTCCTGTCCTTATGCAGCTCACTCAGACCCCACATCTGCCGTTTCTCGCTCGCCCTCCTGCAAAATGATTTGCTTTCCTACTTCACTCCCTCCCACTCTCCCGAATCACCAACTCACCTCGTCCAGCCTTCCTCGCCCTACCCCGCACTCCTACTCCGCCCCGCCCCGCTACTCTCCCACAGTTGCTCAGGCTTCCTTCCGCTCCGCTCCCCCTCCCGCTATGCACGCCGCGCGCCGCCTCGAACCCCTCGTCCCGCCACAAAGCCAAGTCCAGCACACCAGCCCCTCCCAGTACCCATCATCCTATGTGCACCCTGGCGGCTTAATGCCGGGCGATCCTCGCCCCGCCTGGCCGCCTTGCACCGTTTGCCACGCACCCTTCGCCTCGCCACGCACCCTTCACCCCCAGACGCCTTCCCGCGCCCGCAGGCCCCCCTCATCTTACCCCCTCTCCACACGCTTCGCCCACACTCGCATTGCCTTTTTCCTCCCCCACCTGTCTCGTCGCCCACCACCGCCACCACCACGCGCCACTTCGTCCACCGTCCTCAGACAGCGGCCGCCCGCGCCGCGCCGTCGTGTACCCATTATGTTGCGAGCTGTTGTTCGCGCGGGGCGCTGTACACGCCCCATTGTTGCGACGGTAATTACCTCGCTATTCTTTTGAGGCAGTGAAACGTCATACGGGTTGAAGTTACGAAGTCAATTTGTGCGTGAAACGGTGAAGTTTCTAGAAAACAGAGAGGGGGAAAGGAATTCGGGCTCCGTACAGCGGGTAATAGGTGAAGCAGACCAGAATAACCTTTGAGTTACACGTTTGCAGCGAACAAAGAGACAGAGCATTCTAATGCAAAAGATATCTCTGGGGTGTATGCTTAATGATCATAAGATTATGCAACTTGGTTCACTCTCAATAACCTAAAGGACATAGTCCCTATGCATTGTTTCAGTTTTTAAATCAAATGGGGCAAACAAACACGACCTTCCTTGTAGTCCATACTCAACTAAGATTTCGTCCTTATAATTTTCCTCGGTGGACATTTCATCACTCGCGCGGTCATTATTAGTATGAGTGCTCGCGCGTTGGACTTGGGCCAATGCGCCTATTATCTAGCTTTCTTTTTTCATTAACATATTAATACACTTATCTTAACTATACGTATATTATAATTGAGTACACCATGAAATAAACATAAATACAAACCATATTTGAAGCTTGTATTATATTTCCATCAGTGGGGGCGGCTATTCCTAGATCGAGTACCCGGACGCCTGTCTACGCCCAAACATACTTACTTTTCTGAGACTTCTAAAATTTTCATTTTTGCAAAGTAACAAAGAGAAAGTATAGAAACTAGTTAACACAACATTTTAAATAATAAACTCTCGCATTTCACAGAAAAAAAAATTATTTTGAAAAAAATGCAAGAACACCGTTTGATACGCGAGGCCAGTACTCGCATTTTGGATTCTGTCAAATAGGCACAGCTAGTTTACTTTGTGATTGGGCAGCACAAAGCATAATTGAGCAACAAAAATGAGACGTTTATTGACACCGTTTTCAGATACTGTTAGAAGAACAGAAGCATTGTTTTTATTCGTGGAAGGCTAACATTCTTTTCTTAACTACGAGTAGAAATGAAATTTCTCTCCCTATACAACACATATTGTGTGGCAGTGTTAACACAACCTTAGTTAACGAATTCTATACTACAATGCACGACGTGTGTGGTGTTGCACAGTCCATGTGAAAATTCGTTCAGTGTTTACATTCGTATCACGCTAATCCCACCGTTGCTGCGCGGCGGACCAACACCGAGGCAGGGCGCAGCCGTGCGGCGAGCGGAGGGGCTGGGCTCATCGACCGGCGCACACCACACGAGACACGCGGCGTGTGCCGTGTGATTGACAGCGGGGGCGATTGAATAAATAGATGAAATTGACGGCGCAGTTGCACATTTGCACTACGCAACACAAACACTCGCTCTCCACCCCGCGCCCGCCTCCCGTCGTTTCTCTCTCGCGCCCATCCCATGCCCCCTCCTCCCTCCCACTACCTACCGTGCCACGCCCCTCCTCGCGCCTTCCCGCCCTGCCTCTCCCTCCCACTCCTTCCCCACGCCCCTGCCTCGTCCCGCCCTCCGACTCCACGTACCGCTCCACCACCCCACCACACCCACACTTCGCCCGGCTCATCCACATCCTCATCCCCGCCCACCCCTCTCACGACTCGCTCCACTCCTTCCCACCCCGCCCTCCTCTTGACCGACTCGCGCATCTCTCAACCCCTTCTAGCGCCATTCCCTCCACCTCGCTCTCTTCCATACACTGGGCATCATTCCTCTCAATTTGCCATTTCCACTCACCTCGCCCATTCCTCGTACTCCGCCCCTTTCACCCACCCCTCCCCGGATCTTCCACCCACACCGCCCCCTTCCAATCACCCCGCCCCATTCCTCCCACCTCGCCTCACCCAGCCTGTGTGCGCCCTCGCACCCAGCCTGCGTGCGCCAGCCCCACGCCTCCACCGCAGCTGGCAAGCCGATGTACGGCCCGCCAAATGGAAGCATTGCGGACGCAAGGAAATTACACATTGGATGCCACGTTAATGGTAATTGTTATTGACGCTGGCCAGAGAAGGACTCGACAAAACTTTGAAATCAACTTTCTCGCGTACACATCACAATTTCCTCAATGGCTGTATTGCATCTACCACTTTATAGAATGATATTTTAAACATAACAAATGTCATAATAGTTATTAAAATTGCTTCATTTAAAATGATTTATTTTTACGTTTAGCGAGAGAGCATACATTAAGAAATATAAATATTTCATTGTATTTCATTATTCAATGCGACAAAAAGAGTATATTTCATGTGGTACACATTAAAATCATTGAACAACTTTTCAAAAGAAAATACTACTATAAAAACCTTTCCTACTGTTTCCTTTAAAAGAAACAACTTCTTGATATAATCTGAATTAACCAAAACCAATGCCGGAAAAACTGGTTTTGTGAATTTTGAAAACGAAGAAAGAAACATATCTGTATTATTTAAAGCTGTAGTACTCAAGATAGCATTACTTTAATAATACGACAAATAATCTGCGACGTTGCGATGAATTTAAATATTCGATGTTTCATTAGAGTTCTTATATACTTGTAGATGTTATAGGAATCTTTATTGCACTAATTATATCATTATGACAATAGCACCATAATCACTTGAGTAAAATCCCGAGTTTTGTAGACGAGAAGAAATCCATGTTTGTATTGAATACGTAACATTATTATTTTAAGACTTCATTCAATAGAAAACGAAGCAAACTACAATGAAAAAATTCAATTCTTCTTATAAATCTTAATGTTTTCGTCATTGCAACTAATCGCAAGTAGTATGTTTGCTTGTTCATAGGTGACAGAAGAACTTAATTTACTTTCTATCTCATCTCTATTTCATAGACACCTTCTATATTTAATTCGAGCATTTTAAAATTCGTAATTATCAAACCACCCAGACTCATAGAATTCAAAACAATATTAAGTATAAAAACAAATGAGAGTATTAAACACATGAGCGCAAGACTGGCAACGCAGAAAATGTTGGGAGGCACGAAAACTTGTAACAAACACGAAATCAAATATAAATGGTTGTAGATACAAGTTCGCATGACAAGTCTGACATTGTAATGGAACTCGTAACAGCGGCCACCCGTGGTACGAAAGTGATGGTCGTTTCATTATAATATCATATCAAATTTGATTTACAACCAATAATCGTCACTTACCTTTCGAGGACATGGTCGACTGATATGAGGCTCGTAATGAACACTGCGTGTGTCGCCGCATCCTCCGGTTACATTATCTGCAACACAAATACATTTATTAATTTTATTCAGACGGTTAAATATGCTTCTAAATGCTTAGAAAAGTTGCCGAAATGCTTCTTTAGCGCCTAAGAGTGACCGTTTTTTAAAACTATTCTCACGGGTGTTATGTGCGTGCTGCAGCAAAATACGTGAGCGCTCTTTAAACAGCGTTTAAATAGTTATTGGTTATTAAAATTGGTGTATTCTAGGGCATTAAAACCAGGTTTCCAAAGTCGTAGGACCAAATTTATTCTCCTTACGCCTAGGTTTTCTTATTTAAAGACATTTTTCAATTATTTCACAAAATAATCTAGAGGATAGCTCAAGCTGGCATAGGAACCCCACCTGAAATAGTATTTCCTTGCTCCACCTTCGCCGCAACGAAGAGGAAAAGGGGATGGTGTAGTAAAGGTGGAAGTTGTGATGGCGAATACGGCTTCGATTTCGTATCCCTCTAAGGGCTATTTTTTTTTTTGTAATTTCAATACTACTACTTTTTACATTATTTAAGATGCGCGGTTTCCTTATTGAAATAAGTTTAATTGAAATGATTATACCGACTCCAGACTGTGAGTGTGGTGCCCCTAGACCGTGCGTCACTTAGTGGAGAGTTGTGTACTAACAGCCTATCGTAGGGATCCAGGGGATATCTATGTCCGACATCGACAGCGGTGGTGGAATGAATTCAGAAGCTGGACGTCCTCTAGGAACTAACTATTTTTTGCAACCCCTTGAAGACTGTCTTACTGTTGTGTTCACACATTGTGATGTATTGGACTGCATCTGCTGTAATATCGGTACTCCGCGTTTGCCATAAGATAAATAAATTACATTATTTCAAAAAGTTTTACGGGCAATGATGAGAACTTGAAACCGCTACTTCCTCCCAAACGATTCCTTGACCCGCCCGAAGGAAGGAGGAAGGAGTGTTGGGAAGGATAAGGAGTGTTGGGAGGGGCCTGACACGGTCGGGGTGTCCGCGGGGGCGCGGGGGTCGGGGCGGAGGCGGGGGCGGGCGAACACGAAAGGGCTACAAAACAGCGGGCTTCGCGCTCGCAACAGCCCATGTCGGCGCCGCACCGCGCCTCGCAGCGCGGGGGCTATTCTCGGCCCTTGCCCGCACGCGACGCCCGGCGCGCGCGGAAGAAAGATAAACAGAAGGGACTACGAGCCGGATCAGATAGTAAACTCCGACTTTTAACGAAGGGCGCACAGAGCCGTCTGTCATCTCCTTTCTTCTACTTCTCCTCCTTCCAATTTTTTTTTGCACATTTTTTGCTTTATTCTTTTTCTTTTTGTTATGCTTCCTGTTCGGGGATGTTTCCCGACGTCAACGCGAGAAGTGTAGATGGCGCGATTGTTGGAGCTCACGACGCAGGCAGCGGGGAGCTGAAGGGCAAACGGCGCCCAAAGGTCACTCAGGAGGAGTGACGCAGCCAGGTACCCGCGCCCGCGCGCCCGGCCCACCTGGCACGCTACTGCGCACGCCGAGCAACAAGCCCGGCCCAGCCCTGCGCCCTTCCACGCCTGCACTTCCTTTCATACGCTCCTTAAATTGAATTGATTGATTAGTGATTCCGGGCGCGACAACTGCTAAGGTCATTCCTCCTTTAAGTGTACTGCATGTCTTGTTTTATCGCAGGAGGTAGTGGTGATGGTCATCTGCCCTCGCTGGCTGGCGAGACCCGGCGCCCACCTACGTCGGCTTGCGCGGATTTTCCCCAAACAGGTCTCTACCAACAGCGTGGCATCGCCGCAGCCGGGACAAGCTCTAAGTCATTCATTGGTCTCCTGACATGTGTGGTGCATGTGAGTGTAAGTGGGTGTAAATATGGGATAAGGAAAACACAAGGAAGACCAAGGAAAGTAGCGTGCGATATGTAGTTACTGGAATAATTAACAATTTAAGCAATACCAGTCGTCTCTCTGGCACCGTAACTACAAGCAATTTCAAGTATGTGTTAATATTCTCGATAAAAAAAAAGTTTATCCTAGTTTTTCAACGATATTGTTTAATATATATCCTTTATACAATCAACCCAATATCGCGTTAATATTCGAAAAAAGTAATTGGTTGACTCATATTATCAATATTGTTACTGTTATTTCAGTTACTGTTAAAATAATATACTAAACCATCATTAACAATAGTGTAATTTTATTTACATCTATATTATTTTGTTAAAATCTGAATTTCTGAGAATCCTAATATACAATAAGGACGAGAGAAAGAAATAATGTAGATATTATTTATTTTTAAATGCAAATCCACTATTGTTTATGATGTTTTACATTTTTAAACACTTACTTAAATAATTGCCGAATTTAAATAACTCGATCTCCCTGGTTTGAAGGCAATTACTGCTATCACGATAGAACATACAATTAGAAGTGCTATGAAACTTGCTTCTAATTGAAAAAATACGTATCTTTGTGTTACAACGGAATGTAGCATATCCTAAATAGTTATCCTTCATTCCAAAAACTTCAATACAACCTAAGCATTAAAAAACGTATGTGTGTAAAATACACTATGTGTGAAAATACATTGGGTTCAAAGCTTTAAACACGCGTCTCTCTACAAACACAAGCAAAGCGAGGCGAGTCACGAATATGGGCGAATGACAATACGTCTTTCCAGAACTGTAGTGTCAAAAGTTTTAAATGCCGAATGTTTCATTGTCAAACTTGTGTTTTACCGACTTCTCAAAAACTCTACTTACTTCAAAGCAAAAAGGTTTTTCTTCAACAACTCAGATTCTTTAATATCGTAACTCAGAAATACAATATCTGACAGCAGTTGTGTTGAGAACTCTACTTTTCCCCACATTTTAAATAAAACACAAAATTGTCCTTGATCACTAGGTTGAAATATATGGCACAAGCATTAGCAGAAAAACTAAAACTCTATCACCAAACTATTCCAATAACATTCTCTGGGCACCTGAATTTTTTATCAGGGAAATAAATTGCAATTTGAGAATAAAATCAAAATGCACATATAGAAGAATTCCGTAGTAGAAACAAATAGTTTTGGTTCCAAAGGTTTCCACAATTTCAGACACATATTCAATCACAATTAAGATAGCGTTATCTCGTAACCCTGTAATGTTTTTTTGCAACATGTAAACACACGTTTATTTCAACCTTTTTAATGCTTTAATATCCGATTACAAATTACAATTTCATTACAAAAATTACTTTTTTCGATATAATCTACTTTGTTATAAACCTCTAATTGTGAAAATGATTGTTTTAGTTTCTTCACAAATTACCATTAAAAAGTACAAAAGAGATCAGAAAGCACTTGGTGTATGGTAACAAAGCAGAAACTCGAAGAATCTCCCGGCGTTCATTGGCACTCAAAGAAAGTACGTAAGAACTAAAACATCAAATGTTGCTTGAAAAGTACTGCAAATTTCCAAAATTGAAAATCCCTTTCAAAATAGGATTAGCAGTCTTCTGATCGCCTACACCTCCATTTCCCCGACCACCGGCAGCCGCGGAAACGCTGAAACCCATCCAACTATCGATTGGCCAAGCGCCGCAACGCGCTATGGAAATGAAGGTTCCTCACAGTCCAAGGGAGGCGAAGCCGAGACGGGGGAAAGGAACCCGCCATACGGCTGAATATTCGCTGCGCTTGCGGGCCAGGTAATTATTCAGCTGTATTCCTTTGCGAGGAGTTGCAAGGGAAAAGAGATTAGATCGCTTCGTACGCACCGCGCTGACGTTCAAGACGATGTAAAGTCTCTGGGGGTGTAGGATTTCAACGCATCCGATTCAGTGGTGTACGCCGAGGAAATTTGATTTACTGGGCAAAATGAATGGGATAGAGTTATTAGAAATGGACGTTAGGCAAATTTGCTTGTTTTTTTATTTAGAGGTCAACGAAAATGTGACCTGTCTAATCTTGTCCTTTCCTCTACCCGGGGAAAAAAAACTTAATCCCAAAATTTGTAGCCATTTTTGAGAAAATTTTGCCAATATTGTTAAGACTTAATGCAAAGTATCCCTAAAAATCGAAATACAAACTTTCAGTACCTGGAATTCGGCGGGATCGATGAAGAAATATCAATTTTGAAGAAAACTATCTGAAAGTTTTAGGATTTAGTCTTGACCGTTGACGATGAGACGGACCGACGAACAGACGCACCGACGCAACGACCAGTTTTAGGGTATCATGGACTCACAAAATCTGGATTCTCACCATACGTTTAGAGAAAGAAATTTACTAACGTACCAACGAGGTTTATCTTTTCTTTCGATATCAGGGTCCTACAATTCGAGTCTTTCCGCCGAATAATCGTCGATTTCAGCCGCAGTATTACAATTCTTTCTCTTTGTTTCAAGTACGTAGTACGACGAAAAAGTAAGAAAAGAAATATTTCAATTTTATCGTTTTAAGTATGCATTTTGCTTAACGATGCCTTTCCACGGGGGAAAAAATCGCGTTTCTATGTCGCATCTGGGGAAAGCACGTGTTGAAGATCGCGGAGCGGCGGCGTTGCCGAACAGGCGAGGTGCGGGGCGCCGCGACGCGAGGCGGCCTGAAAGGCTGAGTGTAGGCCCGGGGGGAGGGGGGACGATGGGGAAAGGCGGGCGGCGAGAGAGCGCGTCACGAGCACCTGGTGCGCACCCGAAATTAATGATGCATCAGCGCGAGACTCCGCGCGGAGCTCTGCGCGCCGCGCAGCCACGCGGAACCGCCCACGCCCCGACGTACAGGTCCCGCCGCACCCCGTTCGGCTCCCAACTTGCAGCGCCCTTCCATTCAGTCTCGTCCCGCCCCGCCCGCGCACCTCCCCCGCCAGCGTATCTGCCATTCCGCCCCGCCGTACAGTCTGCGCCTCGCCCACGTTGTTCCTCATCCCGCTCAGCCCCTCTCCCTCGCCGTTCTATGCAGACTGGATTCGCTCCGACTCATCCCGCCGCCCTCCCGCTCCCGCACCCGCCTCATCCGCAGATCCCGCCCAGCACACGTTGTTATCCATCCCGCTGATCCCCATCCCTTTTCTCACCCTACTGTGCAGTCTGGCCACGCACTGGCCCCGCCGAAATAAACAGATCCCACTCCTCACCTATCCCGCTCAGCCCTCGCCCCCCCCCCCCGTCCCAAAAAATTTACCACAGTACAGTATCTCCCGATCCATTCCCGTCAGGTCTCCAGGATGCTGCCCCCTCCCTCACCTCATAGTCAAGGTGTACGCTTCGATTCCACCAAAGCTGCCGACGCCATATCCCCACGCGGATCTTCATCTACAGAACGTTTGGCGTTGAGCCGATAACCGATATACGAAATTACAAGAAAAAATATTATCGTGTCCTATATTATTTCAGTTTTAAATACATTCCTTTTTCGTCTCTTAAACGCCACCAATATCGATAACTCGGGTCTCTAATGAAATTAATTTTATGAATAAGTGACGAATTGCACTTTGACATAAAAATATGACGGATTTGTTTAAAAAACACATCCAAATATTAATATAAAATGCAACCCGCAGCTCTCACTCAGCTTTAAATAACACTTAAACAAATCATTTTAGGGCCTTAAAAACTAAACTTTTGACGCAAGAAGCCTCAAAGAAACGTTAATCTATGGGATAATATATTTTTGGATTTTCTATTAAATTGTTGCTGGTTTGACCCTTATCGATACTGCTAATTTTAACCCTCGATTATGGTGGCCATCTTTTTGACGTCATGCTTAGAAGGCTTAGATTCCTCTACCTTATGCTATTTACTCTTTCTGTGTACACCATAGTTTGGGCAGACTGACGAGATTTATTTGAATAATTATTAATTGGAGATTCGCTCTCGCAGCACCAACTAGAAGTACTATCAATAGTTGCTTCATACCGATGAAGATTGTCTCTTACGAGTGTCGTGAAAACATTAATTTAACGTTTTGCCGACGTCTACAAGTGCTGTATACCTAATTGTGGTAGAGGGATGTGGGAGAAGAGTGAAGACGAGTCTTGTTACGTTTCGTTTGTGTTTTATGACTAGCAGTAATTTCGTAATCAGCAGTAATTCGGTGAAACTTTCAAATTAGCGTGTCCAGTCACGTAAGTTTCTCAAGAGTAAAGACCTTTTTTTAATATTTTGTCACTATCATGAAAAGCAAAAAGCTAACTGGCAAAGAATACTGAATAATTACTTAAAATATTTTTAAAGGAGTATTGTGAATTGTTCCAAGAAATCTCTCGATTCATACTGAATAAATCTTTGGTGAAAATTTCTTTGCCATATCAATTGTATTGTTTTCTTTAAATGCATATTGTGTTAGTACAATGGAAGTTACCTTTATAAATTTTTAGACAAATAAATACTTTTCGTTAACTTTCCCTCTTAGAATGCAAATAGAAGAATGGAGTGTGGGGTTTAACATGCGAGAGTTCTTGCACGGGGAAGGTAGAGGAAAACTTTTACTACGGCACAACGCAAAGAACAAAATTTTTAAATGAACTAAAGTAAAATAGCTTGAAAAAAATTAAGAACAGAATAAAACGTGCTAGCCTACAATACTACGTGAATTAGTTTAAAAAAGCCACCAAATTTACAATTATAGAAAGAATAGCGCAAGTCGCTCGACAATTGTCAACAACCACTACCCAGACGCACGATTTAAAAGTTGGCGGTATCTGGAAGTTTGTACATCAATGACTAGTTGTACACTCACATTGTAAGAGCGTAGACTTCCCCGGCCGGAGTCAGTATTTAATTGGCTGTCCGGGTGACGTTGCGTCCATGGCAAAGGTGCAGACGTTTCGGTTGCCATTCTTCGAATGTCGCAGAATGGCCACCGAAATGTCGGCACTTTTGCCATGGACTCGGCGTCACCCGGACAGCCAATTAAATATTCGTATTGTAAATAATACACAGTTTGATATTAAACTTAAGGTGTCGGTTTGCTAAGATATTTATTACGTAAACATACAACATTCCCATGTACTAAAGTGCAGTCTAAGTCTACAGAATTGTTTTTATTGGTAACAAATAGTAATTATTTACTCAAAGAGTAAAATATTAGTTTTATTATTTTTTTGGCTCGGAATTGCGTTTCTTGAGGTACGTAAGAACGCAGAAAATAATCCAATATTTTATAGTAAAAACAAATTTTCAATTTTCGCACTCCAAGAAGCTGGCGCACTGCCCCTGGACAACCCCCTCTATTCTTCACAACAAATTCAGGAAAGTTAAATAATATTGCAAAGAGTAGGGTTGTACCTGCGTAATCTTCTATTTTAGCTTGGAAAACTTTACGTAGCTTTCTCAACAGTAAAAACCTTTTCTAATGTTTTTGTGACTATCAAGGAAAGTGAGAAGGTAACTGTCAAGGAACTTCAAAAGTTTTTAAGGAAGTGTGAATTTTTCGAAGAACATCCGCATCTCTATGATACTAAATAAACCTTACTCCTCCTTATTCTTACACACAGTTGGTTAAATTTATGTAAATTTTACTTTATCCTCCCCCCAAAAAAATTGTTATATCTTTCGTCAATTATCTTCACTTTCACAATGAATTCTTCCTTCCCAGTATTATTCGTTATTAATTCACTTCATAACCATGAAGTCAATCTTCCTCGTCACTGCTGTCAGTGTTAGAAGAACGGCCATTCTCTTGAAAATTTGTGGAGACCCATGGTCTACTAGATCGATTTTTCCTTTCATGCAAGGCAAATCGCATTAGCCTCACTTTCAATTAAATGCGTTCTGACCGAAGAAATTAAATCAACTTATAATGAGCATTTCCGGGAAAACTTTGGAGCATTTCTTGTTATCTCCATCATAATAATAAGCCATTCAGTCCAGATTTGAAAAAAAAAGTGTTTGAATACAACGCAACAGTTAAAAATTATCTTTGTAGAAAGAAAGTTTGCCTTCAGTTTCTTCTTCGATGAACGTCTCATTATTTCATGAACTAGGTCAAAACCAAAATAATGATACATGCTACGACTTTGTTATATATATTTATATTATTCCTTCCCTTACGAAACATGCTACATGCATAAGGAAGATATAAAAAAATCATTTCAACGATCTACGAAGCATCTCAATGCTGTCAGACTTTACTTTGTGTATCGGTTATTTCTTCGGCGTTCTACTAGAACTATTATAAAGTAATAAATGTTTTTTTCTTGATGAAATTTGTTCTTTAAAGTTAAAAATGTAAATAAGATCATATTTTCGTTATGAACCTATTCTTAAAAATCATGTTTTTAAATAACGTCATGGGCAATGTTTTTAAAATATGAGTCATTTTGCACGAAATAAAGACTATTTTAAAAACTATACTTTCTCCAAAAATGTGTTCCATTTTTCCTTTGAACTATTTTACTGGATACATAGGATTTAATAACATTACAGTTGTCTTGATGTAACCGTTTAATTTTTCTGAAATTACATAAATATACGTTCGAATAGTATACAAATTTCCGTAAACGTTACAATAATGCAAGAAAGTACGTGCTGTGTATCACCTCCAGTATCGGTTCCCATGAATATGGCTTTAGTCACACGTTTCAACTGAGTGAGTTGCAAACTTACATTCTCACAAAAATCAAATTTTGGATCGCGTGGAAAGTTTTAACTAATGTTAAACGTTGTAATTTCATGAAATACATTTTTTTGTTTTCTTTTGAACTACGTTCTGACGGATATAAATTTCTAAATTAAAATGTAATGCTTTTAGGTTATGAGATCTGTGAAACAAATCCCTACTTTTTGAAGTGTGGCAGCCTTAAACTTCATTTATCACACACAACTTATAATAATATTAATGTAAGTATAAATATTAATTTAATGCAATATGTTTGTCACTGTTGACTATTATCGAAATTATGTTTAGTCACATGGGCTTCGTTTTATATACTTGGTCATAACTTTCTGTAATATTTTTACTCATTACTACGTGCATTGCTTAAATCACAAAACGAGAATGAATGTGCAGGAATATGCCACTAATAATTTAATCCTTGAAATAGTCCTTTATAGTCAGGTCATATATTAAAATTTATTCTATTGAATCCTGCTCGCATAAAATATTCTGTAAAACAGCTATATCAATATGCTTACAAGAATTTAAACTGTTTCCTGCGCTATATCAGACTAGGCAACCCTTCATACACTCCTGTAGTGCAGAACATTCAAGTATCTACTGAAAAATCATTAAAACACCAAGGTAAGATATTTCAGCTTAATTCCTTAATTGATATGTACGATGCGCAGCAGTCTATTACAGAAAATATACTACAATCAATAATGTAAATACGACAATTAGAGGATTATCTATTTATCTCGCTTTTTTTTGGCTCTACAGACACTGGTCACCTCACTCAATTTAGATTTTAGCGAGTCTTAGAAAGCATAGCATATAACGAACCGAAAAAACACACTAATTTAAAGTTTAACATTTAATTTTAAGTTACAAAACACACTCACTTTCAATTCCACAAATCACTAATTTCAAACGGATTCTAGGTGTGTCTGCCGAGATATCAAATAATGATTCGAATCTCTGTACTAAAGTGGAAACGCCAAAGTAACATCAACGTAAAAGGCAACGAGGAGAAAACGTCACACGGACGGGTGCCCGCGCGGCCGCTGAGAGTGCAAACGCCATCGCACAGAGCGGGTGCGGCGGCGCGGCGACAAAAAAGTGCTGAATGAGCGGCGGCGGCGGCGCGTTGACGCTGAGCAGGGTGACCACAGGGCATTGATGGATGTACACGCTCATCCTCTTGTACTGCAGACTGTGGCCACGTCAGCGATTTCGCTTCGCCAAGAAATAAAAAGCCCATGTCGCACACGAATTAATAAATAAATAAATTTAATATAAATCAATAGGAACCGTTATTAACAATTATACCATATTTTGTAACTTTTTATTTATTAACTAAATATTTATCATATCATAAGTTGCTAGGTAGAATAAAATTCCTTGCACTAACCGCTCACCACAATCCCTTTCTCTGTCGTGAATAAAACTCAGTAAAACCCCTTGAAATAAACAAGAAGTCATTCTTAGTCACATACCCCCTCTCATTGATGTTTTCTACAATAGATATGCCCTAATATCAATTTTTCCGTTTCGTATATATATATATATATATATATATATATATATATATATATATATATATACACATAACCAATTACCTATTATACACATTACGTGCAAAAAATATGTAAATTTCCTCCAACATTAATGTAGATTAAGCAAACATCTCGAGTTTATTCCGTGTCCCAGAAGCGACAAAATCTAAAGTTTTCTTTCCATATTAAGTAGATCGGCGAAACTCAAGAGTCGTTTCATTCCTGACCTTTCAGCATATTAAGTACTTCTGGCAGAAATTCTCAATTAGGCTGCCAACGATAATTTCTTTGAGTGCGAGAGGAAGACCGAAACGCTATGTTCCTAAACAAAGAGACCGAGTCGCATCCAGAATGTCAATGTATTCTATCTCGGCGGCCACTGAAGCGTGTTCGATCAGTAGGATTCCAAACGAAAGGCAGACCAATCAATTCCGCTACATCTGGAAACGACTCTGGAGATACCAAGGGAGCTGCAGGTCTATTGGCAGTCAGGCCGACGCTGGAGGGTCAGGGAAGGACTGATGCCGCGTGCAGAGACGGCGGTAGAGATACCAGTGACCGTAAGGAAAGGTAAAAAAGGCCGGTAAACTTCGAAATGTTCTCGAATTTCGGCGTTTGTTTTTAATTGATTGATTGAGTAATTAGGGAAGCATCAACTGCTAAATTCGTTAGTCTCGTAAGCGTAGTGTTTGTATTTTCACTCTGGAGTTGACAGTGATCATGCCCCGCTAGACGAGATTCGGCGACGACCTACCGTCGACTAGCGGGTTTTCTACAACCAAGTATCTCCCACAAACAGTTCCAGTTCCAGTCTGGAGAAGCTCTAAGCTTCCGACCGGTTTCCCGGAATGTATGGTCGTATAGTGTATGTTAGTTTGTGTGTAAGACAGGGGTGAGAATAGGGCAATAAAGAGGACGGAGAGATCACGCGCGGTCCCTGGCCCGTTTTTAGGGTACTACTCCGGCACTCTCCTGGAATAATAGGAGGAACCACAAAAACTACCGATCAGAGCAGACGGTCGCTAGAATTCTCCTGCAGACAGCGACTGAACTCGACCTAACAATCTAGCAAGCGTCGAAAATCCTGCCACCGTCGGGACTCTAACCTCGGACCTCCCAGTCAGAGGATCTGCAGTAACATCAGATGATGCCCTGAACCATCTCTCCCGGTTCGGCGTTAGCGTAGTAATTAATTTATACGTAAGAATAAATGTAATAATCACAAACAAATATCATTGATACTGCAGTTTGACATGCATGGACTAGGTCCCAGGCAAGAGCGAGGACGCAGACAAGAGCGAGGGCGAGTTCGACGGCGTGGGCAGGGATGAAGGTACCGGGAATCCCAAAAGCGACCAGACCCAAGCAAGCAGCAGGGAGTAGGCGCCAACGCCAAACGATGCTCCCCACAATCGAACTCTCGCGCAGGGGGCGAAAGGAGGCGTGAAGCGGTCTCCGGAGCTCAGATGAAGGAAACGCTCAATCACCAGGGCGAGGGGCCGCCCACGGCGTCCTTCGTTAAGGGGCCTCAGAGCGAGGAAAGTAACCTGCATTATGGATGCGGTGTGCGTGCCGGGTAATCTGCGCGCTGGGGCTTATGCAGCTGCCCCTCTCCCTCAGTATTTGCGACAGAAGTATCCCTGCGGTTGGCAGACGCCAGCAATAAACCTCCTTTGGATCGCTCCCCCAGCCGCAACGCAAAGGCACGGTGCAATAGGATCGTGCCTCCTAAGATTCTGACAACCCTGACATGAGTTGCTATCACAAATGTTAATTAACTTCGAAATATTAATAATAATATTATTATTATCATTTTCATCTTATTAATTGAGACGATGTACCCAATAAATGTCTTTATTAGAATATTTATAAATAATGTTATGAAATGTTCATAAATATGAAAAATTCCGACCATCAAAATTTAATTTTCACTTATTTAAAAGACTCCAATTACTGATCTTTGTTGTCAAGTGTCCTCATCTTTTTCTTGTACATTAATTGAAAAAAACTGATAATATGATGCTGCTGACAGTCTTCGACATCTTCCATATCGATGATAGGATGGAAGGTGAAATGGGAGATGTCCTGTGCGAACGTAATGTCTTAAGTTCTTACACGTATGTATTTTCGTGATTTCATGTATTAAAATGTCTTTATTTGCAAAATCGCAGAAGTGTGGGCAATTGATGAGCACTGTCTCCCGACTTTCGCCCCAAATAGCAACAGTGGTGATGACGACAAAGCCGTCAAAAGCCAGCTGTCTGGCTAAAACTGAGTTGACAAAGGTAACATCAATTATTAAATCCAATATCGTAGAAGAAAATAGTTATAATTACTTTTGCGTATTTGCAGCGAAGAGGCGGAGCAGTAACTTCCGGTCAAAAGGTAACTTCATGTGAGGCAGCATTGTCACTTCAATAGAATAAACCAACCACCGGTCATACGGTCGAGCTCATAATTAACAGATTACCCAACGGATACGTCCATTAGGCAGCACGAATTTATATAATCCATATATTCTCCTCCGTCAAATTGCAACCCGGAACATCCGCTGCAATGCTCTGGGCGGATGACGGCTGGGCTCTGGTGCGGTCGCATTAGCGAAGACCTGCGGTTTTCTGCTGAGTACTCTCATACTGTGTACACGGGTCACGCCGCGGACATAATTAGCGTTAAGCGGTCATGTAACATCTTCTCTATTCCGCTCACGTTATACTAGCTTTAAATTACAATTATACTAATTTTCACAAAGGAATGATAAATGTCTGCATTATCACTTCTCATATAAGAGTATTGCATCTTTCATTAGGTTTCACCTAAAATGTGAAACTAAAACAATAAGTAACAACTGCATTTCTACTCAGAAGGGAACCATTTCCGTGTGTCTGCTTTAAAAACAGCTATTGCAAAAGCACCGTTTGTTTTGGGTAGAACACAGTTGAGTAATTGAATACGAAGGAGTTGAAATACTTCCAAAAATTGGTACGTAAAAGAGTGAAATGACCTTTCTGAAGATGGTTGCCCTCTTCGCCTTCCCTCGCCTCTTCTCTAGACTGATAGAACACAACACAGACGAGCATGTGCAAAGAACGAACTGTTCTGAAATTAGATTATTTGCACTTGATATGGCCACTTCAAGAAGCTTTCTTTTCTCCGGATATAATTGCTTGTTAACTTCTTGCTTTGGAGAGATGCGACAATAAAAAGGTTAAGGTAAACATCTGTGGAATCGATTTCCAAAATAAGGAATAAAATATGTGATATACTTTTTTCAATAATAGGACTTCCACGCAGCCATAGACAATCCATTTATGGACACAATCCCCAGTTATGACCACTTGTTTGTTGAAAGTACGTTCAATATTTAAAAACGTATTAACCCATTAGTGGCCAAATTAATTTTGTGCGTATAACGCTCGCCCATTGTCGTCGCGTTCGTGCGCGTAGTCATTGTTGGAGCTCTCCACTAGCATGTTTTTGCATCTTTTAGTTGCTAATCAATTGATGTGCTGCTAAATTACACTCTTGGAGCGTTCCATTTTTTTTTTTGCAAATTTCAAAAATTTAAAGAATTCCATGAAAATTGAACCTACACACTGTTTATTAGCGCAACTTCCCTATTACAGCAAACGTTTTAAAGAGAGACATTTTAAACATTGAGAATGCCGTGGTGGCTTCATGTAAAGCAACACCCAAAATTAAAATATTAATTTCAAATTAAAGAGGACGCGACAACAAACAGATCAATAACAGAAAGTAAAATATTAATAAAAATTCTGCCTATTGATTAGGACCTATCTTTATTCAAAGATGGTAGGATGGACAGACGTATGAATGTTTTTTCGAAAAAATTTTTTTTTCGTTTTGAAGAATCCTCAAAACTTGTATCATAACTTCTGGTTTTAGAGAAACTAATTTACTACATTCTGTAATAAGTAAAGAGAATCCACTTTTAAAAAAATAGGGACGCACCGTTCGCGTTTTATGTCGAAAAATGGACAAAAAAAGGAATGCATTCTAAACTCACTTACAAAGAAGAAATATTTAAAACCAAAATCACATACAGATTGAGAATACTTATGAAGAGTCAGTGTGTACGAGCAATATTGTGTAATGTATATTATTTGTTAAATATTCATTTAATACATTGGCTAATGAAATGTATTAGAATTAATGTAATAATTATATACGTAGAATATTATTGGTAACAATATTAAAATAACACATTCTTACAAAATTGGCACAATAACAAGAATAAACATTGGTTAGATTCGACTACAAAATGTATAGAATGAAGGATAGAATAGAATGGTACCAATATTTCTGTTTCACTAATTTTTAATAGTTGATTCTTTAGAGCTTAATTTCACTTCCGAATTTCAATGCTTAGCTTTCTTTGATTCAAACAGTGTTTTAGAACATAACTTGATTGGAATTTGAAGTTGAAAGTTCTTAATTTATCTTTGTATATAAAAGAGAATATTATTTATTCAATATGCGTAAATGATACATTAATATTTCGTTTCTCAGCCTCCATACGACCATACGACCATACGACAGGATCAGTTTTCACACCGTCCTGTAACCCTGGTGGGCATCCCGAGAGAGAGCGAAATCCATGACTCTAGGCCCCGCTATCCGCGCCCGTCTATCCCCCGCCATCCGAATTGTCTTGGTCATGCCGTTAACGCCAACAATACCGCGCCTAGTGTTGGTGGCCGCGTGCCCTTGAAGACGTCTCCCTGGAGAAGGCGCCGTGTGGTACAAGGCAGTCTAAGACAAAGCGCCTACCCAGCGGGCCGTGAGACATCAACTGCAGGCGCAGCGCCGGTAGCGGCCGTGGCCATGTCGGAGACGCGGGCCGGCGGTGTGGGGCGACGGGCGAGGGAACGGGGCAACGGGGGTAGGAGGCGGTGGCGAGGACAAGGGGCTGGGTGTGAGGGGGCGGGGAGAAGGGAGTGTCGTCGAGGGCTGTGGTGACCAAGGCGGCGGCGAGGGCCGCCACGAGGGCGGGCGGTGGCGAAGCGGCGGCAATGGAGCGAGCGGGGCGTTGACGGGGGCGGGGTGACAGTGGTGGAGTATGTGACAGAGAGTCACGTGACGGCATCGAAGAGATGGCCGCTTGCGGAAGTGGTTAGGTGTGTGTGGCAGAGTATATGGAGGGGGATTAGATGCACGTACGGGCTGCAGTGAACGAAGGCGCGGTAAGCATCGACGATCTAGGAGAAGTCAAAGAGATGCAAGGTGGATGAAGCGAGGAAGAAAAGGCAGCGAGGATCGACAAACAGAGCAAGAAGCGGAAAGTAAGGAACGAAGAGGGAAAGCGAAGACCGAAGAGGGAAGAGCGAAGAAGAAAGCTAGGAGCGGGGACCTTGGAGCGGGGATCTAGGGGTCGGGGACCTAGGAGCGGGGAGCTAGGAGCGGGGAGCTAGGAGCGGGGAGCTAGGAGCGGGGAGCTAGGAGCAGGGAACTAGAAGCCGGGAACTAGAAGCAGGGAACCAGGTAGCAATTACAAAAGGTAGTGCGTGCGGAATCGTAAGAAACCGGCGCAGGAAGCGGGGCGGTGACGAGAAATGGGGATGCTGTGAGAGGGCGTAGGACATGGGGCAACCGAGAGCCGCAGAAACGATACCCGATGGACGGTTGCGGGGAACGTTCGCACATGGAAGCGGGTCGGGATCGGAGCGGAATTGGAACAGAGCGCGAGCGGGGGCCGAAGCTGAGCGCGTTAGGTTCGAGTCTCGAGGGGAAGTCCGAGCCTGGAGAATTGGAGAAGCGAGGAGGAAGCCGGGGAGTGGCAGCGGCCGCGGAGCGTTGGAGGTGAACTAAGCGCTGCGGGGCGGGGCGATGCGGGGCGTGCAGCGTGGGGGCGCGGGGAGGGCTCGGAGTTCGCACAGCGGGCGGGCGGGCGGCGGCGGCGCGATCTGACGCGAACCTCTGATTAGCGAGTAATTATCGTGCGCCCGCCTTTGTGCGCGCGCACAATGCGGGCCCGTCGGTTCGATGCTCGGGCACAACGCGCGGACATGACCCGATCTGCCGCGCGCGAGAGGCCTCTCCGCGGGTGGAGAGGGGCGGGGAAGGGCGAAGAGAAGAGGGAGGGAAGGGAAGGGAAGGGAAGGGAAGGGAAGGGAAGAGAAGAGAGGGGAATGCGCAGGGAGGACGGACAGGGAAAAGAGACAATGGCGTTGGTGGTGGTTGTGGGATCGGAAACTAAAGGGAATGTGGTTATGACTGCCAGAAATAGGGAGTCTACTTCAAATAATCGCGATGCCGAAAGATGACAGAACGTTGCAAAGGTAGCTGCAGCGAATAGAGGAATCTAGCAGAAGCGCAAAGGTGAAAATTATCAGTTAAAATTTCATACATAGTGTATCCTTAATCCAAACCAGAGCGAGTAAGCAAGGTAAATAAATCTCTACGTGATTCATAAAATGATGTGCACGACACTAACAAACACACACAGGGCACGAGGCTGATACCATTATGAATTGTGCTCGACATACCAATCTCAATAGCGAGCCAGCTCTCCAAAATATCAACAGGCATTGGCGACTTTACTGTAAGTGTTGTGTATATAACTTCAACCCTGACAATACTGCATTTATACGAATATCAAGCCAAGGCTCTAAGCTTTAGCTTCAAGTGAAGGAAAACAAAAAAGATAATGATTGATCTAATAACGTCTAACCAACTATACGAAAATGGCAATGAATATGACAGTAATGACTCTAATCGTATGTAACTCACGCGCAGAAGTATTCCCTCTACTTTTCCAACCGCGTTTGAACATCCAAAATGCTCAGTGAATACTCCTGAGACCAAGAGGTTCTCGACTGTATCATGATTCTAAAATACCTGGTTCGAAGTCGGACCCTTCCCGGTAGAGGAATTGGAAGGGAAATGCTGCGGGGGAGAGAATAACACTCGACACGGTGTGGGGGGAGCGTTTCTGATGATATTGAGCCCCAAAAATTTTCTGTCATACGAACCTCTTGTCTTAAGGCCCATTCACAATGCAGATACAAACACAAGAATAACGTATAGACGTAAACATTAACATGAGTGATAGACTGAAGTATTCACAATGTCTAACACAAACGTAAGCAAAGTAAGACTTCCTATTGGCTCTGAGACAATCTAGTTTACTATTGTTTGGATGTGAGGTTTCGATACTCTATTTTGAGTTAACGTGCTGTGATTGTTTCATTTCTTATGTCTTACTTAAGCATAAGCACAGAAGCTTAAAGCCTGCAAGCTTTTAACGTCTTACGTGTTATGCCTATGCGGACTCATTGTGAATGAGTCCGCTTATGGACGTACTCCTAACATTTATGTTAACGCCATGCTTATGCTTATTGCCATTCATTATCGCCATGCTGTTTGCACTGTGCATGGGCCTTTATACTTCGATTAAAACACGAAGTCCTTTGAAGGTCACGAAATGGAAAGAGAGAAACACCGTCATCCAATCGGGAGCTTCAAAACCAAAAATTTACGTCGCAACGAAGTTCGAAATTGTATGGCAGTGTCCCCCATGTCCTTCCAGTATGAGACCTTGAAAGGACGTCCTGTTTTAATCGGAGTATAGTCGGGACTGAATACCGTGGTGAGGACTACAACCGTGACCCAGTGGCACCCAAAGGGGAACAGCTGCCGCTTCGGCAATTGTGGACTTTGTGCCGCGCGGGAACGCTCGAGTCCGGAGGGCGGAACAGGGCAGGCGCAGGAGAGGGGTTAGGTCGCGAGTAACGGAGAGTTATTACCCGAGGGCTGCAGCAGCGAGAGAATCTGATGAGGAATAATGCACAGAATCTGCTTGTAAGCACGCTGCTTGGGGCGCTCGTTTCTTGCAACATTTCCTCGGGCTCCGGACCTCCGCACCGCACCGCACCTCATCTCATCTCGCGAGGAGTCGTAAAATTCGAGACCTTTCAGAAGGGAGCAGCGTTTTCATTATGACGCAGATGCTGCCGCGTTGCGAAGTAATGAGGGCATCGTATTTCTCATGTGGCGACATAAACACCGGGTGCAAAGTATTCATATAAGGCTTGTGAATACACTAACTCTTCAGAAACGCCTTGAGAGAGGGTTTTATAAGTGAATAGAGTAAACGGTAGAGGAAGTATCAAATCGGAACACGAAAATCTTTTCGAATTCCTCTATATCTAAAAGAATGAAATTTGCCAAGATGGAATAATTGTAAAGAAGCCGTCGTATTAGCGGTTGATTTCCTGGTAATTAAGTCAGTTTATGCATGCTTATGTACTCACGTCATTACTATTGACATTATATTGAAAACTGGCCTAACAGAGTAGGATAAGAAAGATCGTAAAGAAGAAACCGCGAAGGAGGTGGAAGGGGCCGTCAAGGGGGAGGGACGGAAAATGGGCAGGGACGAAGAAGGGGCAGGGACGAAAAAGGGGCAGAGACAAAAAAGGGGCAGTGACGAAAAAGGGGCAGTGACGAAAAAGGGTCAGTGACGAAAAAGGGTCAGTGACGAAAAAGGGTCAGTGACGAAAAAGGGTCAGTGACGAAAAAGGGTCAGTGACGAAAAAGGGGCAGTGACGAAAAAGGGGCAGTGACGAAAAAGGGGCAGTGACGAAAAAGGGGCAGTGACGAAAAGGGGCAGTGACGAAAAAGGGGCAGTGACGAAAAAGGGGCAGTGACGAAAAAGGGGCAGTGACGAAAAAGGGGCAGTGACGAAAAAGGGGCAGTGACGAAAAAGGGGCAGTGACGAAAAAGGGGCAGTGACGAAAAAGGGGCAGTGACGAAAAAGGGGCAGTGACGAAAAAGGGGCAGTGACGAAAAAGGGGCAGTGACGAAAAAGGGGCAGTGACGAAAAAGGGGCAGTGACGAAAAAGGGGCAGTGACGAAAAAGGGGCAGTGACGAAAAAAGAGGCAGGGACGAAAAAGGGGCAGGGACGAAAAAGGGGCAGGGACGAAAAAGGGGCAGGGACGAAAAAGGGGCAGGGACGAAAAAGGGGCAGTGACGAAAAAGGGGCAGTGACGAAAAAGGGGCAGTGACGAAAAGGGGGCAGGGACGAAAAGGGGGCAGGGACGAAAAGGGGGCAGGGACGAAAAGGGGGCAGGGACGAAAAGGGGGCAGGGACGAAAAGGGGGCAGGGACGAAAAGGGGGCAGGGACGAAAAGGGGGCAGGGACGAAAAGGGGGCAGGGACGAAAAGGGGGCAGGGACGAAAAGGGGGCAGGGACGAAAAGGGGGCAGGGACGAAAAGGGGGCGGGGACGAAAAGGGGGCGGGGACGAAAAGGGGGCGGGGACGAAAAGGGGGCGGGGACGAAAAGGGGGCGGGGACGAAAAGGGGGCGGGGACGAAAAGGGGGCGGGGACGAAAAGGGGCAGGGACGAAAAGGGGGCAGGGACGAAAAGGGGGCAGGGACGAAAAGGGGGCAGGGACGAAAAGGGGGCAGGGACGAAAAGGGGGCAGGGACGAAAAGGGGGCAGGGACGAAAAGGGGGCAGGGACGAAAAGGGGGCAGGGACGAAAAGGGGGCAGGGACGAAAAGGGGGCAGGGACGAAAAGGGGGCAGGGACGAAAAGGGGGCAGGGACGAAAAGGGGGCAGGGACGAAAAGGGGGCAGGGACGAAAAAGGGGCAGGGACGAAAAAGGGGCAGGGACGAAAAAGGGGCAGGGACGAAAAAGGGGCAGGGACGAAAAAGGGGCAGGGACGAAAAAAGGGCAGGGACGAAAAAAGGGCAGGGACGAAAAAAAGGCAGGGACGAAAAGGGGGCAGGGACGAAAAGAGGGCAGGGACGAAAAGGGGGCAGGGACGAAAAGGGGGCAGGGACGAAAAGGGGGCAGGGACGAAAAGGGGGCAGGGACGAAAAGGGGGCA
The DNA here is from genome assembly GCA_038098605.1 of Gryllus longicercus. Taxonomy (NCBI): domain Eukaryota; kingdom Metazoa; phylum Arthropoda; class Insecta; order Orthoptera; family Gryllidae; genus Gryllus; species Gryllus longicercus. The sequence goes on from JAZDUA010000021.1 coordinate 2,578,666, forward strand.
GGGACGAAAAGGGGGCAGGGACGAAAAGGGGGCAGGGACGAAAAGGGGGCAGGGACGAAAAGGGGGCAGGGACGAAAAGGGGGCGGGGACGAAAAGGGGCGGGGACGAAAAGGGGGCGGGGACGAAAAGGGGGCGGGGACGAAAAGGGGGCGGGGACGAAAAGGGGGCGGGGACGAAAAGGGGGCAGGGACGAAAAGGGGGCAGGGACGAAAAGGGGGCAGGGACGAAAAGGGGGCAGGGGCGAAAAGGGGGCAGGGACGAAAAGGGGGCAGGGACGAAAAGGGGGCAGGGACGAAAAGGGGGCAGGGACGAAAAGGGGGCAGGGACGAAAAGGGGGCAGGGACGAAAAGGGGGCAGGGACGAAAAGGGGGCAGGGACGAAAAGGGGGCAGGGACGAAAAGGGGGCAGGGACGAAAAGGGGGCGGGGACGAAAAGGGGGCGGGGACGAAAAGGGGGCGGGGACGAAAAGGGGGCAGGGACGAAAGGGGCAGGGACGAAAAGGGGGCAGGGACGAAAAGGGAGCAGGGACGAAAAGGGGGCAGGGACGAAAAGGGGGCAGGGACGAAAAGGGGGCAGGGACGAAAAAGGGGCAGGGACGAAAAAGGGGCAGGGACGAAAAAGGGGCAGGGACGAAAAAGGGGCAGGGACGAAAAAGGGGCAGGGACGAAAAAGGGGCAGGGACGAAAAAGGGGCAGGGACGAAAAAGGGGCAGGGACGAAAAAAGGGCAGGGACGAAAAAAGGGCAGGGACGAAAAAAGGGCAGGGACGAAAAAAGGGCAGGGACGAAAAAGGGCAGGGAACAAATAAGGGCAAGGACGAAAAAAGGGCAGGGACGAAATAAGGGCAGGGACGAAAAGGGGGCAGGGACGAAAAGGGGGCAGGGACGAAAAGGGGGCAGGGACGAAAAGGGGGCAGGGACGAAAAGGGGGCAGGGACGAAAAGGGGGCAGGGACGAAAAGGGGGCAGGGACGAAAAGGGGGCAGGGACGAAAAGGGGGCGGGGACGAAAAGGGGCGGGGACGAAAAGGGGGTGGGGACGAAAAGGGGGCGGGGACGAAAAGGGGGCGGGGACGAAAAGGGGGCGGGGACGAAAAGGGGGCAGGGACGAAAAGGGGGCAGGGACGAAAAGGGGGCAGGGACGAAAAGGGGGCAGGGACGAAAAGGGGGCAGGGACGAAAAGGGGGCAGGGACGAAAAGGGAGCAGGGACGAAAAGGGGGCAGGGACGAAAAGGGGGCAGGGACGAAAAGAGGGCAGGGACGAAAAAGGGGCAGGGACGAAAAAGGGGCAGGGACGAAAAAGGGGCAGGGACGAAAAAGGGGCAGGGACGAAAAAGGGGCAGGGACGAAAAAAGGGCAGGGACGAAAAAAGGGCAGGGACGAAAAAAGGGCAGGGACGAAAAAAGGGCAGGGACGAAAAAGGGCAGGGAACAAATAAGGGCAAGGACGAAAAAAGGGCAGGGACGAAATAAGGGCAGGGACGAAAAGGGGGCAGGGACGAAAAGGGGGCAGGGACGAAAAGGGGGCAGGGACGAAAAGGGGGCAGGGACGAAAAGGGGGCAGGGACGAAAAGGGGGCAGGGACGAAAAGGGGGCAGGGACGAAAAGGGGGCAGGGACGAAAAGGAGGCAGGGACGAAAAGGGGGCAGGGACGAAAAGGGGGCAGGGACGAAAAGGGGGCAGGGACGAAAAGGGGGCAGGGACGAAAAGGGGGCAGGGACGAAAAGGGGGCAGGGACGAAAAGGGGGCAGGGACGAAAAGGGGGCAGGGACGAAAAGGGGGCAGGGACGAAAAGGGGGCAGGGACGAAAAGGGGGCAGGGACGAAAAGGGGGCAGGGACGAAAAGGGGGCAGGGACGAAAAGGGGGCAGGGACGAAAAGGGGGCAGGGACGAAAAGGGGCAGGGACGAAAAGGGGGCAGGGACGAAAAGGGGGCAGGGACGAAAAGGGGGCAGGGACGAAAAGGGGGCAGGGACGAAAAGGGGGCAGGGACGAAAAAGGGGCAGGGACGAAAAAGGGGCAGGGACGAAAAAGGGGCAGGGACGAAAAAGGGGCAGGGACGAAAAAGGGGCAGGGACGAAAAAGGGGCAGGGACGAAAAAGGGGCAGGGACGAAAAAGGGGCAGAGACGAAAAAGGGGCAGGGACGAAAAAGGGGCAGGGACGAAAAAGGGGCAGGGACGAAAAAGGGGCAGGGACGAAAAAGGGGCAGGGACGAAGAAGGGGCAGGGTCGAAGAAGGGGCAGGGACGAAGAAGGGGCAGGGACGAAGAAGGAGCAGGGACGAAGAAGGGGCAGGGACGAAGAAGGAGCAGGGACGAAGAAGGGGCAGGGACGAAGAAGGGGCAGGGACGAAGAAGAGGCAGGGACGAAGAAGAGGCAGGGACGAAGAAGAGGCAGGGACGAAGAAGAGGCAGGGACGAAGAAGAGGCAGGGACGAAGAAGAGGCAGGAACGAAGAAGGGGCAGGGACGAAGAAGGGGCAGGGACGAAGAAGGGGCAGGGACGAAGAAGGGGCAGGGACGAAGAAGGGGCAGGGACGAAGAAGGGGCAGGGTCGAAGAAGGGGCAGGGACGAAGAAGGGGCAGGGACGAAGAAGGGGCAGGGACGAAGGGGCAGGGACGAAGGAGGGGCAGGGACGAAGAAGGGGCAGGGACGAAGAAGGGGCAGGGACGAAGAAGGGGCAGGGACGAAGAAGGGGCAGGGACGAAGAAGGGGCAGGGACGAAGAAGGGGCAGGGACGAAGAAGGGGCAGGGACGAAGAAGGGGCAGGGGCGAAGAAGGGGCAGGAACGAAGAAGGGGCAGGGACGAAGAAGGGGCAGGGACGAAGAAGGGGCAGGGACGAAGAAGGGGCAGGGACGAAGAAGGGGCAGGGACGAAGAAGGGGCAGGGACGAAGAAGAGGTAGGAGGCGGTGAAAGGGGAGGAGGCGGTGAAAGGGGGTGGATCGGAGAAGGGGACGGAGAAGGATGAGAAGACGGAAGATTAGAGGGCGAAGGAGGGAGATCATGAGGGTATGGTGCGGAGAAGAGGGAGGGTGCCGAAAAAGGTTAAGGAGGAAGAGTGGTGGATATGTTGGAGGGGACGGAGAAGGAAGGAGAAACATAGAAAGCGGAGGGGCCGAGGAGTGGAGAAGGGGCGCTGAGGAAAGTGAAGAGGCGGAAAGGTTGGTGGAGTCATTGGTAGAGGAGGCGGCGGCAAAAAAAAAAAAAAAAAGGCGAAGCGAGCAGAGGGAGCTTAGTGACGCAGGGAGAGGTCGCGGTTGCGGTCAGCGCAGGTGGGAGGGGTGGAGGGGGCGGCAGCGGTATCCGCGACCCGGCCGCAGGTGACCCCGAGCGCCGCGGTGGGCGAGGGGCCGTTGGCGGGGCGCGCGGGGGCTAACGGTGTTTGCGCGGCGCCCACGTGCTCCGCCGCAGGCTCTGCAAAGCTGCACCGCCCCCGTCTTCTGCGTCGCCGCGGGATCGAGCTCGGGGCCGCAGCCACCTACATCGGTGCCAACGCAATGACGGCAGACCGTACGCCCAGTGGCTGGGCGCTGTATTGGTGCTAGTATGAACGCTGAAAATATGATAAAGGAAAAATTGATAAATTAATTCAAACTCGCGATCATTGAATCGCTCTCACATACATTTACACCTTAATTACGTAATACTCATACGTAATTTCAGAACAGTAAATTCAATTTTTTTTAAATATACAAAGACATTTTACTTGCACTGTTTGTTTCTGCCACTGTTTTCTTCGACCTGCGATATTTCAAAGCACCACATAAACGCACGTTGGAACGTTGATGTACAGGTCTTCTCCAATTTCCAGCTTGTGGTCCCGCTCACCCATCACTTTCTGATCCCCTCGAGCTGCCCATGTGCTGAGAGTGCTACGCCCGCTGGGATCTCGCACAGTAAGCTCGGGGCGCGGAGATGGGTGGGGGAGATGGGTGGGGGAGAGGGTGGGGATGGGTGGGTTGGGTGTGGCGGGGCGGATGAAGTGGGACGAGGCGGATCGTTGGCAAGTACAGAGTACGAGAGGCATTGGTAGCAGGATGGTTGGGGCTGGACAGTGTTGAGCAGAGCAGAGGGGATGGAACGGGACGCGAGAGGCGCAAAGTGCGTTCGGAACAGGGAATTGGGCGCGTTGCGAGGGGATGAGGAGTCGGTGAGGGAAGACGGAGTTTAGGGAAGGGTGGAGATGGGCGGGGCGGGGCGGGGTGGGGTGGATGAAGTGGGACGAGGCGGATCGTTGAGAGGCGCAGAGAGCGAGTCGCGTTAGGAGCGGGGACCGAAGCGCGGGGCACGGGGCGCGGGGCACGGGGATCGGGGCGCGGGGAGCGGGGCGCGGTGGGAAGCGCGGGTGGGGGGCGTGAGATGCGGGGCGCAGAGCTCGACCTGAGCCGCGCGATCGCTGACGTCTGTCATGACGCACGCGCGTGTGCGGCGCCCACGCGCCGCGCCGCGACGGGGCAGGACGGACGCGGGGCGGAGAGCGATCGGTCGATCGGTGGCTTCGGACGGCTCGGGGCCTACCGCCCTGCGGTCACAACTGACACGTGAGATCCGCTCGTCGGAGACATGGTCTAATTCCCAAACACACGTTCAAAACTTCAATTTCAGATATCTCTGTTTACACTTTTGTTCCTGAACTGTTTTCATTGAGTTAGTTTTCTTATTTTACCTTATTAGTAGTCTTAATATCTTTTCAGGCAAATTTTCATTTTTGAAGCTAAAATATAAAGATGAAGACTACAATACAATGGTCCACGATCATTTAAAAGATAAAAGTATTTACTTATTTTGAAGTGTATGAATCGTCAATACGATTAACGTACGATTTTCGTGAAGTTTAAGTTAATTAAGTTTTATAAAAGTACACTATTTTTTCTACAAACATTTAAATTAAAATACCTCCCTCTATTCCCACTTATGTCCAATGTTACTCCCGAGCAGATGCAGGGCCCGCACGACCTCGTCGGCGAATGCAGTTCATAGGGGATTAGAACGAGACGAACGCACCCAGAGTATGCGGCGTCCCAATCTGGAGTGAGGGAGACAAATGGATGGTGATGATATGGGAAGGAAAAATCTGACGGGCATCGAGTGCTGGTCCGGGAATCGCCTAACCACGGAAGCCCACGCAAAGCATTGATCAGGGCAGTTTGCGAATTCAATTCCAGCAGGCGCCACAAACTGAGTTGTAAAAACACTTAACTAAATCTCTGCCTAAATGTCAATTGAAGTCTCGTCCCTGAATCCCCTGCACGTCCAAGCTGTATGTGCAATCGTATAGTTTTACAAAAATACTATGAAAACTCACCGAACTGCCGATGCCGAAAGTGATGATAAAGGTCGGTGCAGCTGAAAGCCGGTTCCAGAGTAGCCCGTGCCGGAACCAGCTTGGCCCCTGCAAGCAAAATATCATTAGCCATGGAAAAAGTGTGTCAATATGTAACAAAATTTAACTCCAATTCAATTATTATGAACTTAAATTATTAGTATTAAACTTTATCGCGCGGATGTAGGGTGGCCTTTTATTTGCAATATTGTAAAGATAAATAGAAATGCGTATAGCATTTATTTCTAAGATTCTATTAAACCAATGTTTTCCTTTTAAATAAATTAAGTGGCTTATATTCTTAGTAAGTTAAAATAAATACAGTGCACCAGGAAAGTCTCTCCGGAACCGAAAATATTAAACAATTTAGCAACTTCCCAAACGGTTTAAATCATTACCCTTCTTTCTCTCACAATCTACCACATATTTAATTGTTTCATTACATTTTTATACCTCATTTCAAACTTATCTCTTTTGCTTCGCGGTGAATAGAAAAGAAGTTTAGCAGAGGTGAAGAGAAAAGAAACTTTCCAAGAACGAATTTTCACAGGCGTGCCCTTTTATTTTTAATAGCTCACCGCCCGCGCACAGTCAGAAGCTATTACGCTCCTGAAACGAGCCATCGCGACCGTAAAATGAGCCATACTGTGTAGCTTGTCTAAGCATGCGCAGCTGTGAAGTAACGTAAACGAAATTATACCACGCTCAAATAAGCGAAATCTAGAATAAGTGGCCATGGCGTGGTAGCATTGCATGGAGTACTTATAGGTGACTTCGTGTTAATTTTGCATGTTACAATAGACTAGCTGAACCTTTGTGATTTAGTTTCACAAAAGGAAGAGATGTAAAAAAGGAAGAAAACTGCTACAAATTCACTACATGGCAAATCGAAAATACCAAAAATTGTTTCATGTCGTTCAGGACATGACGACGGCTAATGAAATGAGGGAGGTTTACAAATTCTGAAAGAAACGATCACTATTCATTGTACTCACAGAATTAAGCATGTGCATAAAGTTGTAATTGAAATGAAGAATCACAGAAATATTTTTGTGAAGGGACACGTGTGTTAGTCGCCTGCGATTATATACACTCACTAATCTTTGATTTATATATATTATCGTGTTGATCGTAATAAAATCTGCTCATTCCTAAATGTAAAATTATAAAATATGTTACTTAAAAGATGTTATTAATTCAAAGCCTCCACATTATCAGTTCAGATAAAACTTAAGGTAACAATGAAAGTTCATAAGAACTGAAAAATATTCATTTAACGCATGCGCCAGAAAATTCTATGATTTCTGTTATATTTGTAGTGAACATTCTTCAAACAAACAGGAAGAACATCGCTAACTTTGTTTACCGAGCTTGTCTTGCATATTTCGCAAATCTTAGTAGTGACCACGATTAATGTTGGATCCCTGTAAAGTTTGTAAAATTTATATGTAAAGGCAGTTGACAATTGGAAAACTGAAAGTCTATAATTTGGAATATGTATGGTGTGGTAAGACATCGTCACAGTGACTTACTTTGGGTTGTCAAAATGAAAGACTTGAATAGATACAAAAAACGAAAATGGAAGTATCCAGATCTGAAGTCACCAACGCGACCTGACTCACAGAATAGATGTTCTTGTCGCCATGTTTAACACACTCCCATAAATTCCGTAGTCAGAAGACGTAAAAATGTACTGTCAGTAATGGAGTAGCTTAATTTGAAGGGAATGCTTCAACAAATCACTGTTGTAGATGGAAATGGTTCCGAAATAGAGAACTAAATTAAAATGTAAGTTTATTTTTCTTCCCAGGAGAAACCATCAAACATCAGCAGCGAATAGCCATAGCGAAGCGTTGCTGTGTAGCGGCGAGTAAATCTTTGACGAGCAGTAAATAAAATTCTCTCCGAGCTCGCGAAGCAACGAGTGCTTCGGTCCAAATTTATAGCCTCATCTACCGAGGATTGAATAGAACTCCCGCACATAGCCCGTCACCGCGAAGCTGGAAGTTGGCGCACAGTGGTTCCGGATGAATGAAACATTAATTTTTGCATTAGTTAACGCAATGTTATTTCCACAATAATAAATTACATGTTCGAATTTTTGTCACTGTAGTTTAATTAACACAACTCTATTAAAAATTCCTATGCATCATTTCATATGGAACATATTGTTTCAATATATAGTCAACTTAACGTTAACGTTTCAATATTCAGTCAACTTATAAATTCGTTATGTCACTGATTTTTTATTAATACATCAGAGTGTCTTAATTATACAAATTATGCTTTCGTCACGTTTAGGGAATGTGATTTTTTCATCATCAGGCCACACTAAAACTTTTAAACCGCCAACATATACAGGGGCGGATTAATATTTTTGCCGCCTGTAGGCACATCAAATTTGCCGCCCCCTGTTTAACATTAATGTTACATTTCAAGTTGTAACGTTTCAGTAATAATTCTTCATTAATTTAAACGTTTTAACTTTAAAAGTAACATTTATTTTGCACATTGTTTTTCTTAAATTAAATATTTTTTTTAGGATTAGCTAATTTTGGATATAAACTGTATCTTCATAGCAAGTAACGTTCAACATTATTAACGTTTCAACACTGAAACGTTAACATTAAAAGGAAACTAAAACATGACAACTACAATTGCAACACGTTTTCTTTCGTCAACGGGCCTTAGTTTCAGATTCATATACTTCTGAAATCATAAGGTATACTCTAATGAAGTAGACAAATAAATAGCTTGTATTAAATATTAATATGATATTTTTAAAATAAAATATGATTTAAGCTGTTATAGTTTTTAGAGAACCTAAATTTGTTTTAGAAAATATCAAGAAAATTTTGCGCCTTTGAAAATTTGCCGCCCTTGAAAATTTGCCGCCGTAGGCACGTGCCTACTGTGCCTATGCGTAAATCCACCTCTGAACATATACATGAATACTTTATCATTTCTAACGTCATCACTAAAAACATGTCAATGACTCCATACTACCACAAGTAAGTTCATGTGTAACACACAGAATACGCATCCTTATAAACAACTTATTGATAAACTGGAAGCTCTTATTAGTCATCCTTTTAAACGCTTTTCGATAAGCTGGGACTAAAATCGTATGTTTGTTTGAAATATTCAAACGTAAAGGGCCGTGTTCACCAGAGAGCAAATTTGATTGTAAACAAGTTCCCCTCTGACCGCACCGTACAGCAACGCTGAACCGTTCTTACCCTTTTCTTTCTCATCTGCCCCGCCGCGAAAGCCACTATACCTCACAACCTTCGGCGCGCATCGCGGGGATCCCGAGGTTCGCTATGCGGCGATGTAAGGGTTCGGCGTGACGGAGATGCGCGCACCCTCAAACGCACGGCGCCGGAGATGGATTCTCACCCGTGGGCCGATGGTATGACGCGGGCGGGCGGGCGGGCGGGCGGGCGGGCGGGCGGGCGGGCAAGGCGGAGAGTGGAGAGTGGAGGCGGGACGCCGCGCCGCACAGCGACGCGACCTACATTTGCGCCCACCCCCACGCGATTCGTACGCGGGCGCGCCCAGAGCCCCGAGGAAACCTCTGGTTTAGCGAACTTTTGTGACAAGCGTGAACGGGTGTAGCGTTGCACGTCTCACAGCGGAGCAGTCACGAAACACCCCGGAGTTGGCAATTTACGGCGTTAGAAGAAATTTTAGCTGGTTGGTTGATCAATATTTCCGGACGCGCCAACTGCTAAGGTCATTATGACCGTAAGTGCAGTCAGTAATTTTTGAACGCGTGAGGTAACGGTATTCTTAACCCCGCTGGATGGCGAGATCCGGCGCTGACCTACCATCGGTTTCGGGCATATTTTTCCACCCAGGTTACTCCCACCAGCGTGGCACCACTTCATTCGGAACAAGCTCTAAGCCCCCGAGTAGTGGTTCCCGGATTGTGTGGAAGTGTATAGCATGTAAGTGTAAGTGGTATAAAAAAGCGGTGAAGATAAGTCAAGGAAGAGGAAAAAAATATCACGCGCGGTCTGTTACCCGTTTCTTGAGGTACTGTCCCGGTATGTTGATCGGAGAAACCACGGAAAACTACCAATCAAATAAGAACAGCCGGTCTCTAGAATTATTCTCCAGGCAGCGGTTGAACTCGACCTAGCTATCTCGCTAGGGAAGAAATGCCTGCCACTATCGGGACTCGAAATCTAGGAGTCCTGGTCAGAGGCACTCCCGGTCAGAGGCACTAAGTGACATCAATTGATATCCTGAGCCACCTGAGCTAGTAGAAGAAATTTTACTGCTACATGAGAATATTCCTATATGCCCTTAGATGCCGGGAAGTGTTTCATCTCCGAACGTTACATACGGAGTCGGAGTCAAATCCGTATGCTCATGGCGGTTTTATGCCTCATCCGCTTGCCGGTTTTATTTTTTTTCTTTGATCTTCCTAATACATGATGTAAGTAATTCATTGGAAAATGATATTAGCATTTTCTAAACCAGAATTCAGGAAGCAATGACTCGCACTCAAGAATCTAACCGTATTTTAGCTTAATTTCACGTCCATTTTTATCCCCAATTCGTCCTGATGTTACTGCTCACAAAAAAAGAGTTCTTTGTTTCCGCTCCATTTCGTTGGGTTATATGAGATATCGTGCAGCCTCCCATTATTACTCCCCGCCAAGCCTCCCCCGCCGCTACCCCCCCCCCGTCACAACACCCTCCAGGCGTCCTGTCAGGCCCTCCTTTCTCACCACCTCCCTCACCCGCCACACCTACAGTTCCCGCTGTGCTGACCAGCGCAGAGCGCGAGCCCGTAAAGCTGCAGGTTTATCTCGCAGCGGTGGGTGAGCTTCGAGGTGCAGCGCCCTTGTGACCCTGACCTGCAGATAGCGCGCGGCGGCGGCGTGCTCTCGAACCGTACGACCGTTACTTTTCTCCCCCACCCCACCCCACCCCACCCCTTCACCACACACACCCACTCACACACATACACAATCGCAAGCCGTTTCTCTATTGTTGAAAGCGCGTCTTTAAAATCAAAACAATAACGAAGGATTACGCACGAAAAGATGAGGGATACAAAATTTTATTCTAAAATATATTTTATATTTTCGATTTTAACATAATTTAATGATAAATTACACTGCAAAGCATGTAAAGGAGGTCTCTATTTGAGATCGTGGGCGCAATCACAGTAAGTGCAGCTGTGAGGATTCCCGAAATGACGAATTTTACATATTTTGCGAACTCTTGAGCCAATTCTGAGGTAGAATCCGCAGAATGAGAACTGGGAATGCTAGGTGGTCATAGACGACGAAAATTTACGAAAAGTGAGTTTTAGATTGAAGAAAACTGAAAACTTTCAAAATTTTCGAAAACATTCCAACTAAATGGACTTCCTAAAATACTAAAATAATTATAATTTTGGTGTATCATTCGCTACAACTGCAATGTATTTAATATTTCTATTTTTATGAGGTTTTGCAAGAAAAAGTGTATCAATCGCAACTTGCATAAAATAATTTCATCTGCATCCCTCTGTATCCAGATTCTTATCTGGGTTTCCAATACAAACAGATAACCAATCATACGCACCGAGATATGCTAATTTTTTTTTTAATTTATTTCTACCTGCTCGGCATTTCTGCCTTTCAGGGGTGTTCATTGTACAATATTATACACATTAACTTTTAGGGATGGACATCCGCATGCGTTACCTCCTCTCTCAGGGGTCTGATAAAACGTTGTTCTTTGAGAAGAAACTGTGGATAACAGTTTTTGGAGTTATATGGGTTTATTTTGAGGAGAGGGTGTCAGTGGGTGGAATTTTGGAAAGTGGAAGATGGGTAGATGATTTAAGGTGGACGAAGGGAGTCTTTAGGGAATCGTGATCTTATTCTTTTTGATGAACCATACGTTTTACCTAGCTTGAATATTGTTGTACTGCGCAATTGGGGAATGGATGAGAAGAATTTATGAGTCATAAGATTTATATATTCGTTAATGGAGAGATATGCTAAGATGGTGATCTAATGCACGGTTGACAAATATGCCGTGCGCCATACTTGACATATCAATAAAATTCAAATCTCAAAATAACCGTGCCAAATCTCTTCTTTATCTGTAACTCTGAGAAATGCAAATCTAGCCTACAAATGCATTACGACCGTACCACATTTTGTTGAATTCGACGATAATACCAGAGAACGAATGACTATTGTTTTTATTAGAAAAGTAATCCATTGCTCATATTTTTTTATTTACCAATATAGTAGGTTTAATATAATTAAATCCCGCCTTATTACGAAATTTTCAAGTTTTATAATATAAAACAATATTTATTAAAGAAGAAAAAGATTTTCTTAGAGAATAAAACATAAACAAAAGACAAAAACAATAGGTATTCTTGAACGAATTGTGAATCGCCAATCACAAAATAGCTTAGATAAGCTTTAGAAAAAGCAGAGGAACTAATGCATAGTGACGAAAAAGAAACGACATTACGTTCGTCTTGCACTTTCGTCGAATGTTTAAGTTAAACTCGCCAGATTAGAACATTAATATAATCAGCGGGCGAGTTGACAATTTGGAATAGGTAGCGTGTTTCCGGGAAGGTGATGGAAGAATTTTTTTTGATGGTTGCTGAAATACTTTGCGTGCAGAGTTTGTGGAGTCCACACTTCGAGAGCATAGTTTATGGACGAGGAGAGGGAATGAGCATGATATAGTTCACGTGGAAGTGAAGTGCATAATTTAACAAGTATTAAGAGATTGGATTAAAAAGTACAAGTACCATTTTTTTAAATTTAATAAATACTGTACCAAAATATGTACTTAAATATGTAGATCCTGTACTAGGTAAGATCGTCGGCCCACACAAATTTATAAATTTCTATGAGCCGCATACGTAGTTAGCCGCACGAACGACGTATTAAAGTACCTAAATTAAATTAAATTTTAAATTAAACATGAAAAGTTATAGGCGGTTTGCATTACACAAGAAACTGTTCATAAGAGAAAAAGAGAGAAATAGCTCATGATTTACTCGTATAATAGATGCCTATAGTTCGCTACTTTATTAAACTTCTTCCAATGTTTAAGTTAATAAACAATCCCTCATAAGTATTTTAAACATAATTATTATTAGTTAAGCTACCAATTTTCAAGCAAGTTAATAATTTTTATTACAAAATGGAAACTTCAGTGAAACACTGACGATCTTGCCAGCGAAGTAAATAGTTTTATTTTTAGCTCTTGTGACACAATGTTATTGATATCGCTCTGGCACAGTTTGCTCGGTATAAATGATATGTTGTCGGTGTATTTGGAAATCAAAGCAAACATGCAATTTATTACCTTTTCACTGGCATCAATCAAAAGTTTACAGAAACATGGAGCAAATAATGCACGAAATGTGAAGTTTAATATGATTAAACATTTTGTTTGCAAAAGCTAACTGACAGTACTGATTGATTTAATTTACGTTCCATCACCTGCAAATTTGAAAAATAATTCACGTAAATGTGTATTCTTCATTGAATAACCCCTTGCTCAAATTCAAGAACTAAGGCTTAAAAAATTTCAAAATGTGTATTATTTATTCTATAACGAAGTAACACAACAGTATTATTCAATTTGTGCTTTGGGTTTACTAATTTTTATAAGTTGTTTTACGACGTAAGTGTAAGAAACGTGCCAGAAATGTAATGGCTAACAGGGACAAAACTAAGGAGGGGCGAACGGTTCACGTGACCACCAAGTGAGAAGGGGTGGGGGGCTCTCGAAACTAAGAGAGTAAATTTGCTTATGACGATTCTTAAAAAACATAGGAATAAGTAAATATTCTGTTATAAAGAAAAACATCTCTACAATACCACACTTTTCCTCTTTTCCCATCCTCTTTCAAGAGTAGCCTTCTTCCCGAAAAATTCAAGCCTGCTTATTACAACCTCCAAAACCTATTCTATAACTTTTGGTTATAGAATTTGGCACAATTTGGCACAATTTGGCACAATTTGGCACAATTTGGCACAGAAGGTAAATTTGGCACAACATTGCTTACAATTCTTTTACCATGGGACTCAGTTTTCGTCTCTTGTATCGTGAGGCAAACACGTTTATTCATCATGCATATAGTTACATACATTTTGAAAGGTATCAAGTTCCAAAAACCTCAAACGAGTGTTTATTACATTTTTTCTAAACAAACTAATTTTCCAACAAATAATCATAAAGTTAACACTTAATCCTGCTATATATTTCACGTTTTTGCATAACATACTTCCTTTCTAATATACTATTTTATATTCCTGTAATCTTGTCTTTAAAAATCGTAGCTCTTTTACTGATTCCTTTCATAATGTTCTTTTGAGAGTCGGATATACACTGCTTTTCAGAGTATGAATGGCTGAGGCTTGCAGAGGAGGCTTTGAGGTCCAAAGTAAGTAGTACGCTGGCCTATTTGAGTCGGGCTCATTTCAAGAGAGGTTTCATGTCCCCTACGCCTCTCCTGCGACAGTCTGAGAGAGATCAGAGAGCGGAAGGAAAGGAACAAAGGCGAAGGAAAACGAAGCGACCTAGAGAGCTCAACAGAGCTTCAAAAGAAACAGAGGGAGTGAATTACTTGGAAGTCGGTGAGAGCGCAATAGTTGAATATGTTTCATATTACTTCAAATGGTGTCATACTGTCAAGTAAATCATCAGATCAGTTATAATGGAACATTAGAAAAGAACATCACAACATTGTCATAATGTTACTTATTGTAAGTAGTTCTGTACAAAACAGGAAAACCTACAATAATTCCGACGACGACGTTGAAAAACTAAAATGTTAGTGGAACTGAAATTCTACTAACTACATCGTAAAAACGAGAAATTATTGTCATCAAATTTTTTACAAAGAAATAGAAGTTTATTGTTTCGATCATTTCTGATGCTACTACATAAAATTTTGCAAAGAACATAGATACCATTTGATAGACATGATATATATCATGTAATACGAAACGGCTTGGTAATCGCTTAATTCTGTTACTACATAACCTATGTTTTACGAAAAAAACATGGATGGTTCGGGTGGTTAGAACTTTTACAGTGTAAATTGGTCCGTATGAAAGACCTCGGATTCGAATCTGCCCTGGTAGGAACCTAAGTAGGTAGTCAATGCTGCACTTTTTTCCTGGTCATACACTGAAGGTACTGTATTAAGAAGGTATTTCCTTTTCTGTATCTAAATGCGACTAGAACCAATTCATGCATCCATACACAGAAGGAATACAAGGCAAACTGCTCTATTGGTGCACACTTCATTTCTCTGCCTGAGATAATAATTAAACTCCAAAAACATTATCCATATCCGATTACTTCAATAATATTAATTTCAGTGGTAATCCCTTTCATTAATTTACCAGTACCAGTAGGGTGATTCACAGCATAAATATTTAGAGAATCGAAGAACGAGAACCATTTTTGAGAACAGCAGTTTTACACCATTGAAACACCAAACAAAGATAACAGCAGTTTTACAAGATGAATAACACACTATTTATTTGGAAAAGAAATTGCAGTGTTTCATCATTGTCCCCAAAATGTATAAAAAAGTCAAAAGAGCAGTTCCTGTGCGTAAGAACATGATTAAAAATTAAAGATCAGTAATATACATCAAAAAGTTCGTAAAAATTTACAGTAATTTATTAGTTTAGGGATTCAATGCATTGTTCATATTCCAAGGTGTAAAATTAACTCAATGGTGTAAAATTAACTCAATGGTGTAAAGTTGGAGACACACTTTAGTTTGCTAAAAATTAGGAAAGAATACTCTTGAAACAAAAATGTACGCACATTTGCACTGTGGTTTTTATTGCGATTAACTCCGCACCCTTGATTTGCACGCCTCCCAAGTGGGTTGCAGTGCAACGTGTGTTTTTTCTTTCTTTTTAAAGTTAGATGCACCCCATTTCATCAGTAGTAATGTCTATCAGTAGCACACGTGTGGGAATTTGTATCAGTGGTGTTATAATTGGAATAAAGCTGTTACCTGCGGGTTAACATATTGTATATAGATAGGGTGATCTTTTCAAGTAAAGTAAAATAAAAAAGTTAATCACGTTATTCTTAAGTAAAAATACTGCCAAATCCTGAGTAAGGAAACGGCGATATGAAAAAGCAAGAGAGACCGGGCACGCGGAAGAAAGTAATGAGAATAGAAGATTTGAAGATCTTTTCACCAAGAATGCCGGTTATTTGTATTAAAACAATATTTTAATTAAGAACAACGAAAGAAACACATGGATAGACATCAAATGATGCAGATGTGTTGAAACTAAGTATTGTAATGGCATCAATGACTAGTAACAGCCATAAAGTTTATTGCCATCATATTTATTTGAATTCTACATTGCGATGTTCATTCAACGTTTATTTCAAGCAAAACCGGCATTTTCAAACGGTTCAAACTGTCAATAACCATGGTAATGGGCAGAATTCACCAATACCGTTTGCGAGGCAAAATATTCTTGCATAATCCCCAAAAAGACGATTTTCAAAATATTCTTAGAGTGAAAAAGGTCAAAACCACGAACTCGCCACGAAAACAGAACATCATGAGACGAAGAAAAAGAAAGCAAAATGGGACAGGGTGGCAGGAGCCCAGACGCAGGGGAGAAGGCTTCTGGCGGCGCGGCGCGGCGCGGTGCGACGCGTCTCCCTGCTACGAGAGGATTCGCGCGGCTTGAGGCAGAGCGGCGGAGAGCGCGTAATCTGCAGCGGCGAGGAGTCGCGTCGGGGCGGAGCAATGCCACTCGGCAGCGGGCGGCGGCGCTTAACAGCCGCTTAAAGCGCCAAGTGAAGGAGCAGCCCGCCCCGAGACACTGCCACCAGCGTCGCGCCGCCCCACAAAGCCACCACGGAAGGGCGCACGCGACAGCGGGCGGGGAAGGAAGAGAAGCAAGGGAGGGGCCTGGGTGGGGGTGAGGCGGCTGCGGGTGCCTCGGCTTTGGGAGCGGGGATGTGGGTTGGGTGCAGCGGCGGGTGTGGGCGACAATAGCGGTTGTGGCGATGAGAAGACGGCGGAAGCGGCGGTGGTTGTGGCTGCAGCGTGGCTGGTCTCGCGGGAAAGCGGCCGAGGCGCCAGGGGTGGCAAGGCCGGTGGCGCAGAATCAAAGGCGGGAGAGGGCAACAGTAACTGTGGCGTGAGCGGCAACGCCGCGGAGTACGGCGGGCAGCGGTGGGGGTAGCAACAGCGACGGAAGTTGATGCCGGCGGGCGAGGAGGCGGATAGGAGAGCATGTGGGGCGGCAGGAGGGTCGGCGGGAGAGGTGGAGTGTATAGAGTATAGAGAGGAGGGAGGATGGAGGTAGGGCAGAATGTGGAACGGCAAGGTGGGGGCGGGGGTGGAAGAGTGGGCATGAGAACCGGCGGGTGCGGTGGATAGTGGGGTGGCAGGTGGAACGGTGGGTGCGGAGACGTATGGAACGGGTGGTGGAAGGATATGAATCATGGGAGGAACGGAGGAAGGAGGCGAAGGGGAAGGGTGACGGGTGTAACAGTGGGATCGACGGACGATGGGAAGCGGTGGTTGGGAAAGCGATCTAAGTGACGGGAGGCGTCGGGTACAATGGCAAGAGGTAGCGGGTGGACCAGGGCGGTGGGTGTGACGGCGGATGGGACGGCGGTTGGGACGGCGGATGGGACGGCGGATGGGACGGCGGATGGGACGGCGGATGGGACGGCGGATGGGACGGCGGGTGGGACGGCGGATGGGACGGCGGATGGGACGGCGGATGGGAAGGCGGGTGGGTCGGCGGGTGGGTCGGCGGGTGGGTCGGCGGGTGGGTCGGCGGGTGGGTCGGCGGGTGGGTCGGCGGGTGGGTCGGCCTGTGGGTCGGCCTGTGGGTCGGCGGGTGGGTCGGCGGGTGGGTCGGCGGGTGGGTCGGCGGGTGGGTCGGCGGGTGGTCGGCCTGTGGGTCGGCGGGTGGGTCGACGGGTGGGTTGACGGATGGACTGCGGGTGGGAAGGCGTGCGGGTGGGAGTGTCGGCGAGTGGGGCGACAGCAGGCGACGACGACGGCCGCGGCGGCAATGGCGGACTGCGTCAGGGAGATGGAGCGCAGCGGCAACGTGGGGTGGGTGGGGTGTTGCCCGCGGTTCAACGCGCGTGCTCTTCGCACCTTATTACGCTCCACTTGCATAATGCCCCCGCGCCGCAGCGAGAGGCCAACGACAACGAGATAAGAGCAGAAATGGCTCCGGCAGAAAGCTCCGCCTAAGGAAAGGTTCTTTTGAGCTTCGTATATAATGCTATTAGAATGAATATTATCTACAAGAGTGTTTCTTTATCATTTCAAATTATCAGGCGATGGTCACTTTAATGCACGAAAGTACTATGTTAAATTTATAATGAAAATTTAATGTGAAAGGCCATTCCTTTTGCCACGAACATGGAAAGAAACCGAAAATAACAAAGTAGCATCAAAGATGAAATATAAAAATTTGTTCAAGTTGGTAAATCACCAGAGAAGGTGAAAGACCGTTGCAACATAATTTTCCTTTGATTTTCCCACGTCGAAGAAAAAGTTGAACTAATTGTACGAAGCTCTACTATGTTTAGCGATTTATGGAACAAAAAATATAAATTTAATGGAAAAACGGATAAACGAAGTTTTGAAAATATTTTTACTAGTTCAGTTTTAAATGAGACTTTTGAATTATATCTTCCCAGCTATCAAAACCTGGAGGAAACATATTCTTTAATTTTTAACAACAAAAATGCATTTACGTGTCCATAAATTAACGAGGAAAGCCTTAACGGTTGAGATATTTGAAATCACTCATGCACACGTACAGTCTCTGACCTTTACCCCCAAATATTCAACTAAAGTAACGGACTGTTTATCATTTTCTTGGATAAACAGAAGCAGTAATTAAATTCGAGTTTACGGTTCTTAAGTCAAATAAAGGGCAACAAACCCTTTTATGACTTCATTAAGGTAACGTTACTTAAACGAGTTGTTAACTATGTTACATGAAAAAGTAATGTCATACAGCACTCTAAAGAGATTTTCAAATTATATTTACACTCTTCTTGAGTACTTAATCCTTCAGAAGCATTCGTACTTCGTGCTGTATTCCACTGTCGAAACAATATTTAGCGAGATATCAAAACAGATTTGCCACATTCGATCTGCCTGATTCAATTATGCTTGATTTCTTGAAATGGAAATAGTAGAGCGAATATCAGTTGTGTTTCAATACTAGTGAATTTAACGCCATTGTAATCTTGTTGATTTTTAATAAAAGTATAAATGAACAAGAGAAGATGAACATTTCGGAACATTCAACGTACATTAATGAACACTCGCAACATGAAGAACAATCTTGCAACCATTTCGTTGTACGAATGTTCCTCTTAACCCTCAGTTGACTGTGATGTAAACGAGCACAGTATTGTCTACATCATACTCGGTAACTTAATCATGTGGTCATAATATCTTCTTAAATAGATAGGTTTAGTTAAGGAATTTTTTCTATGAACTTTTGCTCTGTGCCCACAGAATTACGTCGTCTGCGTGCGCTTCTTATAAAATTGTTAATTATAAATTTACTACGAAATGTAAGTTACTAATAGTTACTAAAAGTTACTAATAATTCACTTAATTTTCTTTATAAGGATAAGAAATAGAATTTTGTTGAAATTTATAAACACTGTTCTCGTGTTTGAACAGTCTCACAATCAGGGTACATTATTAATTCAATCCGTGCTCTTTCTAGAATGAACTTGCACTTCTTAATATGTTTTCAACAGTCAATACTCAGCCTCTCACTCCCCCTCTCCCCTCCCCCTCTCACCCTCTCCCCTCCCCTTCCTGCGGCGATAATCCCATCTCAAAATGCTAAAAATCCAAGTTTGTTAAAATTTCTCCGCGAGCTATCTCAAATGACCTGATGGTCGACTGACCAATCTGGACCGACGCGTTGGCTACCTATTTCGTAAATGAATCTTAAAGTATTCAGAGTATTATATTCTTGAAATGGCCATAGAAGTTCAGTTGAATGCCAAATGGGGGTGGATGCGCTAAGACGCGATTTACGTTCTAATCCATTAAATCTAATTAAAAAACTAATGAAAAACGCTCAAGAAAAGGAAGTTAACCACAAAATTAGAACGCAATACTCGAGTCCTTAGGAAGGCGTCTGGGAAAGAAAACACATTCCCAACATCGTGGCCACACAACGTTCGCCGCTAAGGCAGTGTATTCCAGAAAGACGTAAAACGAGATTTCCGCCAACGACCCTCTCTCGGGCGACGGCAGCATTTGCGAAATTGCCGACCTCGAGTGCCCCAGCAGCTCCCCAGAGCCCCCATAACCATACGCTCTGTCGTCTGCGCTCGCTCACTCCGCCTCCAGTCGCTCCCGCTCCACCTCCCCCGATCCCCGCCATTGCATCCCTCCCTCTTGCTGCTCCCTCTTAACTTCGTCTCTCTACTTCTCTTTGGGAGTAGTCGCAGATCTTGAAACTGGCATTGAAACAGATCGGATTGATTAATTGATGTTTCCAGACGCGTCAACTACAATGGTCGTTAGACGCGTTTGTGTTGTGAATACGATTGCGACTAGGTACTAGGTACTAGATTCTAGGTTCGAGCCCAACGGTAGCGGATTTTCGGATCTAGCTTTGTAGCTAGGTCGAATTCAACCGTTGCCTGGAATAGAATTCTAGAGACCGGCTGCTCTGATAGGTAGTTTTAGGTGATTTATCCGATCAACACGAGGCGAAAGCCGGAGTAGTAACGTAACAAACGGGCCACGGACCGTGCGCGATCTTTCCTCCCTCTTCATTGTCCTATACTGACCCTTACACAGTCTTACCCTAAATTCACTACACAGCCACATATGTCAGGATCGGTAGGAAGCTTAGAGCTTGCCCCGGCTGGGGCGGTGCCTCGCTGGTGAGAGATGCCTCGTTGGGAAAACCCCCGCAAGCCGACGGGTTGGTTGGAGCCGGATCTCACCACCCATCAGAGTAGGAACACCGCCTCCTTCTCCGATAAAACATTCAGTACACTGCCGGAAGTAATGGCCATAGAAATTCACATCCCCGGAAAGAATCGATAAGTTAATTTTATAAAACTCATTTTTTTAAACATTTTTTTTAAAAATTCCATCCTGAAATTCTCTCTGAGAGCGGCCTTGAAGAGGCTCGTCTGTCGCAGAGGGTCGAGCGCGGGGGCGGGGGCGGCCGCGTACGCAATCGGTAGGTGCCTTCCGCAACTCACACCGACGACGGGACGCAACGCGACGCGACGCGACGACCCCGCGGAGGCGCGACCGCTTGCATCGCAGGCGTCACCGTATCAGGGGCGCCATCGCCCACTCGCCCACGCGCCGCCTCCGGGCGCCCGCATCGCTCCCCTCCCGCACGTCGCAGCGCGGCGGAACAGACCTGTTAGAAATGACGGAATCAGCCAGCGAGGGGAAAGCGGACATTCTCTCTCCCTCTACGGAGGTCTGGCAAAAGTTTTGTTTACGTATAAGTTGTATAATGGAAGAAAAATACTTGTAAATAAATATTCATTTTCAAAACTTTATATGATTAATAAATTTAAATTGTTTTTTTTATTTAAGTTCGCATCAATATCTAGCTCACTAGCGACCTCTATTGCATTTAATGGTATGGTAACTGTGAAGATGACATAGTACGGTGATGATAGGGGACGAAAAGACGAACACAAATACTGTCTTAACGATCTCGGCCATTCGGACCACCTTATATTGTTTGTAAATTATAATTATCATTAATTTTAACATTAACGACTGCTATGATGTAAACGAGTTGTGTATTATATTGCCATTGGGGTCGTCAAGATATATCAAGAAACCTGGGACAGTAGGAGTCCCTCATTTCAAACAAAATTTAACCCTCCAATCTACACCCGTATAGATGTCCCAGACTAGGAAGGAAAGAACTTTTAAAGCAAGTAGAGAATAACAATGAGAACATTTTATGTAATGACGATAAAGTTGATAGTGAATATTTTACGTGACGTATGCATTTTTTAATACATACGTTTAGATATATTTTCGTCAAAGTCATCTCCACAAAAATTTCTATTCTCGCTGTCTTTGAATTCACTTTCACATTTTGATTTTCGGGCACGGAAAAGGTATTGAATATTGCAGGCACAAATTCAAACTTTCATAAGTAACTGACTGTACCACGAAAGCGCGAGTGATAGATGAAGAAACGTACTCACGTCTCTTCATCAACGCGCTTAGTTGCGGAAACATCACAATTCATTGTTCCGTGACGTCGACGTTGCTTATCGAAAATTAACCTTATTAAAACTGAACGAAACTT
This sequence comes from Gryllus longicercus, assembly GCA_038098605.1. Classification (NCBI taxonomy): domain Eukaryota; kingdom Metazoa; phylum Arthropoda; class Insecta; order Orthoptera; family Gryllidae; genus Gryllus; species Gryllus longicercus. The sequence continues at coordinate 2,600,327 of JAZDUA010000021.1, forward strand.
CATTGCAAAAGTTACAGTATTCTACAGATACAAAAAGAAGGTACCATTAGAGAATGCGAAAATAAATTAAAATGAACACAGTAAAGAATGAGAATAAATAATACTTTTTTTCTGCCGCTGAATACTGAACATTTGATTTCTGGCTTCAGTTAACCAAATTTTTCAAATCATAGCATTACTTTACGAGAATTTTTATTTGAAAAATCATTAAGTGAATTTTGAAATGAAAAATAAATGCATTTCCAGTAAATCCACTGACACTGTAGGTTTGATAAAAGAGAAACACCCTATAATTCAGCAAAAATAATAACATACCAATACATATTACACGAGTATATTATTCTTTGAATTTCTAATAGAGAAAAGAAGTCGATATTTTCACCCCAATAAAAACTTAGTATTCGCAACAATAACGCGGAAATCTGATGACTTCTGTCAAATTCTGAGCTGCCAAAGCAAGTTAGTAACAAAACTTGCCCGCATATTTGCGTTGGAATAATGATGATCTTATAAGTTCGAAATTACCTCATTTCGTGTAACTGTACACCATTTCAAGAGTAACAATACTTTTCTGCGCTTTTAGTAGCACAATTTTATTGATACCAAAAAGAACTTGAAGTGAGTGCTATGACAATTGATCTTGCAAAAGAGTTTCATGGTGAAGTTGCGCGCCAGTTCAAGTTGTTAAACGTATTTAAGAATAAAGACCAGCAAACAGTTAAAATGATAATGAATCACGTTACCAAGAAATACTGTCCTACATCTTCGTAATGATGTTTCTTAACAAATGTAAAGACAAATAATGTTGTTTAGTACAAGTAGCATAAGATCCTGGTGGTTTACTTTCTCTCAAACTATGTAGGTACTTAATGGCGAATTTTGTGGAAAAACGGCGATTTTTCGGCAGAAAAATCATACTTTAGGAACGTGATACCGAAAACATGGAAACGTATTGTTCCTATATAATAAATTGCACAATCTGACACCTTATGTACTCAGGATTCACGTGTGTGGGTAGTTGGTACTGAAAAATTCGTTCCCGTCCGTCCGGTCTGTCGGATTATGAACAACGATTTCTGTTGACGTTTCTCGAAAACTGAAAAGTTTTCTGTGAAAATTAACTCAAAATTGCGCATTTTCAGAAACGCTCAAAATTGTTCTCTGTAAATTTACATACTTGATCAGTTTTAACTCTTCTTTAAAATACGTAACGTCATACTTCAATACTAATATTTAAGGACAAAAAATTGAAAAAAAAATGAAAAGAAATGCTACTCCTGCTACCCCGAGAGGTAGCAGGAGACGGTGTTGCAATATCGAAAAGCAGCCGAGCGTAAATAGGATGAGAAAATCTGTGTCATTCTGAAGCACCATTAGGTTCGTCTGGTGTGGGTCATCTGTATGTAATTATATAAGTTAATCACACTTCAACTACAATTAAGTTACTATAGTTAAATATTCTTTTATTTAAAAAAAATAGTTGAAAATAGTTTTACATAAATTTGGATAATTATTATATTTTACCTTGCTCATAAATATTCATTATAAATTACGATAAGCAGGGGCATCTTACCCCAGTCCCTGTCTGAGTGCCTCTGATTATTACCGTCTTTTATAGTCGTATTTTGGCGGGAAGCACATTTTGCACATTATATCCGATACAACTTTTGTAGGGAATTTTTTAAACCAAGGTTTTGAAACATTTTGAGGTGGTAATCTTTACTTCTCTAGACTTACCAATCTTACTAATCTTACCTTCACACGTGAAATGCAATTTTTTAATATTATTTTTTAATATTTAAATATTTTTTGTTACGGAGGAACTCACACCACTTATCGAACTATATAATCTTTTGTAATTTTGGAGGGTCATTAAATTACGATTTAGCATTTTACGAATCCTATTAAAATTTCCACAAGATGAGTTTAATAATTCCGCGGAACCGAAGAAGCGAATATCTACAACAGAGAGTAATGTATTACTTTCCTATCCTCTCTCAGTCGCCATCCAGCGTAAGGGGCGTTTCTGAACGAATTGCTATTCAGCACGCCCGACACCATCAGATTCGCTGTTCAAGCGATCTTATCAGGAGAAAATAAACCCAATGCCAATAGCCACCCCCTCCTGACTCACAATGAAGAGGCAAATACTGATTTACTTAGTTATTGAAATGTACAGCAATATTATGAGTTTAATACTTATTTCTAAGCGTAGGTGAGTGACGTTGCTTATGTCTCTTCACAATGAAACACAGTGTACTTGTTTGTCCTCCTCTTCCTGGTAGGTGAACCCGCATGTAATTTACCTTCACCTTCTGAACACACAAATAGTTGTGTTTATTAAAGAGAAACGCGAATTAAATACATTCTGGCAAAAATGTTGTAAAACCCATAACGGCAAGGATTTGAGAAATGGTTTAAAATTGCAAAATATATACGTTACATCTCTTTTTTAAACCTACCAGAAATAAAGTATCCAAAATGAAACGAAATACGCCTTGTTAGCAAACAATATATAATATGCTTATCCTAATTTTTAAATATGTGTTTTTCAGAAAATGCTTTTTTTTAAATTTGGGAGATTTTCTTCTGCAGGGTTCACCAGTACGACTTTGTGCTTTGGAACCCCACATTACCAAAATCTAGCCCTGCGAGTCCGCATACTTCGACGCCGTTCCAAGCTCCTGCTCCTCCGACCCCGGCAAACAATATTTTGCGAGTCGAATTTCTAATTAGCCTCTGAACGTCTTGCAGAAAGTATGTCAAAAGACACGCACGCAAGAAAGAAAAATTAAAAATGCGAGCAGGAATGACCTGTTTTATCTCTCGTCGCCACTCTCGCCCAAGTAACGCCCATCACAAAGAACACTTCTGGCATCTAGCGCGAGCACGTGTCGGGCTTCGACATTCCCGTGAAAATCGACCCCGCGCTAGAGCGTTAGTCTGGCGAAGCATCGTCCATCAACGTCGCTCCTCCAGGGTCTACAAAAGGCCCGGCGATCGTGCATTATTCCGCTCCGCAGGAAACGAAACACTTGGCAGCTACTTTCCAAACAGCCTTAAGCGCCGCCACCGCCGCCGTCTATGCCGATGCCGCCGCCACAGTCGCACAGTGATCCGGAATGAGTCAGAAATCGCACATTCCGTTCTTCTGTTTTTGCGTCATCATAACTCCAGTGAGCGAGTGATTGAGAGAGAGAGAGATTGAGAGAGAGAGATTGAGAGAGAGTGATTGAGAGAGAGTGATTGAGAGAGAGTGATTGAGAGAGAGTGATTGAGAGAGAGTGATTGAGAGAGAGTGATTGAGAGAGAGTGATTGAGAGAGAGTGATTGAGAGAGAGTGATTGAGAGAGAGTGATTGAGAGAGAGTGATTGAGAGAGAGTGATTGAGAGAGAGTGATTGAGAGAGAGTGATTGAGAGAGAGTGATTGAGAGAGAGTGATTGAGAGAGTGTGATTGCGAGAGAGAGTGATTGAGAGAGAGAGTGATTGAGAGAGAGAGTGATTGAGAGAGAGAGTGATTGAGAGAGAGAGTGATTGAGAGAGAGAGTGATTGAGAGAGAGAGTGATTGAGAGAGAGAGTGATTGAGAGAGAGAGTGATTGAGAGAGAGAGTGATTGAGAGAGAGAGTGATTGAGAGAGAGAGTGATTGAGAGAGAGAGTGATTGAGAGAGAGAGTGATTGAGAGAGAGTGATTGAGAGAGAGTGATTGAGAGAGAGTGATTGAGAGAGAGTGATTGAGAGAGAGTGATTGAGAGAGAGTGATTGAGAGAGAGTGATTGAGAGAGAGTGATTGAGAGAGAGTGATTGAGAGAGAGTGATTGAGAGAGAGTGATTGAGAGAGAGTGATTGAGAGAGAGTGATTGAGAGAGAGTGATTGAGAGAGAGTGATTGAGAGAGTGTGTGATTGAGAGAGAGTGATTGAGAGAGAGTGATTGAGAGAGAGTGATTGAGAGAGAGTGATTGAGAGAGAGAGTGATTGAGAGAGAGTGTGTGATTGAGAGTGATTGGGAGAGAGTGATTGAGAGAGTGATTGAGAGAAGGATTGACACTAAACACGGGAAGTGGAAGTCGCAAAACTGAAAAAAATGTCGGAGGTCGCGTCGTTTGTAGTCCATCTCTGAAGTACGAAATGAACAGAAACAGAACGATCATGGTAAAATATCAGTTAGCGGTGCTGTCCGGAACTTCAAGAGGAAATCACCGTGTTCAATTCTTACAGCAAAAAACAAAACGAATGGGTTCTGAACTGTTATGGAAATATCTGTATATGGGTTATTGGGATCTATAATATTTAAAACCTTAAAACGTCCTTCTGAATACACTTATTATTTTGGACTCTGATCGTTCTTTCTCTGCAGTCTTCATAATTCCCTTTCAACCCCGATCTTGAGCTTCATCCAAAATGTACTGCAAGGCGCTGGTACCCAGTCGTAGATCATGGAATTTTTTATCAGCGCTCGCTCGCGGGCGAGGTGACAGACTCTGAGAAAGCATCTCGTCTCTGAGAGCGCTGTCCGAGGGCGAGTGCCTTGGATGACGCCGCCTCGCGCGAGTGCCTTGGATGACGCCGCCTCGCGCGAGATTTACAGGCGCCCCCCCCCCCCACGCGCGTGGATACGTGCCATTTTTACCGTCTCACGCGGGCAACCACGAGCGCCCGCGGCCACCACTGTTCCTACAACCGTGGTACTTTTTTACTACGTTTTCCGAACCACTGTGCTTCGCCGCCGCCTTCGGGATGCATTCAAGGGCCTCCGCGCGTCAACAAAGCAGATAAATCAATGAAGCGGCGTTATGGGCCAATAAACCGAGGAATACGTAGTTTCGCAACTCGCGAGGCCATTAATTCCTGTTCGGGTCGTTCTCGCGCCTCGTGACGCGGAGCCATTCTTCTCCGCACACTAATTTCCAGCGTTTGCGCGTCAGAACGCAGCAATAACAGCAGTGGAGTCAGAAAACAACGCTGCATGAGACAGTCAGACGTACCGTGCGACAGAGGTTCTCTCGGCACAACCCGAGGAGCAGTTTATGTTGGAATGTGTTGGAAACACATTTGGTGCGGCGGTGAGCGAGTCCAGTGAGGCGGCCATCGAGATGAGATCACGAGACGGTACGGGTAGAACTGGACGCCTGTAGGTGCATTCGGCTAAATCACAGGCACAGAAGCCTGGTCAGGTGAAGTGTATCGTGGACGAGAATGGATCCGTAAAGGGGCACAAACGTTCTAAGAATACGTTTAAATTTTGCCCGTTCGTGATTTGGCTTCTTCAGAAGAACCGTAACATGACGAAGCCCAAAGACGGTTTCTTTTGCACGTCCATTCAATAGCGTAGTTCGTCCAGTCAGCTAGAAGCCTGTCCGACAGACGCGCTTTGACCCATGCTTGTTTTTGTCCTTTTGTGGGATAATGATTTTTCTGGTCGACGGCACATTTCTACCGGTTCTGTAAATGATACTATATATAAACTATATAAACACGGGTATGCGCGAAGACTTTCAGATCCACGAACACGTATCTGAAAAATAATCTAGAGACGACAGGTCTTCGCCACGGATTTGCCACTCGTGGTAGCCACGGACGCTAGCTTTTTCCCGGAACAGGTAAAAACGTCACGCATCCACGCGAGTGAGGCCGCCTGCAAATCTCGCGCGAGGCGGCATCATCCAAGGCACTCGCCCTCGGACAGCGCTCTCCGGAACCAGACACTTTCTCACAGTCGCAGTCACCTCGCCCGCGAGTGAGAGCTAATAAAAATTCCACGAAATGCGACTGGGCCCCACTGCCACACGGTAAATTTCGAATGAAGCTCGAGAGCTGGGGCTGAGCGTCGTCCCCTCTTCCACCCGCTCCCTCGTCCGCGCCGTCGTCCCCTTCCCGGTCCTCGTTCTCGACGCCGACGCCGACGCCGTCCTCACTAGCGTCCCTGCTTTGTCCCCAGAATCGTGTGGCCGCTTGGTTCATCAAAGAATCATCGCTACTAGCCGAGTCCATCCGCTGGTGCAGGAGCAAATGCGAAAGCATCCAGGTGTCCTAATTACCAAAAAGAATGTTACAAACCACCCATACATACAAGTATTTACGAACTACCCACACATACCATACATACATACAACACATACCACCATACATGCCACATACATACCACCATACATACCACTCATACATACAAGTATTACGAAGAGTTTCAAGCACTAAAACTCTTTTTTCTTTATTTAGTACACGATTGTTCTTCTCTTCTTAATATTATTTATTTCGTTTCTATACATATATTTTTAACTAAAAAGTAGTTTCTAAAAATATCATTTTGAATAAATTCACTCGACCTAAGTACGAATAATATGGTTAATACCTGTATTTTCTTACCAGACTGGAATCGTTCATGTATTTTCGTCCAAAATCAAATTGTGTTTCCTTGTTTCGACATTACACAACAGCAAAACTGTCAGAGTTGTTATGATCACTGACGGTTTTTTTTTTGTTTTGCCTATTCATCGAGAATTATCACTCACATCATCGTTCATTTAATAGCATTTACTAGATCTTTCTGAGAATTAGAGTACAAATGTGTTAGAAGTAGAAAATCTTGGCTTCCAATTATCAGAAAGCTTTTCTCGTAATTCGAAGGAAACATTTTTGAAAGCAATAGAAAAAAAAATTTCGTAGAAAACTTTTATATTTTCGTCCGAATATTTTACCTTCAAATAAATAAGAGTCTGCTGAATAACAGATTGTGCAATAAATGTGAGACCGTTTGAGAATGAGGTGAAAGAAACCGTACTCTCCATGCACCAAATTCCTTTAATTAACATGAGAGCAAGAACCCTCCTCCACTATAAAAACGATAAAATCTCTATGAACGCTTTTCCGTTAGTTGGTGCTAGGCCGTCGGAACTGAGAAATCATGAATCCATTTGCCTAGAGGGAAACAATTTAGCTTGTAATAACAATTTATGTCTTAAATTCCGTGGTGGTAGCAGATATTTTGCGGTAATCCATGGTATTGTAAAGGAAATAATCTCCACAAAAGTTTTAATAATTTTATTAACAATTTTCCATAGTTAACTTTCGGGAAACACTTTTCCCATCCTCAGTGGATCTCTAGCAAAATGTTTTAGAATTTCCAAGTTCTCCAAAATGTTCATTTTTGTTCCTTTGTTGACTAGGTGAAGAATATGTTGACTAGCCTACAAAACCCTAAACTCCCTCCAATCTTTGTTCCCTAGTTCCAAATCACCTATCCCCTCCATTGAAAGAAGTGGAATTTATCACCTAACTTGTAATAACTGTAATTCAGCATATGTAGGCCAAACAGGCAGAAAATTTTCAGTTAGAATTAATGAGCATATTAGATGTTGGAAACAAAATTTAGACACTTCTACCTTTGCCAATCATTTGATTCAATTTAACCATTCTTTTGACCCCATTTATAATTTTAAAATTCTTCACCTAGTCAACAAAGGAACAAAAATGAACATTTTGGAGAACTTGGAAATTCTAAAACTTTTCAAAAACACTAATTTTTCTGTCTTGAATGAACATTCCTTGATTAAAAGCAGTCCCATTCTAAATATTTTATTAACTATCCCCTAATCATTGTTTTGAGTAGTCTTTTTATGACTATCCTTTCTTCTCTTCTTCCCCCACTCCCTTTCCCTTCATTGATAGGCTTCCTCTTCTCCCAATCGAAAAGATGGCTGCCACCTAGCTGTAACCAGCATGTTTTGCCAATTTATATTTTGACCATTTGTGAACTTTCATGGGAGATCCACGTTGCTTGAGCAGTAAGTACTTTCCTTTTGTATTTATATATTATTTGTTTTTCCACTAAATTCACTGTACACCCCCACCCCCCCCGTTTTGTGTTCAACTTATGTTTGTTTCATTTCTCTATTTTGCTAGAGATCCACTGAGGATGGGAAAAGTGTTTCCCGAAAGTTAACTATGGAAAATTGTTAATAAAATTATTAAAACTTTTGTGGAGATTATTTCCTTTACAATACCAATTTATGGCTTGTCTAGTGAAATCATTTTAAAAATATATTTCAATATTCGCCACGACACACTGAAATAACACCATCAGTATTCCTTCTTCCATTTAACAGAGCAAAACAATGATCAGAACAACCTCCTTTCTTTCAAAAACGGGTTTTGCAAAGCAATGATAAAGGGAAAGATATGCAAACAACAATGACAATTCCTTCAAATAATACTTGCCGTACTCAATTTCTTACAATAGGTGGAAACCAAACGCTACAATAAGAGAAAATAGAAACCGTTCAAACGCACTTATACACAAAAGCAGACACAAAAAACATTTATATTTTTCAATCACTCTGGGAACTGTTAACTTTCTACATTTCCAATGAAGAGAATTTTCAACATTTTCATAATACGATTAAATGCGAAACAATTCCGCAGAAATGAGATGTATTATGGCTACGTAATAACAATGCGCTTATTGTGTATGAAACGTTGTCTGAAACAGATTGAACCACAGTTTAACTGAAAGGAATGAATGCTGTAAAATGTGTAACAACGAGTACAGTAGACAATGAAAAGACTTTCTGTTTTGTTTTCGCTGTTTTTGCATTTGTTCTCATTTTCCGTTGTTATCCAGAAAAAGTACACATTAACTTCATAATATACAGTAGTGTTATATCATAGAATACAAAGTAATATTAAAATAGATACTAATATTCTAAAACCGTATCAATATTCTATGCAATGCACTATATTGTACGTACTTCGTTTCTTAGAAATTTATATGATTTAGAGACTAACCTAGTAATGTTATCTCCTGAAACAGGTATCCTTTATCTTATTACAGCAGTTAATGTCCTGACATCGCAATAAATTGCTGGTCGGTGATGTAAAAATTGAATTATGAAATTTTAAATAAAATGGTTTTAATATTTTAAATATTTCCTACAAAAGGCAATGTCTAAGCACTACCAACAAAACGCTTCGAATTTAAAAAAATTATGTACATTGATACAAAAGTAACATATTTATAGTTTCTTATCTTCAGGTCATGTTGCAAAAAAAGTCACGAAACTGCACGAAAGTGCACCAAAGTCGAGACCGATATGACCGCATGGGAGACACAGAGCCACCTGGCGGGCAAGCAGCGTTGCACTGCGGGCGCTCATGATGCCATCTCTCGTCCACCACATCAACTACTTCGCATGGGCGCGTCGGCGCGGCGCACGCAGTGGCTCCAACAATAGCGACGTAATTTTCAACAGTCCTGTTACGTCGAGTTCCGTATAATCTTCTACCTAAATCTATTTTCAAACGTGAGAAGAGCGCACTAATTGTAGAAGATGCGCCAAGATTAACAGTTCATCTCTCAAAAAGATAATAAAAAACCTAATTTTCGTAGAGAAAATTAGTACACAAGTCTTCAATATTTCGCGTTTTGTAGCTTCAGGCATGCCATCGTGGATATTAGGACGAACAAACTTTTAGTTCGTTAAACATTTACTAACAATATTAATAATCAATTAATCAAGTAACTCAGCAATAATTTACTAGAGATCATAATAAAATGTAATATGTTTAGAAACCATATAATATTTATGAATAACAATGAAGATTTCAATCGAAATCTTATGGTTGTTAGAGTTAATTTTGTTTGCGTTTAAATATGAAATATTATAGTAAAATGTAATAGAAACCTGCTTTCCTATTCTTTACGTTCTATTTGACAGTAAGCTAGTCATTTCCATTTCCGTTCCAGCATTTTCTGCTGCCATAATCATTAAAAAATCACAATGTGTAACAGAATTTTAGAAACAATGTTGTATACCAATGTGGAAAGTTTCCATCGAATTTTAGCTTACCACGTAATGTCAGTAAACAAAATATTCGTCTGTATTCACAGCGGGTGACCTTTTCCTCTAATTAAAGGCAGAATTAGAGTTAACATCACATGTACGAGAATAATTTCTAGAAATACCGAGTAGAATGCAGAAAAGCGAATATGGTAATGTTCCTCTATGAAGCTACGTGAACCGTGAAATAACCAACGTTGAGAAAGGATATGACTTCCAGACTGATTAAGAAGTTTCGTCATCAAGATTCAGCATCTAAATTAGAAAACGAGAGAAGGAGAAATAGATTGAGAGAGGGACAGAGATGAAAAAAGAAGAGGAAAAGAAAAAAAATATCCGCGTTTCTTGGCCTTCTTTAATAATATGCTAAAAAATCCTTAACAACATTCTAACATCCAAACAACAGTTCTTTCAATACACACACATTAAATAAACATATCTTTAAGAAAGGATGTTGTCATTACCATACATGAAACTTTAAAATCCTTGCAGCTCCATGAAGGTCGTAAAATGGCAAACAATGCGCACTAGAATCGCTAACAAGTTTTCGATAAAAAGGGACGAATGGCAATGTTTGCAAACAATTTTATTAATAACACTTTCAGTAGTGCTACCTTCACTGTTGCTTGATAACGCGGTTTCGATAGTTCTTAAAATCCAGTGTATAAATACTACGTCATATTGCATGGCTGAAATAACGTTCTCGTTGTGTTTTTGTTAAAAATTGGGTCTGATTTAGTAATAAAATTATTTGATCTCTAGCTCAATGATACGAGCTACCATGTTCTGTCCAACATAATAGGTGAAAAACTGAGTTACGTTTCAGCGAGTGAAAAATTTAATATTTTATGAGAAAATTTCTGGTAGGCGTTGTCTTGGAAAGCGACCCCTGCATTCAAATTCTCCTGAATTAATCCTGCATTCAAAACAGTAAAACTTGTTTTTTCCTTTCAAGTATTATTTCTCTAGTGAGGATCCTTTAACTCTCAATGTAAGAATCTTCTTACAATCATACAAATAAGATGTTATTTGAATAATAATTTCTCCGACTGATGAATGTGCAATGTATTGTATGCTCCTGCACATGCTTTCCTTTAAATACAAATATATTCAGAAATCTCTTATGCGTGAATAAATCTAAATGCTTACTGCAATGTGCATAACGGTAGCAAGGCACTTCAATCATAGGTCTCGAAGCCTCCGAAGATGCCTATGATTCGTGTGTCTTAGGTCGTGGTGTAAACTATTAGACATATTGTACCACCTAAATAGAAGGAAATGTTACTTATTTTCAATGTAACATAATGTTAATGAATATGTAATATTAAAAAGACTGAAAAAATATTTTAAACCTAAAATAGCTTACTAAATCTGGAAATAAATAATATAATGAAAATAACGTCTTTGAATCCATACTAGTGAATTTATTAAAAAAAAATACGTAATCGAGATCATTTATGTTTAACGAGGGTGCTGCTCACATTGGTGTCGTCACAGACAAGAACCTGAAACGGGGCATCGTTTGAATTTCCAAGGACGAGGGTAGATTTAATTGGGCCGCTCTCTGTATCTGGCTCGGAATCAGCGACGTCCATTACGAGCAAACGTGAGTGCAAACTGAAATAAGCCTATGTGCAGAAGCAGTTAAGCACGTTTTCGTGCATTTTTCTAAGCGATATGCCTCTTGTTAAAAACCTTTATTTCATCCGATCCCCAGCCTCTGCTATTATATGTGAATTTGATCGCACGTGTAAGACACTGACATCAGTCATGGGAAGGACCCATAGTGGAAAATCAACCCTATTTTCCAGACATCCGTATTACTGCTTTTCATATTCATTTTCTACAACAGTAATGCATATGGTATTGAGAGGCGCCATTTTGGGGTAATTGAATTAGTATTATATTTTTTCTTACTAGTAGTACAATCCATTACATTAGTTTAACCGTTATAATAATTACATACTTTTGACTATATTATAATCTTCAGCTTACGTAGTCATGATTATTATCATTTCATTATGGAAGACGAAAATTGATAGTACGAATTAATTGTTGTCCGTTGAGTTGTGTATTGATCAAACCCCAACACCTCAAAAACACTGTTGAAGATCAGAATTTTTAAGCAAAATATAACTATTGTGTGATTTGCACCTGTCACCGTTTCAGCCACACATTTTTACCACATCTAGAGACATTTTTATTCCAAGCCTCCTTTCCAAACCGAATCACAAACTGGGCAAATTGCATTCAATGAATGTGTGGCACGTCGCCCAAAGAGTCAACTCCTCGGACAGTTTTCAAATAAAACTTCTATCAACTCACAAAGAACTAGTTCCTCAATTCTGAATTACAGAAAGGGGGCGTAAATTGCCGTACCCAATCATACCCAATCTCTTCATAAGCGCCTTTCTTCCTTGATCAGTTACAAAGTTAACGTACCCCCCTCTCTCATGGAACTTCAATATAGACATTAATGCTACATTCTTTCCTCCACATCGAATTAAATTTTGTTTGTTTGTTTGTTTGTTTTTGCACCAAAGGCGTTATAAAGGTTGAGCGACGACAAAAACCCGAAGTGCCTTTTGACCTTCATCTGCCTTCGCATATTTCCCTCCCATAATTCTCTCCATAAGAATACTTGCTGTGTTACTTCAAATGTTTTCATATTTCCCTCCTAACCTCGATCCAGGGAAGTTTCGCAGCATATCGAGCTCCGTATCAAAAGCACTTTACTGGTGTAAATAACAACGCACAAGCAAAAGGCTTATTTTTATAAAAAGGACGTTATAAGGGTTCTAATGATCGAGCGGCAACAAAACGCCTCAGTGTCCGACAGCCCAATGCACTTTTGTCGCCCGAAATCATGAATTGAATTGAATTGAATTAAATTAATGCCTTATTTTACGTGGCGAGACTCGGGCCATCAGGCCCGCTCTTCCGTCTGGCCACGCAATCATGAGAACCAGTTACGTACGTGGTACATACATATTTTTACCCAATTCTAATGATCCATATTTACTTATCTACTAATTAAATAAATGTTAACTTCACCCGGTTTGGCTTTCATATTTCCCTTTCATTATTCCCTCACATAATTTCCGTGTTATGAGAATGTGTAGCTTCGTTCAAGTGATTTTATGTATGCATTCATGTAGTATCATTTCTCTCCTAACAACCATTTTCTCGATGCAGGTAAGTTATGCAGCATATCGAGCTCCCTATCAGTGGCAATAACAATCCGTTACGAACAGTAAAAATTTAATTATTTTAACAGAACAATGGCAGGGCTTCGCTCACCGGAGTGGGGCTGCGGCGAGCGGCGGCGGCGCCGGGAGTTGGCGCCCAGCGCAGGGCCCGGGGCGGCGTACGCCGAGTAGCCCGGCGGCGGCCGCGGCAGCAGCTCCGGCCGCACCACCCACGGCAGGTACCACAGGCTGTCCTCCTTCATCCCTGCCACACACCAAAGGAACACTTCAGCCACACTCACACAAACACGGAAATCATTGTCTGTACAGGCAAAGGAAATACATTTGTAAACACAGATTGTCTTAGAAGTTATAAACTAACCGCTGTCTCAGAATAAGTGTTACAATTATCTAAATCAGGGATTCCCAATATTTTTCCTTTCATCTACTACGTCAAGACGAATTGTTTCCTTCATCGACCCCCTTACGTTTTTAGAACTGAGCATCCACAATAAGAACAGAAAGAAATGCACATAAATGCTTTGATTGAAGCCTTGATTTGAAGATCTTGACTTTCAATAATAATCGAAGACGCTTCCTCCTTTCAGTAGATGATTTCTTATTTTCATCCTAGCCAATAAATGTGTGGTGGGAAATCTCGTAAGGAAGTTTATAATGTGTCATTTGCCCATGATTGGTGGGCAACGCGTGTTCCGCTGCTGTTCGGCAGGTACACAAAATCCCTCTGAGAGCGTCAGAACGTGATCCGCCAAGCACCAGTTGATAAGAAATTACTACCAAGCAGGGGTTATTGTCACAAATGTAACTTGGTGGTAAGGAATTTGTCAGCACATACGAGTCGTTATCAAAAGGTGGTGAACAGAAGAGACTGCAGAATATTTTACGATCACAAAATCACAAAAATAATTTTAACTGACACGCTTCTGGCGCAAAGTCTATCTTAACTCCACTGTGTATTGGATGTTGGCATAGATACTGCTTGGTTGCAGCTCATCATACAGCTGAAATCTTGATATCCGATATTAGACTCTTCTCCGATATTCGGCCACCTTCCCCTACTCGTACATCGTTTCAGTGTAACTATTCAATTACATAAGTAGTTTGAAAATTTTTAAAAATCAACAAGTCACAAACGAAGTTGCTCATGTTCAGCCAACAATTCTCGTTTGTCTAAAGGAAGAGCATTATAATTACCCTAAGAAAGCAAAAGGGTTATAATAACGCTCTCTTGCTTTATGGCTATCGTTGATTTATGAGCGTTGCTCGAATCGGGTTAAATTCATCTCGCACGGGGGCAGTCAGAAAAATAATTTCACATTGCTCTCCGTGCTAATAGAGTCACTGACAGAGTTGTGAACAAACATTAGTACTGCATTTTTTTTCACTGGACAAATAAAATTTTGCGATCCAGTAACATTTTTTTAACCATGACTTCTGCCCCGATCCTCTTATATAGAAGTCTTTTAAAGCAATTACACGTTTTGTTTCTCCACCTTCAAAATTGTTTTTCACACAGTACATCGACGGCCAATGTAAGGCGAACGATGTAGAACCATTACGACCCATCGTTCCACAGAATGACGACCCGCCCGACCCTGCCCTCTCCCGCTCAGCACTCAACGCGTGGCGGCCAAGGAACAGCACTGCGTCGAGTGCGACCACCCACACGTATCTGCGCCGTTCTAGCTACACATACAGCTACACATCGAGAATGCGATTGGGATAATAGCTGTGGACATGGTTACGTCGTCAAAGGTAATCGAGAGCAGGAGACGGGGAAGGGCGTGGAGACAATGCCCCCGCTCGACTTTACTGTGTGTGTGAGAAGTAATATTGCATTCCTCAAATGCGCTCTGCGCACAAAGCAAGGTACTCACGAATAGAGTCATAACATTAGCACAAGAGAATATAAAAAATATTGAAATTGGAATGGTTATTATGTGAATAGTGAGCCACTTCGAGGGAGCATTCTATTCATGTATACAATAGATTCTATACGTCAAAACAAAACATTACGTTGCTTTGATGAAAATATTCGTAACTGCAGAGCTTTTGTCGATGAAATCCATTGTTCCAAAGAGTTATGAAGTTTGTGCTATTTGTGAATCGAATCAGTAAAACATTCTAATTCGATTCATATTCGAAATATCGCTTCATTAGTCCGTTCGCGAAGCCAAAAAGAAACAAAAATATAAGTCTATCGCTCTAAACGATGGTACTTTCTTCTTTATGGACCATTTCTTACAAGTCCATTGTTACTGTTACAAAAATGTTTGTCATTCGTGCGGCAACACTCTTTTCTGCTTATTAACATTATCTCATCTTTACACTTGTTTACACATAGTGTCTTGGTGAAGAAATCAATTCAAACAGATTGTGTCCTAGAACAATATCTTGCCATTTCAATGTTTTAATATGCTATTCACTGCACAAAACTCAATGTGCATTACTGGCTCCCAAATTGAAGACTTTAAGTTTATCATAACAAAATGTAATACTTTCATAAGACCATGTTCGTATTTATCGGTAAAATATCCCTTCTTCGTTGCCTCATGGATCCACCACTGAATCATGAGAGCTAACGTTTGAAGATCAGCAAGTTTCTTCCAGAAGACTAAAAGCAGCACTTGGTAAATCGGCTTTTTAGGTTGTACACACAACCTTCCTTCACAAGCAGTAGCCGGCAGAAAAAACTCCGGTCTTTAAGTGAACGTTGTACAGGTGGCGACTGGAGACTAAACGGCAATGGTGGAAGTGGCGACGACGGCGGCAGAAGCAGAAGTAGCATCAGTGACGGTGTGACCAGCACAGGACGAGGGCCTGTCCTGCAGACAAAGAGTGACAGTGGCGGGAACAACAGAAAGGCGGGGATGGGAATATGCGGTGAAGGGTTGAGGCGCGAATGGGAAGAGACGGGGAGGGCGAAATGGGGGCAGGGAGGAGAAGAGGCGTGGAGGGGAAGAGGCAAAGACGCGACAGAGCGATGGAAGCAGAGACACAAGTGGCGGAACAAAGGGACGGCAGCGGGGAAAAGAGGAATATCAGCAAAGACAAGGGTAGCGGTAGTGGCGGAGGCAGGAGCAGGGCAGCGGAAAATACAAGGAATGAGTCAGATGGCCAGAGAGTCGGAGCGCGAAAAACCTCCCAAGGCAATAGTGGGAGACACAGGAACGGCAAAGGTGGCAGCGGGAGACAGAGGAGTGAGTGGCAGGGGTGCCAAAGGCGGCGGTCGCAAGAGCAAGGCAGCGGAGGCGAAGATGTGAGCGCGGTCGGCCGCGGCGGCAGCGAACAGAGCAGCGGTGGGAAGGGCAGCGGCGGGGGCCGGGGAGGCCTGCCGGTTCGCGCACCCGGCGCCCATCAATTTCTCGGCGGAGTTCGCGGAAGCGGATGCAGCGACAGACAGCCGCCGCCGGGGCCGCTTCCACAAGCACAGCCGCTCTCCGCGGGCGGCCGCCACTCAAGCCGGCTCCTTCCCGACGCCCCGCGCACGATTCACTCTATCCTTCATTATCAAGTAAAAAAATTCAAACAGTGAAATTCTTTATGTTCTTGTTTCTGATTATAATGTATTAGTTTTTTGTTAAAAAATATAGCGAGAATTTCAAATGACATAAATACAGGTGTTTCATAACTTAGTGCATCATATTGCGATAATTTTCTACAACCTATCGTTCGACTGTCGTGTTTTAATGTTCTTTCCAATTAAATATGACAAAATCTACGCCTATTGCAAATGTAATCCACATACGTTCAAAACACATTAAACAAATGAACAACTGCTGACATTGTGTGTTGCAGATGAACGAATGACGAACGAATTCAAAGAACACATTATACACAAACATATTTTGAGAGAAATGTGTAGAAGCATAAGTTACGTTGACATCTTCATTCTACCTCCCTAGTGAGAGGTTATCAAAAGAATTGTCATTAGCGAAGCAGTGAAAAATCGTCCTAAAGTATGACAGAACACAATGAAAATCATCACTAACGTAGAGAAAAAGAGTTCCTTCCTTAGAAAAAATAAAGAAGGAGCCGTGCAACTACAACGCAGTCAAATGAAGAGATGAATTCCAAAATCTCATAGTTTGAGATTTCTAGAAAAAACGTGTATGTCTATGAACGTAACCGCTTCATAAACTAATTGATTATTTCATGTTTCTGGGCGCTTGAGCTGCTAGGTCAATAGTTCCGTAGGCGCAATGCGTGCCTTTTTTTAATCACGGAAGGTAGCAGTGTTCTTTCTCCGGCGGGAGGCGGGTTCCGTCGCCGACTTACACGTTGAGTTGTTGGGATTTCCCCGTCCAGGTATCATCCACCAACGGGGCACTGCCATATCGCGCAGGTTCTAAGCTCCTGACTGGTCTCGCGACGTACATGGTAGTGTTGTGCGTGTAAGTCTAAGTGTGTGTAAGAGGCTGCATTTGTGAAACAATATGACAAACAATAAATTACAGAAAACTACATTTTAGATATTCTTCTAATTAGTTTCTTTAATATTATGCACACCTTTAAATTATTTGTTCCTATAATCGTTAATATTTATCTTCCAATATTTTCTCGTTAGTGTGCATGGAAACACGTACTTACTGTGAAATGCTACGGTCATTAGTCCCATAAGAACTATGTACGGTTTTCCTCCGGAGATGGCGGTGATCTTCCCCCGCTGAGTAACGAGATCCGGCGCCGACCTTCGTCGGTTTGTGGACTTTTCCCCAACCAGGTATCTCCCACCAACGGGGCACCGCCAGCAGGGACAACTTCTAACCCCCGACTGGTCTCGCGACAGGTGCAGTAGTGCAGTAAGTGTAAATGTGAGTAAGTAAAGGGTGAGGACAGGACAAGAAGGAGGGAGAAAAGACCAGGCGCGGTCCGTGGTCCGTTTGTTAGGGAACTGCTCCGGCATTTGCTTTGTTTTGATTGGAGAAACCACGGAAAACTACCGACCAGAGCAGCTGGCTGCTACAATTCTCCACTAGAAAGCGACCTAGCTATCTAGCTAGGGTAGAAAAGTCGGCCACCATCGGGACTCGTTCCCTAGGACCTGCCGGGCAGAGGCACAGCAGTGACATCAGTTGAAGCCCTGAGCCTCTGAATCCAGTGATCTAGTTACGCAAATAACTACTTTCCTCGGGCGAGTTTGAAATTGGCCACTCGTCAAACGGAGTCTCCACGAGGTGGGCGCAGCGTCTCGCGAGGCAGCGAGACCGTGAAGAAGCCGCCTGCAGCAACGTTGGGCTTCCGTTCCGATGGGCGAGCAAAGCAGCCGCTGCGGCCACCGACGTCGACTAGAAAATCGATTACTCGTTCTGTTTCACTTACGGAAGTATTCGCTCAGTGCGACCTGCTCCCGTTCACGAATCTTTTGTGGCCCGGCGCGACGGAAGTGGAGGCGCGGCTCGACGCAACGGAAGAAGAGCTGATGCACAACTTGGTCACGACAATAGACGACTGCGCTGCCCCAGATACAGACAGCTGGCAGTATGAGAGACTTCAGAAATCTACAAAGGATGTGTGCCGTGGCCCGGCAATGGGTCGTGGAGACGGTTTCTTTTATTGGCCAATTACATGAACACATACATACATAACCGAAGTAATTCACTGTTGCTGGGACATTTCTTTATTACAATGACCTACAAAACAGGAAAAGGGACTAATCCTATTTGTAGAGTAAAATGGAAGATCCTCGACACCCTCTCCACTTTACCCCCCCTCCCCGCCTTGTCCCACCTATCCATTCGTTCTCTCTGATGTGTAGAACCCCCCTCCCAGCCCCCAAACCATTTGAAGGGAAAAGTGTGATGAGGCAACGTTTTCAGAGAATTTTGGATATTTCACATTGCAGAATTCAGAATGCTGCAAGCCTGATTTTCACCGCGAAGCGAAAATACACAGAAGAGACCATTTAGCAAAAATATTGAGTCTAATTAATAATTTAAATAATGTAACCCTAAATATCTCATTTTGTACATCATGGCGGCATAAGGGACAAAATTCGCTTCTTTCAACCTCGGAAAACCACGTTCTAAGGTTCTGGAACATCCTGTTTTTCGAGTTATGCACGATCGCTCGAGTGCACAAAGTGCGACTTGTGTGTAGCAGGTCGCATTTGCGCCTACCTTGTTTAGTCTAACAAACCTACAGAAATATAGCATGGAAGTATCAAATTGAATAATACAAAATTAAGATGCATTAATATTGACATTTTAAGAATATTCAGTTATCGGATGAATTTTTTTCCTGGACAGACACACATTATTACATGGTGATAAAACAAACAGAATTAAAGAATTTAGTAAAGTTATTAACATTGAAGAATGTACAATAATTGTACAACGAACATACTAGTTTAAAATGTCAATACTCCAGCGTCTCCTCCAGCTGTCGTGAACTCGTACGTAGTGAACACTCGGTTATCGTAAACTTAAGTTATTGGTCTCGTTTCACTTACATTACAGATAAGCATAACGAGATTCGTTTATAGTGAATCTGAACTTCAGCTACAGTGAACATAGAAAATACGTCCTGGAAATTAATTCCCTCCTGGAAAAGAATATATCACATCAGCGCCATAAATTCTAACAGTACGCAACTTGAAAAACATCGTCGGACAAAGACCATAATCGAAGAACTCTCCCCTAAGGTAAAGGAAGCGGACCTGGAATGAGGACCTTTCTGATAACCTTATGTCTCTCAGTTTCACTGCGAAAAGAAATGCCGAGTGCTGCGTGGGCTACAACTGGTGACTTGCAGATTGTGTTCTTCAGTTTGGAACTTAGTGTTACTTGATATACCGCGAGGCAAATCGCGTTGAGTTCTACGTAGGCAACAGGAAACGTGCGGTTGCCACAGCCCCACAGTCTGGAGATATCCGCCCTGATGCCCGGAAAAGCTAGCACTTTCATTAGTCACTTGCGCCACCCCGCTACCTAGAAGATCTCGTATGTTATTAGACGAGAAAGAAGAGCATTCGGAGAGTGAGACTGCCTTCCAACAGTGCGAGATGCTTTGAAGGGTCTCAATACTGCATTACGATAGTTATGAGGCAGAGGACGATGCAGAATGAAGTTTGGAGAGAGTACAAACTATAGAGAAGGATCTAGAGACATTACGAGTAAAAAAATGTACGAAACAATTGAAAAATTGAAAATAAATAATTTTCACAGACAAATGAATTGAATTTTTGAGTTGGTGTTGTTAATGTATTTTGCTGTTTTTCTATATTAATAAAAACAATAATTGTGGAGAAATTCTATTTAATTTTTTCATCATCGATTATTGTAAACCTCTGATACAATGAGCCAAATATGTTAGTCTCCCGAAGCTCACTATACCTGGAGTTGACTGTAATTAGTTCGTGTCTGTTTACGAGCGTTTGAATGAACACACATTTTCTTCTATTCAACGATTAAGCCACAACGCGCGTCGCAAAACGAGAGTGAGCCGCAAGCAACAATGAGAACTCCTCGACAAATGAATGTTTGAAACTGTGGATATTGGGACAGACATTGTGGCAGCAGCCACTCTTGCTTCTCAACCCCCCACCTTTTCAGTTTTTGTGGCGTATTGAAAATTGGCGTATTAATGAGCATCTCAACTACAGAAATAATTCTGTTTTCAAACCACCATTCTATTCCAATTTATCAGAGAGACAGGTTTAAATTTATGACGCATTAAATATATTCCTAAGGAAATATAATTTATTTTTGTCCAAACAAAATAATAGATATTATGATCCAGAGATTGAAACGAACAGTTGGTTAAAACATACGTTGTTCGTGCAGCAACGTGAGAACTAGTTCTCAAAGCTAAAAACTTGTTTCTTTATTCCACGCCTGTGAGGTAACATACATAAGAAGTAACTGCTCTTTCTGAAGGCGGAGCATTACAGATGGGATTTTCCACGGTGTTGTTCACTTTGCTACTTCATAACAAGCTGTATCCGCAAACCAGCAACGAACTATAACAGTACAGAAGTAGTAAGTTGAAAAAAATATGTTTTTAGTGGTATAAATAGTTCTTATTATTCATTCTTTTGTTCTCTTTCAGATATTTTGACTTGACATAAATCCGTTCAGCGTAATACACAATTACTACGTCCAATGCTCTTCGTTAGCTGTCATTTCGAGAGAGTTCAAGATCGTTCAAAGAAGAATGTTTGTTTCTTCCGTTATAGTAGATCATAAACCTGTATTTGTTCAAAAAGTATTGATGGGACACAATAGATGTATGCAGCGAATGGTTAGTATGCTGAAAATTGTATCTACAAGAACGAACGAATGGCAGACTTATTAAATAAGGTAATATAATTTAAAGCAATAATAATGTGTAAATCATGTTTTTAATACTTCAGTATTTAATGCTCGTTAACTTCTTCATAACTAATAGCATTTCAACACACAAATAAATATTCGCATATAAACGCCAACAACCAATACGTTTTATATATTTAAAGCGAGTGAAGTCCTAAATAGGCCACGAGACGTTACAGCCTCTCGTTGACTGACAGAGACGTTCGGCAGGTATCTCACAGAGTTATTTAAAATACGTAACGTCATCAGCGCCACTTGTTAGTGAAAATATATCCTACTGGCACGCTGTCTTCTGAAGATAGCAGCTTCAAAACAGATAACTCTGCATTAGACGTTAAATTAGCGTAACCTATTTCCAACGAGAGTATTTTTGACGAACACCGACGCGTATGAATAAGTAAAAGAAGTGAGGAATTTGTTTCCAATTCATTTAATTGAGTAGAAATATTACGCAAGCGAAGCAAACCATTTCTGAATTTGGAATAAAATTCTGTGGAAATTTTGCGTTGGCATGGAAGGTGCATGTTCAATCGTGGAAGCCGTAGGCCGCTACCTCACGCTGACTTCAAAATGCACGATCCGTCTCAAAAGAGTGATTTTATTTTTACAAACGCGAAACGTGACGGAACTGCCTCACATACAACTTTTTTGTAAGTCACCTTCACATCGATAGTAAACTCCGCGCGAATTCCACTTAACCATATCATTTAGTTGTTTAAACCTTGGTCTCTCAGTCACCACCCAAGCACCAGCACCACCCAGTCACTAGCCAAGACACCATTGCCGCAGGGCGCAGAACCATTCGTCTTGAATGTTTAAACGAAGTTAATCATTTATTTCTTTGTTTGTTTGTTTAATATAATATATATTTCCTTTTGCGGTTTAGAGGCTCTTCATCTGCTGCGGTCATTGAGGCTCACGAATGATATCCCACTAGTGAGCACAATACTGGTGAGCGATAGTGAGTAGCTTGCCGATATGGAGAAGAATAATGACGAAGAAATGGGGAAAACAAAAGGCACGAGAAATGGGTAATCCCCATGAAAAAACAGCTCGCCTTACCACAACACATTCATTACATATGCACTGAGAAAGATTCGAAACTGCAGTTCAGCGATAGAACGTGTAACAGGCTTGCTGCCACAACGATCAAGAGAATGAACTTCTGGCCGAGCCCTCGCACGAGCTAAGTGAAACCATGCTTAGTCCAATACTCGCCAATCCAGATCCCGCTGTTCCAAATGTGATAAGAATGGTTTAAGTTGTTGTTTTCTTGTTGTTTTTTAAGTTCATATGTGTAATAAAAATTAATTATTCATAATATGTAAATAAAGATTCCAAAATGTTCATCTCTTATGTTTTAATTAGATTGTTCAATTAACATCGCTTTACCATATTTCAGCCCGTGAGAGTCAACACTCTATTCACCCAGTTACACGTCAAAACGAAATTCTATTGTGCAGCCGTATATTTTAAGATCCCTGTAACGTAACACTGATTTGAGAAAGCGAACGCTGCTCTTCACGGCTATTGAAACTCGCCATGACTATCGATGCTCAGTGCCATGAGCACTTCTCCCGCCAGACGTCTTAAGCTCTAGCCACATCTCATGAGACACCCTTCCCATTCCCCAAAATGCAAGCGTTTGCCCACGGAGACCACGATTCAAATCCCGTCAGATTGCTGACGCACAGCACCCGTGGCTCCGGCTGCGCCGTACGAGCAAGAGCAAGTGTGGGACGCGGATTCCAGAACACGGCCCGTGCGAGGTCACGCGTGCGCCGTCCGGGATCCTCCAACGGCGTGGGCGGCGGCGCGCCACGCCGAGCGGTCGGCTCATGGAAGAGAGCATCTTATAAAAACATATAATGAAAAAATAGTATGTATATATACACATATATGTACATATTTTTTCTATACACATTACATCCCGTCTATTCATCGTCAAGATCATCATATCGACGAAAAATGCAAAAAGGCCGTTTTTATTCATTGATTCAGTGATTCCGGCCGCGACAAATTCTAAGGTCAATAGTACCGTAAGTGTAGTGCATGTTTGTATTGCAAGAGTTGGCGGTAAACTTCATTCGTTAGATGGTGAGATCAGACACCAACCTACCGTTGGCTAGCGGGATTTCCTCAACCAGGTATCTCTCAAACCCCGGGCACCGCCGTAATCAGGACACGCTCTAAGCTCCCGATCGTTCTCCCAGCATGCGTGGTCGTATAGTGCATATTAGTGTAAGGGTGTGTAAGTCAGGATAGGGCAATGAATAGAACGGAGAGATCACGCGTGGTTCCCGGACCGTTTTTGATGATACTGCACGGTATTCGCCTGGAATATTCGGAGAAAACACGAAAAACTACCGATCAGAGCAGCCAACTGCTATATTTCTCCGGCAGGTAGCGGCTGAATTCGACGTAGCCATGTAGCTAGTGTCTCTGTCAGAACACGAACTCGAGGACCTCCTGGTCAGATGCACTGCAGTGACAACAGTTGATGCCCTGAGCAAGTCTGGCTTAAACCTCCACGCAAGCGTTCGCCCTCGTAGAGCACTACACCGATTAGGATCCACTCTAGCACAGAGCTCCCACGGCGCTTGTAGCTCCGTGCGGGCGCGGGCGCGGATTCCAGAGCGCGGCGCGCGAGGTCACGCGGGATCCTCCGGCGGCGTGGGCGTCGGAACGCCGCCGAGCGGTCCGCTCATCGCAGCGGGCGGGCGGGCGAGCGCCCGCTGGGAGTCCACGCGACCGCGTTCGCCGCGGCCGTCTGTGTCTCACGCCGCGGCCGTAAACATAGGACAAACTCCGTTGTGGACATTTTCCACGTGCAGGGATGAACAACGTAACCTTAAGCCGGTCCGGATGGCCGAGATCGGACCGAAGGATCGCGGGTAAGTGACCCGCCTCGAGCATGGTTCAATTTGTGTTCGGCCTTTCACACGTATCATTACCATATCATGTCATCTTCACAGTTACCATGCCGATAATGCAATAGTGGTAGCTAATGACCTAGATGTTGATACGACATTAAATAACAAACAAAAAAAAAACGAAACCGTACATTGTCGGTCGAAAAAATGCCATCAATTGCGTTTGTTTGAGAACAACGTGAAGAAATGATTTTGGGGCATTTATGTGGGTGTGAGAGTGTGTTTAAGCGAGAGAAAAAGAGAGAGAGAGAGACGTCGATGATATGATATTGGTAAATACAAAAATCAGCAGAAAAGGTAAATTATTTGAAAGGGAGAAAATGAGAAATAATTTGGAAAATATCAGCAAAAGAGACCACTCATTCGAAGCAGTTATTCGAAAATTAAAAATCTCACCATTTTTAATCGACCGTTCTTAATTCCTAAAACGTTTCCCAATTAATCAAAAACGTCAAAATTCTTCATGCTCAGCCCTTTTTCCAACTCTCTTCGAAATTTGTTGGAAAATAATCTGCAAAAAGCGATTCAATCACTTTAACATGCGTCTCACACTCTCATCAGACTTAGGTGAAGTGCTCTTGGATATCTTGAAAATGTCTATTTTATCACAACCATTCACAAGAAAGTTTTCGTATCACAAACGCCACTCTTTGAGGGAATTTTCCTATTTATACCATGATAATTCTAACATGGATTTTCCCTTTGCCTTTATGATATTTTCCATTGATTTCAGGCTTGTGATTTCTTCCGCGAACGTCTAATTGTTTTGTTACGTTCATCCTACGCAACACAATTAAGACTTGGGTTTGATGGACGGTAAATTTCGATTACACAGTTGAATGAAGGTCAGTACATTTTTCAACAATTACTACTTGCTTAGTCAGAATAAATGGTCTTTATCTTATATTGATATGATGAGTTTGATTTCCTTCATATGATCTTTGCTCAACAATTAATTGTATTTACCTTGATTCGATCACCTTCCTCCATTCTCTGAAACGAAATCCATGGTTCTGGGGAACTTTCATTCGAAGTTTGTCGTTTTGTCTTCTCTTTCTTCGCCGATTCCATGCTTCAGAACAATAATGCCTTACTTTTCTCATACTCATCACCGTCCCTGCTCCCACCTCGTTATCACCACCGCCGTCGCCGTCATCGCCATCACCACTGCAGTAGACCATTGCTGCTACTGTAGCCTTTGACAATGCTTAAAGATTGTTGATTTTAGCAATTGCTAAAATGCAAAATGTTACTAAGCGCTGAGAAAAATTGTGAAGGTATGTTTGACGATCGGTTAAGGATAGTTCTGAAGGTTTTCAATCTGCGATAAACTGTGAAATCAATCGCAAAATGTAAAATAACGTACAATCTGCAGAATGGTCGTGAATCTTTAAAATACT
Organism: Gryllus longicercus; assembly: GCA_038098605.1. Taxonomy (NCBI): domain Eukaryota; kingdom Metazoa; phylum Arthropoda; class Insecta; order Orthoptera; family Gryllidae; genus Gryllus; species Gryllus longicercus. The sequence continues at coordinate 2,626,017 of JAZDUA010000021.1, forward strand.
AATTTCTAAATTGCATTTTATGGTTTCTTTCCTGTTCGCTCTCTAAGGATGCGACATCAAGTACACATCGATGTTTGAAAATATTTAATTTAATTGATTGATTGATTTAGTGATTCCGGGCACGTCAACTATCAGGGATATTGTTACCGTAAGTGTAGTGCATGTTTTTCCTCGGGACTCGAACCTAGACCTCCCGGTCAGAGGAACTGCAGTGACATCAGTTGATGCTCTAAGCCATCTCTCCCGGTGATTAATTTAAGAGTGGTCGTATTTATTATTTTGTAATGAATATTTAACTGACAAAACAAAGTAAAAATATAATAACAAATAAAAAAACTAATCCTGAGAGACTGAGCGCTCATACTTATCCCAAGGGGTGTTAGCGTCCGTAGTTCGCTGTAGAGAGAAGATCACGGGAAGAAGAGGAAGGCCTTACGCCTACAGCGTACGCGTTACTTCTTACACTTTTAATTGATGAAGTTCAACAATGGCGAAATATTAAATTAGTTTTGCTTATTTCTTGATTTTAATGGGAAAATCTAAAAAGCATCAAAATAATTATTTTGTCCCAAAAAGTCCTTCCTTAGTAATAATGTTCTCAACAAATGCTTCAAAACTCTAAATCGTAATTTCTAAAATTCTATAAAATACTATAGCCTTGTTTTCAAAATGCTATTTCTTTTAAATTTAAAGTGGTAAATTCTACCATCACTAGCGATGCCGCCTCCACGTCACAGCCACCAGCACCGTGGCCGCCACCGCCGTCATCGTCGGCCCGGTGACACCCGTGACCCCGCCGGCACCTGCCGACGGGTTTGTGGGCCGAGGCAGAGGCTTCTTCGGCGGGTTCACGTGCCTTCTTCTCGGCGCCGGCCGTCGCCACCCGCGAACAGGTTGCCGTCCGCCGCCTGCGCTCGGTCGGCGGAAACAAGCCAGGGGCCCGTCCGGTGGCTTCTCCACCCGAACTTGGATCGGCTCCTCGAAAGTGTGTTCCAGGCACGACTTCCTCAAGGGATCAGATGTTTTTCTTGATGTGATTTCTCCTGCTGGAGTCAGAAGGCAGGGCGTAGACGAGGGCTACCGCGACAGGAGTTCATGATATTTCGGCTGTCTGGATGATATGACCTGGTGTCAATCATTCTTCAGTATTATCAGTCTTATAATGTATCTTCAGTATTACTCTACGTGGCCCAAGGCGTAATGCCTGTCAAGCTGCCTTGCCTGCCTTGAACTCAAAGAACTGGAATTTGTTAACCCTTTAGTACCCGTGTTATAAGTATGTTAAAAGCCATAAACAAAGACAAATATGTATTTGAGTGACTCAAAGTAGGAATATCTAAACGTATCTTACACAAATATTGAAAAATGATAACTGACAATTTGTTAAAAAGGAGTTGTTTTAACACTTTTCACAACACGTACAATTACGAAATATTAAGTTTTATTCATAAATGCAGAAGAGAACAGCTTTCTTATAAAAGTACGTAATCTCGAAAGCAAGTAGTCGTAAATGTATCATCAGAAATATACACCTCAAAATATAAGTCGCCAAAAGCTTTTTTCATGTGTACAAATGTACGTTGAATTGGTAATATATAAAATGATTGCACACGAATTCTCTGCAAATTTCTAAAATTCGAATTTAAAATTCTGTCCATCAGTTTTAAGAATTTCAGTGGAGACAAATCTATTCCACTCAAACCTCATAACTCCATTTAATAAATATTTAATTATTAAATTATAGACTTTCCGTAGAATGATTGACTGTGGCTTCCCAAGTTAACAACGCTTTTGAAGTTGGGAAAATGGTATATTAGGGATCGAATATTTTTTTTACTCTAGAAGGTAGAATGTAATTTGGGATGAAAGCAAAGTTAGTTCATGGGATATCATTAATATAAAACGAATAGATGCATTCGTTGATTGATGCCTGCAGGTATTTCAATTGCTACATTAGAATAGTTAGTGTAGTGAATGTTTTATCCCGAGAGGAGTTGGTGTACATCCCTCGCTGGATGGTGAGATGTAGCGCCGACCTACATGCCAGCTTGTACTGATCCATGCACAAAGAGAAAGTTATTGAATGACCAACTATGTGAGAATACGGATATTGTTCTGTAGATTGTGTTGTGTAGATATCAGAGAAAATAAGAAGAATAAGAATAAAGAGGAGGAAGAGGAGAAGAAGAAGCAGCGGGAGGAGACAAGAAGCGGGAGGAGACAAGAAGCGGGAGGAGACAAGAAGCGGGAGGAGACAAGAAGCGGGAGGAGACAAGAAGCGGGAGGAGACAAGAAGCGGGAGGAGACAAGAAGCGGGAGGAGACAAGAAGCGGGAGGAGACAAAAAGCGGGAGGAGACAAGAAGCGGGAGGAGACAAGAAGCGGCAGGAGACAAGAAGCGGCAGGAGACAAGAAGCGGGAGGAGACAAGAAGCGGGAGGAGAGAAGAAGCGGGAGGAGAGACGAAGAGGGAGGAGAGACGAAGAGGGACAAGAAGAAGAAAGGAAGAAGTGGGAAAAGGAGAACAAGAAAAAGGGAAAAGAAGGAAAAGAATAAATGAGAAGCAAAATAAGGAAAAGAAAAACGGCAGCAGAAAATGAAAAAGTATTTGGAAGAAATAAAGCTAATAATCGCAACACGCAGTCGCACATCGAAGAGTGCATCCATCGCGCGTATCAAGCAATGCCAGCGGCTGAGCGGCGCGCGAAACGCAGGGGCGACCGGCCTGGCGATGATGCGATGGCGGTGCGGCGGCCCCGCGGCGGCCCCGGGGCGCGGCGCGGCGCGGCGCGGCGCGGCGCGGCGCGGTCAGACCGGCTGCGCGGGTGCGGAAGAGGAGGGGGGATGGGCGGTCCTGCGCCATTTGCATAATCTGCGCCCATTCAGCGGGCGCGCGCCATTCATTTGACGCGCGGGGGCGGCGGGGCGGGGCGGGGACGGGGGAGGCCCGCCACGCCGCCCGCTGGGGCCATCGCACCCGACGCCCGAGCAGGAGCTGACCACGGACAGGTACTAACGGGTGCGGTTTTTCGTCGTCTGCGTTGCCTTCAGCAAGGATTTCTTAAGCGTTGAATTGAATTGATGCCTTATTTTACGGGACGAGACTCGGGCCATCAGGTCCGCTCTTCCGTCTGACCACTCAAATTTCGCTACGCTCCTTTCACCCACTAGCCGAGAAAGGAGGTATTTCTTGGGCGAAAAATCAGGCGATTTGAATTCAGCTTAGAAGCGTCATTTGGGCTTGAGGATCTTTTACATGCAAGTAAATCCACTAACATGGGACAGCCGGCTTTACTTCCCTTCCGAAGGATTTTTTATAAGCGTTACGTTCAGGCTGCGTCACTCAAAGAGGCTCATTCATTTAGGATTCAAACACTATTTTCAAATTCCTAAGTTGTCTCATCATCAGTATTCGGCACGTTTTGCATACAGCATAACTTCATTTGACCCATTCAGACAGCTAACTAGATTGTTCCATTGCTTTGAACAAGGATTTTTTGACTTGCTTTCAAGTTGAGTGATTCATTTCCACTTATTTTCATAGAATTAAATCAATACTATTTTGCATTCATAGTCAATATTTATAAAGTTAAGCACAACTTCCTTCATTTGAATCACTCGGACAGCTAGGAAGAGAAAGCGTTGGCCACAGATACTGAAGGTGTCGCTTTTTCCTTAGCAGCACTGCATTTAACAAAAAATTAGCATCTTAAGAAACAATTAATAACGAATTAAATAAGGGTTTCTTCTTCTATTTCTTCTAGTAGTCATATACTACTATACACTTACCTTACAAAAAATACTCATTCTTCATTATGAATCCTATTGAAAGTGCCGCTATTTTCCGAAACAAATGAAAAAAGAATGATGGAAATGATTCGCTACTGACATTAATGGCTACACTTCGCTGAATTGAGTCGATAATGATTTTCATTACCGTCATGCCGGTTGAGAATTTAAAGCACCTGTTGTTTTTCTAATATTTCTACAATTAAAGGAATTGACGTATGAAGGTAATATGCTAAAAATTCGACGATTTTAGTAAAAAATGTTTGAAGTCGATTTTTTACAACTTGTAACAATTTATTTGAAGCTTACCCTTCGAGAATGAAAAGAGTTCATTGAAGAATGGTCAGAGCAATTGACATTTAATTACACAAAAACTCAGATCAGTCAATTTTAAACATAGTTTACTTTAAACATTGTATTTTTATCCACTAACACATTTTATTCTAAGATTTCTAAAATTCCTCTGGGTATATTGTAACCGAACCGATTACCTGTGGAATCGGTTGGCCGCCCTGCCACTAGCTCAGATCGGTGATGGAAGGAACTGTTATGCAGTACAATAGGAACACAAATTAAAAAAACACTTGTTCACTGGTAAAATGATTCAATTTATTTCTGGGCATGAATGATAATAAAAAAAAATGCACCAGAGAAATTTAAATTATAAACTAACAATGAAAAAAAAATTGAAGAGATCGATTAAAAAAAAAGAAAGGAAAGAACATTAGGCGTTAGTAATCAGTAAAGCTTATGACTAGGAAGAAAATCAACTTGTTATAACTAATATTTACATGAGTTACAGGATGACAATTTAACGCGCCTGAGCGCGACACTGCATTACATAAGTCTTGGAGTTGAATGACCCTCGGGTTGTTCAACCCTGTAGAGTTCTTTGTGAGCCCGGGCGGACCCTCGGCGTCTGGAAGGAGGGCGGCGGCCTTGGGGCAAGGACGCGACCGCAGCGGTCCCACACACACCCTCTCGGCGCGTGCGTCAGCTGGACGACCCTCTGGCGAGGCCGTTACCACTGGCAGCGATGGCTGGGCGATCTAGCAGCGATGTCTAGGCGACTAGAAGTTCTTGGAGATTCTGGCAGAACTGGTTGATACTGGTTGATACTGGTTGATACTGGTAGAAGTCGGGCGATCTCTATCTCCGGAACGTAGTAATCAGCCTAATGTCTCTTTAATTTTTATAACATAACTTCGGAAAGTCTAGCGACAGATAATTCCCACCCCAGAGAAATAATTTTTCTCTACCCCCTTTTTAAACGCCACAGAGGTCTACTTGCCTCTCCCCGACGAATAAATCCCACCCCAGAGAAATAATTTTCTCAATTGTTGTCAGCTAGTAGCTCTCGCCCCTTCCGAAATCTTTCTAAACTTTTCAGAGACAAACTGGCCTCTCCTCGACGAATAATTTCCTCCCAGTGAAGTAATTCTCTCCCGACTCCCGTCAGCCCAAAACTCAAATCAAATCTAATAATTTCTGCGTCGAAAAAAAAATTGAAGTCCGGTAGAGGTGAACTTGCCTCTAACCGAATAATATTCCCCCCCAGAGAATGTTTCTCTCCCGACTGCCCTGGCTATTCTGATTTTCCCTCAGTCGAAATTGTTCCAAGTTAACTCTTCTCCCCACCCCAATTTCTTATGTGTCCTAGTTCCCTTTGATAGCAGTGTCGCTATTGGTTGGAAGTTGTTGCGTAGTGAAATATTTTAACCCAATCGCAGCGTGAGAAGCGAAGGAAATTTCCACTCTTTATGTGGGCTGCGAGCATGCAGGGTTGTTCTCGAATCTTCTAGAACTCTGGCCCTTGCTTGCGTAGGGGGGCGCGTTCGATGACGGAAGTATTGCTCTGGGCTCCCCCGAAAGTGGGTGGTCTCGAAATCTGCAGCCGGCTGTGAACACTTGCACAGTGTCTGTCAACGGCAGTCCTCCAAACGGCCTGCTTAATGGGGAGGAGGCGGTAATAGCCTGACGCGACAAGTGATACTACGCGTGCATTGCAATCTGTTTAAACTCCCGGTAGAATTCTGGGTGGTCCGAGTTTGTTATATTTAATTTTTCCAGCATGAATTTCGTTTCAAAAAGTATGACGAAATCGGTTTCGCTACAATATAAAACTTTTTTGGTAACATCTGAGCAGAAATTTGTTTTCTTGGGTCTCAACCATTCAGGACTATTTATGAAATGTGCATCTATTCAGGGTGTCAACAATAAATGGCGCTGCTGAGCCACTAATTGCTCTGCGCTCGGGTTGAGAGATTGACTACCGCATAAGGCATTCGCATTTTTCGAACATTGTGTGTGTGACGCGCCAAACCATGACATTATCTCATTTAATAATCAAAACTCTCATTCATCATTTTATAATTGTGCAGAGGAACGGCAAGTATTAGTTCACCGTACTTGATCGTCAGCACACCTTTAGGAACTCAGAAGAAGTAGAAGTAAAAGAAGTAGAAGTAGAAGAAATAGAAGTAGAAGTAGAAGAAATAGAAGTAGAAGTAGAAGAAATAGAAGTAGAAGTAATAGAAGTAGAAGTAGAAGTAATAGAAGTAGAAGTAGAAGAAGTAGAAGTAATAGAAATAGAAGTAGAAGAAGTAGAAGTAACAGAAATAGAAGATGTAGAAGTAATAGAAGTAGAAGAAGTAGAAGTAGAAGAAGAAGTGGACGTCCCCATGGCATAAAGATATGAGAAAATTGCATGCTTAGGAATTCACTGGCGGCAGTCGGGCGTTATTTCAGTTCTCTGTTGCGACCAGTGGGATCTGTGATCTGGAATTAGCCAGCCTGAATGGCCAAGGTGATTTGAGCGCATGACTCATCGCTTCGGTACAAAAGGATGCGGGTTGGAGCCTCCGAACCATGAACATTTAGGATTGTTCCTTTTCATTCCTCTGTGAGTGTGTGTGTGTGTGTGTGTGATGTCGCGGAAGGTCACGTGCTCTTGCTGAGTCCTCGCCCTGAACAATCCGTCCGTAGCGTAGAGGCCAGCGTCTACCATTCCACCTCTGGGTTCTGGGATTTTATACTCGGTCGATCTAATAGAATTTGTGTTGGACGAAGTGAGCCAGTAGAAGTTTTTCCAAAGGTCGTTTTATTTCTCCTGTCTCTCATACCATCATTGTATCATCATTATTCATATCATGTCATTATCACCATTACCACTCACCCTTCCAGTAATTCCAAATGCTTAGATATTGGGGCTTCAATAAAGGATGAAGACTTTCGTTCCAGTCAGATCTGAGGGACCCGTAAATACGTATGTCAAGAGCTCAAAGACGAAGATGAATTTATGCAAAAATGTTTGCTTTTAGAGGGAAGAAGTTGCGACAACATATGCGGCGAAAACCAAATAGGACGGGGTATTGAATATTTTAATTTGTAAGTCTTGTTTTGCTTTGCCGTAGTGCGTTGAAAGTTAGTAATGTTCACGGATACTATGAATTTCAATTTGTCAGAGGAATTATGGATGTGTTTAGAGTTTCATCACTTTTGAACGACAATGCACAATGTATGATAATTACTGCAAATTTTTATTTGCAGTAACATCATCATAAAAATAATTTAATATTCATTTTTTGATAATTATGAAGAGTTTTGATTTAATATTTTGCAATTTTAGAAAATTAATAAATCGCCCTTATTTTGAATACATAAAGTGAGTCAGTCACGTAGAAACCTGCCTTGCTTCCAAAGCATCTGCTTAAAGCTAAACTCGCAGACACTTGACGAGCTTTCCTGACGTTGAATGTAAATCTGTTGCCGCTACTACATACTTCATTGGGAGAGAAATGCGGCTGCAACAGATTTACAAATGACTAGCTAGGCTCCCGAGCGCATCGTTTTCATACTCGGAAACCTTATGTTTACAAATTCCAGCGACCTGAGTTGAACTTTCCACATCGACAACCCTTTCATCTGCCCCTTTCAGGACAGTTAAAATATTAACGCACTTTTTTGCAATACTGTTCAATTATATCAACGTGACGCAACCAAACAAAGATACGCCACTGTTAACAGCCAGCGTCCGTTAAGGATCTTGGAAAGCGTACGGAGTAAGTAGCTACTTTGTTGTCCGTGGCACGCCGCGTCCTAAGCCCAAGCGCCAACGTTTCAACTGTCATTCTGCGACCTTCCTCGGGGCGAAGTGTCTTGGGCATTTCTCATGCGTTTCGCCCTGAGAAATATCGCAGAATAGCGGCCGAAACGTTGGCACGTATGGGTACGACGCGGCGACTCCCTCACAGCCAAGTAAATACCGATTTTCATTCGACCGCCCATTAAGAACAATAGAAACAGTTAGTAGTAGTTAAATATAGAAGATTAGTACTCGTACTTCAAGAAAAAGTATTTATTATTTATAGTATTTTTTCTATAAAAAGGAGGTATTACCCCAAGTATTTAACGACACAAGTAACGAAAGTGTTTGGATATTTGATCTATAACGACATAATGAAGATAACAACTTCAATAATCCCACAAAGAAGCACCAACAGACTGCAGCGACTCAGGGTAAATCACAGCGTGACGCAACGGCGCGTGTAAACGCCTCGTCACGCGCGCGGCGTCCGGCCGGCGCGCGTGCGCTAGCGGGGGATGGGAGGGGGGAGCAGCGGACGTGCGAGCGGCGAAGAAAAGCTTTCACTGCTACTGGAAAGCGTTGAGGATTAAATAAATGGCCCGAAACGGGCGCGGTCGCAGCGGTTGTGGTGGAGGCTGCAGCGCGGCCTCAAGCGCGGGCGGAGCGATCGGAGGGGCGGCGGCAGCGGTAGCGGTAGCGGCGCGGACAGAGCGATCAGGCAGTGGGTCGAAACCAATACTGTACGTCCTCGCGTGAAGTTTCAGTATATATTATCTACTTGGTTGTTCGGGAGACGCCGCTTCCTAGCCACAGATGCCAATGTTTCGGTCGGCACGTTGCGACCTTCCTCAGGGCGAAATGCCTCCTACGCACAAATGCGCTCATATAAATTCTGTGGTATCTTTCTCATTATTTTTTAAATAGTGCAAATAAATTTTCAAGTAACAAGCTCTGTATCAAGATTCATGTTATACGATCGTATCGTTTCTTATTTATTTCTTTTATTTATTTAAGTTTTCATTCATAAAAGTAAATTTTCCTCTTTTTCGTCTTTTCATTTCACAACCTTTTTTTTAATTCTTACTTAATGTTACTATATAAAATACTTTAATATACTATTTTATATTATTTCTTTAACACACAGTAAGTAAATATGGCTGATGAAACGTCTGTTAATATGTTTAAATACTTTGTTTGACTTACTGAAGTGAAAATAAAGTAATAAAGTTAAAAATATAAGTGTCACTACAATAATATATTCAAATGCAAGTGTTACTACTATTAGTATACGTAGTACTTTTTGATTATTTAATGTGAAGTGCCTCGGATTGATAGGATAATACCTATTTTGAGAAACAAAAAACAATGAACGATTGAGGCGCTAGTTATGTACAGAGGGACATAAACAATTTGATAAAACTAATTTGAGTATCGGGACTCTTCCCTCCCAAAAAGTGGGTAAATGTCAAAATCTCGAGATAATTTTTCGTATCATTTGATAACTTCAGCTACACTACTAAACGAAAGTAAGTAGAATGTTCTGGCATACTTTTGTTTACGATTATAATCTAATGCGTTAGTAGAACAAGGACTTAGTTAATTAAATAAGAACTAAACCCAGAATGTATGCATTATTAACTCCAGACAAAATGCTTACTTTTTCAAGTTCATCTGATCTCTTTCGTAAGCTTCACCATAGGATGACCGTGAGTACAGGTGTAATTAAGGAAAATATTCTTTGCTACGATTGCAGAGCCTCAGGAACAGTCAATAATGGCGATCGCATTTATGGATACAGTAATAATGTTGGGGGAGGACCCAACCACCTTCCGCGGTCCACCACAAATTCCAAACGGAGAGGTCAGTTTGGAACCGCCCTATCAAGAAGTGGAAAGCAAGCTCGCCGGCCGCAAAGTTGCTGGGTTTCCCAGTTCATGGAAACAAGATTCTCGTTACATTAAGATGCAAAAACAACATTCTTTTAACACGCGACTGAACCATAAAGTTCGATTGGATTAATAACTCAGACGTTTCTAAACGTTTTTGAAACAAAATATAGGTTATTCAATGGCCGTAGATGTGTGCTCATTCGAGTGACATGACCCATCCACCCAAGGCCTTTCCTTCTCGTAAGGCGTATTATATTCGAAATAAGACACGAACGTCTCATCGAAACTAAGAATATATCCGCCATTCTCAGATTTTCGTATCTCCTACCAAACGAAAGACCAGGTATTATATCCACTGGAGACCCTAGATAACGATCACTGGTTCCCGCAACACCCGCAAATTATAGAAAGAGAAACACAATAGATAATTCGGTATTTTAATCTTACTACAGTTGGATCACATAGAAAAAACTCTCAGGGTGAATGTGCTAAACTTTTGAGTCACTTCTGTTCCCCACCATATTATATTTATCACGAATATTTCCACTCAAGTCGTTCAAGGTGATACGATATTTCATTGGATCAGTAATAGCCTGTGTCGCACCCAAAGGGGGGGGGGTGATCTCCCGTGTCTTCAGAACTCCCCCCGCCCGACGTCAATGACACCCATTCAAATATATAGAATTTACTAATTTTCTATACTAACGAAACTCATTCAATATATCAATTTTTAACATAAATATTAACTATCACGCAACGAATTAAAATACATTCTCTATTCAGCAGAAAAGAAAAAGTCTTTATAAGAAAACATCTAGTCGGCCGGACACTACAACTACAGCCCTTCCGAGCCAAAATTCTGGGCGTGCCTCCGGTAACAGTTGATGCTCGTCGAGAACGCTTGCGTCATACTCTGCGAGCGATAATTGCATGGTATCAGATGACCGTTCTATAGCTGCAAAAAGTGACGCCCGGAAAACTTCCTAGGCTTTTGAGAGCCCGAGGCGACAGTCTCCTCTCCATCGCCTCCAAAAGACTCAAGGAAATGCGCAGCATACCCAAAATGTTTCCTCGTATTATTGTTACCAGTCATTACTCAACAACTAATGTTTTTTATGATTATTATACCCTCGAGGATGTATTATACGCGATGCATCTGAAATAACACGTCTCTGCACCGTTCAATATTTAAACTTTTCATGTCAGCATTTTATTGATGAATCTATGAGGCAACATCGATGTTCACATTTTCGAAGAATCATCTCTTTCCATAACGATAGAGCGGAAAGAGATGATGGGGAATGACCGTGAACGGAATTATTGTGTAGGATGTGCCTTTCCGTTTTTATTTTCTTATGGCCCATTGCGTTCATAAGTTGTCAGCGAACTCCGAACGAAGGCAGTAATAACTATCTGCAAAATCGCATCGCGCCAAAATAAAACTTTCGTTTTTAACAAGCGTTTTTAACAAACAATATTGAAACATTATGCGGGAATTTAATGAAAACTGAGCAATTATGCGTCTTTGCAATGTTCTCAATACAACAACGATTGATGTGAAATTTAACTTCAATGAATTAGTAATGGAGGATTTTGTGCGTCTGAATAACCGACAACCGCGTATTCTAATCAAAGAAACAAAGATTATGAAACATCTCAGGAGTCAGAATTGTAGAGTCCGTAATTAACCTCTCATGAATTTCAACAAATGTTGCCCAACACCTCACCCCTGCGAGTGTGTTCACAATGTTGGTTTTGGCTCCTCGCACCTTGTGGCATCCGACCCAGTGTGCGACGTGACGGGGGAGGGGCGGGGCGGGGCGGAGCAGAGCAGAGCACCCGATCAGAAGAGGAGCGGGGTGGGGTGGGGTGGCCGGGGTGGGGTGGGGTGGCCGGGGCGGCGCGGGCGGGGCGGCGCGGGCGGGGCGGCGGTGGACCGGCCAGCTGGCCCGGCGCGGTCCCGTTAGCCCAGCAGCGGGCCGCGGCTCACGCCCCGCGCGCCCGCCTCGGCCGGCTGCATGCGCCATCGCCCGCCGCCGCGCCTCTGCCGCTCAGCTACAGCGGCCCCAGCCGGCCGGCGCGGCGGCGCCCCGCGCTACACTCTCCAATTTCTCGCTCTGGGCTCCCTGACAACCAACTCACTATTCCTAGCACGTCAACTCAGATTACCGACTACGGAATTGTAATGCATATTATATTTCGGGGTGTGAAGGTGTTCCTATCCGCTGGTCGTCTCGTAATGCATCTGTAAGGTTTCCCCCTGCAGCGCAGCGCACCGCCCCGCCCCGCAGCCTCAACATATGTGGTAGTGCCATGCATATAAATGTGTATGTTTGTGTGTGTAAGGGGATAAGGGTGACAAGAATTGATCGCGCGCTGTCCGTGGCCTGTTTGTTGGGGTCTGAATGATCCGCCATTCACCGTAATCGGAAAAAAACGGAAAAACTACCGATCAGAGCAGTTTGAATGTTGTATGAGACCGTGGTAGCTGCCTAGCTAGTGTGGAAAATTTGCCAACGTCAGGACTCGAACCCTAGGACCTCTCAGTCAGACCTCTCATGCTGCTGATTCAACGATGTCTCAGTTGATCTACCGTAGCCAATTCTTTTAGACTGACAGGAGATTAAACTAACAAGTCATTGGCATAACTATACTGCGACAAATGGTATGACTAAACTGCATATTGGAATGTAACATTGCGCATTGAGTAGAAAAACAAACTTTTCAGAAATCTTATGCGAATTTCGATTAAATTGATCATCCCTATCAGATAATATATCAATATGTGAATCAATAACTGCTAGCATCGCATATGTTTTTTGAGTCATTTAATATATCTAGTTGCACTTTTTGACTTTTGATATGTAGCGTAGGGAGTATAATTAAGTACATGATTGGTTTACAACACTTATGCAGAGGATATTTTAAGATTTTTTTTTCATTACCTGATGTAACATCAGCAAATATGTTATGGATGTGAATAGCTTGTGCAAAAATATTTGTGGAGTAAGTAGTTATTGAATCACTCCTGAATTAGGACACCCAAGAGAGATGATTCTCGAACAGAAATTTATATTTGAAGACATCTGAAACGTTTGGGTTTATCTACATATTTCACTACGTCATATCCCAAAACTTCACAGTATGATCCTCCCATTTCCTTATAAGATTAATGGATACTCTAAAACTGAACGCGTAGAAGAAACAAACCAACCCCTTCCCGTGCGCTAGAAACACCAAGACTAGTGTCTCCTCCGTGACAACTGGCTGCCGTTGGGGCAACCAGCTGAAACTTTGCCTCTGTCCTTCAAAGCGTTCGGTATCTGTGACATTTTACGATAATCGAACACGATTATACCACCCGCCAATTGCATGATAGCTGTTTTCCTTTAAATAGCCTCAATCGCTCACGTTCTCGCCCTCCGAAGATAAGACCTGCCGTCAATCGAAGAGAAGATGGGCCATTGTAATGGATTTTTCCCTATGCCTCGCGAGACAAGCTTCGCTATTAAGACTGTTTACTAGGTGGTACATCAATAATTAGTTAGAGAATTTTTGCCAGGTGCGTTTATAATCAAATCAAATCATCATCAACCAAATCACTCTCGTCACTGACATGGCAAATTAAGACGAACGGTACAGATCTGGTGACGTGTGACGTTTGGCGACGAGTGACGTTTTGGCGACGAAGAATTATCATCTGCGCAAAATACAATGAATATCATTACACATACATATTTAAATTAATGCTCACCTTTTGTGCTCCAATGTTTTGACAAGTACACAATCATATCTGACTACCTAAAAATTCCTCTGAATGAAGGCAGTAATTTGCTTCGTTACCATATATCGTTTGTTTCGTACACAAATGTTGAAAGAAACTAATATAACACCAGTAGTGATACTCCTCATATTCAACAAACACAAACTGAAATACAAATCTGTTATTGTGTTATGATTAACAAAAGGGACTTCGAATTTCTGATTATATTATAAATGAAAAAGCAATTATTGCCAAAGCGTATTGTAACGTTCAGAAAAAACCCTGGACGTGTAATCCAAAGAGCGAGGATTTGAACCAAATACGTAACATATACGAGTTACATTCAAACTATTTCGTTATTTAATATATTTATTGATTCATTACTTACATATAATCTGTATAGTTACATTCGCAAGACATAATCACATCGCAATTTTGTGCATAAACTGAATATCAGTCACACGAGAATAATTCGTACCTTGTACTTTACGCCGCCTTGCTACCTGAGAGCCACTGTGCTAAAACATCGTGTTCTTGCTCCGTGACGTTAGCTCACGTCCGAAAGACCTGGAGAGGGAATGAGAGACTTCAGAGCAAAGAGCACGCGAATGACCTCGCTTTCGCACACCTGGTGTCTCCGCCGACCGATGACAAGACCCCAGACGACAGAGGTAAGCGAAGGCGGGAGGAGTGAAAGATTTCGAGAAAGCTGTGAATTGGCCGCAGTTAAAGCATAGGCATTTCAAGAACGTTTTAGTGTCAATGTACGCTTAAAGTAAAACCAAATAAATCAATATTTATCGCACAAAACAATTAGAAGAACAAACGCTTTGTGTCGTCTTTGACAGGATGAACTCCACCCTTCCAATAAATTGTGAGGGACTTCTTGGCTGCTCTCAAGTATACACACCAGATAATGAATGGAGAGATGAACTCACCATACAGCTTGTACAAAGCCTCGCGAATTGGTAGTTTCGTTGAAGGAGAAACACTAGACAATGCCGCAGTAGTTTTCATGAACTCCGACTTATATTTTTTTTGAACCATTATGTTTTGAAGTCACGAGCCACAACAACATCTAAACAAGAGACATGGATCGCTGCTCAATGCGTCCTTGCATGATAAAGCTCCACTCGCGACCAGCACACTGCATATCGACCCGCCAAAAATGCCAAGGAAATGTTGGTAACGTCGTTCTGACCATTCTCCCTACAATCCCTGACTGACACTAATTGGCAAAAGGGGTAGTAGTGGAACGTCAGGCAGCAGAAAAGAGAGAAAACCCAAAAAAACCTGCCGAGAACACGCAAATTCGACATATATCGAAGCGGGGAAGAGGAGAAGGGCAAAAGCCGGAGAAAATTATTCCGACAGGATTGGGATATTCTGACAATCATAGAAGAAAGTATGTAAATCCATGCGAGTATCAATGCGCCAAATTAAAGAAGCGTAGCTCCACCCCACCTTATGAGCCAACTTATCTAAGGGCTTCGTGGGAAGAAGAATCCCAACGCAGTGTGAGACGCGTTTTTTTGCTTTGTTTTGCTTTTGTTTTTCACATCAGCTAACACTTGTGATAGTGAAATAGTGAAATGGAACTCGTAGGCAATGCGCGTATTTCTACTTTAGTATTAGTTAGTCGAGACAGAAGTCAAGATAAGTCACAGCTGTAGCTTGGTGCAAAATGCGTTGAAATTTGACGTTGGCTGAACTCAAGAAATTTTAAGCTAAACACGGGGTCGAAGGCCGGAGCTTCACCGTCGACTTGAAAATGATCGAGCGAAGCGGGTAAAATTTCCCGAATCTATTGACGATTATTTTACTACCTTACGCCCGCCTACCTTTACACGTACATCTTTTTGAATTGACTTTTTGATTTAGCTCATTCGACATGTGTCCCTTCTAATCATTTACATTAACAGCTTTGCCGAAAAAATGTATGGCGTGCGGGGCGGCGAGGGAAGCGAGCGAGCGACCGTCCTTGGTGCACTGGGTCACTGGTCCGGCGCGAACGCCACCGTGCCACTGCGCCGAGCTGCAGCGCGCCGCACAGTGGACTGCGAAGGCCCAAACGAGCGTAGAAGTCCAAAGAAATGCCTCTGTTTCTTAAGCGAAGAGGTAAGTTGACACGTTTAGTCGTAGAAGCGTAACGAAAAAGATATTTATGAATCTACTGAACTATGCGTCAGAGACAAAAAACAATTCCGTACTGTTACGAGTGCAATATCGACTTAATGCAGTCAAACAGAGAAACGAAAAGACTCTCTTAATGGACGGCGGACGTTATATCGTGAAATAATATTGTTGTTTATATGATTATTTTCTTATAAGTAGTCAGTATTATGAAAAATATTGAATGTTATTGTCCAATAACACAAATGAACAGATACGGTTGATATTTGCTACTGATCGAACTAATAAGTGAAGTATTATGACCTTCCTTATATTGTTTTTCTCGGCAATTCGGGAACGGGAATATATTATTGTTTATTTTATAACATTGATTTCCTAAATATGTCTTTCTGAATCGGGCACCAATGTTTGTTAATTTAAATAAGTCTTATAATGAAGTTATAATTATACCAACAAGAATATAAAATATCCAGAAAAGTGTTTTTCCAAAAAAGTGTAATCTCAGTAAAACTTTTCAAAATTACTAACACTAATTAACAATGTTGAACATTTCATAACACATATGAATTAAACAACCAAATACCATAGTGCTTTCACTGCTACCGACGTTTTAATCGCCGGAAACCATTAACGCTCAAGGTATTAGGTTGAAGGTGAATACATATGAACATATTATAAACCATGCGAATTTTATTTTCTCATTTTTGTAGCTTTCGTAATTAATTGCTAATTCATTGATATACGAGTTCATTTTATTTCAAAAAACGCTCTATCATTCAATTCAATTATACCTTTTTTTCCGTGGCGAGTCTCAAGCCATCAGGCCTGTTCTTCCGCCTGACGACGCAAATTCCACTACGCTCTTTTCACCTTCTGGTAGAGAAAGGAGGTATCATTCGGGCGACGAAACAGGCAATTTGATTCTTTTTTCAGAGGCTTCTTTTAGGCTTCAGGATCTTTTGCATGCAGTAAATCTACTGCATGTGACAGTCGGCTTTACATCCGAGGAAAACGTAAGGAGAATAGTTTCGCCCTTAAAAATCCATAACGTCGATCAGAGTTGAATTCTCAAAATAACAGTCCTATATTACCATTACATGCCCACCAAATCCACAGCTTTTCTGCCTTTGCTCGCGTTTTCGCGCGGTTCAGACCAGTGTGCGCCGCTACTCGCCACTCATCCGCCCGCCCCCAGCATTCCTGGGCGGCGGATAAATCATGCGGCCGCGGAGAGGCCAGGAGGGGTGGAGGAGGAGGGGAAGGGGGAGGGGAGGGGAACGTCGGCGATCGAGCGGCGCCCAACGGGCTGGCCGGCGCGGATACCGTACTTCGGCCGCGCCCGCCCGCACGCCGCATCCCATCGCGCCGCGCTGCCAACGCGGACGCCTGCCCCCTTCCCCCCAAAAAGAGTCGGAAAGGAGGGAGGGGTCACCGAAAATAGAGCTTGCGTCATTTTTATAAGCGCTCTTGCCTCCAATCGAGAAAGAAAATATTTGAAGCTGTTTGGGGGAAAATCTTCGCGCAAGAGTTCGCAAAAACCACTCATGGTTACGAAAATAATAAGTTGTAAGAGAAAGAAGAAATGGGAAAGAGAGAGAGCAAGAAAAAGTAGAAGACAGAGAAAAAGTAGAAGACAGAGAAAAAGTAGAAGACAGAGAAAAAGTAGAAGACAGAGAAAAAGTAGAAGACAGAGAAAAAGTAGAAGACAGAGAAAAAGTAGAAGACAGAGAAAAAGTAGAAGACAGAGAAAAAGTAGAAGACAGAGAAAAAGTAGAAGACAGAGAAAAAGTAGAAGACAGAGAAAAAGTAGAAGACAGAGAAAAAGTAGAAGACAGAGAAAAAGTAGAAGACAGAGAAAAAGTAGAAGACAGAGAAAAAGTAGAAGACAGAGAAAAAGTAGAAGACAGAGAAAAAGTAGAAGACAGAGAAAAAGTAGAAGACAGAGAAAAAGTAGAAGACAGAGAAAAAGTAGAAGACAGAGAAAAAGTAGAAGACAGAGAAAAAGTAGAAGACAGAGAAAAAGTAGAAGACAGAGAAAAAGTAGAAGACAGAGAAAAAGTAGAAGACAGAGAAAAAGTAGAAGACAGAGAAAAAGTAGAAGACAGAGAAAAAGTAGAAGACAGAGAAAAAGTAGAAGACAGAGAAAAAGTAGAAGACAGAGAAAAAGTAGAAGACAGAGAAAAAGTAGAAGACAGAGAAAAAGTAGAAGACAGAGAAAAAGTAGAAGACAGAGAAAAAGTAGAAGACAGAGAAACTGAGTAACATGACCGGAGCCAGTCTCAACTTTTATCACATTATTCTAAATGGACGAAGTTGTAGTTTTCTAACTAAAGGTTCAACTGCCTTGTTTCGATTATACATAATTTGGTTTTTATAAAAGTACTGTAATCATATCACTCACGAAGAGGTTCTGCACATAAAACAGTTTTATGGAAGTATCATAGACTTAAAAGAAACAATACCAACAAGAAACAACATAATTCCTTCCAGAATAAAAATCTATCATTATTATCACTTACGAGTATATTAGATTAGTGAAGATTAAACGTGATCATAAAAAGATCCTAAAAATCGTAAGAACTTCTGTTTTTAAAATTAAATTATTTTAGAGAGAGAAACAACGTATTTTTCGTAAATAAGATTGGCCCTTTATAAAAAAATCTATAAAAACTAAAAAGGATACTGATTGAAAATGTCAGTTCGTATATACCTGTAAAAATTAAATAGGACGAAGTTTCGGTGGCCATGTAAAGAAATCATGTATTTTAACTCTTTTCACATGCAGACACAGGTGCCAAAAAGGAAATTTAAAAAAGTCAAAGTCGTAAATTTTTCCAAACTTTCTTATCCATTCACCGCTGTCTCAATAAGACAAATTTCTTTTTGATAAGCAATCAGTAAAAAAGCCTGCACTTTTAACATAAATACGAACGTCAAAAATCACAATACCATAATCATAACCCCGATGCAACATTTCGATATAATGACGTATCGGTGCAATACGTTAATTTATGAATATTGTATTGAAATTAATATTTGAAGAAAATCAATATAAGTTAAAGTTAACCAAATAAAAAAAGAAATGCGGTTATAAAAGAATAGCCAAGAATGTTATCTTAAAAGTAAATATGAACTTATTAAACAAGAAAACATCGAGCTCGCGAACTTTCACGCTTAGCCTACGTGTAATGTTCTTTGCTCAGTTCACGTCTTTATTATCCATGCAGGGTACTTAGCTTTTGTTGGTGTTCCACGGATCTGAACTCCAACCGTTTACGTTAATGTGTGAGAACTACAGACTACCGCATACTCCTGTCACATCCTAACACAGTCGAGCGTTTTCATTCGACAGAATCCAAAGGAGCTTGTGAGAGTAAAAATTACCATCGTTGCTCATTAATCTCTCCTCAGAATTACTCGTCGTATCGTACCTCGCGTGTAAGGAAAAGGTGTGATCCTATCACAACCACATCCATTTTATTTATTATCGTGCGATTGTTTTCAGACTTCTGAGTCGAGTATGTTTTGCTTCTGTAGGTAATATTATCGATAAAATGCTGTCTCCACGATTGGTATCACGGTCATTATGAATGGTTTGTTCATGCTTATGTTAAATTTACATCTTATTTCATCCCCTCCCCTCCAACACTTTCACTGTGAGTAGCCCTTTGACCAACGTTTATGCTAACCACTGTATTAATAATCACATTTACGTTTACGTTCACCATTGAACAGTTCCATCGCACAACGGGCAGCAAGCTTTCAAATGTTTATGCTTGATGTCATCAAAATATCTACTTTCACGATCAACATTGATCAACTGGCATTAAATAGTTTGTAAATAATATATTTTCATTTTTCAACTTTTAAGAAAATTTTATTTTTTTTCAGTCATTGGGATCAACGAGGATTTATGAGAAGTATTTCAGCACCATTCGTTTAAGTATAATAAATATATTGCTCAGACATTGATCCACTACGATCAAACATTGCAACTTACCAAGCATAGTGCCCCTTTCTTAATTTATTTCGACGTTTCCGTTCCCAAGTATTTTTAGATAACGCTACACAATTGTACACATTTCTACTTCCTCCTGTACCTTTTCACTGTTCACGAGAGGACGATATACTTTTAAATCCATTGTCCAAACCAACTTAAATACAATTTGAAACAAGCCTTATCTCCAACAGTTCTTCTCCAAAAGCAACACTATCGGAGTCAATGTATGACCTCCGATTAAAAACTTATTTCACTATTCATTATAACAACGTTTAGAAAAGCGTTCGAGTTGAAGTTAAGGTTATCATAAGCACGACAATCATTGCACAAAATCCGAGTAATGAGGCTAGATGAAACGCCGATTAATTCGTTAAGACTCCGTTTATCACGCTTCATTGAAGTTCGATCGCGGGAGTCGAATGTGGGTCTCCGAGCGCACACTCCCTTGCTCAACTGCCTGGCGCTTGAGCGAGGTCAACTCCACGTCGCCGCCGAAGGCAGAAGCAAGTTGATATTTCTCCCGTTCACTTCTGATGGGGAGCTCCGTACTTGAAACTCACAGTGAAATTTATTACTCGTGTAGATTCAAATGGAGCGATTCATTTAAAATGATTTTAATAAGAAATACAATTATTTTGAAGACGAAAACAATTCATCTAAGTTTATTTGTTCCTCTTACAAGTATTTTAACCGCACCGCTGAAATTAATACAAAGGGAAGTACTATAAACTCTCTGTATGTATGTATGTCTTGTGTACAACAAATAATTCGATAACGATGACTTATTTTTGATGAGCTCAAAATCGATTTTACAATTCACCAGCAGAAAGTGAGAGTATATGATATGACTAGGAGAATTTATAAGAAGGGATAAGTGTCCACAGCACAAGCATATAACTAGATCGACGTCTGGGGGGGGGAGGTTAAAGTTCATTCAAAAATATTTTGGCTATGAGAGTAATCCTGGGTCAAGTTGTTTGATAACAGCGAATTATAAAAATGTTTACATTTACAGTGAAAAAACACCATACAAAAGTTTACCCAGGTCTCTCACTTTTAATTGATAAGAAAGTGTCAAAACTCCATAATAAGATTTCGCTAAATATTACCTTAAAAGGATTTCCATCAGCTTATTCCTAAATGTTATAAGAATAGTTCACAGTCGGATATGCTCTCGATTAAAATTGCATCATAGCTTTCATTGAGATTTTATCGCAGATGAGGCATAGTTTTCATTGAGATTTTATCGAGGAATGTACAATTTGTTAACGTTACTTTGCAAATAGGTTAATGCGATAAACGACAATGTTCCATTTCTCCTGGATCGAACCTTTTTTTATGACACCTGCAATTCTTCAGAAACAAATCGTCGAGGCTCTGGTAGGCGTACGAATTCTATGTTTGTACACATAACCAAGTACAACCTAGCGCCAATTTATTTATCATATATAATATGTGTCGAGAGACCAAGCAAAGCCACATGTGCAGTTAATCTAAAATACTCGTAACAGAACGATTGACTGTCCCACTACACCGATCAGAAGAATAATTTGTTTCCAAATTCAAGTGAAGAGGATTTATGGCGTTTTTACACGTGAAACCGGTAGGGGTGGCACGGGGCATTAACTGAGTGCCTCTGATCAGGTCCTAGGTTCGAGTCCAAAAGGTGAAGATTTTCGACACTAGCGAGATTGCTAGGTCGAATTCAGTTACTGTCGGGAGGAGAATTCTAGCGGTGGCTGCTCTGATTGGTAGGTTTCCGTGGTATCTCCGATCAATATCAGGCGAATGCCGGAGCAGTACTCTAACAAACGAGCCACGGACTGCGCGCGATCTTTCCTTCCCCTTTTGTACATTTGCACTTGCATGCACTACACAACCACCTACATATAGTGTGACGTAGTGAAAAGAGAATAAATTCACATAAACAAAATAAATATAGTATATTGAAAAGTTACAGACTAGGTACAATAAATTGCTTAATATAAACACTCCGGCAACCTTTTCCTTCCAATACCCTGCATTACCGCAGAAAAACAAGCCACGCCTGATGCGAGCTGTCGGACAATTACCGTCCCGTGACAATTACCGTCACATGGCCTGATGCCAAAATTTAACCCGGTCGCCGTCTGGCGGACCGTGTGCACGAAGCACCCGAGATCGTCTGGCCCTTACACTCCGGACATCTCGCCCCCACTCTTACACTCCCTGTACCTACGCGTACTAGGCCCTCTGATGTAAACTGAATGAGAGCGCGGGCGCAGATGGCGCCGCGTTAAATAGTTGATGGTTACACCCCCCACCTCACAAGTTCCCATGATAGGCTCGCCTGCTGTTGCAAACTACGCTCGCCTGCCAGCGTCTTAGGAGGGGGGATACACCCCCACCACACAAGATTCCCAGGTAGGCTCGCCCGCTGTCGCCAGCCTCATAGGAGGGGGGATACGCCCCTCCACACAAGATTCCCAGGTAGGCTCGCTAGACAGCTTCCTAGGAGTTTACAGCCTATGGTTATTTTTGGCTCTGCCACGCTTGTCTGCGTCAACTGCCAGAGCGCCAAATCCCGGATGTACAGGCTCAACCCCTTCCTCCCCCGCAGCGCACTTTCACCGACCTAACGGTTTTGGCCCTCGTGTTAACGACGCCACAATAGTGCATAGTGTGTATTGTGCCGGGAATTCAGTCGGAAACTCTAAGTTTGTCTCGGCTGGGGCTGTGCCCCGCTCGTGGAAGTCACACGAGTGGGAAAAGTGTCGCTAGCCGACGGGCAGGGCGTCGCCGGATCTCACAATCCAGCGGGGGAAGTTCACAGCCACAACGCGAGGAAAACATGCAATACACCTACGGAACTAAACTTTGGGAGTTCACGCGCCCGGAATTACTAATCAATAAAATAAAAATCAACGCCAAAGCGTTAAAGTATTCTTCTGGAATGCATCATTAACGACTATGTGTCCCAAAACTAATATCACTTTATCTTATCGATTTTTCTTATCACTTCGTTTCTGCAGACCAATCATAAGGTGCGATTCATCAATCATTGGGAGCGCTGTAGTGTGCACTTGGAGCTCGATCAAAAAAAGCTGTTTAAAGAATAACAAAATAATTATTTTTGGTGTATTCTCGGGTATTGGAAATTTCCAGATTGGAGATTAATTATCTCATCGCTATGCTAAGAGAAATTGTGGGAAATTTGAATCTCACTCCTGGTACTATCTAGCATAATTTTCTCAGGTTTATGTGAGGTGGATTATGATTGAAGTATCAGCATACTTGCAATTAAGGAAGACATAGATGTGAATAGTTTGTGATAAGTAACAACTAGAAATACACATTTTTGTTTTATTTTGAAACAAACATTTACTTCTCCCTGGTAGGAGGTTGGCAGTGGAAGTCAAGCAGAAAATTTAATGTCAATGCGTTCAGCATTGCATTACACAGGTAAGTGAGTGGAGATATGCACGAGCGATTAGACACGAAACCCACTGAGCGAAGACTTGATACACAAAATTCTTGAAATACAAAGTAATTCGATTATCTGCATATTTGCATTTTTCTCTAAAGTTGGCTCAATTTGTGTTTATTATTATTATTATAATTATTATTATCAGTAGTAATAATGAAAACAGTAAATTAAAATACATATTTATAATTCACCTTAATCGAAAATTTGCCTCCATTATTTTGTAATGGAAGCAAATGACACTGAACTACATTTTCGATCAACAAAATTTGAATCTTTTCCCTATAAGAGATTACTCGTTTCGAAAACGTATGTCTTCATTTGAGGAAGCATCTCATTCAAAATGTTGACAAATATCTTCAATTATTTTTATTTTTGACTTACGCGGTGTATCTTTATAATTTCATAATTCTCCACAGACAAGATGACACTACACCAAGAACAACAATACAAATCTATGTATTTAATTAGTGTTTTTCACAGTTCCGAAATTTTCTATTCTTTATTAAACATTACTTTTTTGATATATTCAAGCCCTTCATCACAATTAATAATTCGAAAGAACGATGTTATAGGTTCATGAATGGTTATTACTTCACAAGAAGTTGTTAATGTTACCTTGACATTTCACAAGAATTTTTTTTCTTCATCAGGTTTTCAGCACTAGCATGCACCACAAAACACCACGATGTTCCCAGATCACCACTACATTTGACGCTAATGAAGAAAGCACAATAATCTGATTCTCGAGCGTCTCAAAGGCGCCACTGACCCCTCTAAGAGCTGTTAAAGAACCTTCCGACATTCCTCCTGAAAAATATGTGCGCACCGTGTAAAAGGAGCAAGCCAAGCAACCTGCCACCATTTGCTCTTCACGGCAGGTTTAATGCAAGTGCTGCAAAAACATCCGCTCCAGAAATAGCCAGCCAGCCGGCCGCACGGAGCCAGAAGCCGAGCCGGCGTCCTGCACAGCTCCCCTCCTCCGCAGGGTGGGCGACACGAAAGCGGCACGGCCGGGGTGGGGTGGGAGGGACGGGAGATTTCCACTGCGGCGTTCGTGACGGGCCGGCGCCAAGCGCCGCGGAGAGATGCGCGGATGTTCAACAAGCCGTGAACAAACTTCAGGTAAATCGCGAAAACAAACAGTACGCATGCGCGAAAATTTTGATTGACAACTGAGCCTCCTTCATCACCATCCGCCAGCTTCCCCTCCCACGAACAAAGTAGTGTCGCCATGCGTTCGGTAACTGTGATAGTTTATGGTATTCGAGCATGAATGAACCACATGCGTACTTTTCCAAACGCATGGTATCAGTAGATCATTTCATAGCTCCACGAAGCCACGTCTGAAGTTCTTCTCACGCTCAGCTCAGGTCGCGAGAGACAAGCCGCACTTACAAGGTAGTTTTTTACGCTGTATATCCACATAAAAAAGAGTTTAAGGGGAACAGAAACTCGAGCCACAATATAATCAACTCCTCAACATCTCTATTTTGTCACTCTTCTTTAACATCTAGACACAGGACGTTTAGTAACAGAAACCCTGATAAGCGAAAATATTTTGTTACTCAAAAAGATTAATTTCCATACAGATTAAATTCCCATTGAATCACAAGTGCATTCATTTGTAATCGGTGAACACGTTTCGTTTGCTCCGAAGGGGCAGAGCAAAACAGAAGAGGCGTCAGTAACAGAGGTGAAGACAGAAGAGGAGGAGGAGGAGTCAACATCAGAGATGAAGAAGGCAACAAAATGCAGGAGGAGGCGGCAGAGAATATGAAGGGGGGCGAGGAGGAAGAGGTTAGGGAGGAGGCGCAGCAGAGGAGAAAGGCGGGGCATGCGCGCGTGCGACGCGTGTCCCGCGACGGGCCGTCGGAAAGGAAAGGTCACGCGTCTGAAATGGGGAGGGGAGTGTTTTCGGTTGTGGAGGACCCCGCGACTTTCCGTTCATCCGACTCGGTCCGTTGGCTCACCTCTCCTCTCCCCTTGCCTCTCCCCGTCGGCCCCCTGTGTGACCGTTCCTGCCCGGCGGGGATCGAAATTTAAAGACCTCGTTCGACGCAAGATGAATGCGAGGTGGAAGCATTCGAAAAATGATTGAAGATGATCCGTGGATCCTATCCGTTAGTCAGTATTTGGTTAGTATGAATTATTATTGTTTAAAATAAAGAAATATAATAAGATCTAGGAGAGGACAGATCATGAATGTGAAATTGCTTCAGAATAATTTCGCTTCACAAGAATGGAGATTTACGAATTAAAAGTACCTTTTATCCAAACCCCTCACTGATTTTGCCTCCTTGACATGAACTGATCTCCGTGTTTGCAAATTTCAGTAACACAAAACTTTATTACGTAGTAAATCTTATTATCTAGAACTATCTACTCTTCTTGTTATCACAAACCATTATCATCAAATCATACCAACACTTAGACTGATATAAAATGTGATGATGTTTAATGATAAAACAAAATTAATTCAAAACTCTTGAATTGATAATATCATTTTCTAAACTTTCTTACGGGTGCTGGCTCACAACTAGCTGTTCTTTTTTTGAAAGTAAGCGAGTTCAATAACATTTTCAAAAATATATGAAATTTAAGTCCACCAGAAATTTAGCAATATAGTGTAACAAGTTTTTATAAGTTATTGTACCATCACTATTATAAACGTACGCCCTAGGACACGGAAGACTAATATTATGTAATGCATCCATATAGCTAAATGACGCGTATAGTCGCCGAAGAATGTGGTTACACAGGAGTCTTCGAGAAAAACGGGCGTAAACGGAAGTCATAAAAGAAAAAAACAAGCTTAAACAACCGCGCGCTATAAAATTCTCATTAAACGCCCATTGGAAGGACCCTCACCTCAGTCGCCGAGTACAGGTCTGGAGGAGTAAACACAACACGAGGCAAGTTACGTCGTCAAGTATTCACACGTACATGTGAGAGAACGTAAAAAATACTGTATACTAACGTTTCAATTTAATCAATAACGTAGAATCTACTTTCACATTTGTTTTAAAATTCTGTACAGTTTCCATCCTGACTCGAGCAAAGTATAATTAACCATTTAGTATGAACCGTAATAAAATATTAAAAAATCTACAATTCAGATTTCATTCAAAGGAAAAAATAACAGAAAGCTGAGAAATATAATTTAGTGAGAAGTTTTTGTTAGAGGAGAAGTGTGCGTTATTTGTGCTTTTTACGTTCCTGCTCGGTGGATATGAAGTATGGCTGTTCACATGATAGTAACCTATAGATTCTTAATACTTCTAGTGGTATTTGAATATATGTATTTTATTCATGCGGACACTTCTTTCTAGCGTCCTACGCAAATCATCTGTTAAAGTACAACTTGGAGTAAAAGCACATTTCTGTGAAAAGGAGATTGAAACAGAATTACAACTCACTGACGTACGTGAATGGACTGATGTTTTACCTCGCAGATCATGTCGGGAACAGAAATTAACAATTTGAGACGCTACAACGATATGGCATAGAACTCCATCAAACTTTGGCTATCCTAATGAACAATTTAAAATAAGAATTAACAGTGTACTTGTCCCCTAAGGCAGTATGGTTTTTTTGACACACTAAAAAAATTGTGCAGCGCAACGCCGACAACTACATGTTGCCATACTTGCGTTTCCCTATTGTCATAACACTGACTAACTTCGCCAAGTTTTAGCTTTGAGCTTATCATGCGTTGCTTTTCTTGCCGGCTCCCGGCCTATCTCATCATGGAACCAAGCAACGCCCTCGCTTCCTCGCTTGTGTGGGCTGTTTCGTTTTCGCGAGGCGGAGTGTTCCGGAAAGCACCGGCGAGGTGGGGTGGGTGGGGTGGGGCGGGCGAGGCGAGGCGAGGCGAGGCAAGGCAAGAAGCCGGACTCGTGTAGCGTCGTCGAAACCCAGGGCGCTCTCCTCGCCTCAGGGGATTACGCGTGGATTAATACTCCGACGCGTCGGGAGGCGACACGCACAAGCTTCCGCCCGACCTCCCCCCTCCCCCTACGAAACACGCTATTCCTGCCGTTAATATGAAACCGTCTTGTAGTTTGAGGCAATAGACTTTGATGTTCCTATATAATGAAATTTTGTGGGGGTGGAAGCGTGAAATCCCAATAAACAATTTCATGAGACGTATATTCACCTACAGAGATCTCAAAAAATGATATTTTAAATACAATTTTAAATGCACATAAATATATATGTAATCACGTTTGTTTCATTTTCAACTAACGAAATCAGTTATTCTAATTGGAGTTTGTGTCAATTTGTTTTCGTATCAATGTCAGAAAAATGAACAATTAATGCGAATTTTCTCCCACAATCTGTAAACATATCAGACTGTTGAAACATCAGTAATTTTGAAGGCTATCAACACAAATTCTGTCATTACAAATTTTGTCAATGAACACTTGACAAATTTGTCTTTGCGTGTAATTGGCAAACCATTGTACGCCAGTGTCACATATATATATTTTGATGTACCTCAATGAAATCAATTATGTTTTATTAGGAGGCGAATTCCGAAGGATATATTGCAAAAGCTTCTTGAATGTAATTTGTTAGCAAGTCTAACCTCTGAAAAATAATTTAACGGTAGCTCATGAACCACGTACACCAAATGACGTTTCATTCTACATGACGAAAATGGAAACACCAATCAACAAGCATTCAGTACAGTGCTGTAAAATATAATGTACTTCTGTGTCTATTTGTTATGTGTCTGTCAAATAAATAAAAAAATCTCAAACTTATTATTATTATTTATTATTATTTTGGAAAATGTACCAACTAGAAAAATCACATTCCCTGTTACATAAAATAGAAAATAGTACGTGACTCATACCGCGAAACGTCCACCAAAATTTTAAGAAATTGACGATTTTTCCGATTTATTAACACAAACTTGGGGTCACCGTCGCACGTGACAATTTCTTCCTACGAAAGCGGCTCCGGAGATGGTCTCCAGCTGTTCCTCCCGGAGGAGAATCGTTCGTTTCAAGGCCGCGTCCGATAATCGCCGCAGCGACCGCGGCGCCGGGTCTTCCCCCCTCCCTCCCGGCGCCGCGCCGCACCCGTCGCGCGTTTTGCGGTCACTTAGCTCGAGAAAACCCGCAATTAACGTTTCTGGAAAACCAGTTCCCCTGCCCGCCGACAGGCCCTCTAGCCCCGGTCGAAGCCTTTTTCGGCGCAAGTGCACACACAATGACGTGCAAAAGCAGACCCGACGCGACGTCCGCGCCGGGCGGCGCCAGGTATTCAGGGCGGGATGCCCGCACGAAGAGGCAGGCTATAATAAGCGGCCCGATTATTTCCATTTCTTCCAACAGACGGAGTTCTCCTCGTTCAACCTATATTCGCTCTCTATTCTTTGATACTACTAACATAATGTTTTGTTGCTTTTTTTAAAACTGAGTTCACCGCTCTTACAGAATTAACACACAAACATTTTCAATATTTTCAATTTTAATTAGTATTTGTTGATTTTATGCATTTAGAACATTTTTAATTTTCATTAAGATGCTAGAATTAGTGTGTTGTGCTGTTTTGTGATGTTTCTGTACGATATGGCCTTAGAGGTCCACAAAATGTGAAAGATACGTTGGCAGTAATTCAATAAATAATAGACACCAGTTCTCATGAACTGTAAGTTAAAAAAATGTTTTGTATACGAACTTATAAAAACATAAATGGTGAAAAGAAAATTAATAACTGGTGGAAAATACTTAGTAATTGGTATCGATGGAAAAAAATAAACCAATAAAGCTAGTGGTGTGTTGTACATGTTTTCACGTTCGCTGCATAACCCTGCGTATCACAATTCATACCATCACGTGAACTCTGAAATCAACTTCATTCTTCTCTTGGTGCTACTTTTCCAAAACACATTTATAACAACGGAAAAACGACCAGGAAAAGTGTGCCTTTGGAC
This sequence comes from Gryllus longicercus, assembly GCA_038098605.1. Taxonomy (NCBI): domain Eukaryota; kingdom Metazoa; phylum Arthropoda; class Insecta; order Orthoptera; family Gryllidae; genus Gryllus; species Gryllus longicercus. Next base: position 2,655,086 of record JAZDUA010000021.1, read on the forward strand.
AGTAAAAGAATATTTTTATTCAACAGAAAAAAATGTTTATTTTTCAGAAGTTACAGTACAACATCTTGTAATTCAAGATGAACTATGTGAAATAATGAATGTGAATTATCACAAAGTGGTTAATGACCCCAATTCCTGAGTAATGTGAAAGTTGATGGTCACTACTACATGACGGAGTGAACAATTGAGGAAGGATTTGTGGAAGATGCATGCAGAAACCTGCCAGGAAGAAAATTGATCATAACAATTTGATATGTCAATGTATGAAATTTGAATCTGCCGCCATTCTATTATTTTACAATTTTCTTTGGGTAAATATCAATGAATGTAATTCGGAATTCTAATTTCCCCGTAAAAAAGGGCGTTTGGTGGAGGGTTCCATATTTGCTAGTGATTCCAGTAACAGACGCAGTCGGGCTAACGACATTTCATACCATCCAGTAACCTCTATCAATAGAAACCATCTAGAAAGTTTCATTTTCGAAGCACTAGTTACAATGTATCGTTTACAAAGAAGTTTAATGTGAATATATTTTACAGACAAAGAAGCAAAATTGTCGGGTGTGCTTTCAGTGTTTTGAAAAATCGAAAAATAATCTGGTAGAAATAGTAATATTTTATATTCGACTTTAAAATCCCTACTGGAATCGACTTTTCATAAGAAACTCATCTGACTCATTACTCTCCATATATTTAACACCCCTTCCTCGTAATACAGAAATTATTTTAATCTTCTCTGGTAATCTACACTCTCTTGTCCTCCGTCCATACATCATTCTAACAAGTGTTTCTAATTTTCTTCCTCCAGCCCACAAATTCTAAACAATTTACTTCTTTGAAGCAATATCTGTTAATTTTAACTCATTCTCTAGCCTTTACCCTAGCTATAGTTGTAGCTTCCTGATCTTTCTTTCTTAAGTGATACGAATAAAAATAGGTCTATTTCAATTGGATCAATCAGTATGCATAAAGGGTGCTTCACGCATTCGTTATTCGACGAATTGCATGCCACTTGCCGAGTGACAAACATTCGGTGCTCGTCCTACCACCGCGTGTCGGTCTTTTAGACTCGTCAAGGGAAGCGAAATTTGCCGAACAAATCAGCTGCTCGGGATTGGGCGGGCAGTAGCTCACTGCTCAGCAAATGCCGAATGTTTGCAGCCACCTTAAGATTCAGTTGTTTGTCAATTGACCGATTATTCCGGACACGTCAACAGCCACGGTTATTAGTCCCGTTAGTGAAGTGAATGTTTTTATCCCGAGAAGTGGCTATGCATCTCTCCGGCTGGATGGTGAGATTCGACGCCAGATCTATTGGTCGGCTTGCGGATCATTTCCGCCTACGAGAATCTCCCTCCAGCACCGCCCTAGCCCGGACAAGCTCGAAGCTCTAGATTGGACTCCCGACATGTGGGAGGGCGTAGTGTAAGTGTGAGTGTAAAGGAAGAGAACAGTAAAAAGAAGGAGGAAAGATTGAACGAGGTCCACGAGGTCCATGAGGTTTCTTAGAGTATTTTTGGCATTCGCCTGGTATTGATAGTAAAAACAACGGAAAACCAATGATCGTAACAGCAGCCGTTCGCTGCAATTCTCCTCCAAGAAGCGGCTGAATTATATTTAACTATGTAGCTAGCATCGAAATCCGCCATCCTCAGCACTCGAACCCTAGGATCTCCCGGTGCGCGACACTCCAGAGACAGCGACTAGAGTGTCTGAGCAAATTCATCCGGCCCTCCTTCGAGACCCTTGGCAGGCGCTGGGCGCGAACAGCCCCAGCCATAGACACAGACCACAGGCCACAGCGCGGCGCAGCGCAGCACGGTGCGGTGCGGTGGACGCTGAGAGCGCCGCCGTAACGGGACCACCACCACCACCACCACCACCACTGCCGCCGCCGCCGTCTGGCCGGAGGGAGACCTTGACCCGGCCGTCTGAATCATTGCTGCAGCTACCCGCCGGCCGCCGTCCACGGCTCTCCGCAGGGGCCTGGGATCGATTCTTACGGCCCCCACGGTCCAGCCACGTAGTTGGTCGTCATGCTTGTGCAAGAGAATGTCCTTTATCTTACTATGTCCATATTTTCCGATTAGTGGGTTGGTAGTAGGAAATTGGTAATTAATGAGTGTTTTATATAGAAGTTATTCTGCGCTGTCTTCTTGACATGTATCCTTGCTTAAGGAATGAAGTATATGTTTAACATGCCATAACATGACCATTACAATGTTGTTTAAACCATTCAAAAAAACCTTCATGTAAATGTGCCCAAATAGAAGTTAAAGAGATGGAAAACAAAAGATTAAAATCAAATGACTTTGGAAGAAAAGATATGTTAATAATAACTCTTGAGAATTTTTATATATTGTAAGTTATTCTGTAATATTATGTTTACGTGGATCCTCGTTTAATATACAAAGATTGCTGATAGAGAAAGGGATATTTTGGAACGGGATGATATGGGTAAGATTAGACAGCCTTGACATAATGACGTATATGATATGATTCTGCAGATTTGATTATCAGATTTAAAGGTTGCTTAAAGCATATGATACGCATGGTCTCTTGTCAGTAGTCTCAGGAGTCAGTGTAGACTTGCGGCTTCTTCTGGATAATTTTACGTTGATAATTTTTTAACTGTCAGTTATTTGTTTTTTCGGTTCTAATTTACACTGACATGTCCACTTTTTCACATTCTTGTTGAAAATATATTTTATATTTTGTGAAGTACATTTAATAAATTTCTCATCATTTTGCTGAGTGGATATGTTTTCGTAATGCTTGAACTCTTTAACTCGCTTTTAAAGTAACGAAATGCCGTACTTTTATCAGAATGTTTTTTGCTTATTAGTACTAAGCAGGTTACTTTCCGCAAGTATGTAAACGTGCACTCATTCTTCCTGTACAAAAATCAAACAAGGTTGCATCTCTAAAAGTGATAATGAGTAGTTACTGCCCAATCAGTTTCCTTCCCACGCTATCTAAACTACTAGGAAAATATAATATTGAAACGATTTAAATCCTACCTCCATAACACAAAGGTCATCCCCAATCGGTACAAATGGGATTCACCGAAAAAGTATAATCAACAACACAGAATCGCTGAAAATATTCACACGGCATTTCAAAAACACTATCACACAATAACAATCTTTCTCGACATTTCTCAGGCCTTCTAGAACATGGCGCCAAGCTTTAAACTACAAAATAAAACAAATTAGCACTTGACATAATCTTACACAAATCATTTCCACATTCCTGAACAATAGGGCTTTTGCAGTTATAGTCGATAACCATCATTCTAATTCAAAAGCAGTCAAGGCAGGCCTTCCACAAGGCTACCCGTTATCGCTCGCTCTTTATAACGTGTTCGAAGCCGACCTACCAAAACACAGTAATATAAAAACCGCCCAATTTGCAGATGACACGGCTATGTATTCATCAGGTCCCATCATAAACAATAAAAATCAATCTGCCGTTATACCTACACCAAATCAACAGCTGGGCAGCCAAAAACAAAATTTAAATCAATCAATAAAAACAATAGCCAAAATATTTTCTTGAAGACCTTACATCCCGCAACCCCTTTCAAAAGAATCAAAAACCTGTACAATGGCAACCCCGTAACAAAGCCTTAAAATAGCTAAGCCTTTTCTTAGACACTCGACTCAGTTGGAAAAATCACATCGACAATAAAGTTATACAAGCAAAAATTAAATTACACGAACTAAAACCAACAATCAACAGATCTGCTAAATTACCATACAATATCGCCCTACTGCTTCACAAAACTATCACAGGACCACTACTTTTATATGCATGCCCAGTACGGATCAGCGCTGCAAAATCGAATACCAAACAACCAAAATACCCAAGTAGTCCAAAATCAATTCTTCCGCACAATCACGAATGCTCCTTGGTACATCTTCACAATACAAAACTTCATAAATAATTCCAGTTAGAACCGATAACCAAACATTATTTTTGTCCACCCACTTCTTCCAAAATATCCCAAATATACTCAATATTACCACTCTTAACACTCTGCCAAAACCCAATACACAGAACCCACATCAAGAACAAATTCCCATTTCACACATTTCTCAATAAATTCTCAGATCTCGATTCAAAGAAGAGTTATCATATAAAGATACGTCTACCATCATAGAAGTAAAGTTGTATTTTAAGATTATTAGTAAGTTTACTGTAAATTAATTATAAGTATATTTAAGCAATCATAACAAATGTGGAATGATTTAACACTGATATTTGATGAAAACAAATCAAAAAATTTGGATTAAGCATTTAAAAGTGACCAGACAGAAGAACAAGCCCAATAGCCTAAGCCTTGCCATAAACAAGAGTATACGTTTATTTTGGTAACTTTTGTTTTCTGTAAAAATACATTTTAATTAAATATAAATATTTTAGTGCTAAAGCTACTCGGGCGAGGAGAGTGACGTTAAGCCATTTCAGCATCTTCACAAAACGTTTGCAGCGTTGCCTGGACTCCAAGCAGTTTTCAGTAATTCGTGAAGGATGAATGCCTGGCTCTTGTCTTGAAAATAAGGCAGCGAAGTGAATAAATCGGAATCCGTAAACCAAAAAGTGACAATGAGGGTGTAAAATGAATGTTAAATTATCAAAGAAGAACCTAAGACAGTGACAATGTAAAAATTCAATAAACCATAGACGTCAATTATTACAATACAGAAAGAGCCCAAGTAAATTGTGCGTCTGATTGTCTCATTATCTTAACCGACTTAACCATTGAATTACAGAATAAAAACACACATTTTATTCTCTTTCTACCCGAGTTACTAAACAATGTGTTATAAAAGCGAGCCAACATACTAGTAAATAAGGACATAAAGAAAGCAATACACATAATGACACTAATTATATTGAAAAATTGAACTTAATTATGATTTCCATAGAGACAGCGGAACGGTGCGAAGCCAGCGAAGGGCGCGCTCTTTGCGCTTTCCAGAAAAGCGTTGTGGAAAGGTGGAAGCACGTGTCTTCTTAAGAAATGATGAACGCATTTTGAATACTGTATTAACAATGCTTTCATCACTGTATTACTCACTGTATTCATCACTGTATTTCTTCTCTTCTGTTTAGAATGATAGTGAAAAAATACATATTTCCGTTTTAAAAATCCGTTAAAAAATTTAAAATGTTACAAACATGATACCAAAATATGTTATTTCCCTTGTAGTTTACAGCAGCTCACTGGAAATCGAATTTTGATGCCTCGAACCATTTCGAAAATATTCGGGATGGCGATTTTAGGTGACTCATGCAGTAATATTTATCGATAAAGATCCCCTTTTCGTCATCAGAGAGGTTAGAAATGTAATTGTTCATGATTTTGACGAATGTATATCATCAAAGACTTTCGTTTTTATTTTAAGAGGCTTAGAATTTTCTCCCATGCATTCAATAGTATTTAACTAGGACATTGTACACCCTACGCCCTTGAAACTTTGTTTTCGAGACTCTCCGAAAGTTTCTACGAGTCATCTTCCTTAGGCTGTAATACAAAGAATATTTCTGTTATCTTTCTTTCTTTATGTATATTATAGCTCTTCATGTTGTTTGGCTCGTAAAATATCTGATACTGTCTATAATTAAATTGACTGTGTGATATTCTGTCCACTTCTATCGCACAGGTCAAGGCCTCATTGCTAGTTACGAAACGCGTATTGGCAACGCTCGAAATGTGCGTTGACGTGGAGTAAAAATTGTTCGAATGGGTACATTGATTAATGTACATATCTCTAAACAATCTTTGGTTTTCTTATTATTCTTTTTCTGTAGCAGAATTTTTATTAGTATCTTTCAATTCATGGCATCAAAAGACTTTTCCAAACTAAGGAAACTGGCTAATTCCTCTTCTTCTTTACCAAGTAGTTTTCAACGTTTCTTAACATACCAAAAGCGTCTCGAGTTTTTCCTTTCGTAATAACCTCACGTGTGGAGTGCACTGTTATTATAGAATAAAGCATAAGCACGAAAAAGAGAGAGAAAAACAGAATTGCGGTTCTTGAGAAGGAGTCACGGCCAAGAATGAAGAACGCAAAGAGGTCACAAAAAGGAAAGAATGAACATTAGCAGAAAAAGATGGGATATGAAACACAGTTGTGCAAATAATGCTTAAAGAAAAACTAGCATAGTCCTATAAGGGGAAGTTGAAACTTGACCGCAATTCAGTCAATAGTGGAATAAATCTCAAATTGGTAGATGAAGTGAAGCTTATCTCTATAAAACAAAGGAGACGGATGGAATTACTATGATGTAGATTTAAATTTATTTAATCAAAAACAGTAACAAATGTATAGGACGTATGGGGAACAAAATCATCTGCGCACGTTTTCTTGAGTTCCAGAATCCCTTTCCATAATTTTAACTATAAATAGTTGAAGAATGAGTAAAAGTACAAAGATAAATACATAAAAATTAAATTTAAAAAAGGGCAAGATTAGCAACATGTTTTATAACTCGAGAACGAAAATGTCTACTTTTACACGTTTTGCAACGGTAAACGAACTGCAGGTTTGATTTTCCTGCATTGCTAACAAAATTGTAACTCATCACCTCTACTCCTACCACTACAATCAAAAGGAGAGTTCAACAAATCGTGCGCATAGTGAAGCTGCATGATGCCGTCAGGACTTGTCTGCCAATGGAACACACGCTTTTCAGGCATCCAGACTCCGCTGTCGAAAACCATTAGCTTATTTTCTCAATGAAAATTCTATTTATTCTCAACTAACTCAAAATCTATTTACTAAAAATATTTTTATTAAAAAATGATTTTTCCATACGTGGGAAGGGACAGATTCTTTTGTTGGAAGAGACACAGTATACTCCGGAAGAAGCATTACCCAATTTTAAAGGACTACTCCATATTCTCATATGCTCATTCGTGTGTCTCTGCCGTGTGGGCAATAAATTTCTGTAGTTTACGGTGCCATTAACTTTGTCAACTTTAACCCCTGCCTGTGAAGGAGGAGAGTGGCGGTATAACTGTATTCATCTGAGACCGTACAACGAACGTTTGACTCACCACAGATGGATGAGCTCATAGCGCGTCGATCGAGGTGCAAAAACTATACGTATGACCTGCGCAAATGTAACCATTGGTGCGACGGGCATTTGGGAACGGACAACAAGAAGAAGATACATCATAATTAGCGAAACTACAATGGAAGTTTGCGAACAAAATATTATCGCTGAGCGAGAAATACATAGATTGGTCTTCTTCCGAAATGTAAGAAAACTGACTGTATTCGCTATTATTCAAGTTTTAAAGAAATAGCTACAACCATAACACTAAGAGTTGATATATATATATATATATATATATATATATATAAATATATATATATATATATATATATATATATATAAATATATATATATATATATATATATATAAATATATATATATATATATATATATATATATATATATATAAATTTAGTTGGCAAAATTAGGTTCAAATGTCACAACGCTAGTGACACGTGGCTAAAATGGCATCTGTGGTTGAACGAAATAGATTCTTTGAATGATAAATCGTCACCGTTGGGTTGGGTATACTGCAGATATGCAGCGAGCTGTATGTGTTAGCAACTGAGATTCAATTAGTTAATGAAAAAGGAAATGTTTTTAGAGAATGACAGTAGGATATTCCAATGCGTTGGGCTGAAATTCTGCCTGTAGGAAAAGCACGACTTAGCGATCACAGTTTATTTCTATCCTACAAATCCTGCATCATATTTATATTTTTGTCTCATCTTTCCGCTTATCAAGGTCCGGGACATTTCCTTATGTTTATAACATACATGGCCTTCAGTGGTGGCTCGCAGGATTTCATTCATAACTCAGGAAATTCATTCTTAAAATCAAAACCCAATAGCGGGAAATTTTAGGATTCAATATATCACAGATTGATGTTTTAACTTACACATTACTATCACAGTTTCTCGTTATCACAAATGAGGCAGCACAGAGTTAATATACCACCTCCGCAGGGGAATTCCATCGGAACCATAGCCAAGGAAACCCCCCTATCTATTCTTCTTTTAGTATCATATCCGTAACGGGAAGTCGACAACCAAGTACAGGGATCTGATACAGGGTTTTCCTGGACAATTAGGAAACAATGAATGATGATTTAGAAGACTGTTCGATACACGTAGTGGTTTGCTTTTGTCCACAAACCCACAATCACCAAGGTAAGAACACATCTTGACTTGAATTCGAACAAACAACCCCAGCAAAGTAGGTTGTCTTTGCAACTCTGCCGTATTTAGGTCAGTAATTAGGCGAATATATCATGTGTAGATACATGACAAGATGTTGAGTATGACAAAATGATCTCTATTTAGGACAGAACGTTTCTTTTGTCAATAGACTAGCAAATAAAAAGACAAAATTAGAGCATGCCCAGAGATTTGTTGCTTCACACTTGAAAACTGTTTTTCTTTTAACATCAAGTGATAAATATTATGAACGCATGCATTTTCCTTTTTACACGCGGTATTCAAATATGGTCTTCAAAACAAAAAGTCTGCCAACAGAGGATGGACAGAAACTTTGCAGACGTCTCCCTTAAACACCGTAATATGATACTACGCTAAACATGAAATTAGAAATTTATTAATTTAAACACTATTCTTATCTCACAAAATTATACTTAAACATTCGATGCGTTTTATACGTGAATGTTTACAAGAGCGTGTCGGCAAAGATTGTAATCACCGAAGAATGAACTTCATTAAGATTGTCTCTGCCCAACATTTTTCCACTCTGAAGAACGGGAATCCTCAACCCCTGGGAAACTCCAAGAACCTAGCAGTGTTGGACAGACATGAAGATGGCCAGCCCAGTGTTCTAATCGTTTGGGAAAACATCAGGTTTAAGGATCGTTACAAATCCCACAGACTGACGTGGACGTTTGAACAATTCCAAATCATTGCATTCCTACACACGCAAGACGTTTCTGGAAACGCACTTCGGTCCGTCCCAGCAATTTCTCGTTTTTCAGAGAACTCTTTATACGCTTCCTATATAAGCAATTGCGTCTACGCGCAAAGCAACTACGACCGTTAGCCGACCGGGAGACAACACACGCGGGGAACGAAACACGACACCCGCCAGCTCCCAAGCAGCCTAGAAGTTTCCACAAAAGGGCACAATAGCGTTTCACTCGGCTTTGCCTTATATACCACCTCCCGACTCGGGTGGCGACACTGGAAACCACGGCGACGAAAAAAGAGGGAGTTGTCAGAGGAAGGGCGGGGGCAAGCAATTAAAGAGGAGAGAAACGAAGGGAACGAGAAAGGAGCGCAGGCTAAAAGAAAGAAAAAAGGACTTGAGGAATAAGAGGGAATAGAGAGCCGAAAGAAAAAAAAACAGGTGACTAAAAAAATAGAGCTATTCGAAAGAGGGGTGGGACATTTTAAATTGAAAACTGAGGGTCAAGATTGCGATTAATGCACTAAGAAAGGAAAGAAGATACAACAAAAGGGAGAGGTTAGCCAGAAAGGAAAAAAAGAAAGAAATGACGTGGAAGGAATAAGATAATGAAAGGCAAAAAATGGTACAAAAGGCGGCACAGAATTAAAAGATAGAAAACGTACAAACAAATCCAAGAAAATTAAAAAGATGAAAAACTAAAATATCGGTTAGTAATGGAAAGAATGTGGGAAACGGGGGAGAAAATACTAGAAAAGAGAAAGCATTGCTATCCCTGCACATAGAAGAGTAGAAAACGGCGGAGACAGATCCCAGTAAACAAAACTAATAAAACACTAGATATCGAATGATGAAGGTAGGAAATAACTACGACGAATCCGAGAGAGAATATATATATATATATATATATATATATATATATATATATATAGAGAGAGAGAGAGAGAGAGAGAGAGAGAGAGAGAGAGAGAGAGAGAAGTACAGAAAGTGGAGGAGACGAACCAACGAATGGGTCACCAAAGAGAAAAACAAATGGTATTAGTGGAAGTAGAGGACTAATGCGTCCAGCGGCTTCGAGAAGTAGTTGCGTTCGCAACGGCCGAGCAAACGTTGAAACGATGGCGGCGCAGGTGACGATGGAGGCGGTCGAAGCAGTGGCATTGGCAGCGGCGGCGGCGGCGGCGGCGGTGGCGGTGCCGGAGGTCAAGGACCCGGAGCGGGGACTGTCCGCGAAGGGCACTTCTCCGCCGGCGGCCGCTCACCACAGCACCGCACCGCACGGCATACGCGCGGCGCACAGAGGGCGGGAACCACAGCACGGACGCGCGTAATTGCAGTATCTCCGATTCATTGTTTACTGATTCAACTGCTAATGTCATTAGTCCTGTAAATGTTTTCATCATGGAAGGTTGCTGTGTGGGCTTGCGGGGATTTTCCCCAACCAGGTATCTCTCACCAGCGAGGCACCGCTCCAACCGGGACAAGCTGTAAGCTTGCGACTGGTATCCCGACATTCATGATAGTGTTTGGGGGAATGTAAGTGTAAGTGGGTGTAAATAAGGGGTGAGGATGACGAGAAAGAAGAAGGAAAGATCGCGCGCGGTCCGTGGCCCATTTGTTAGGGCACTGCTCCGGCATTCGCCTGACGTCGATCGTAGAAACCACGGAAAATACCGATCAAAGCAGCTGACCGCTATATTTCTCCTGCAGACAGCGGCTCAGTATCTCCGACCTACCCGGAGAAATACCCAACGATGTATTCGTTCACTCGCGGGGGATGAGACAAAGAGCCATTGCTCAAGTGATCGACCCGGAGATGGGAAAATGCCCTGGAAAAGAACACGTTGGGTGGTATGGTAGACGGTTTATTCTGTCTCTCCGGCGATCTTACAGCTGACGTCGGGTCATGATGTATCATCTGCGTTCTCCAAGTACTGCTGGAGAATTTCATTGCCGTTCGTAGGGGGATGGGTCATTGGAAGAGGGAACTGGAACTGGGCCATGTGGCAATATGCTCACATCCATGGCCTTAAGTTTGGAAATGATGACTGGCTGGGGAAGCAAGAATCACGCGCGGTCTGTAGCGCATTATTGAAGGTTCAGCTTCGATATCCACTTCCAAATGTCAGAAAGGACATAGAGCCAGATTCTTTTAATATTCTCATGTGCGCATTGGCGTCGCCGGAACCAGTTATTTAGCTGGTGTCGATATTCTAATCTAGAATCTCTCGGCCCACGAACTTTCGTTAATGATTATGTTACAAACAACATGTTAACGAAAGCGAATTACTTGTTTTTATATTAATTTTCTTTGCGTCATTCCACAGCCAAGGATGGTTACCTGCGGATATCTAACGATATTACCATCAGTCATAAGTTTTGTTACGACCAATATAATTTTAATATCATATGGGAAAAAAGTAATTCAACAAAGAAGTTTTTGCAGTCGCTTGTAAATTACGTTCAAAATAATCATACAAATTATTAAATGAATGAATAAGATAATGAAATTGGAAAAATAAGGGAATGAATGAGTAAATGAATAAGTAAGAAGTGAATGGATGAGTAAGTCAATAGAGTGAATTCATGAAATGAATAAGTGAATAAATAAATGAAACAACGAACGAAGCGTGAATAAACAACTAAATAAATGAGCATAATAATACCAGAATTAATTGAAGAAAATAAATAATCGGCCCACAAAGCATTACAGCTGCTGAAAGAAGAAGCATTTTGTGATCTTTTTCGATTACTACACGCGTGTTTTGCACCGTTTACGGCTGTTTCGGCCCAGTGCGTGGCATCCGGCGGCCGACTTTCATCTTCACCTGGGCGAGCGCAGAGCGCCTTTTTGCCCGCTCGGTCGAGCGTGTCAGCGCCTGGTAAACCAACACACACAACACACACACGCACGCGCGTACACACACACACACACACACGTGCACGCACGCACAAACACACTTAGGACCTCACAACATAACACACGCTTTCAAAATATTGTAAAATAGGGATACATCGATATTACGCAATACTAGAAGGACAATATCGGCATGCGATATACAGTCGACGCTGGATTTAGTGAAACTTACGTGCACTACACTACCTCGGATGTCGGGAGACCAGAGCACGTCCCGGCTGGGACCATGCCCCGTTGGTGGGAGATGCCTGTTTGGTGTGAAAACCACGCGAACTGGCATGTTGATCGGCCACGAAACTTGCCATCTAGCGGGGGTGAGGCCACCACCACCTCCCGCAATAAAAAAACGCATGACACGGGACTAATTACCTTAGCAGTTCCCACGCCGAGAATCACTAATCGATCAATTTGAACATTGTGATCTCTCGTTTACAGTGAAATTTTGGTCACAGTGAAAGAAGTCATTGGTCCCGATCCACATGCGTAACAAATAAGCACTAGAAGATTCGGTTATAGAGAATACTGACTTATTTATTATTTTGTGTTTCCAAATACGTCAACTGCTATGGTCATTACTCCCGTAAGTGCAATGCGTATATTTACCAAGGATGTGGCGGTGTTCTTCCCCCTTTGGATGGCTTGCGGAGGAGTTTTCCCCCAAAGAGGATTATCCCACCAGCGGGGACCATCTCAGCCGGGACAAGCTCTGGTCTCCCAACGTGTGTGGATGAGTAGTAAGTGAAAGTGTGTCAGAGTAAGGAAAGATCGCGCGTGGTCCATTTGTTAGAGTGAAGTACTTCTCCAGTATTCATCTGGCGCTGATCGGAGAAACTACGGAAAATACCGATCAGAGCAGCTGGCTGCTAAAATTCCCCTTCAGCGACGGATGAAATCGACAGAGCTACGTAATTAGTGTCGAAAATCCTGCCCCCATCGGGACTCGAACCTTAGGATCTCCCAGTCAAAGGCACTGTACTGACGTCAGCTGATGCCTTGATTTACTTCAGCCGTTATAAATATTGTAGTAAACACTAATACTATGGGAGAAAATTCGCCTCTATTCCACGAATTCCCACAGTACTACACTTTTAGAAGTGAAGGGTCTCAGGAATTTCAGGGGTTTCGGTGAATGGGAGGGAAATAGGAAATAATGCAACTGAGGGAAGGGTTCGCTTCAGAAGGAATTGCTCATGAATGGCAGATCGGACCAACCCGAAGACTACATAGACGTGGAGAATAAGTTAAAAATTGTCTAAAAAAACTATAATAATAATAATAATAATAATAATAATAATAATAATAATAATAATAATGTTTTTGTACAAGTATAAATGAAAATTGAAAAAAAATGTTTATTGAATTGAACATCAATTTTTTACTGAAATATATTTTTAATTTCTTGTCTACAAATATGTTTGGTTTCTTATTTCTTCAATCATACAATTTTTTTGTCTTGACAGCAGAAAATTGGTCGTAGATAATTTGAGAGCAATGAGTTTGCATCTTATTACACTCCATACTCCTAATTCGGAGGTCATTTTTTTTCCTATTGGCCAACTTGGACTACTACCTTTCTGGGGGGGGGTCAATATTTTAATCAAATCCCTATCTTTATCCCCCAAGTTAGTTAGCCCTGGAGGTATGGACGATGAGATGATGATGATGATAATGAGGGAGGAAAGGACGGCATACACATACAGACATACTCAAGAAAACATTCCTAAGGCGGGACTCGAATCCGCGGTATTCTGGTCCGAGATCGCTACGGCACTACTGCCCTAACGATTTTGGTCATCTGACCGGCCAGTAAATCGGCCAGTAAATCGGTGAATAGTTTTACTTCAAACATATTTCACAACGTGTTTGTTCCTATTATTTTCTGAGCCTGGAGCCACCAACAGATGGAGGCCCCGTAAGCAACGACTGTTAGCTAGTAGGTAAATTCGGCCACGCTGTTGGTACCCCTGCACGTGCTCGCTCTGGGTGCATGCGTCCGCTCGCGTTTCGGAGCGCAGTCGCTGCCAAATGGTGCGTGTTGCCGCCGGGAGCGCGTGTTTGTTGTGGTCTCCGGCGCGACAACGCCGCTCTCAAATGGACCGTCGTGTTTGGCTTGTTCGGTTCGTGTCTCAATTATTCACTCCCGTTAGCGCACCGCCCCGCCTCGCCGCGCCGGACAGCCCCGAATGACGAGAATTGTACTGCGAGGCTGATGCACGCGCATGGAAATGTTGAATGAATAATACGAAAGCCTCAAATGTGTGGAATAAAATACGACCGTTTGACACTAGACTTATATTTACATTCGAAAGCTGTAATATCTTGATGAACCAATATCACCTCTAACAACGTTTAATAAAAAAAGGCCATTATGATAAAGATTTAAACTCACAAACCAAATTCCGTACCCTTCTAATACACATATTGTTAAACCACGGGTTCACATAGCAAAAGGTTAGGAATAATTTAATTTATTTTTTAAAATATTTTTGCACTGTTCTCAAACAAACCATTAAACCAATGTTTTCAAGAACAAAGTCGTATGTTATAATTGTGCTAAAGTTTTACTTCATAAATGTGAATGAAATTCCAAAAACTGAACGAATTTTTACTTTATTATCACATGTTTTGTAGATAGGTTTAATAAAAAATCATAATAAAATTCGTAAGTATTTTTCTAACCAATGGAATCTTGATCTTTATTATAGCAAGCATTCATCGTTGATATTTGGACATCGACCTCTATTCGACCCCTCGATCATCATAGACCATCTTTAAAATGTCATCGAACCCCCAGGGGGTAGATACCGACTCCGTTGGAAATACCTGTTTAAACACTTTCGGTTGTAAAAGTTAATTTATTCTTCATGAGTATGGAATAAGAAAGATTATATGTAATGGGTTCATAGACAATTGTACTTTGGAAGACTAACAAAACTTGAACTTCTTGGATATACCAAGATATACTTGTTTCTTGTTACTTCTCAAAGATATATTTTATAACTAGTGTGGCGTCTTTGCCGGGGCAAATAATTACAGACGTGAACGGCTTGTAAATATTTAGTATTTATTAGAAATAAGATATTCCGACACCATAACACTATATACAATATTTACAATAGAAGTTAGCCGTTACAAGAAGGAACTTTCCCTGGTTACCACCACCACTGGCCCGATAATTAATTACCATCCCCGGTGTGATGCACCAGTACCTTACGTGAGCATACATGCGAGTATGCCGCACCTGCTGTCTCGACGTAGCACGCCGGCTTCGATTCCCCGCCTCGGTAGCCTATGCATTACCATGCAACGCCGCGCACAACCCTCACGACGCCCTACCGACGCGCTCACCTCTGAAGAATCATAAGAATAGAAGACTGCTTTCAAATCGGTTTCTGCTTATATACCCTCCGGCAAGTTTGACGGAAGCGCGTCACCCGCAGTGTCTGCCAGCGCTCCTCCGCCGGATTTGGGGTTTCCAAACCTGCCTCCACGACCCGCATTCCTATGTGCAGCCCCGCGTCACTTCCGCCAGGGCTGTCCACATGGCTACTATAGTGCGTTTGTGCTGGCGACAGATATGACGCCACAAACTCCTCTATACCCCCCCCCCCGGGAATTTTCGTCGCAGTTGCAATCAACACAGAAGGAAAATTCCACAAGTGTGAAAGTCCTAGGCCGATCGGCTCACATTATATACAACTGCGCCTGACTTGGCTAATTACACAGATAAAGAAAACAAACAGAGAAGGCCCTACTAACCTACCCCATTGACCTATTTTTACTCTACATTGTACTTGTACTTGAAATATTAAAGATCTTGCCGTACGGTCGGTCCCTCTTATGCATTGTTAAGAATTTTCAGCCTGGTGTGGTAACCTCTAATAACCATAGTATGTTCCTTTTCCTTTTACAACCAAATTCTTGAATTAAATTAATTTTGTACAATACACCCACTACCAAAATAACACATACAATATCACCAATATAGCCACAAACATTACATCAATAAACATTCAAAATCAGATACAGTTCTATACACACAAACTGACACACTGAATTACAAAACCCTATACAGTGATAAATGCACAAAAACAAAAAAAAAACAATAAACTAACATTTACCGTTTTACATTTAAAACCACATACAGTGATACACTTAAAATGAAACAAATAAACAATTTTTACATCTCTCTCTTGAAGGATTGTACAAAGTTTTTCTTCTTGCCAGAATGAATATAAATGAATACAAAAGTTCATGATATTTGCTGGAAACTATTCTTTCGTAGGTTTCTTGGGAAAAGTTTACTCAATCTTGACACAACACAACAAACATCACATTCACTTATACATCATTCTTCTTGCACTATTTGTTTTGCACTGTGTTCCAGTGTTTTCGGCGCACACGTATCGGCATTGCCGGGTGCAGTGTGCCCCTCTGCAACTTCGGACACTGTCTGGCGCTCATTTTCAAACACCCTACTGAGAATGTCAGCATTTACGTTTAATATCCCTTTCCTATGGCTTATGATAATGTTGTAATGCTGAATCGCCAGAGACCACCTAAGCAATCTAGGATTATTCCCAGCATTCTGTTGTAACCAGACTAACGGGTTATGATCCGTTTCTATCTTTAGCAAAACATTACCGTCTAAATAGTAACGCAACTTCCCTAAACCCCAAATTAAAGCAGCACACTCTTTCTCCGTGGTGCTCCATTTTAATTCCCCGTCTGAGAATTTTTTACTGAGAAAAAGAATCGGATTTTCATTTCCTTCCTGATCTAACTGTGATAACACAATGGCTGCTCCCCTAAGTGCCGCATCACATTGCAGTAAAAATGGCTTACTAAAATCAGGTGCATGTGTGACTGCCCCCTGACACAGTGCGTCGCGAAGCTGTATAAACGAGTTTTCGCACTCTTCCGACCACCGGATTTTGCCTTGCCTATGTGTTCCCCTCAATAGATCAGTGAGCGCCGCTGATTTCTCCGAGAAATTTCTGATGAACCGTTTGTAATATGATATCAGACCTATAAATTTACGGATTTCCTTTTTTGTCGTAGGCCGTGGATATTCTTTTATTACTTGAACCTTGGCTTCATTTGGTCTCATCAGACCACTTCCAATCTCGTATCCTAAGAACGTAACCGATTTCCTAGCGAACTTACATTTCGCCGGTTGCACGCGTAAATTGGCCTCACGTAACTTTTGGAATACGATTCTGAGATGTTTGCAGTGATCATCCCAGTTGTCGCTAAAGATTGCTATGTCATCCATATATGGGACGGCGAACTCCGCGCAATCTTTCAGTAATGCCTCCATAAGCTTGCTGCAAACATATGGTGCATTTTTGATGCCAAAAGGCATCCTGAGGGGTTTATAAGACCCAAATTTCGTCGTAAAGGTGGCATACCGTTGAGCGCGCTCGCTCATTTGGATCTGCCAAAATCCTTTACATAAGTCAGTTGTGGTTATGATTTTGGCCCTCGCAACTGTTTCAATTCGCTCGGCTAAACTCGGAAGCGGAAAATATTCCGTACGAATAACCTGATTTAACTTGCGGTAGTCAATACATGGCCTGGGTTTTTTTCCGGGTGCTTCCACCAAAATCATGGGGGATGTGAAATCAGAATCTGAAGGCTCGATGATACCATCCCTTAGCATTTTCGCGATTTCTTCCTGGAGGATTTTAGTTTGGCGATGAGACGTGCGATACGGAGCGCTCCTCACCCTTGCATTTTCGTCCAGCAACTCGATGTCCATCTGAACGTTTTTAGTGAGCCCTGGCCTATCAGAAAAGATGTCCCTAAACTCAATTACAAGTTCTCTCAGCCTTTCACTTCCTTCCGGCTCCATTTCTGTGCCTGCGAGCATTGCCTCTACATCAAATTCCTCCGGTTCTAATTTTAAGGCGTATTTCTCTATTCCGTCCTCCATAAATTCACCTATTTCTTGATCGACAATAAAGTTAACATACTCTGTCCTTTGTACATATGCTTTGATCATATTGACATGATATACCTTGCCTGTACTTTTGTTCGGCATTTGTATGACGTAATTCGTGTCAGACACCTTCTCTACTATCTCTCCCGGTCCTATCCATTGCACAGATAATTTACGTACCTTGTTCGGAGCAAACACTAATACTTTGTCTCCTACATTAAATGTGCGTGTCACTGCCTTCTTATCATACCAGGTTTTTCTTTTCACCTGAAGTGCCGATAGTTTTTCATGAGCTGCATCTCTAATTACTTTTAATCTATTCGCCAGACGAAATATATACTCCGTTACCTCGCTACTTTCCGGCTCTACTCCAGAGAGATTCTCGTAAAGCAACGTAATAGGAGTCCTTAAATTCCTACCAAATACTAATTCTGCGGGCGAGAATCCAAAACTTTCGTGAAAACTTGTTCTTAAAGCGAACAATATGGCCGGGATCTGTTTTTCCCAGTCAGTTCCAGCTTCCAGACACAGAACTTTGAACAGCCTATTTATTGTACTATGTACACGCTCAACCGGATTGGTCTGCGGATGATAAACTGAACTATGGATCAATTTAATTCCAAATTTATTTGCGAATTCTGCCATCAGCGTGCTTCTGAAGCACGGGCCTTGATCTGTTTGAATTTCCCGTGGGAAACCGGTTCTGCTGAACAACTGCAAAAGCGCATCAATTACAGTAGGAGTTTGAAGATCTGTAATTGGTATTGCTTCGGGGTACCTCGACGCAACACAAATAGCAGTAAGTACGTGGACATTTCCGGTACTGCTTCTCTGAAACGGGCCTATCGTATCTAAATTTAATCGAGAAAAGACCTCTCTTATAGTGGGGACCAACACTAAAGGTGCCTTCTTCCGATCACCACTATGACCTACGCGCTGGCAGCTGTCGCATGAACGCACAAATTGCTCCATCTCTTTAAAACAATTTGGCCAGAAGAAGTGCTTAGACAAATTGTTCTTTGATTTAGCGATTCCTAGATGAGCACTGACAACTTCATGACAAATCCTTAATATAGGTCCACGAAATTTACCGGGCACAACTAACATTTCATAAATGTCGCCTTTTTTGCTCTTCCGTTTCTTAAATAATAATGAATTCCTAACAAAATAGGTATCTCTTTCCGATTCTGCTCTTACATCCTTATACTTTTCAAACAAAGTATTTACACTCTCATCTCCCTTCTGCGCCGCGCTGAATTGTTCCGTATTTACTTTCAACATTTCAGCGATCGGCACTGCCAATTCTAATTCTTCTCCGTCTGCTAACAGACAGATTTCCGGGAATTCCTCCGACGGCTCATGCTCGTCTTCGCCCGGCTTTTCTGTCAGGTCGCCTTCCACCTTCGGCGATTTTACCTGCGAATTCCCCGAATCCTCTGCTTTTGTACTGCCTTCCGCCGCAGCCTTACTGCGCGTCATAACCATGTTCACAGTTTGTTCTTCTACTAAGCCCTGTTTAATATCCTGCAGAAGTTGATACGTTCTGTTACTTAATAGATAATAACTAAGTTGATTTTCCTTCGGCACTGTAGCGGCCCTAGTGATTACACTACCTAATTCTGAATTTAGGCGAATTTCCGCCACCGGCAAATTAATGGCAGTCGAATGAAGCGGCTGTTTGATCCAGACCGATTCGCCCGTATAATCACGATCTGTGACTAAATTTGCGGATACAAGATCAAATGACGCGCCCGTGTCTCTCAAGATCTCAGTCGGCTGCTCATTCACGGTCCCTGTCACAATGTGCTGCCTCAAGAATTCCTTTGCCTCGGGTTCACACACGTGATTTACTTGATTGCCCTGTTTCCGCGGACAGTTCTTTATCAAGTGCGTTGTCGACTGACATTCATAACACTTGCGGACATAAGGTGCCTCAAATTCTTTCTTCGCGCTATGTTTCTCTAACCCTGCCGGCTTGGGGGCCACGTGAGGAGCAACAGGTGCCCTGTTATTTCCGTGTTCTTTCCGGAATGTTCTTTCCGGCCGGAAAGATGGTAACTGTGGCTTCTTCCACCCTTGCCGCGCATTCTCGTACGCATCTAATCTTTTCGCGAACTCAAGCGGATTCGAAAATTCGGCCCATTTATCCACAAAGTGTTCCCGCATATCCCCTGGAACTTTATGCTTCATTTGATCGGCCACGATCAAATTCAATAAACCCTCGAATGTGTTTATTTTAAGTCCCGCTACCCACTCTCTGGCATAGTTTAACAATTCCCTCGCGAATATGCTCCAAGTCGCTCCGTTTTTGCTATGTTTCCTAAACAACTGCCGGAATTTCTCGGCATCAAACCGGTACAATTCTAATAATTTCAATTTCAACTCCGCATAATCTAACGCTTCTTCTTGTTCATCTAAAGTAAGCCATGTGTTAACATTATGCGGAAGTAATCCTATTAAATTCACAACCCAATCTTCTTCGCAGATTTTCAATTGCCTGCACTGGCTTTCAAACGCGCTCAGATAAGAAGTGATGTCGTCCTGCTCTCCTTTAAATCTACCAATTATTTGGCCTATTCTAATATAATCTCTCGCGTGTTCCGAGCGCGCTTCCGAACGAATCTCAGAATTTGTTTCGCCCGTCTGGGCATTCTGCACTCTCGCAAGTTCTAACTGATATTGCCTTTCTTCTAATATTCTCCTATCCTCCCTATCTCTTTCTTGTAATATTCTCCTATCCTCCTCTTCTACTTTCTTATCTCTTTCGTACTGTTGCCCCAATTCCTCCGTTAATTCAACGGAATAATCCTCATGCTCTACTATTAGTTTCTTTAAAGTCGGATTTGTTTCCGATCCATCTAATTCTATTCCTAAATCCCTGGCGATTCGGATCATTCCCTCCTTTCGAAATCTCAGTAAATGCGCCATTGCTTTCGAACAGTGCCCTACGCGTTGCAAAAGAACACACTTACCCTCAGCTTCCACTGCTTGCACGTGGCTGCTTCCTGCTGCTTATGCGTGCACGTTCGGCGCTGACGGATGTCGTGATGAGATGGATGGATTGGCTGCAACTCGTCCTTCCTTCCCGTCCTTCCTTCCCGTCCTTCTGCTTGAAGTTTCGCCCCGCCGGTGTACTCGCACGTTTCGTTCGCGTTTTACTTTATTTCGCGCACTATGAATATTTTTACGTCGAAACTGTTCCCTGGCTGAGCCTGCTCGCTCGCCCACTATTTAATCTTTCTCCGGCGGATACCTGCGGCCAAATTTACTTTCACTTCCGCGTGCACGATCCGCTGTTCTGGATGACTGTCCCGCTGGTACTAAGCGCCCTACCTGCTGGGTGTTTTGTTCGTTTCTATAGCTGTTGCTACACTACCGACCGAACCTTGAACGTGAACCGCAGAATTCTATTCCTCCTACGCTCACTAATTACCCATGGACGGATGAAGCCCCTTACTGGCGTAATTATTCTACCTGCCGTTTCTGGCGTGCTTCCGTGTGATGCTGCCTACCACAGACAAACACCGCACATACACAACTGCGTGGTCGTTTACTAACCATAAACTGCGTACTTGAACCGCTACATACACTACACTTGCGTGGTAGTTCCAGAACCGCTGCCTACACGATACTACGTGGTAGTTCTTGAACTGCTGCCACCATTTTACCTCTACGTGGTAGTTCGTGATCCGCTGCATATACTACACTTGCGTGGTAGTTCCTAAACCGCTACTACACGTGCGTGGTAGTTCGTTTACCGCTGCCTACACTACACGTGCGTGGTAGTTCGTTAACCGCTGCCACCATTCTACGTGCGTGGTAGTTCGTTAACCGCTGCCACCATTCTACGTGCGTGGTAGTTCGTTTACCGCTGCCACCATTCTATTCCTCCTACGTCTGTGGCGTCTTTGCCGGGGCAAATAATTACAGACGTGAACGGCTTGTAAATATTTAGTATTTATTAGAAATAAGATATTCCGACACCATAACACTATATACAATATTTACAATAGAAGTTAGCCGTTACAAGAAGGAACTTTCCCTGGTTACCACCACCGCTGGCCCGATAATTAATTACCATCCCCGGTGTGATGCACCAGTACCTTACGTGAGCATACATGCGAGTATGCCGCACCTGCTGTCTCGACGTAGCACGCCGGCTTCGATTCCCCGCCTCGGTAGCCTATGCATTACCATGCAACGCCGCGCACAACCCTCACGACGCCCTACCGACGCGCTCACCTCTGAAGAATCATAAGAATAGAAGACTGCTTTCAAATCGGTTTCTGCTTATATACCCTCCGGCAAGTTTGACGGAAGCGCGTCACCCGCAGTGTCTGCCAGCGCTCCTCCGCCGGATTTGGGGTTTCCAAACCTGCCTCCACGACCCGCATTCCTATGTGCAGCCCCGCGTCACTTCCGCCAGGGCTGTCCACATGGCTACTATAGTGCGTTTGTGCTGGCGACAGATATGACGCCACACTAGCCGCCAAGTTCGATGCACTGCCATCCATAAATTATGTAAAATTCATCACGTGCCTAACAACTTAATATATTTTAGAGAACTTAAAAGTGTTTTGTCTCATCTTCCTATCCATTTACACAACCTTTTTTTCTGGAATACCCTGTCACGTTATTGGAATACTCTCAACGACTAACATTAATGAATCAAAACAACCCGAAACCGCTAAGGCAACGATTGAATCTGAGCTACAACCATTTTCGAGGAAATGGCAGCACAGGCGTATCTTACAATTCTGTTGACTTCAAATATACACCTAGTAACCAGACGTGGAGTGAATTTTCATTACCATATGTTCAACCTCAATCAAATCAGAGGGCTGGTCTGGCAACTGTAAGACAGAAGAATAAAGCAGACGTTCTGGGAACCATCTTACCATAACCATACTTCGTTGCTTCTTGCAGCAACGAAGTATGGTTCTTGAATTAGCATTGGAACAACATACTTTTTTCGTTTTTTTTTCTAGATTTCAATAGGTGGGTCGTCTACACTAAAAAGATGATTCTCCTCTTCCTTGGTGATAAAAACTGTACCTAGACTATTGAAGGATATTTCAGAATATTTCTTAAATTTTAAATTTCCATCTACGAGTAATTGAATCTCTAAAAATAAGGGAATAAGATAAAAAAAATTAATCTAGAAAACTTGATCATGTAGTTTGGAATATAATTCTGGTATTCGAAGTAGTTTTTTATGCTTTTATAAAAATACTTTATCCAAATAAACACTTATACACTATCTCATTATCAACATTAATTTTGAGATTAAGAACGAAAGTTATCCTACAAATGAGCGTTGTCAAGGTAACAGTTGAACATTAATAAGGGAGTGGAGACATGTCGATGACTGAGAACCAGACTGTTCCAAGTTCAAGTTTGCATTATTGTCCAAAATTAGATTTCTGTTTCATGGTGTTCTATCTCCCTGTCTACATGTGTGCATCAAACGAACTTGTAAATATTTCACTCCATTAGCATGCAACAATCTCATTCCATACTAACCCACCCACTACAAACAAAAACTTTAAATGACTCCTGCAAAATTTAGTGAAATGGACTTAGAAGAGTCTGGTTCATCGATGTGTATTATGATAGTTCAGAATAATGAATATTATCACAGCTTTTGTCCTCGCGATGTTCGCAAGATCCTGAAGCACACATACCTGTCCCCTAGAAACATCGAAAAAATCCTCCAGCCGCCATGCTAACTTACTGTAAGAATTATTGGTGTATTAATTTGTCCGGCTTTCACTGTACTGTTTTTGTAGAATAAACTGCGGCTAGTTCAATTGTCCGAGGGTGGTGCTGGAATTGTAATGGGTTCGATGGCGTTTATCATGTGGCAATCTTTCTGCTTTATATCGGAATCACGAATGTAGTAATTTTAAAAAACTGATTTGGAGCTTCAAAGATGAATGTTCACTTCATAAAAAATATATAGTATATTTAATGTGAAAAATTATGTTAATAATTACACATATAAATGTTCAATCATTTTTTTCACATTACTGTTAAATCATTCAGAAAGAAAGAGAACGAATGGATCTTTAATCCAAGAGGAGGCATTGTAACTTGTTTCTTATAAAAAACGATGAGGAGGGAGTTGAAACACTTCAATTTTGCGAAAATTTTCTAATTGACCCTACTCTACAACCACACACTCAAAATTTCACTCATTTGTTGATGTTCGTACAATTCCTCCATTATAAAAACAGTTGCGTAGTCACCGTGCTGCCTCACAGTCCACTTTCAACTTCACCGCTGTGTCGGAAGCTTCCTTTACACGTGTCACCGCCGAGAGCGCTACCACCTCCACCTCCACCTTCACAGCTACCGCTTCAGCGGGTGGCGCGTGGCCGGCTGTGTCACCGGACTCAGCTTACACAACGCTTCGCTTCTTTATCGCCGGCATGGGGCGTCCATTCGCTTGCGTAATGTCGGAAACAAAGCAGTTGAGACAAATACGGCTCTGTCTCCCCCGCACAGAACACCGGTGCTTAACCCCCCGCCTTTCCCCCGCCGGCAGCCAAAGATTCTTCGTGGTCGTGGACACGTGTGGATACTACGACCATAGCGAAGATGCCGACTGTCTTCTAGAGATATGAGTTTTCGGAGAGAGTAGGCATGGATTACTACAATCCTTTGTTTGAATGTAGAGTTGATGAAGGCCAAGGCTGAGCTGAATGGAATTACAGTATTGCTTGTCGAGATAACTCACGATTTTACAGGCTCTTTATTGCTTTTTCTTATATTCGAATGAGCAGTCTATAAATAACCATACTAATACCAACTAGTCACACGCAAAACAAAAAAAGTGATACAACATAAACATACTGGCTTTGATGGTAGAGTAGTATTCATGCCGGGCTACTGATCCCAAGCTCGCGAGTTCAAATCTGGTCAAAGTGGGGGGACTTCTGTGGGGCCAAAGTCGACGACGGGCATGCGGACGCTTGTTGGCATGTAAAACAGATCCCAGGAAAGGCACTTAGGGATTCTTGGAAAAATTAAATCCTCAAACAATTTAGCACCAATCAGAGTTCCAATTTGAATTACTGGATAACATTGAGGATACTGTATATTGGTCTACACTATTAGGTATACAAATCAAACGTCAAAATTGGCGCAGTAGCACCCCAGTAAAGCATTGGCAACTACCTTAGGTGTACTTTCCTTAGGATAAGTCTCACAAGAAGGCGCTGGGTCTTCTGGAGACTTGTCTTAGCACTAATCAATGTATGACATTAAAAGAAGAAAGAATATAAAGATAACATTTCCGTGCAGAAAAAACTATGATGGGATAAGCATTAGAGTTCATTTGCTTAATCTGATGGCACAGTAATAAAGACGTTTTCTGAATGTAGTTTCCAAATGATGTTAAGGGTAACAACTAAGCAACTCAATACAAAAGCTAACTTTTATCAAGCAAGTGAACGCAAAACGGTACTTAAGTTATTTTTTCTGACAGTCACAAAAAATGCAACTCAACGTGAACTTGAATTATAGAATAGAAGGTACTCAGTCCCACTCACATTATACTTTTCCCACATTTGACTGCAATAGTTACCGTATCAGAAGAACAAAAATAGTTCACATTTCGTAACACATTGAAAATGTATCAAACGCGCATTAAGATCGTACCACAAGGACCATAAAGAGAGAACGCACCGATCAAACATCGTTCATCCGCCTCGCCTCTCCCCGCACCCACGCCTCGCATCCGAGAGTCGCTTCTAAGCACGCACTCTAACCGTGTTGTAACCCCGGCAGCGCTAACGACGAGAAACGCTCGCCCTCTCACGCACTCCGTGACGGCTATCGCGGCGAATCCCGTTGCGGCGTGAGCCGAACACCGAACCACGCCGCGCCGCGCCGCGCCGCGCCGCTCGGCGGCGTCAGTGGCGCACTGGGGAAATGTGACGCGTAGCGGTTCTGCGGCGCCGGGTCTTCCTCGCGTTCGGGGCACGCGAGAAGAAAGAGAAAGAGGAGGGGAAAGAAGATGTGAAGAAAATGAGAGGAAAGCAGAAGAGAAACGGGAGAAGAAGAAGAGAAACGGGGAAGGAAGAGAGGAGAAAAGGAGAGGACGGAAAAAACTAACAAGAAAAGAGATGGGGGAAAACGAGTAGGAAGAAGAAGAAGAAGAAGAAGAAGAAGAAGAAGAAGAAGAAGAAGGCAAAGATAACCAAGAGAAGGAAGAAGAGGACAAAGAAGTATGAGAAAGAACAGGTGGAAGAGTGAAGAATGAAGAAGACAAGACGGGTATGAGAAGGAGAACAAAAAGGCGGAGAACGAGAAGGCAGAGGAAGAATAGAGCTAGGAGAAAAAAGTGCGAGAGACGGAGAAAAAGGAAGGCGATGAAGAGACGGAAGAGAAGAAGAATGAAATGCTGGGACACGGAGAGAGAGAGAGAGAGAGAGAGAGAGAGAGAGAGAGAGAGAGAGAGAGAGAGAGAGATGTGCAGAAGCAGGAGAGAGCCAGAAAGGGAACGAGGGGGAAGACGATGGGTTGGAGGAGGACGTCGACGGCGCGAGTCGCTGACTTTGCGGAGGCGTTGGGAATGCGGCGAAGGTTACGAGAGCGGGTGTCGAACCCAGGGCCTCCCCGATAGGAGTCAGTCACGGCCCGAGGAGGTGGGAGCGGGAGACAATGGAACCATTAGCCGAAATCCACCGCAAGGTTTCTTTGAGCGGAGCGCGCGAGCGAGGGGGGGGGGGGCAAGGCTGGGGCGCGCGAGGGGCGACTCAAGAGCGGAATCAGGTGAAGGGTGCGCCGTGCACCTGTTGAAGCTGCAAGAGGACAGACGTGAGCAGCACGATTTCTAGGGCAGGAAAGAGTTTACACTGAGCGAGAAGTCGAACGATATAAGGATTTACCTATTCTATTTAGTTTCTGGAAAATCGATTTCGAAATTTAAACGGAAATACACGTTTTGGGATGCCCTGATGCCGAAAAAGTGTGTTTTTTTAAACGTCCGTCCGTCCGTCCGTCCGTCCGACCGTCCGACCGTCCGTCCGTCCGTCCGTCCGTCCGTCCGTCCGTCCGTCCGTCCGTCCGTCCGTCCGTCCGTCCGTCCGTCCGTCCGACCGTCCGTCCGTCCGTCCGTCCGTCCGTCCGTCCGGTGTCTGTGAACACTACTACCACTTAAATCATACGTAGGATTTTTTCCAAATTGAAGAAACATCTGTACATCTGACTCGACTCGAAACTTTGAAAAACATTCTTTAAAATTTGGGGGTTCTTTACATGAAGCCCTCCGGACATTTTCAATATTTTCTCAAAAACTGCTCAAAATTTCACTCTTATAAAAGTGGCATGGGTCCGGTTTTCACGCTTAACTCTGAATTTTCGAAAATTCCATAAATATAACTTTTTCGGTGTCTTCCTACAATTAGATTTAAATGGAGATTTGTCCTTAGTTCCTTCGTTCTTCATAGTGATTTCTTTCATTAAGGTCATGTACATTTTTGAAAATATTAGTATTTTTAGCCCAATATTGCATGCAATTTTAAAAACTTACAAAAACACGATTTTCTTAAAAACGGCTCCAAATTATTTCTTTAAATTTTGGTAGGGATGGTGCAAAATGTACTCTATGATACGATATAAACGCTATACTGCTCAATTCTTTTGTTTTTTCAAAAATTACAAAAATGTAATTTTTTACTTGTGTCTCATCACGTTCATATTTATATCATCGGCAATTTGTTCACATTATTGTATTTATAAATACATGTGCTTTAAATAACGTCGTTTAGTTTCTCGAAAACTCAACCGCTTTCTGTGAAAACTAGCTCAATATTCAGCATTTTCAGAAACGCTCAAACACTATTTTCTCAAAAACTGCTCCAAATTTTTTCTTCAAACATTTTGAACGGATAGTGCTGACTCCACTCCTTAATATTATGTAAAGTTAATTTTGTTGTTGTTTTTTAAAAAATTACACAAATGTAAATTTTTTGGAAGATCTCTCACGGCGTTTGTATGTACCTTTTCAACAGTTTTTAAACATTATTGTATTTGTAAGTTAAAGTACTTAAAATTATTTCAAATGAAGTTTTTCGAAACTCAATATTTTATGTAAAAAAGTACTTCACATTTTGGAACTATAATAGCGCTTAAATGCCGGTTTCTTTAAATACGCTTCCAAATTTTGCAAAGAAAATTGACACTTAGGACGAGGTTTTACTGTTCTTTAATAAGCTTAAAATAATATTTCCGCTCTACAATTAGGAAAACGACAAATTAAGAAAAGTCAAAAAAATGTTCTTTGGGTAGATGGCATCTGGCAAGAGTATGTGACAAGTCCTAATAGCTAGCCGTGACCTCAGGAAATAGAAAACGAATACGAGACGTTCTCTGCCATTCTATAGCACCACTAATTATAAAACATAATTTTGAAATGCCGAATTTTGGAATGTAGGCATTCTTTGAGAGTCTCGTAAGTTACATTTACGGATGAATTTCATACCCACTGTGCACAGTTTGTTCTGGAAAGCTAACCGACCCCTGCAGTATGTAAAAAAGCTCTTGTGAACTGGAAGGCTTCCAGAAGTGTCAAAGAAGTTCCGAACCTTTGCCAACAAGCAAGAAACCACAAGACACTTTTACTGTAGCATGCCCACTGCTGGCACGTTCTAAACAAAGCCTTAACATACATCCTTGACAAAATCTTTCGTGATGGCACGCCAAGGGGACTGAAGCTGCACTAAAACAAAAAATTAGCAACATCCAAACTTTCAACATTAAAATTAAAAATAATTACTAGGTTAATAGTGACCTGGTTAAAATATTGTATGAGCACACAACTGTAAGACAAAATCATAAATTATATTCATAAAATGAGTGTCTTAATGCATCTACATTCATTAGGATTGATATTATTTTATAATTCGCATAATCCAGCATTTCTAATATACTAGGGTGTAAATGTTTTATCTGATGCGATAAATTACCAGAGCCTAATTCTCTTCGTACTAATCATTGCACGAAACCACACAGTATCTCAAATTTAAAATCACGTCTAATACAGTTTACACCTTAACCAAGAATCCACGTGTATTCATTCACTTTTTTACATCCACTTAAATTTTCTTTCTCGCGTTGCCTCGAAGTATGAGCCCGATCACATCCACTAGTGTCAAGGTGAGAGAAGAGTCGACAAAACCCGGACGAAGTGGAAAAATATTTTGTCAGTCGCGCGCGCGGGCTCTCACAAAAAACGCAGCTCCGATCAAACAGTAGGCACCTGGAAAGGGCTAAACGTGACTCTTCGCCTCGTCTCTCCTCCTCAAGGGGAACTCCTTGAACGCTCAGCCACCGGCCGAGGCCGGCCGCAAACGCAAACAAACCCCGGCGTGTTTGCGCGCCTCTCGGATGCCGTGCAGAGCGAAGCGAGGAAGGGCGGGGCTGGGCGGTGCCGAGCGTATCTGGGCGGGGAGGGCTGAGAAGAGGAGCTGAGCACGGTCCATCTCTTAAGCGCCAAGAGAACACCTAGCCGATCGACAGTTCGGAGTTCAGCGAGCTGTCATTAATTCATTTAAGTCATTCATCATTCCACTCATCCATGCTCGCATTCGTTAATTTATTCTTTCATTCCACTCATTCATGGATGCATTATTATTTATCCTTTATTTAATAAATAAATCAATGATTCACGATTGATTAATATTTGTAATTCATAAATTTTCAATTTGACAGAAATTCGACAGAGTTCTAATCAAGTGGGTAATTTGTCTCGTATATCCTTCCCGAAACAGATACATAGTCAGTCTCGTGGCTAATTGAACAAACGAAAGTTTCATATAAAAATAAAACATTAAGACAAACTGTTGAAAATTATTCATAAAATCGGGAATACAAAACAAATAGGCGGACTCGTACAAACATTCCACACTTGCTTCGCTATTCTGTAAGCAATTTCATGAAATAAAATGTCTTTCGTTTCCTGATGCACCCAAGGTTTCTGCAGCACGTTAGCGAAATTTTCCAGGTGCCAACCCCACCTTGCCTGTATTTTTATTTAACAGTCAACCACATACAGCTGAAAGATGACATGAAGATTCTGGAACTCAAGAAAAAGGGCTAAAATTACACTTCTATGTACTCACCTAGTGTTTAGTGTTTTTGATGTAAATAAATTCAATAAATCAAATCAAATCATTTTCTGTTTGGCCCG
Organism: Gryllus longicercus; assembly: GCA_038098605.1. Taxonomy (NCBI): domain Eukaryota; kingdom Metazoa; phylum Arthropoda; class Insecta; order Orthoptera; family Gryllidae; genus Gryllus; species Gryllus longicercus. The sequence continues at coordinate 2,685,120 of JAZDUA010000021.1, forward strand.
ATTCTAAACAAGAGTTAACATTCTAATACCAAAAAGCGTTTATTAACAACCAAAAAGATCCGTGCGGTTAAACTGCACAAAATATCAAAGAGACAAATCATATGTTAAATATTTAGAATACACATATTACGTACACTGTCATTAATTTTCGCATTACTTTAATGAAACGTACTAATTATCACTGAACACCGAGTAAATTTAATGTACGAATGGATTCAAGAATCACAGAATCACTTCATAGTCATATCTAGAAGGAATGAATGAATCAATGATCTTGATGGACTGGTGATTATGACTACGATATGAATGATGTGAGGCAGAGGAAACTGGATAACCTCTACATTAAATCTACACTCATTTTAACTTCTGTATTAAATTTAATGTACAAGCATATTAAGCTCTTTTTAGTGTAGAGAGTTACATTAAGTTTCATGTATATGCAATAATCAACAATTAATTTAAAGGCATTTTTGACAGTACGTATTATATAAAATAATTAAATGTAGCCAAATGTGTATATTTTTAAATGAAGTACCTCTCGCCACAACGAAGAAAAGTAAAAGCGTCGCGAGCGGTCGCGGAAGGGGGAGGCAGCGCTAACGAAGTGAACGGGGCAAGAAGACCCCAAGGCGAGCGTCGGAATGCCGTCGAAGAGGGAAAGTCGGGAGCGACATTGGACGCGCGCGCCGCGCCGCGTAGCGCCACCCCGCTCCGCTCCGCTCTGCTCCACCCGACGCTGCGACGGTCATTTTCTCTTGGCGGCCGCGCGCCACCACTGTCACCTCCGCCGCCAAAAGTAATTGCAACCTGGGCGCATCGCGGCGCCGACACTGACGGCGCTGCACCGCGCCATCCGTCGCCTCACGTGTGCGACGCCCGCACGCCAACCACTTTCTCGGGCCCCGCAGGGTACCTGCTCGCCAAAAAGCTGCGAGCGCGCTTTGCGCCTGCGCAGTCAATGACGAGCACGGGTGGCTCAGGGCATCAACTGACGTCGGTGTAGTGCCTCTGACCAGGAGGTCCTAGCTTTCGAGTCTTGACGGTGGCAGGAGTTTCGACACGAGCTAGCTAGCTGGATTCAATTCAGTCGCTGTCGGGCGGAGAATTCTAGCGGCCGGTTGCTCTGATGGGTAGTTTTCCGTGGTTTCTCCGATCACAAACTGGCGAATGCTAGGGACGACGAGCCACGGACCGCGTGCGATCTTTTTTCCCATTCCTTACCCTATCTACGCTCCTTACACACACACTTACATGCACTACACTAGTACACATGTCGGGAGACCAGGCGGGGTTTTCAGAGTTTGTACCGCCTGGGGCGGTGACGCCCTGGTAAGAGATACCTGGTTGGGGAAAATTCCCGCAAGCCGACGTAGGTCTGCACCGGATCTCATTAGGCTGCAGTGGGAGATCACCGCCACCTTCAGTGATAAAAACGTGCACTTCCCTTATGGGATAAATGACCTAAGCAATTTATGCACCCGGAACCGAAAATCAATCAATCAAGTATAATGCGAGTATAATAACATGTTGCTTTATAATCAAGTTCTGAAGCCTGTTTAGACCTACGAAATACAACCATGAGGTTATGCAAGAAAAACTAATGTAAACACTACTGAAAGAATTCAAAACTAAGTACAGCGAGCTATTCTTATTGCACAGTGGTGCATGACGAACAACGACGTCCACTAAGACTTGATTTATCATGCGAAAATTTACATTGCATATCGACATTTCATAGGAGTGAGGATAAAAGAGCATTACTATGATCGTATACAGATTGCATTGGTAGCGTCAAGTATGATTTTCGTGTGTCTAAACGAATAAAGCTCGAAGTTTCCCCACATGCCATTAACATTTTACGGTGGTATACAATTTTTGAAGCCCCAAACCTACATTGATCGAACACAAATATTTTTATTTCAATAAATCGTTTACATATTCTCAGATATTAAAGATTTTCATACATTAATAGATCTAAAAATACATTTTTAATTAGATTTTTTTGGGGTAAAAGTCTTATGTAAAAATTATTTTCTAAAGTAAAAAATATGCATTATTTTTTAATGTAAATGAATCTAATAGTTTAATAAATCTAGATATTTTTAAACTTTTACATCATTTCCCTTAATTTTTTTCAGATGTACTCCATTAATTCTTCGCCAATACAATTCAAGAGAATCTATTCGAATCTTTTACGAAAGCTAACTTTACGGCTCTTTGTTTTCTCACTCAGCGACTGATTCGGTTTTACATTGAACTTCTTAGGGACAGGAATATTGAATGGTATAAAAGAAAGAAGAGAAACAGTAATTAGCAAGCTAAAGTACTCTATTGTTCTCCTTTTATAGAACTAAAGACGATATTTTCAGCTTCCTTGGTATGAGGCGGATCAAAGACTCGATTCCTTGTTACACACTGCACTGCATTGAATCACTGGGCGTATTTCCACCGCGTCGGTCCCACGACTTGGCTGGCCTGCTTCGACCACCAACGTCGGTCGCCCTCATTAATCTAATGAGTGGAACGTGCGGAACGAAAGACCCTGCCTGTACACTTCGGTTCATGCGAAGCCTTGGAGGAATTGACCACCCAGCTGACCAATGAAATGAAAGTAAGAATGGCATCTAGTCATCTTTTTGTGTGTTTCCTGTTTGTTTCTATCGGTTCTGTCAGCAAGGTGAATGTCACAACTCTGTTAAGGATAGCATGTGCGATGTCATTACTTCTTTTTCGAAGTAAAAATAGCTTTGCATTTGGCAAACTTACCTAACGGAATAAAATATCCCGTTTGAAAGAAAAATATAATTCCAAGTTCTACAAAATTGATTAACTCTTTACCAACTTTGTAATTGTAATGGCAATGATCTCCTATTTTCCTTCATGAATACAACAGAACATTACATGCCCTAAACACACGCACAAACAACAGTATTACATACACTTTTACATATTATACATTCGACTTGAGTTCTGATCAGACGACAGAAATCTTAACAAAAAGTCATGAATCTCAACATGAGAACCCCAACAAAAACCTGCAACAAACCTCCCTTTGTCCACTCGAAGGATGAGCCCAGGAACCAAATACGGAAAGCCAGGCCACTGGCAGCGAAGCATCGAAGTTAGCAAGACGAGAAGGCATTACACAAATAAAACTTCCCTAATTACCTTGGGTCTCCATTGTTACATCGTTAACCTTCCAGGCTTGAAAATAATTGAAAGAATACACTACTTCGAATCCTGCGTAATCCTCTCAATATCTTTAGTTGACAAAATCAAGGTTCGAGTAAAATCAAGGCTTACCCATTTGAACACTTCTCCATAACCATTCACCACCATCATCATCTATCATTCATTCCACCATTAACCTCGACCAAGCCCATAAATGGCACTCTTAATATCCCTAATCTATCCTTAGGACGCCCGGAGCAATTTATCTACCTATGATGACCCCATTTTACACACCAATCCTTTGGCATTAAAATAACATACAAACATTTCACAGTCCTACAACAATAATGAGTAATCATGTGGCGCAATTTAGCAATTACAATGAAGCGAATTACATTAACAGCAGCTGGATACAACATTCTATTTCATTCTGTTTCATTCGTTTTTCTTCATCGCTTCTCTGGTTTCTCTTTCCCGTCTTCCGCTGACCCTCGAGCCAATCTGCCACTTCGCACTTTGTCTCGGGTCCCAGAGCTGTAATTTTCGGGCGGTTTCTCCGCGGCCCAGCGCGCCTAGTCCCGCGCTTCGAGGGTCGCCACGAGCCGCATTGTTCCGTCGCGCCAGGCGCTTCCCCGAATCGGGGCCGCGCCGCGGGAAAGCCTTTCTTGTCGTCGCGGAAGATCTTCGGCTTCGCTTCGGACGCAAAGCGCAGCTCCGGAGGATGGGAGGGGTTGAGAGAGGGGAGGGGAGATAAGCTCCCACGCGCGCAGATCGCGGGATATTACACATCGATTTAAACACTGGGTCTTTTGACGTAAATCGGCTGTTACGGTGTCATCCTAATGAACATCACTACAGTGACGTCACAGTGGTGGAGTTGAAGCTCCCTATTTCATGACACTAACAGCTGATGACCAGGCAAAAGACACTATGAATAAATCGCAGTATTAGAAACATAGTTGTTCCTTCCATAAAAGTAAATTCGAAACATAAAAATATCGGAAGTATAAGAAACCTTCAATTAAAGAAGGAAACAAAACAAAATTGTCCTTCTTATTGGTCACGTTAATACTCTGGTACATAAAATAAAATATAAATAAACAAATTAAGTGGAAAATAACTAGGATTTTTCTTCCATTTTTGCAAATACAGAAGTTTTCCCATTGCATTTTTATTAAACTACTCGTTTACAAAAAAATATACTTCAGGTTTTTAACAAACACCATCTCTCCAGCAAAAGTTGCTCCCCACCCCGACGCGCTCCCTAGGAGATAGAGCGGGAAAAAGGAAATTTTCTAACAGTTGACAGAATATTAATGGCATATGCATATTCACAAAAAAACGTAATACACTTACATAATTGAGACTTTAACCTTCAAATTTGTGAGTTTCTTGTACAGCACGGTCTTAATAACGATTCTACTATAATGGTCTACGCTTTTTTTTTACAAGAAAAGTAAGAAATAGAAACACTCTCTGTCTGAATATTCACGTAAATCACTTTGAGTTAGTTTGTTTTGTTTGTTTTTATTATTTATTCGCTGGGCATAAGATATTAAGCTCTGGCAGAACGTTAACCTTTCGTATTTTTAACGTTAAGCTTTCGTAGATTCAGACCTTGAACTTTAAGAGTTCAAAGTGAAAGCCAGCGTAAAAAGTTGGAACACTTAAATTGAACCGACAAGGACACTTAACGAATTCGATTCGCGCTCCGGAAAAGAGAGACGACCAATGAAGGGCACGAACACAAATGAGTTCCTGCGCGAGTTTTTGGCTCTATTCAGCACAATGTCGAGAACCCCATAATTTTTTATACGCGTGAAAAAGTCCATTGAAAGAGACAATTGATGGATATCTTGGAACTGCTTTTAATACCTAAATTAGGTATAATTGTCGGACATTTGCCTTTGCTTTTTATCTGGGCGGCATTCAATATTAAATTTAAAACATTAATTTATTCAGAGTGATGAAAAGTGATGAAGTATACTTAAGGTTTTTTTACCGTTAAAAATATCAGAACAGATACTCTGAGAAAACAATTAGAGGGAAAATATTGAAGGGTATTAACCATTTTTAAGATTCCTAAAGTATAGGCAAATACACAAAATAAATTACAGGAACATCCGCCACCTTCCATCCGAGATTTTCTCCAAGCCATCCTAATTCTAGACCTGTTTATCGTACCTCGTTGATTTCTGGAGAGTATTCTCTGACACATTCCCTATGTGGCTACAAACTAACTTTCGTGGCTTGACGAACTTCGAATTCTAAAACAAATGAGCACTGATTTCGTATTATTTTCTTGAGCAGAGCTGGTTCTTACAAGCACAACTAGGAGTTACAGGTGAATGAAATGGACACGTTAACAAAACTATGAAAAAAAAATATTTTACGTGAGAGGGTTGCGATGAAGATAATGACGCACATTTTCATAGACGGACAACACACATTTTCACCGAGAGTGATTGAAACAATGGAACATCATGAATTTTACTGACCTACCATAAGAGTCATCAAAAGACAGCAAAACTACAGTGACCCATGACGAATGTTCAGGTTTTCACAACTCTCACGGTGAAGTAAGATCAGGTCATCTTGCCTGTAACTCAATCCAAAAAATAAGATAATCAGTCACACGTTGTTTTTATAAGAGAGCACCCGACCATCTTATTCCCCCAATTGTCTAGCATAAGGCTAGCATTTGGCACACAAATAATTCACCTAACAGTTGCTTTCACCCAATATACTCCCACACGAGCCTCACTTTCCGTTTGCATCCACTTCCCAACGCCTTTCACCCTTAATTCGGGGTTTTCATGACCGGCATGCGACATCCGGTATCCTCCAGCGTCCCCTCAACCGCAGTCACGACTGGCGCATCGTCGCCGTCGACGTCACGCGCGTAATTCGAGGAACATCCCACGCGATAAGCGCCTCCTACGACGGGAGACAGTGCGCCAGCAACTTCCGCAACACGATTGGGGGGAGGAGGGAGAGGAGTAAGCTTCCGCAGCTGCGACGAGTCCGGCGACATTTCCCCGAGACTCCCGCGGCCCGTGTGACCTTCGACACCATCGCGGCGGCGGCGGCGGCGGCGGCCAGGGCGGCGGTGGCGAGAGTCGCCGAAGACGGCTGGCCGTCCACCTGGGTGGAGTTTCTCCCAAGACGATGGGACCTTACAGGAAGGAAAGTGTCCGGTGAACCGGCGGGTGGTGGGCTGGCGCGCTGCGCCTGCCAGTTTCTTGTGTAACTCCCGCAATACGCCTCCTCCTCCCCCCCCCCTCCCCAGCGGTCAACCCCGCGACAAGCTCTACAAGATTTTTTTCTCCCGTGGCGTGCGCCAGGTTTTTCCCTGCGAATAATATGGCGACAGCCGAGATAGGGGCTGCAGAATAATGGGTTTGTGCGGGAATGTCACATGACAGTACAGAAAATAAACGCTTCCTCGCCTTCGATGGCAAATGGAAAATGCGTTGCTAGCAGAGGGATGTGAAAAAGCACTGACAGGTTCAGCCGGGTCGATATGAATGCAATACAAAATCGATACCTTTTTTTTCTTAACTAATTGATACTATCCCTGAGCACATTCTCTATTTTTTTTATAAAAAGGACAGAATGTGAAATTTTGCTAGTTTTTCTTACATGTACACAACAATAATTTATCTCTGCATTTTTCATCGATTTTTTTCACGTATTTCCAAATTCCTCTTTTCAACTAAACTTTCGGTCTGTACGCTGTATTCTCTCTTCAGCAGAACAATATAATTCCCAGGTTTTAACATTTATTTCTATAAACCTATCTCTTTTCTGGTATAGAATGGTCAAATGTTTCCCTCCTACATAATTTCGGTCAACGTATTTACAATATGTGCTCTCAACATTAGAAATGCAATTTGCTACTGATTTTTAGTTTCATAGTATTATACTTCTCGTAGTGTTTAAATATATTTCAAGCCAGACAGCCTATTTACATGAGAGTTAACTACAGAATTTAAAGATAATAAATGAACAGAGCTACTATGAAACTTGTTTTTATTGACCAATTCGAAACCGATGACGAGTCTCTACGGCAGAATTCATAAAAGGTTGCTGGAGCACCTGAATCCCAGTCGTCAAAAGGAATCATTCCCGGACAGCCTTTTCACACATAAGGCTTTCAACTTTTAGCGCCCACAACATCTCGTGCTTTTCCTTCTTGTACTTTATCTTAAATGCCGGACGACGTGGGAGACCATCTTATTCCCTATTAAAAATGCTAGATGACGTGGGGAACAATGTGGATAGGATGAAAAACTAGTGTTTATGTTTTGGTAGATAGAGGAAGTAATTGAAAGTAGACTATACATTAAAAGTTTAACATTTAAAAAAGAAATGCAACATTTCGCGATAGCATTAACTTTTTTTAAAATTTCGTTTTAAAATAAAGGTTTGCGGAATCCTCATATTAAAACAATAAAAACAATTAATATATTTGCTCTGATTCACTTGAAAATGAAAATGTTCATTAACATTAAAACGCAAAAGCGTTTAATGTGAAATAAATAATATTTTTTCCTGATGAAATCACGATACATATACATTTTAAAACATTTTTTCTTTGTCGAGATAATTTTTGAATAATGAAAAGTATAATAATTATCTACCAAGGTATACAACACATCTGATTATGACTAATTAATTTATATTTCAAAATCAAGTATAAAAAATTCCAAACTATGTCACACAGGAGATCTTGCATTCGCGGGAAAGTTTTATATTTTGTCTCAGTCTTCGATAACTACTTCTAACCTCATATTCAGGGATTGTCCTAGCGAGAGACAAGGAAAATGTGAACTAACTTATCTTTTTACCAAACCTCGTAGTTTGCTGGTATGCAGTAAAAAAAGTATAACGCTCACGACTGAAACACGAGCCTCACAAAACCCTCTTCCTTCAGTCTCTTTGCCACCAGCAAAGCGCTTAGTCCACTGGAGAATACTCTCTGGCCAAGTGCTCCAACAAAAAAATTAAAAAAGATGAAACCACTATCGTCGGTCGAAGCATACAGGCGCAGGACGACAAAACACACACACACACACACACACACAACCTACCTCTGATTCGGCAATTCCAAACCCCGCCAATTCTTTATCCCGTCGGATCTGCGCAGAAAATTATCTTCTCGTCCGGGCAATAATATGGGATCTATGAATCGAAATTCGCTCGCCTGAGATTGGTGAAGATGGAGATAAGCGTGCTACGGGCCAATCTGCACATCCGGCCGCGGAGCTCCTGCGGCATTTGTCGGTAACGAACTTGCGCGCGCGGCACACACGTGTGGATGCCCTCCACGACCAATCCACAAGTCACGCTCGTCTAATTTCGCCCAACAGAGCAAATGGACGCTTCGCCTAATGATAGGGCGAGGAAAGGAAGGAACAGCATGTATTTCCTACAAACGTGATGTCTTTCTTAACCGGATTCGAGCAAGTGGCATCGTATAATTTGAGGTTTAGTGAATAAAAGCAAAGACTACGAAACTCTGCACTGTCGGTGCCACGAAAGAACGAACAGTTGCAGGAACCACATAACTGCGTAAGCAATGAGTGCGAAGTGAATGATATATGAAATGTTCTTGCTTAATAGATAATATACGAAGTATCGTACGAGTGAAAATGGAAAAAATTTTCACCTCTTAATGTTAATTTATCTGTTAAACTTTTGTATCATAAAATGTCTGAATTCTATGAGTTTAATCATTAGCTGAAAAGATGCAGTCAGTTTCACGTTCTACCTAAAGAAAACCTTCTCACAGAAGATGAGCTATCCCGGAGAGGATTTGTTATTTTCCCAGCCGCCCGCTAATCTCCATCCTTCAACACAAAAAGTACGATCTCACGTTTCTCTTTTCCTTGCTGTTAGAAACGCTTGAACTGTTCATACAGAGGTTGGATGTGGTTTCTTTTCTCGCCGACTAATTAATTTTCAATGAATAGATGAGGAATTCTGTTTCTGATACGCATGTTCTCAGCCCTGACAACCAGTCGTACACGATTGCATCATCAAAACCTTTTTGTCGTTTCCTTAAATCACTTTTCTCTTCACTTTTTATTACCACGTCTTTAAATCATAATTCTCTTTGTTAACATGAATCATATATCAATCATGGATTTACTTACACACGCTTACATGCACTACACTACCACACATGCCGAGATATCAGTTGGGAGCTTAGTGCTTGAAACTCGCTGTTGGGAGATACCTTCTTGAGGAAAATCCCGCAAGCCGACCGGTAGGTCTGCTTCAGATCTCGCCATTAAGCGGGGGAAGATGGAAAGACAGCCACCTCTCACAATACAAACATGCACTACATTTTCGGCACAAATGACTTTAGTCGTTGACGGGCTTGGAAACATCAATCGACAGAAGGCTCCTTTGAAAATCATGATTCCTACACTCTTATAACTAGCCAGCTGTCGAACTCTGCAATTACACTCTTCCAAAAGACATCACCCCTCCGATTACATGTTTCAATTTACCTTTACCATTCAATTATATGGTCTCCCACACATACTACATCGATTTCGGCTGGCACATACAATATTCAAAAAGTCCAGATTTTCCAACATAAATTCCTCCTTAATACTACAATAGCTCCCTGGTTTGTACCAAATTCTCGACTAAATTATTAACTCGGCATTTTTCCTATCTCCGTTCATTTTTCCCCTATCCCCATAATCCCCCCTTCATCCTAGTCTGCACCGAAAAATTCCTCGTCCGTTTCGGACCCATATTTATTTTCATTCTCGCGATGTGAGTTTCCAAGCATTAATTAAATATGTCGTGTATTATAACAATAATCATGCAATGCTTTAACCAACCACTGCTGTTACGAAGTTGCTGGCCAAGCAGAATTTTTTTAAAAATATTTATTACTTTTCATTGTTTAATCTTAAGCCCTAATGAACGACTGATTCATGTAAAATGATCAAGGAAAGACAAATCAGTTGATTGTGGAAGGCTTAAAATTTTTATTTTTATTACAAATCTGCCTATCACAAATTTAAAATTTACTTATAAAAATACATTTTAAAATATTAAAGCCTTAAAGGCATCACAGTAGTACGCTAACAATAAATAGTTCCAATAGATCACAGGGAGAAGAGCGGTTCTTTAATACAACACAGCGAAGTAACAGCGGTTCTTTAAGCGCGATTTCGAAACATAGCAAGGAAAACCGATTGGTATTGTCATCTTAGTTGGACTATGTTGTAAGAGGAACAATACGAAGAACAAAAACATCACCAACATCATCATCAACAGCAACAAAGAGCAAAAAGAGGAGATGGAGAAGAAGAAAAGTTAGATGGAGGAGAAGGAAAAGTAGATGGAGGAGAAAGAAAAGTAGATGGAGGAGAAGGAAAAGTAGATGGAGAAGAAGAAAAAGCAGATGGAGAAGAAGGAGAAGCAGATGGAGGAGAAGGAAAAGCAGATGGAGGAGAAGGAAAAGCAGATGGAGGAGAAGGAAAAGTAGATGGAGGAGCAGGAAGTTTAGATGGAGGAGAAGGAAAAGTAGATGGAAGAGAAGGAAAAGTAGATGGAGAAGAAGGAAATTATTAGGAAAAGGAAAATTAAGAAGGATGAGAAGGAGTGGAAGAATAAACAGGAGTAAAGAATATAATCGTACACCCTCAAATAATTCAACATCTTAAGAAGATTACGATCACCCGACAATACGCTTCTATAACGTAGTTCCTCCTACCACATACGATAATTGTACCAACAGTATATGCTATTACCACCAATATTAAACAATCTGAACGACATTCCCCCGACTGTACACGGGAAACGATACGGTTTCACTCCAGATAAACGTACATCGTCGATTAAGGTTAACGACACTCTCACTTGAAATATGAGCATCTGGCCAGGCAGAACATGCCACGGAGGCGATCTCTTAATCTCGCGGGCGACGTCGAACTCCGGGAGGCACGAGGCTCGCACGCTGTTCGTGTCAAGCCGGAAGGCGTAAAGAACCGTTCCCGTTAGACGAGACGAAAGCAGCGGCGACTCCTCCACCACCGTCGTATTAAGTCAAGACCCACCACAATGGACCGGGCTTTGGAGTTTCACTGAATTAGAGCTTCTCAGTGCTTCCCCCGCCACCCCCCCCTGGGACGCGCGAGATAGTAGGGGGCCTCTTTACGGCGGCCCGGCGACCCACGCTTGACTTTCAGGGTGGGTCAGCCCGGGAGTGTAAGTGGCGCCTGCCCCTTAAATGCAGAACGAAAGAGAAGCGTGAATGCATCCACGGCGAGAACTGATAAAGCATGATGTGACATGTAGGGAGGTAAATGCATGATTACACAATGGAGATTCATTTCATTCAGGACTACATTTTCCTTTCCACAGAACATTTATAACAAGTAAATTTACAGAAATCTAGATTCGCAAAGTTCATAGATAAAATCCCCAGGGTAAGTGACGCCCCTGAATTGGGGAACGAAATAAAGACATGATGCAACCACGGGGTGAAATGACGATACATGATGTAAGACTTCTACTGTGTTAAATGAATGATTGCACAATTAAGCTTCACTATTTTCAGAACTACAATTCCTATTTTTCACTCGAACATTTACATAAATCGAGGTTCGAATAGTTCAGAGGTATTATAAAACATTCGATTTTTAATTCTAACATTTACATAATAACTTCTCTTCCGTAAGCTTCTTGTAAATATAATTGAATTAAAGTAAACTTCCTTAGAAATATTCACATGTTCTCGTAAAATTATTGAAGGTAGACAAGTTGTGGAGACACGACGAATTATTTCACACTCCATTAACCAAATCTCTAGTAAATGGAGGTATGTATTATGCGAGATCTGTAACAAAGGGGTGTTTTGAGTAGGATGATTAATTGCCATGTCTCGTTTATTCGTCACGGAAGAGAAGAAACAAACATTGAAGGATGTAGAAGACAAAAGAGAATATTCGCTAAACTCCATCACAGAACTGCCGTAATCTGACGAAACTATTATTTTGCTATGTGCGAACGTCAAATCTGCACTGTTTCTATGCTTCGAAGTTCTTCGTAAAAGAGACCGACTCGCCGTCAGGAGAAGTCTTTCAATGAAGTCTCTTCTGCACCAAACTTCTCTTACGAAGACGTATTCCAGTGTCCATCAGATTATTTTTTACGAAAAGTAGCGCCCGCTGCCCTCAGTTTATCGTCCGTTTTCGAAATGTTCGTTTGAATGTAATCCATGTAGAATTAATGAGCGTAAACTCGACACTCAGAGAATTCAATGCGTGTGTAAACAGGGATTTCATTTCTTATTTAGTTTCTCTGACGAAATAGTTTCCCTTTCTTTGCGTTACGTTGAAGACGCGTTCAGAGAAAAAATGTTGGTAAAGGTGTAGAAGAGGATACGATAATTTAAAAGTGTTCAAGAACATATGTCTAGATGATGCAAGGCAAACAAGATACCAATAAAAAGGTTTTTTTCGGATGACCATAACTTGAAACAAATAATAAATTATGAACTTGTAAGTTCATTATCCTCTCTTCACACAAACTGACCGGAAGGTGCCGTTGGAATGAAAGGCGAAAGTTTCTTTCATCATTACTTACTAAGAAGACGTCATATCAAAGCCGACATTTAAATATGCCCAACGCAGCTACAGCTTTTGTTTCCGCTCCGAGGAAGAGACAATGTAAGATTCGATGACCTTTTGGGCCGAATTTGCAGCTTCTTCCAGACATCGTCCACAAAGACGGAATAAAGATAATATTGCGAGAAAGCGAAAGGAAAGTGCTTCTATTACGTAATCGAGTGGTGTAGTTTTATATTTACATCATGTTAGCACGAGAAACTACTAGCCTCTATCAATTAGTGTTGTTTGTTGTTTTGTTATTTTCACGAGCATTTAATATGTCTAGACTTTCTCGCAGCTGCATGCGAACATAAAATGTTCTCACTCCTCCATAATACATTGAGATTTATTGCTTTGTATTTAATTTAAACTGCCAGAAATAACAATTCCCTATTCTGTAGCAAACTGGTATGGCTCCAGTTCAGCACGTGTATCTGATGTCTAAAAGGGAAAAAATGGTCAGATTCCAGGTACGTACTCAATCATACGTAGCGACGCCAATGAGCCGTTAGACGCCACACTATCCCAATCAGCAGCTACAAAACATTGTCTCGGTGCCGTTAACTGTGTGGCGTATCTCCAGATAATCAACGCCTCTGGGCGAGACAAGGAAAACGACAAAAAGTAGTTTGCCTGGAGCAGCCATGCTTGAAAATTGCCTTCCACTCGGTCGCTAGGTGTCTCAATATAGACATTAGATTAATCCTTGAGGGAAAGGTTTCCAGGGACACTTTGAAAGACCTAAAATTTCACCTCTCATCACTTCTTGAACACTTCAAAGACAGGAAAATAATTGCTGAAAAACATGAAGAATAAAGCTAGAAATACTTGTTTCCTTCTTGAGGTAGTATTCGTTAAGTGGTAAAAATTTTCTTTCACATCCTTTTGAGGTCTGACCACAGGGAATAAAAGGCAGAAAAAAGCGTCAGCTACTAAACAGAATCACCAGCCAATCGTCATGTCCTCCGCAGAAGTATACATGAGGAAAGAAGTTTTTAAAAAGATGTGAAAAATAGCTGAAAATTACAAGGCAGAAGAAACTGCAAATTTCGCCTCCGCTTCATGGAAATTTCTGTATGCAGAGCCAACACAAGCTGCTACAGGATAATTAGTTCATTCATCTGAACAGCTGAAGTATTGAATTCGATGAAAAGAACACCTTGTAGGTATTTGCGTTAGATATTTTACACACTTTGTTTTTTCTTTTTTACCTCCTAAGTATGACGTAGGTCGAGATTTTATTTTCTCCGACGACAGTACATCTGAACATAGATACTTTCTGTTGGAAAGAATGGGACGATCTGGAAGGTCGGAAGGAAAAAGAGAAAATGTAGAAAGGGCCACAGAAGGGCGAGAAGCCCAAAGGCAAGAAGCCGACAGCTCGAGAGGATGGGAGAAAGAAAGTGAAAGGGCGAAGGAACGAATGGACGGACAGTGTAAGAGAGGGCAAAAGGTCGCGAGGGCAAGAGGGCGTGGCGCACAGGGGCTTCAGCGCACCGCCGCGCTCGAGCGCCCCCGCCCACGCGCCATCGCGGAAGCAGAGACAAAGAGATCCAACGGCCCCGTCCACGATACGGATCGCTCGCCGCCCGCCCGCCCACGCCCGCTCACGCGTCCGCCCTCGCCTCGCGTCGCCCCGGGCCACACGCTTCCCTGCAGTCGACCAGACACCATTCCCCAACCACTGACTGCGACTCCAATTCCGCACTCTAGAAAAGCATCGCCTCTTCAATGGTGAACGCGCGCCATCAAGTACTCTCCAGCTCACACATCTGAACGGGAGCAAACCCTGCAGGAAGACCGAGTCTGGGCCGAACCTCTCATCCGGTCAGAACCTACACTAAGCGACACATGTCCACCTACCTCACCTCCAGCCCGCACACCTCACCTCTGCTCCAGCCGGTGTTGAGTCTCACTCCGAGGAGCGAACCTGGGCTTGGGCCTGGCCCAGACCGTGCGGTCCGCCCGAGCGTCACGACCCTGGCGGCGCGGCGCAGCGGTCCTCCCGCCCTCCCGAGCGCGTTCCGCGCCGCAGCGGAGCCAATATCCGTCTTCGCGCGGTGGCGTACCCGTTAGGAGCGCGCTTGGCCCGCGCACGACCCCGCGGAGCCGTTGCTGCTCCGCTTCGCCCCACCCCGCTCAGCCACGCCCCGCCCACGCCGCCTTGGCGAGATTTATGCAGCGCACCCGGGTGGCTTCGCGAATCAAGACGTTCACCCGGGCATCTTATTATAGTCTTCTTAAAAACATAATACACAGGCAGACAAGCGCGAAACTTGTTTGTTCCATAAACTATATGGTCCTATGTTTTCCACTCCGAAGAACACAAATTACGTTAAGGGTTCAGTATTCTGAGCAATATTTAATCATGCCAACGTGATCGAAAATACAATGAAAATACCACAATGAGTGCACACAGGCAAACCCTTTTTACCATACTGTTAAGCTGTTTTAGCCCCAAAGGGAAGACATTTTAGTTGATGTAATAATGTGTGTAAGAACAAAGAAATGTAATAATAGACTAGAAAAGATCGGAGATGTGGGCAACGCCCACTCCACATCCCACTAACTGATACTTATTTTCACCTTCCGTGATTCTTTTTCTGTAGAGTCAACGTTCTGAGAAGATTTTTACTAAGGAACACGCCAATACCCTTGGCTTCACACTAATGCATTTGTCAGTAATTTTACAGACTAAACTCTCCTGGATATCGTCAGTTCCACACCACGATTTCCGCAGTTTCTACTGTTTACCACAACACAGTTTCCGCTTCGCGACCCCTCCGATTCGTCGACAGTTGACTGACTTCCGACTCGGAGCAGGCAACAAATGACGCTTGACGAGGTCTTCCTAAAGTCAGCTCTCGGGATGGTTTCGCGCTAGTGACGATTATGGGCGTTTTAATGGCGATCCGCTGTTGGACACGCCGCGCCAGCCAGGCTTGTGATTTTTCGGAACTGCAAGGGCGCGACGCAGCTGTGCGTCGCTTGAGAAGGCAGTTCGACCGACGTGCCCTTACGCCCGCCCGTCCACTTCCACGCCTGGCCGCGACCTGTCTGCAGTGCCCTTTCGCGATCATGCGAAGGGGTTCAAAAATCGCTTGGAATCAATGAAAATACTGTAAGACGCATAAGGGAGTAGGTTGTAAGTATCATTCGCAATGTGCAGTGAGGTGTTATGTATTTGTATTTAGCCATTAAATGTCCCGTAATGGGCAATTGGACTTGGCGCCATGAGGCCCCAAGGCTCCTACTCGTTCACCAAACCATGAACCCGCGATTTCTTGAATTCGCTTAACCTTCGTGACTTCACGTAATTAATGGATTCGGGTAGCACACCGGATTCGCGGTCGTGGCCTTCCAAGAGAACCATCCCAGCATTCTCCTGAGCTATTGATAAAAAACATGAAATCCCTATCAGGATGGCAAGCACGGGAATTGAACCTGGGTCTCCCGAATGCGAAGTCTGTGCACGTCCTGAGCTACTTCGCTCGGTGCGGTAAGGTATAGTGAGGTGCAAATCTCGCCTAAGCATATTTACCTAACCTTAAAATACGCCACCTTCTGAGAGAAAAAGCGTGCACTATGCTTACGGAACCGCAGCAGTTGGCGCGCCCGGATTCACCAATCGATCAATCCTTCTCTACCTAGTAAGTAATATTTCCCATGATCGCCCATCCTACCTCGTCCTACTCGGCTGGCAGCCGTTCCTCGTTCCCGCCCGCACCAAATCACCCACTCACACGCTCCGGCCCCCTCGTCACAGCTGCCATGATTAGGCAGCGGAGTGGCCATGGCTCTGCGCCCGGCCGTCGGACCCGCCCTTTCCTTCGCTTTTGTCTTCCCCGCTGGCCTCGGCCCTTGGACTGCCCAAAGCCAAGCGTGACGGAGCCCTCACGCACGTCGAATGCCTCCCATTACTATTAAGAGTGGAGAACAATACGAATGAAGGGTTATCGACTGCTATCGTCTTTATACTTTTATACTCGTAACCTAGAATGGCTATGTTACAACACTCGATTATTTAAAGAGATGTGTGAGAAATCCATCGTTTATACGACCATCATCATCGTTACCATTTTCCTTATAAATGCCTATTATGTGAAGTCCGTGAGATAGTTAAAAGTTCTTAGTTTATTACGAGCCATCCTGGCCCTATACTTTCCGTGATTGCTCGAGTATCGGGAACACGAAAGAAATATTTCAGTTTTTAATATCACGTGAAGTCTCATTGCAGTTCCTCCTGCCTAATCTAATCCATGAATCGAAATTGAATTCGATACAATGAGAACACAAGTAGAACCTAAAATTTGTGGAGTTTTCAGGTTTATGACAATGATTATGATAAGGATATTAGTTTTTTTCTACTGAATTTAACATTATCAATGTAACAAAACCTCGAAATATTATCCAATGATTTTCAAATTTGAATTGTAAATATTTTAATAATTGTAAACAAACTTAAGTTTTCACTGGTTTTCTTATTTTCCTAACTGGCAGACCAAATATGTGGCAGCTAGGTATTTTTCGCGTTGTTATCTTCGTACGTAGTCTCGTACTTATATGAAATTGTATCCACGGCCTTCTCAGAAAGATGCACAAGGTAGAGATCCTCATTCCTGTTTGCTTATACAAGTACTTATATTATGCGTAAATCCAAAATCTGATATGGAGATGGTGCATAGGCTGATGTTACTCTTGAGGTTAAAAAGTTAGTATTCCAATCACAGCAACCGCAGATTCGTGACAACAAACGACCATACTTTGGCATCGTAGTCCGGTCCGAGCCGCCGAGGCGAACGCTTCGTAACCGAGGTAGCTCTGCCTTATCGCTTTCTGGCAGTGGTCAACCCGCAGCGATCAGTGCGATAACACTCAGTGCCAGTGTCGTTCGTGTGAGCGGTGCGAACAGTGCCACGTTCCGAAAAAGTGTTATTTTAGTTGTAGTAAAAACCAATAAATCATTTTTAGACTAGTGAATGGCCACAAGTAGTTGCTCCGTTACGGGGCAACTAATTCGAAGCGCAATGGACGCTACCTATAGTGAAAATGGTGGTGAAAACTCGTTTAACAGTGAATCTGTGCAACCCATCCCAGATCAAGCAATACTTCAACAGCAAGAACTTCTTCAGCAACAACTACAACACCTCAAACATCAGCAACAAATGGTAGAAATACAACTCTCTCAACTTCTAACTCAATATCATGTGCCTCCACAACCGCCTCTGCAACTAGATCAACTACAGCAACTTCTGACGCAGCAACCACAGTTACCGCTATCAACAAGCAGTGCAGATACGGATTGTCAGAAGACCGATAGATTAGCACAACAAAGCAGTAGTACAACAGACGTATCAACAATGTCATCTGTTGAAGGTACGTGCGATAACACTCTGGAGTGGCAAGAAGTCGTCCCGAGACGGCGGAAACGAAAAAATAGTGAACCTTCACAAAGAGCTCTAAAGAAAATGCCAGCTACAGAAAGTATTACAAATTACAACAAATTTGAACTTCTTTCTTCTACAGAACCAGAAAACAACACAATAGAAAAATCTGATCCAACGAACGAACCAATGGTAATAAAATTCCACCCATTTTTCTACCAGGAATAAAAGATGTGAATATCTTTAAAAAATGCATTGAAGAAGTATTAAAAAAAGAGGAATACAGCTATAAATTACTGAACAGTGACAGTGTCAAAGTCATATTAAGTACAGTTGAAGCATATAGAAAGCTCATAAAACATTTTGAAAAAAAAATTGCAATTTCATACATATCAGCTCAAAGACGAGCGTTCTTTTAGAGTTGTGCTTAAACAAATTCACGCAAATGCAGATGTTAAGGAACTGCAAGAGGAAATTGAAAGATACGGCCACAAGGTTCGCCAAATTTATAATATCCAACACAGACAAACAAAAGCGCCACTCCCTCTCTTCTTCATAGATCTACAACCTAGCAAAAATAATAAAGATATTTATAACATAGATAGTTTACTGAACTGCAAAATCAAAATAGAAGCACCTCGAAAGAAGAAAGAAATCGTACAATGCAAAAGATGTCAAGAATATGGACATACAAGGACTTACTGCCATCGAAAACATCGCTGTGTGAAATGTGGAGAAAATCATCCGACCGAAGTCTGTAAAAAGCGAAAAGAAGACCCACCTAAATGTGCTCTATGTGAGCAAAACCACCCAGCAAACTACAAGGGATGCGAAGTCTACCAAGAAATAAGACAAAGTAAATATCCCCAGAATACACAAAATTCGTATCTTTCTCACTCACACCATCGAAACAACAAACTTTTAAGTAGTAACGTACCTAGCGAAATGCAACACCGCACTTGGGCCAACGTAGCCAAGTACCGTCCATCACATCAAGTCATAAATGATAATAGTAATACTGAAATTGCACAACTAATATCAACTGTTCAAGAAACTTTTCAAAAATTTGAATCAATACTAACCAAGCAAAGTGAACAAATCTCCAACCTGATAAGCCTCATGACCAAAGTAATAAGCAAATTATGAAGACATTTCGTATTGGTGTATGGAATGCCAATGGACTAGCGCAACATTGCAGAGAAATTAACAATTTTCTGCAAGACGAAAAAATTGACGTAATGCTCATCTCAGAAACTCATTTCACAGAAAAAAGTTTCTTTAAACTACCTAACTATGAAATATATGATACAAAACACCCAGATGGCACAGCCCATGGAGGTACGGCGATAATAATAAGAAGAAACATACAGCATTCTTTGAAATCAAAATTTGAAAATGATTACCTGCAAGCCACATCTGAACTAGTTTATGACAGTTTCGGTTCATTGACAGTGTCAGCTGTCTATAGCCCTCCAAAGCATAAAATAACGGAAGAAATGTATAGAGAATATTTCGATACGTTGGGTGCAAGGTTCATCTCTGGAGGTGACTACAACTCAAAACATTCGCAGTGGGGGTCAAGACTGTCGACTTTACGAGGAAAAACACTACTCAACGTAGTCACGTCACTCAACGCAGAACCGCTATCGACAGGAGAGCCAACGTACTGGCCAACCGACTGTAATAAGCTGCCGGACTTACTTGATTTCTTTATCATGAAAGGAACAAATCAGAGCTTTACATCAATTGAAAATTCTCTCGAATTGTCTTCCGATCACTCTCCAGTAATATTAACTATTAGCTCTCATATAATAGAAAATAATTTTAAACCTAGTATTTCCAATAAAACAACGAATTGGAGTGACTTTCAAACATGGCTTAATGTAAATATTACTGCAAACGTTCCTCTAAAAAGTGAATTCGATATAGATGAAGCAGTTGAATTTTTAACTACTAGTATCCAACAAGCAGCATGGTACGCTACACCAGAAACGTACGGAACAGCTTCTCACAAATACCCCAAAATAGTTGACGAAATGAAAAGAAATAAGAGGAGACTTAAGAAAGTTTGGCAAACCACGCATGATCCAAATGATAAACGAAACTTCAACAGGGCAGCGCAGGATCTTAAAAGATTTCTTCAAGACCTACATGAAAATAAAACCAAAGAGTATCTTGAAAGACTATCACCAACCAAAGACAACGACTACTCCCTATGAAAAGCCACCAAACGCATTAAACGACCAATCAAACCTGTGCCGCCTATACGTGATAAACATGGAAAATGGGCTAGAACCAACCACGAAAAGGCAACAGTATTTGCGGAACATTTTGCAAAAGTTTTCCAACCATTCCCATCAGATGAAGAAGAACAAGAAAGAAATATTATTCAGTTCATTAATGCACCATATCAAATGTCTTTACCAATAAAGCATTTCAAGACAACCGAAGTTTCATATGCAATAAAACAAATTAATCCTCATAAAGCACCTGGCTACGATCTCATCACCGGCATTGTTCTAAGAAACCTGCCAAAAAAAGCACTAGCATTGGTAACCTCAATTTTCATCGCCATCATCAGAATTGGACATTTTCCCTCTCAATGGAAATACAGTCAAATTATTGTCATACCAAAACCGGGGAAACCTATTTCCGAAGTATCCTCGTATAGACCGATAAGCTTATTACCAATCTTGTCAAAAATCTTTGAAAAGCTTCTCCTCAAGCGGATACTTCCAATCATAGCAGAAAACAACATCATTCCAGACTACCAATTCGGCTTTAGGTTGAAACATGCCCCTACCGAACAAATCCACAGAATAGTAAAAGTCATTAATGAAGCGCTGGAGAAGAAACGTTAATGTTCTGGTGTCTTTTTGGATGTAGTCCAAGCTTTTGACAAGGTGTGGCACTCAGGACTCTTATATAAAATCAAAAATATGTTACCCCACCCGTTTTTTGCACTACTTCGCTCCTATCTTACTGAAAGACGTTTTCAAATAAAATTTAAGGAAGAAACATCATCATTCTATCCTGTCGCAGCTGGAGTACCGCAAGGTAGTGTTCTCGGTCCACTACTGTATCTACTATACACGGCCGACCTACCTGTCTCAAGGACATCACGTCAGCCATGTTTGCTGACGACACAGCGTTTTTAACTTCTCATGAAAATGCCATCGAAGCATCAGAAAATCTTCAAGAATACCTCACTGTGCTGCAGGAATGGTTCACAAAGTGGCGTATAAAAACTAATGAAAGTAAATCTGTCCATGTAACGTTTGCACTCAGACCAAATAGATGTCCTCCAATTAAAATCAGCAACAAGGATATACCACAGGCAGATTGTGTAAAATATCTTGGTCTACATCTAGATCGAAAAATGACTTGGAAGACACACATCAGAAAGAAAAGAACAGCTCTCGAAATCAAAATCAAGCAATATTATTAGCTTCTAGGCAAACAATCGTCTCTTTCTTTTGCTAATAAAGTACTGATTTATAAATCAACAATAAAACCTGTTTGGACCTACGGAATAGAACTTTGGGGCACTGCGGCTAACTCAAACCTAGAAATACTGCAACGATTCCAATCAAAAACTCTAAGATTGCTTGCCAATGCCCCGTGGTTTGTTTCAAACACAACATTACACAATGACTTACACATACCTACAGTAAACCAAGAAGTCCAATTCAGATTCCAAATATATTATAACCGCTTAGAAAACCATCCAAATTACCTTGCATTAAACCTACTTGACAATTGTGCAGATTTCATCCCCTGGACCTCTTAAATAGGTTCGATCATTAACAAACAAAATGTATATTGTACTGTTATAGTAAATTGCACTGTAACTAAGTAAAACAGCTTAAATTTATTCTTGTATATATGTATATATGTGTGAGTATGTATGTATGTATGTATGTATGTATGTATGTATGTATATATATATATATATATATATATATATATATAAACATAATTACGTTCATGATCGCCAGAATTGTAAATGTATTTATATATTGTCTGTTGTTTTTCTGTCTTGATCATATTTGTCCTATGTTATATTTGTGATTTATACCATTTATTTGATGATTACTGAAAATGAATTCACGAAGGACTGAGAATGCCAGTTTCTTCACATGCCATTGTAACTTTGCTAAAAGATTTGCCTATTGTTCAAATGAACAAATTGCAAATAAAAATAAATAAAAAAAATACTTTGGCATCAGACAAATAATACTCAATAGTCTCAGGTTGTTGGGACCGTCAGTCATGGCGTTATTTCCTGAATCATTTTAAATCCCTGCAGAAGGCACTGCATCGCTAACGAACATAATCAGTTCGTTTCGCAGATAGTAAAGTTTCTTGAGCCCCGAAGGCAACACATGCTACATACCTAGACACACTTACGAATAAAAACAGTAATCATTTAAAATTTTCCTTGTTTTCTCTAATTATAAAACCGTTTTTAAGAGTGAAGGAACACTTCAAATCACACTTACTTTTGCAGTCCTGTTGGAACTCTTAAACCCTTTACACATTGAGAACCACAAGTAGTAAATTGCGCTTGCGAACTATGCAGTGCACAAGGAAGTCTTGTATGATCGTGTACATGAAACTAGTGGGGGAGCATTTTAATTTTAGGCCAATAGTTATAAATATAATAAATAAATATATTCCAATCTGAATAATTAAATGCAAACTTTTACGCAATGCGGCTACATTATTCATGGAATGCTTTCCCCCTTTCCGTTCGATGTTGCGATTCCCTTTCAGAGTAAGTATAGACGTGTGTGTATCTTCATCACGAGAACCGTCGGCTTCTCCGGTAGAGTGCGGAGCGGGGTGGGAAGGAGAGGGTGAGGTCGGTCCTGGCGGCACTGGGCGGCGCGGGGTGACGCGGGGGGGGGCGGTTAGCACTCGCGGCTGTTGCCCCCTGCGCTCCGGAAGGCCGGGAATATCGGCGCGGAATAACAAACGAGCGACGCTTATACGCCGCTCTCAAATCGGTCCATTACTAGCCCTTGCACCGCCGCCACACAAAAACCAGCTCCTCCGCCCCCGTCACCGCCGCCGCCTGCCTCCGCCCTCCCGCGTCGTGACTTATGTAACAGAAGGCCTGGGCAGCGGCGTCCAGGTCGAACTCTGCCAGCCGGTCGGCCGCTGCCGCCCATTTGCTAGCTCTTCCCACACTGCGGACAACGAGTGAGACAGGCGCGGTGGGAGCAGGACGAGGCGGGTCAGAGAGGCAGGGTAGACGCCGCGGCGGATACGCCAGACGTGGCGGCGGCGGGGGCGGTGAGGACGGCGGGGTAGGGCGGGGCGGGGCGGGGCAATTATGCGGGGTCCTTCCCGCCCGGACAGGCGGCGCGGCGGCGGCAGTGAGAACGGGTTAGGGCGCGCAGGGTGTCCCGCGGGGGCCAATGCAGGGGCCACATGCGGCCACCCAGTACTACCCATGTCAGTACGCCAGCGATCACTGTACCAAGCCAAATATTTCCGTTATCTCAGTTTATTTCCATTTGCTTCCATTTCTTAACCTTTTAAATTTGTTTTCTATAATTACTAAATATGGGTTTCCATTGAGTGATTACTACGAGGTAATTTTCCCCCACGTAATACCAACATGTACTGGATATTTTCAGAAGTAAAACTGATAATATAATATAAACGTACTATATTGAAATAGAAATTCAACCACAAGCACCATGGAATGTAACTGAAAATATTCCGAACGCATTTTAGAAGCAATGGGCAGAAAATGCAGAAACCAAGAGCAGATGTTTAACGAAGTTTTTAAATCCATTAAAAAAATTATCATTAAATAATGCCTACTTTATAAAATATTTTTCTGTGATAATTCTCATAATACTTGTATCTGTCTTGTTCGTATATCACCCCATTAAAAAAATATTACCCATTGACTTGAGAAACGTGTGGGTCCTTTTTCAAAAATGTTTGCATGAATGTAAAATAGGGAAAATATTTTACCGCATTTCGAATGCAAGAAAATAAGCACGTCTGGCTAAAACATATAAATAGATAAGATAGCATAAGAAAAATAAAAACAATATTAACATTTAATCGTATTGGGAAACGAGAAATAAGGCATCTAAGAAAAAAATTAGAATACATAAGCAGTGTCCTTCTCCCGTTGTAGTTCCTGGCCTCACGCGATGGACACCCGTTCGTCAGACGCTCAAGTCATCTCCTACCCTAACACGTCGTTCCACCATTAGTTATCACTCATCAGTGGCTACCTAACCGCTGACAAGCAAGCACCACGCAAACTGACAGGAAAATAAACACTTTAATGTCGTGATTAATAATAAAACTCCCTCACTTGGGGAGACGTTTATAATAAAAGATCGTAGGTGACTTATGTTTTCTGTTCGTGAGGATTTAGAAGCAGTCACTCCGTGACCCATTCTTTCGGGAAGGGAATAAATAGAAAAACAAAAGCCATAAGACATTCGGTAAGGAAGAAAGCTCCACAAAGCTCCACGAAAGAAGTAAAAAGAAACTCGCATTGTGAGAATCACAATGAAGAAACAGATTAGGGTATTAAGGAAAGTATCGTGTAACCTGAAGATTTTTCATTGTATAATTCTAATTTGTGCAACTACTAAAAGAAAGCAAAGAAAACGAAATGGGACTCATAATCAAATCATTGTAATTAAAAAAACTACGATGGGTCTACTATGCATGTTCGATTCTCATTCTACTGTTACTTCATAAAATGTAGGACCACTTCTTTTAACAGCGGAAATCCACCAGTTCCAAATCACCCATCAGACATGTGAAGAAAAAGTTGTCCATTCACAAAGTGATGAAAGGGCTCTCGGCTGCGTGTTTTTACACCCCTACCGTGGAGATGTAGGAGGAGAGAGGTGCTGAGGGTGGAGGGCGGAGGGCGCAGGGTGTGACGCGAGGAGAGGGAGCGACGGGAGGCGGCAGGAGGCGGGGGCGGAAGGCTCACGGAGGAGGTGGCGGCGGCGGCAGCAGCAGCAGCTCCGAGACAAAGAGAACCGCCCGCGGTCCCATTCGATTCGAATCGTGACCCACGATATCGTTCGAGTTCATTGCCGTACTAGCCGATCCGCAAACATTCGATTCGCACGCCGCATCGCGCGGTCGAAGCCCCCTCTCGCCGGCCCCCGCGCCTGCGCACCGCGCCTGCTCTCAGTCCCCGCGCTCGCGCCCTGACCCGCCCCCTGCGCCAGGCCCTCCACTCGTTTCCCACCGGCAAAAGCGGTTCAGGACATCAACTGATGTCACTGCAGTGCTTGTGACCGACGTAGCCTACAGTTCGAGTCCCGATGGTAGCAGGATTTTCGACAGTTTTTTCAGCTGGGTCGAGTTCCGCAGCTGTCTGGAGGAGAATTGCTGCTCTAATCGGTAGTTTCCCTGATCGACACAAGGCGAATGTAGGAGCAGTACCCTAACCAACGGGCCACGTACCGCATGCGATCTTCCCTTCCTTTTCCTTGTTCTTTCCTCATCCCTTACTTACACACTCTCACATGCACTACACTACCGCATATGTCGAGAGACAGGTCGGGAGCTTAGAGCTTGTCCTGGAGGGGTCTGTGCCCCGCTGGAGGGAGATTCCTGGAAGACCCTCGCCCCAAACCGGCCTAGGTCGAATCCGAATCCCGACATCCAGCAAGGGAAGATCACCGTCAAATCCCGTGATAAAAGCATGCACTACACTTACGGGAGTAATAACCTTATCCGTTGACGCGCCCGGAATCATTAACCAATCGATCAATCCACTCGATTCTTCCTCAGCCCACACCCACGTACTCACACGTCACCTCTTGTCTGACTTCTTGCCTTCGTCACACCTTTTCCCTTGACACCGCACCACCACCTGCATCTCCTCCCAACGGTATTCTTCCCCTCCGCCAACGCTCAAAGCTGCATAAGCCTCTGCGTCCCGACTAACTCTACCCCTTTTCCCTTACCACTACCTCAGCTCCGCCATTCAGTCTCTATGAACCCTCGCCCACAATCCATTGGTGCGATCACGTGAGATACGAGCGTGAGAGGAAATCACAACATCAAAGCAATAACGACCTAATATTTGTATAGCCATGTACTTCATTGAATTGCACTTCTTCCACCGCTGAAAGCGCCTTCAGGACGTCTCAGCAGGTTTACGTTATTCTCTGATCGTGAGATTACATCAAATACTATGTAGACAATACCGGAAACTTTGAATCTTTCTCATACTTTTAATGGGACACAACTGCTCGCCAGCAAACATAGTGACCTGGAAAATCTGCGACTAATAAACATTTCAATACATGTACAATAACTGTCGAATCTCTCTACGAAACGAAAGTTAACATAATTGTAAGTAAACTATAATCTTTCAAAATTATACACTTCATACTTGATATCCCAATGGTTATTACAGGTTGTACTACTAGGGTCGCTAGCTTCAAATGTCTCCCGTTATATCATCGAGTGTCCAGTATTGTCTTTATAGTATTTGATTACATCTTATTGTACTCAAATTGAGAATTTCGTTACATTCAAGAAAATCATAACTAGCTCTAATTTTGTAGGCAGATTAAGATATTATTACGGACGTGGTTCAGTGAGTAATCGAATTTAAACAATACTAAGTGATGGGAAAATTCAAATCAATATCTGGTGCGTTTAAAAAATAACCAATGAACTACTCATTACAATTATCTCTAAATTTTTTCATTACATTCAATTGAATCAATTTAGATGCATTTAATGTAACAGGTAAATTTAAAAAAGAATCTATCCGTTATCCTCTTGCAGATTTTTTCTATTAAGCTATTATTGAAGGACCGTTTCTGTGCTAGGAATAATACTGAGCAGTTGTTTAACGCAGACGTGAGAGACTTGGGATAAAATAGTACACTAGCGGCACCATAGTATTGCGTAAGCTTTTTCGTAATATCTACGTAGAAAATTGCCATTTTTAAAGATCCTAATAGATTTAAAAATACGCTGATTAAAAAAGTGATTTAATAAATTTCTCCCTGTTCTTAAGTTTAAGAGCTGCATCTTCCACTGCGTCTCCAAGAAACCCAGCCATCCAGCCGGCCTCCCGCTCCTCCACCGACACAGCGATTTCGGCTCCCAGAACAAGTGCTTCGATCGGGCGGCTAAACGAACCTTTCTCGACCGCTGCACCGAAGCAACGCCCCCCTTTTCCTCCGATCGTTCGACGGCGGCGGCGGCGGCGGCGGCGAAAAAACAAAGAGAAAGCAGCGAGGCGCCGTTGGCGGCGGGCCGCGCCGGTGCGCACTCGTTGCGCGGACGAGCGCCCGCCGCGCTCGCCATTTGCACGTTGCGGAGCGGTCGCGGAGACAGCCGTTTCCGCCACTCGGCGCTCCTGTGATCCGCGACCAGGAAGCGACGAAGAGATTGCTCGCGCTGCATTCAAATCGACGAGTTGTACTGTGATTTTCGCAACTCTGCCCCTGGCACGTATCTCTATGGTAGTATATTCTATACTGCGATTTATGACACTCTGCCCCTGCCAGGTATCAGCTGTTGCCAGTTTCATCCAATCGGGAACTTGAACGTCACCATTGTGATGTCACTTTGGTTACGTTCAAAGCTCCCGATTGGATGAAACTGTAAACAGCTGATACGTGCCTGGGTTAGGGTTGCATAAATCGCAGTATAGAATATACTACATAAAGAGGCTGGCCGTATGGTTTCAGCGCTCATGGTGGACGCTCCCAAAACTAGGGGCCGCAATGGTTTTTGCTGTCAAAACATATCAGTGGCCTGGTAGTGGCGCCTGGTAGTGTTGTTAAACTGTGTTGTGTGTACCGAATCTTATTACTAAATTGTCTTTTTCATTTAACTATTTGTAAATTATATTAGTAGACAGAATAATAATATTCACAATGCCTTCAGTATGTTGCGCGTATAACTGTAAAAATAAAAGTAATCAAAAGATAAATATATCATTTTTCAAGTAAATTCTTTCTTAGTCCTGATTTTTACTACAGACTTCGAATTATATTTCATAAAATTGAAATAGCACAAATTTATAATATTGAATAATTGCCCAGAGGGCGCTGCTTTGATTTTAAACACTGCTTAATTTTGCTGCAAAGATGGCGGCGCTTCAGCCACTTTATGTAGTATATCCTAACTCGTTGAATTTCACGTAGCCGAGCGGTCACGTAGCCGAGCGGTCGCGGAGCCAGCCGTTTCCGCTACTCGGAGCGCCTGTGATCCGCGACCAGGAAACGACAAAGAGATTGCTCGCGCTGCATTCAAATGAAAACGGTGCGTCCGGCCGAAACCTCCGCGCTCGACGATGCTCCGGGTTCCGGCTCCGGCCCCGGGGATTATACAGCGAAAAGAAAGTTGAACGGAATAATCTTTAATGTAGTATGCCACTGTGAGAACGTTCGATGAAAGAAACACAATGAAAGTGAAATGGGTGATGGTCAATTCAATGGATTCCTCGAATTTACTTACTTTCTACGTACTCGTACAATGTCCGACTTCCAGGTGAAGAACACCTGAGCCCACTCCTCATCATTTTTGATGGAGAAAGTTATTCTTTCCAAATTCATAATCATATTATAGAAACGAAATTTGCGTATTGTGATTGCAGGATTACACTTCTCGTATTTTAATACGAACTAGTATTATTTGTGGTCGCTTTTTCTACACTAGTTGTGTGTGCGTACCTTCGCTACAGGGGACTAAAATTTAATTATCAATCACTCATATTTAGGATATATTTTTGATTCTCCTCAGAATATTGTGAAGAACCGCAAAATAATGCACTTAGTTGTTTTCAAGTCGTATGTTTCTTCTTCCTATCACCACGAGAACCTCTCACCGGTATGTTTGTCGAGCTAATGTTCTGTAAACAAGCTGCATTGATCTCCCAATAACCGTTTTCTTGCAGGCCAGCGGGAAATGCTGAGAGAACTTCCTCGCACATTCCCGTTTACTTACGGAAACTTCAATGCTCGTCCTCGCCAATTCACGAACCTCCGAGAAGCAGTGCTCTCAGTTCCAGAATGCCAATATACAAAATGTGATTCCTCAGATTGGAAAACAGACAAAAAGATCGGGTATAGCAAATTCTACTTTGTTTTCTGAAGATAATTTTCCAAATTATTTCATTCGTACATTTATTTAAGTAGCAATAAACAATTTTCAATACAAACAAATTAAACGTTCATCCATTAACAAATGTTGCAGATACGTAGTATGCAAGATTTCACTATTAAAAAGAGAGGAGTTGGATGATTATTTATCATTCAGACAAATTCACATACGCTAAATTTTGAACTTCCTGGAACTTCACAATGGATATCATTTGCGATTGAACGTAGGACATAAGAAATAGGACACAAAGAAATCAGCTTCACTCCATCAGTAGCATTACATCGCATGAAATTGTATCATGATCAATGTTATCTGTAGACTACGGCAGCTGACAGAGCGTTGCCTTCCAGGAATGAGGGACCAGTTCACGATGTAACGGAATTTTCTGGGGATAAATCATGGTTATGTTTCACTTATCTTTCTTTCCCACTCTTCATTTCATTGTATACATAATTTATTATTAATTATTCATCATTCATCATTCACCATTTCAACACCGTATTTCTTTGTAATTATTCTTCTATTATGGTCACGGAATTTAACAGAGTACTTAGAAGAAGAGTGCGACTCTTTTCACGATAAAATAAATACGAATGATGGATTACGGAATGACGGGAGTTTTCGGCAAGATATATCACTGAACGCGAAAGAATACTGCAAACGATGTTCAACGCGTACTGAAGAAAGGCTCCCGCTGCATGAAGAGAGTACTCAAAACTGCATTACTCTTAATGCTCATCATCTCCCCGCGGTTCCGTGATGATGCGTATTTCTTTAGGCCCAATACTGAACGACCGTCGGTCGCTTTCCTTGAAGTCAAATAGCTTAACATTCAGAACTCGAGTAGTATGTACTTCTTTACCATCCGCTTGAAATACTGGTCTATCTACTAAAGAATATGCATCAGGAATCGTATGTGCTTTTGTTCGCTATGTTATATAAAAAGGTATTTTAACCCTGGTTAAAATTTCACTCGAATCAAAGCATTCAAAGCGCACATATAGGAAATGAACATGAGAATGAAGAAGAAAACAAGAACTAATAAAGAGTAAATAAATGTTTTCAAGAAGAAATTACGAGTAATTCTGAAAAAACTTGGGTTTTCAAGAAGAAATTAAGAGCAATTCTGAATAAAAGCTGCTAAATCAACAAAAATGAGTCCTACACTAGTGCAATACATTGCAACTCAAATACTTGTCTAGTGCTTAGATAACTTATCCATACCCACTAAAAGATCCTCACTAACGTAATGTATTTTAACCCCTAATGTCGTACGTCTTTTTAATGTACCGTACACAACCTTGAAAGGTGAAATCACTAAAAAATCTCAAACAAGGATATTTTCATGCATCAAATTGTCATCAAATATATCTTTTTAAATATAATTTAATGCTCATAGATTCTAACAATGTCCATCTTCTTGCACCCAAATCAGTAATTTCCTCCGAGATCTGATTATAAGAAATTGGTTCTTGGAGCTTGGTCTATAAAATGTAGTTCGAATCACTAGTTTGACATTTCGGAAAATTTGTTTCCATCATCAGAGCACAAAAACAAAAATACATACGACATATACAAGCATAAGATCAAAAATACAACCCCATGAACCATCTGTTTCCATTATGTTTTTCATGGTCATACGGATTTTATTTATCTTATCGGATCTATATAGTTAGTTCATAATGATATATACACTACAAGAACGTGGAAAAATCGTCTGCAGTCCAATCACATCCCATGTGTTAGAAACGTGAGAGCTGTTACTCTGTATTGCAGTCTATTACAGTGATACGACGAGGTCGTACTAATGACGCCTTTACCGTACATGACAGACAGCATTTCTCTTCCTTTTACTTTTTCTTCCTTTGCTTCACACGGAGTAGCAAGATCTACTGGGTAATGCTTCAAACACAGTCAGGCTGTCTTCAATCTTCTCTTGTACATGCTTCCAGACTTACTATGTAGTAAGGGTTACAAGAAGAAAACTATTTGTTGGATGTAAATCTTAAAAGAGCAGTCAAGAATAAGTGCAAGAGCAACTGAAAAATTCATCAGGAAAAAAGTTACGAACATTTCCTAACAATTACCTGTTACCTGTTACCAAACTATTACAATTGTTTCATTTCGATGGGGTGTCATTGAATAAAATAGTTGAGATGTCATTAAAATTGAATCTTAACAAAACGATCCTGTTACATCTATATTAATCGCCATTCGTTCCACCAGTTCCGATAATTATATTTCCACCATGTCTTCAGTGGTTTGGCACATCAACGGGGGGGGGGGGTCATGTGCCTCAATTCTCTCCCCTCGAAGGCGAGGACTTGTTACTAAAGTTAAAGTATTTACTACTTTTTTATACAAATAGCAACGACATTTGTTCAATAACTTAATTGAATATGTTATAAACAACTATCAATCGACAAATAAAATAATCTTAAATTCATCAAAATAAACAATAATTATAAGAAAATGTCACGTCGGCCGGACCTTACAGTTACAGCTCCCCCCTCCTATTTTCCTGGTTGAGCTATTGACTAAGCACTTTCATAGACTTATTAGACTATAACTCGTATTACTGACTTTGTCATGAGAATGTGTGAATTAAATATACTGGAGGGAAAAGGCAAGGAAAAGACCTGAGAAGGTCACAAAGCAAATTCATGTAGAGAAAATGTGTTTTCAGAATGAATACGATTTGAATCTCTGTCCAGAATCCTGAGGATGAGTGAGTAATAAGCTACACGCTACTTCACGCAAATGACAAATGCCGACCACCGTGTCTATACACGGATTCGTATCATACTTTGCCTCACAATTGCCGCGTCTCCACAAGCACAATCTAGAATCTCCGAAGCTGTGCCCGCGGGGCCCGATTCTCTTCCGTTTGACGACCACAACGGTGACGACGACGACGAATGGTGAAAGTGGTGATGGTAGTGGTTTAATGATGTCATAGGGTCATGATCTGGGCTGTCCGGGTGACGCCGCGTCGAACGCTGAGGTGCCGACATTTCGACCAACATATAGTGGTCTTCTTCAGGGCTGTAGTGCTCTGATACAAATTTAACGGTGAACTCCGGCAATTAAAATCGTACTTTTTCATTCACACCATTATGTTTAATGAATGTAATTTTAAATTGAGTTACGAACCGTTAGGACCTTACTCAAGAATTTAAATAATGATATCGACATGGGCCAGCAACCCAATTCGGGGAACGCTCCACGTGCAACATAATCAGCGCGGCAATCGATCCTCTGCGAGAAGCGCCGATGACGAGGAGTAATTTTCTTGCGCACGTGTGAGAACCGTGGCCATCCACGCCAGCCGCACTTGCGGTCCCACAGAGCCGCTACGCTACGCGACCGCCCGAAAGAAACAAGACAACAATAACCACAAAAACTAGGTCCGGCAATCCGTTGATTGGGGGACCCACTGACCGACCGCAACTTTCTATGCATCTTGGGGTTTTAATAAATTCGCGCGCTCGCCCGCGACGCAAAACAGAGACGCGCCGCACCGCGCCCCCAGCGGTCAGTCTCGCTTTCCTCGGGATCGCTTTCCAGCGCGCATAAAACAGCGGCGCGGCGCTGGACCGCGGAGGCGCGGCAGGTAGGCGAGGGCAGGGGAGAGTGGGGCGGCCGCAAGGGTCGATACCTTTCTCCTGGAATGTTTGGACCGCGGGCAATTTGTGGGTAAATGTTCAGATGAAGGCTTTAGGACTAATTCGTTGTTAGTGATTCCGGGCGTGTCAACTGCTAAGGTTATTTGTCCCGTAAGTGTAGTACGCGTTTTTTCCTATTCCGCGAGATCCGGTGTTGACCTACCGTCGGTTAGTAGGGTTTTACCCTACCATGTATCTTCCACCAGCGGGGCACACCACCAGCCGAGACAAGCTCCCTACCGGTCTGCCGGCATATGTGGTAGAGTAGTGCATGTTAGTGGTGTGTGTGTGTGTAATTAAGTAAGGGGTAAGGTTACGATAAGGAAGAGGAAGGGGAGATTGCGCATAGCCTTTGGCCCGTTCGATAGTGTACTTCTCCGGCATTCGCCTGGTGTGGATCGAATAAACCACGGAAAGCTACTGACCTGAGCAACCTCCGTACTGATTGCGGAGCTAGAATTCTCCAGACAGCTACTTTTTTCGGGTTTGATGGACGAGTGTAATATCACTACGTAACAAATTTTAACTTTTTATCTATCCTTGGGCGTTAATTATGTTCCCTGCTTCTTCAGGTCTACAAGGTCCAGAAAGTCGTCATATGCTGTACAAAATTGGCTTTTGTTTCCAGAATACTGATCCGTACGTTTGGTATACTGTCGTTTTACAAGAGCTGTGATAAGTTTACTTATCCTAGTTATATTTAATAGCATCAGGAACCTGCAAACGTCCAGTAGACACAATTTACTGCGACTGTGCTGACTTTCTTAAGACAACAGCGAAAATGGTTCTCAATACAAACATTGCAGAGAATGTTTGCAGCCTACCAGGCGTTATGAAATGTCAGTTGGAGATAAGTTAAGGATAAGTTCACCTGCGATGTGGTCTGTGTATCACTATAATCATGTTTTACATATATCTGTATACGAAAATATGCAAAGTATAAAATTCATTCTTCTGAGCACAAAAGCAAACTTTGGAAGTTATAATGCCCATTATCTCAACGTGTGGGGCATAACACAGCGTGAAATAACAGCACACTTTATAAGGACGAAAAGTAGTTACATCGCAATGATACAATGTGAATGATGATGAATGGCGGATTGGGGAACAGTGGAAGCAGGAAAAGTATGATAAAACCCGTCGCGAGACCGCTAGGTTCACCACCAATACCGCAAGGAGTGTCCGGGATATGTGCCGTGTAGAGATGCGGTGATGTCGATCAGTAAGTGTTCGGATATCTCTGTGGTTAACTACTCTTGGAAATTCCTCGCTAGAAAAGTGGCACGGGGCTCGCCGTCCTATTTCATAGCCGTTTGAATAAAAAATGTACTACCTCAGATTCTACAAACTACAATGCCCAACAGCTCTCGAATGTACTTATAGATGAGATTCCAGTCAAATCGACATTTGAGCATGTAACTCACGCTGCGCAGTTGAAAATTAGATCAACAGAAGTGGACTGAGCGAGAGATGCGGGGAAGAACGGGCTCGTAAACCCGTAAGCTTCAGTACCTTTCTCCTGTTATGTTTTGACCGCGGGCAAGCTGCGGATAAACGCGCTGAGTTGTGCGTTGTCGAGATGTGGAATTGCGGATAAAGAAGTGCCCTGATTTTGTTGTTCAGAACTCCTCGCGAGAAAACTGGCACAAAGCTCGCTGATCGCATAGATTGTCGCTTTAAACATTGACGCACTCACTTAGAAGCGCTCAAAACTAGAATATGAAATCCAGCCAACTATATCAACCATGATTATAAATACTCGAATTAACGAGATATGAGTTCTGATCCACTTGGAGAATTTTACTTATTCCTTGCTCTCAAATTGTGGATTCAGAATAGGGGAATCTGCGGATATGGGAGGGGAGGAATTTGAAATTCGCGAGCTACGATACCTTTCTCTTGCGATGTTTTAACCTCGGGGACAAGAGAGAGAATTTGAGAAAAAGCACTGTAGAGGTGTGTTGTACAGAGGTGTGTTGTACAGCGTTGTGGGTAAATGAGTCCCCTTCACTCTCGCTGGTTAGCTCTTAAATGAATTTTTTCGCGGGTGAAGTGTCACAATTATCGCTGAATGTTTATTTCGCTTCTTCGAAAGTGAAATAAACGTTCTTTGAACCTACAGTTTTAAGTTTAGATGGCCATTCTGAACAAATATCTTAGACAGCATTAGAGTTCCCATTTAGTATGAATATTTTACTTGTGTTATGCAATTAAAATTTTATTAATAAAGATAAGCATTCTTTAATTTTGAAGATATTTCTCTTCAAGAAATAATGTTTGAGAATGATAGTATCCAAAAAAAAACAAACAATTTTGTCCTCCACCAGATTCAGCGATCCCAAAACGGTGGCATTTCGTTCATGGAGATATGTTCACTACGCAAGTCCATTAAGGAGATGAACTGCCTTTATGTTATATTACTTACATTCCAGAAAGAATTAAAGACACATTTACGGCACATCGATGAGCATTGGAAAATATATTTACTAAGTCGCTACATGTGAAATTTTGCGAGTTGTATTTAAAACTAAGTTAGTAAACGATTTTCTTCCTTCCCGAAACTTTTGTAGCTGACATATTTAAATTAATTACTAATCAGAATTATACATCGTGCTAACAACTAATATACAGAAATAAAAATTTTTTTAATAGTTGTTGCTCAGTAATTAGTGTGAAAACATACGAAACTTTAAATATTTGAAGATATTCATCATCAATAATTATCTCGTCATTTAATATGTTTCATTCGGAATAAACACTTTCAATATTGCATTTTTTTTGAGAAGAATAGAAAAAGACAAGTGTTGTTACAGGAGGAATTCTGTTCCACGCATTCAGAAACAGAATAACAAGTTTTGGATAAAATAAGGAATTCATATATTAAACTTAAAGATGCGTCAAACATCTATTTTATAAGATTCCTAATAGAAACTTTTATCATACGAATACGTTCAAAAACAATTCACGGTTCGTTTGACATCATTAACAATCTTCTACATCTAAAAGTATTGCCCTACTCCACATTTCGTAATGGGGCTATTATTTTTGCTCTTCTGTTTCTTCCCTATGGATGATTTGTGTAGATAATAGTTAGGCATATAAAACGCATCAAACTGTCTCTTGAGCATATATGTCTGCTCTTTGGAAAAACTGCTTACGTGCTTTGAAGTCATTTAAAACTATTTTCGACTTTATCACGATAATGATAGAACGGACTTCCCATCGTGGTATACTTTCTAACTGGGCTATATGGAGAAAACAAAGATTACAGTTATCGAGGGTGCATTCAGAATCAATTTCCTAGACTATCGAAGCAATTGGTGTGGCAGTCACTAAGTACACGTAATAACGGAGTAAAGGGAGAGAGGAAACTAAGATCCAGCAGATTATTACCCCTCTTTCACCTCTATATAGGAAAACGTGCCGGGGCAATAGTCAAGTATGCTTCGGAGAGAGAGGAGCAAATGCAGAAATCCGAAATTCCAGCAGATTATTTTATTTTATTTACATTTTTTTTCGATATGCCAGCAAAATATTTTGCCATATTTTTCCATCTAGCACTAATGACTTATAATAATTTATAGGTCAATTTATTTTCCCATTTCAAGACGTCAGGCGATAACCGTATTTCTGGATACCGTATTTTTTTTCTTTTATACCATTCAATTTCATTTTGATGGTTTTATGTAATAAAGATAATATTTATTATCATTTAACGCCTTCTTCATCTTCATTTAAAGTCTGGTTTTGTTCAAACAGTTTTATCATTTTATAATTGAAGATTACAAGCATGAAATCACAAATTTAACAAATAAAATATTTCTTGGAAGAGAGGCATGTCATGCTCATGCACGTTTGCTTGACATTCGCTTTCTATCAAACCACTCTTAAGCTACCAAATTTGTTTTCATAATCTTCATACGATTCTCGCAATGAAAAATCTGCTTCATGCTTCTCGTTAAATGTTCAGTTCGTAAAGATCTAATGTTTAGTCACTCTGCAGCTGCCTTCTAACGAAAACAACCATACAGAGCACGGTCTCATCTGCCCCACAGAGCATTACCCCGTTTATATTTATACTTCTCTGAAGATACTTATGGAATTCAAACAAACTTAATTGCGAAAATATTTGAAAACAGTTTCAGTGCAGGATAAAAATTATTAAATCTATCAGCAATAAAACTAATTGAAGCAATACAGCAATCGATTTTAGACTTTTGCCTGACTCCTTAATGACACGGTGGTTTCGAAATTTGGTAACTACTCAAAACATCGAATTTTCAATGTCTGAATTTCATATGGATTTACTATGAACCATTAGTTAACGCACAGCCCCAGCATTCACCTTTCTCATCCTTTCAGCGGAGAACCACCGGGAAACTACCAATCAGAGCAGCCGGCGCACAGTGTGTATTTTTGGCAATCTAGGTGGAATAAATTCAGAATCTACAAAACTATGAATTTTTTATTTTTCTACAAAACATATATAGAAAATACATGATAAATCTCATACATGGAACAAGATTCGTTGAAATATTTTAAAGGAAACTATTTTTTTTAAATAATAAAATAATCGGGAAACTACTGTAATCATACGAATTGAGATTGAAAAACGCCAATAGAAAAGAAAATAAAGTGTATATATAATAAATAAAAGTAGCTAATTCTTATATTATAATTGTGAATTACTAACAAATGAATAATAATATAGATAAACTAAAACGAAAACAAATTTAATAATTAGAGAGGAAAAGAATTATTACGAAGCACTACATAATCAGTCTTCATCCGATGAATCCTCAGATGAGGTGATGACATCTACTTCTTCAATGTCTTGTTGATCAATGTCGATCAAATTGATCATTTCTTCATTGTATTTCTTCTTTTTAGGTTTCAAAGATCGCTGTAAACTTGCAATGTATGGATCAGATGTTATGAGAAGCCTGTTCATGAGATCAGTGTCTCGTTGGTGTCTACTCTTGACGTTTTCCTTGCAAATAGTTCCCTGAACTTTCTGTTGTCCTTATTTCTAGCTTCTTGAGCTTCCTCAGAAAATTGTCCAATAGACAGAATGCAACCTTCAATTATGTCCCTTCCATGAAAGAGAATCTTATGTAGAGTTACAGGCATGCGATACCAGTAGTAATGTTGGAGGTACAAGTCTCGTGTGCAATTAATAAATTTTTCAAAATTATGTAAATTGATTTTCCCCACTGTTTAGGCATTCTAATATGACCCCAAAACGCTTTATTATATTTTTTATTCCAGTTATTTCTCAAGATATCTCAGGGTTTCTGAAGAACTTTCGAGCAGTATTTCCATCATTAGTATTGCCACTTTGCGCTTTAGGCACATCAACTAGCAGCCCTAACTTCTGCCTGAATTTATCTTGGATGCTTTTCTTCCTTTGAGACATTTTTTCTTTATTTACAGCTCCTCGTATCTGAGTTGTACGAATTTCCAGTCGATACGAAATGTGCAGAAGACACTCAAATAGCCTTATCCAGGCATGAAGAGGAGATATTCCAAAGCAAAGATATTCTTCCTTCACATTTTTTGTGCTTAGAACTTCAAAATTGTTCATTTCAGTCGGTTTCGCTCCACATAGGTAGCAATTCTGAGTGGAAGAACACGATGAAATGGCATTGATGACTTTACCGTCCACCATACAAAAGATCATTCTTGGTGTAATGTATATTTCTGAATCTAGAAATCGTATATTGGTGGGAGTTAGTAATTCTATCTGGCATTTTATTTTGCTTACTTCAGTATTTATCAAACTTGACGTTTCTTTTGCAAAAATAAATTTTATAGGGCGACAGTGTTTAGTTGAAGACGGTGTGGAATTTTTCTAAATAACATTTTGACTCCCCATACAATGCATTTGTATTGGCACCATAGACACACTAAACAAATTTTCGTCTGTGTAATTTTCTTCAGTGAACTTTTGTTTGTATTTGTTTTGTTCTGATCCATCGCAACCCATTTTATAATAATTTCAAAAAACAGTATTAAATTGAAGTTGAAATTTCTTTTTGACATCTTCAATTTGGCACAAACGACGAATTGTGTGGTCAATAACTGACTGTAAAGGTACTTCAGCCGATATTTCTCTCACTTTCACATCTCTTGGATAACACATAGTTTTTGCCTCTTTAACTCTGTAGAATGGTGGATATAATTTACAATTTATTTTCTCGGTTTGTTCTCGGATTCGTAAATATTGCCGAGTAGACAAATGCGTACCCACCATTAATGCGAGTGCTTGATCTGGAGAGAGTAAAGATGGTTCTTGATGCAACAATTTGATGCGAACTTTCTTAATTGTTGTGCCTCTATTAGGAGAAGCAAGTGTAAGTTTCTTTACTATATTCGCTGAATCTCTTTTTCCTTCTTTCCTTAATTTTATTTCAGTAGCTGTTTCTAATTATTCTGTGGATGAACGTAACAGCTGTTTTACACTCTGTCTTTTAGCTTTAGGGCCACATGAACCAAAAGGCTTAAGTTGGCGACCAATTCCTCCATTAGCATCATCAGATTTTGAAGAGCTTGGATCAATTTTCATTAAATTTATAGAAAAATTTATGTCTTCCTGCAGCCTCGATGTGTAATTATCTATAAATCTCTGTTTATGCCTCCCACATTTTTTCCATTTTTTGATAATGAACTGACAAAAATTTTTAATTTGAGTTTTTATGGACCTTATTGAAATGTGAGCAATAGTTTCTTCACCTAATTCGTGTAACATGTACGAAAATACAGCGTCATACCTTGATTCCGGGGAGCTTACACACCATACATCAAATAGCGTCTTTCGAGAAATTGAGCGCTCCACTGTGAAAAAAAATGAAAAGCTCATAAGTGCGCAGATATGCGCAGCTAATCTTTTGTAATTTAAATAGCCAAAAGAACAAGGCTTAACGACAATGTAGTCACAAACGTCAACTATCGTAAACTCAATTTAAAAATCTACAGATATTTGTAAAATGGCGCGAAAGTAAAACTAAAATTACTTACTTTTTCAAAAGCCACCCACGAACAATCACAGGCACTTTTTGCTTATTCTTAGGCACTAATAAAAAGGCAATATACTCAAAAACACAAATGTTTAATCACTGCCTTGATATGCGTTCCAGGGGATGCACACTGATCTCCAACAGGAGCTGTACTGAAATGCGACTGATACAGACGTGCGGTGCTAGCACACGATTGTGCATGTTTGAACTTGTTCTACTGCCGCTTCATGCGACGCAGAATAAGAACAATACCCATTTTGTATACTTTGGACCTTCTATAATCAAACAAATACCCAAATTAACCAATATTAATACTTTGGAAAATGGACTTACGTCCGCCTAGATAGCCAAAATTACACACTGTGCGGCGGCTAAATTATTTCTTCAGACAGTGGCTAAATGCGACCTGTTCAGCTTGGTTCGGAAGCCCGCCACCGTCGGAACCCAAACCATAGTACTCCCAGCCAGTGATTCTGCATGGCAAGAGATGCTGCGCTGGGGCTCAGCCGCTGCAGCTTCCCGCGCTCGCGACCACTGCCTCCTGTGCGTGCAAAGCCCACTTCGCAACAACCCGCTGGCCTAATGAGGCGAGCGACAACGGCGGCAGGGGAGGCCTATAT
This sequence comes from Gryllus longicercus, assembly GCA_038098605.1. Classification (NCBI taxonomy): domain Eukaryota; kingdom Metazoa; phylum Arthropoda; class Insecta; order Orthoptera; family Gryllidae; genus Gryllus; species Gryllus longicercus. The sequence continues at coordinate 2,725,744 of JAZDUA010000021.1, forward strand.
TCAGGGCGCCGTAATCGTCGGGGGAGGCCGCCTGGCACGCCCCGGCGCCGCGCCGTGACTAACCCGATCGCTGGCCCCGTGACGGCTGCGGGGCACAGTGGCCGGAAGACAGATGTCGAGCGGAATCGTTCGTCTTCAGGCTCCGGATTCGTTCAACGAACGACACGGTCAAACCATTCTATGGCTGTATTGTTTTATAACAAACTCGCAACAAATAAACATCGTTTTATATATTAATTTTCGTTGTTATTATTTTCATCATTATTATCATTGTCTTTGTTTTATTGGTATTATCTACACAATAATTACGTAAAAATGACATGTCGCGAAGTTTACTTTTCTGGGATTCAAGAAAACTTTAAGAGAACAACACGAGAATTGATCCTGACAATTGTATATTCAACGGTCGGGGACAAGAGAGAAATGCCCTACCCCAATCAAGCTTCCATGTTTTGTATGTCGAGTCAATTTATTCAAAATAATTACCTTATATAAATTTCACCACATCCAAAGCATTATGAATATACTCGAGCCCCTTTTAAGCTAACAATGAAAATCATTTCCAAAATATTTATGGAGGATTCGAACAGGAATTCACCCCCTCTATCAATACTTCCTGGGTCCTTAAATCCTCTCTTAATTCTTCCTGGTTCAATGAAGACACACAAGTATCAATACGTAGCCCATATAATTATTTTTTGCGCGTTTCATTATATTTTTACATAATTTTTTTAATAAAATGTGTTTAAACGTATAAAATCGTACAACGTTGATTTGAAAAATATGATTTTAAAATTTTAAAAATTAATCTCGCATTTAGTAAGCGCGCTGTTTCTTTCACGTCATCACGCACCATGGTACGTGACAAACAAGACGATATACAGAGACCTCGACATCATCCCGCTAGAAGAAATTATCACCACGAAGAGCCAAGCTTACCAGAAGAGATTGTACGAGCACCTAAATTACCTTTCAACAAACCTGCTAGACAACAGTGAACATGTCTATAGACTGAAACAAGAGAATATTTTAGATTTGCCATACCGATTTCGTAAATGAAATTTTCAAAGTCATAAAAAATTAACGTCAGAAATGTATTTATTAGACACCATTTACTTACTGTTCTAACAAGAACAGATTGTAAATTATGCAAAAAATAAATTTAAAAAAATCACGTTTCTCATAATGAGCCGCAGGTCCAAGAGTTTCCTCACTGGAGGGGTGAGCGCCCACTGTGAGAGGAGGGCGCGGCCTGTGGGGATAGGGGTGGGGTGGGGTGGGGTGGGGTGGGGTGGGGTGGGGTGGGGTGGGGCGGGGCGGGGCGGGGCGGGGCGGGGCGGGGCGGGGCGGGGCGGGGCGGGGCGGGGCGGGGCGGGGCGGGGCGGGGCGGGGCGGGACGGGACGGGGCGGGGCGGGGCACGCCTACGGCGGAAGGGAAGAGCCGCGCGGAGCGGAGCGGAGTTCCTCGACCTTTCGGAAGCGTCGTTCACCTCCGCTCAGCAGCAAATACCCCGTGCTCACTCTCCCTCTTTCCCGCCGCCGCCGCCGCCGCCGCCGCCGGTGAACGGAGGTGTAAGAGGACAATAACACGAATAATTATCTGAATGAAATTATCTGAATTTGAAATCCAGCATACGCGTGCGCAGCTTAAAACAAGAGAATGGGGCAACTATATTTTGGGGTCCCTCTGGGCCTCCTTTACATTTTAATTTACAAATGACGTACCTATTTTACTAGGAAATAAATGCAATGAATTTGTTTACCATCCGTCGACCCTTTCCGATTTTTGACAGATTATCTGCATGTTCTTACCATCATCGGTGAGAATTTTAATTATTTCACTTTTATCTTGGATCTCTCTAAGATGGTAACTTGTCGTACATTACCCACTACCAAATAAGGAGCCTTTTCCATGTTTATTTCCAATCCCCATCATGATTCACATCTAAATGCTGGTTCCATCTATAGTTATTTAAGGACTCGACAACTATTAAGGTGATCATTTTAATGTAAATAAGAAAACGTCGAGGTGAATGATAACTTGGGACAGGAATCGGGAGAACTCTCTCAATACCTTCTCAGACGTTGATTTGTCTACTGCAAATTCAACATGGATTGGCCCGGGATTTCGATCGAGGTACGCCGGCCACCGGCGAAGCGGTGGTTATATGGGCGGTATATGCGTTAGCCAATACGTCATGAGCGCCCACCATTCATTGACGTTCAATGTCCTCCTCAAGATCACCCGAACTCTCTGTCATGAAGGCAAAGGCAAAGGGAAAGTCGCAAGCAAGGGTTCTAGTACTATATTTCGATTGAAAGAGAGTGCCACGACTTGTCACATCATCAGCTGAACGCGGGAATCCAAACGGGAGTTTCGTTACGTCTCAATTTTTTGGTATCGATGCTCCCGATTGGATATCCTCGTCCAGCTGATTACCTGCCACAAATCACTCTATTTAAATCTGAGTATGCTGAGCTCGCAAGCTCAGGAAAGGAAACTTCGCAGTCGGCAACCTCCACCCGCGCCCGCGCTTAGGAATGACACTGGTCAGAGGGGGACGACAGTACGGACCAACTGGCGCTTTCTACAATGCGATCATAATCTAAGAAAATTTATTAGCCAACATTATTTAATTCAAATATAATCTGTCCAAACTAAGAAATGTGTAATACGAAGCATCGCATTGTTCTACAGAATATCAAAAGAACGTAATTACGTAATTAAAATCATTTACACTTTTTCGGTCTGGCAGTACAGCATTCCTCGCCATTAAATAGTCACTTTGTAATATTTCCTGATATACTCGTGATGCAGTTACATATAATGCATTCATCATCGATTTCCATTTATTAGTTCATGAAATGGAATTACATATATTTGTTATTATTATCTACGTTATATTTGATAATGGTGTAATAACTATAATAACATAATAACCTTTCCCCATTAGTTATTATAAATAAATAAAAGACAATAATAATATTATTGGTATTCCAAAAATGCATCCAGACGAATAGAAGTAGGGAACATTGATTTTGTTTCTATGAAGTTTTGTAGAATACAAAGAAATTGTGAAAATAGAAAGAATACATTTCATTTTATAAAAACATAATAACTTAAAACTTTGAAAATAATTAGTTTCAGGTATATTGCGAGTTCGAATGTCCCTCTACACCATAAATGTGTGTAGAGATACAGTTCTATTTTTTCAACGTTCGTATTGGCACCATTTGAACGTTCCTTAGACTATCTCACGCAATTATTCAATTATAATTGTTTTTGCGAGGAGAAGAAAGATTTCCATGCCACAAGAATTCAAAACGCAAATCTTTAAACACATTCGATGAACAGATACGTCGACATTTTTTATTAAAATGAGATAAACATAAAAGAGTATTCTCTTAATCATTCTCTGTATTATTAGTATATAATTGAGCAAGTTAAATTCCTCCTGGTCTCTGATATAGAGGCGCACGTAACTTGACATTAATTTCAAAACATCGTTAACTCTAACTAGATTAATTGTCTGTGTGCGCTCGCTACACGATTAGATCACATCATTTTTGTATCGGTGTGTTCTTCAGTAAAATTTACGTTTTTCACCTCATCCACAGAGGTAAAAAAAAATTGACAAACACGTTCTCCTACATGCAAAATTTCCATCATCGAATCCAGTACAGTACAAAGGGCTTACCTGTAGGCGGAGGGATCACAACGACATCTCTAAGGGCGTACACAACACGAGGCGGCCGGCGACCGGCGTAGCGGTGGCCCTCCAGCGTCGCCGCGAAGCACCCTCCCCGCGCCGCAGCGGGCGCCCTTCGAGATCCGCTGCCGACGGGCACTCGCCGATCGCCAAGGGCGGGCGGACGCGAACACGCACACGGAGAGCTTACAGACACAAAACCCACGATCTCACTGGACCAATCGCCAAAAACGACAACCGCTGTCGATCACACACCATCACCCATCACGCAGTCACGCACCCCCACGCAGGTCATCCGACGATTTCTTCCCGGTCAAAATTTACTAGAGCACTAGCGGTATACTGGGAATAACACAAGCACCATCAACGGGATTTAATGTGAGATCGCGTTTGTATTACGTGCACAATGTGAAAGCTAGTGCAATCACAACATTAGTAAACACGAGAAATAAACACACTGTCAAACGTATATTTCTTCCAAATAGTCCGCAGAAAACGTACTTGAAGAGCACTGTGCAAAAAGACGTGGTCAGAAATAAAGACGCCGAAAATAGCTCGTGGGAAGGATCATCAAGGTTGGACCTGTCGAGGTCACGGTTCTCCATTCACAGTCCCGTGTATAGCGCAGGGTCACCGAATGCTGCTCAGGCACAGACGCGTCACCAATCACCCAACAGTCTCCACGTACAAGGGGATAGATTCTAATCTCAACTGTCACGATCGAACTTGATCAGCGATCACCACAGGCCGCCTGATCGGTTCCCTCACACACCAGACCCACTTATTAGTGTCACCACGTCGAATCACGCTGTCACCGCACAACGCGGTTAGTCCCCTCGCTCGATAACGGCCCGGTCACGGATCGATCATGGATCACCGCAGGTAGCCCGATCGGTCCCCTCACAAGCCACGACTCACCTACTAGCGTCCCGGAGGCGGTTCATCGATCACCACACGAGGCAAAGCGATCAGCCCGATCGGTTCGCGCACGACCGAGCAACGACACAGCGCGAGCGACGGAGGCGGTGGCCGGCGCGCGCGGTGGCTGCCACGGCACTGGCGGCGTCGAGCGGCCTCCGGACCTCCACCGCCGCCGCCGCCGCCACCGTCGCCGTCGGCGCTCGCCCCACCGGTGGCTCGGGAGGGCACCGCGCCACGCCGCGCGGCGCCGCGTCCCCACGGGGCCACGTGCGCGACGCCGGGCGAGGGCCGCCTTGCCGGGCCGGGCAGCGCCGGGTCGGGCCGACGTTTTCGAGACGGACGCTAGCCACTCGCGCCGCGGCCCCCCGGCGCCTCGTGCACCGAACGGTACTCACCACACACGCCGGGGAACCGGACTGGCAAAAAGGATTGACTGGCATTTGTTTATAACCTCGGCGAAGAAGTCAGGCAAGGAGCCGGCGCGCCAGTAGACCGGCAGCGACGGAGGTGACAGAGGAGACTGTGGACGAGGCGGTGGGGTCGGTGATTCCGGGGACAGGGATGAGACAGGACGGAAACGAGGAATGGGGAACGAGGGGCGAATGGGGCGATGGGGAACGAGATTGAGAGCGGAGGCGAGGATGTGGGAAGGGGCAGGAGCGGCACAGGAGGGTCAGGATGGAAATGGGGGGGGGGAGGACGTGTCGGGGTAGATTGGGACGAGATGGGACGGGGTGGGACGGGTGGGACGGAGCGCGACAGGACTGAGACGGAGGTGGAAGCAGGGACGAGGGCGGGGAAGAATGGCCAAAGGAATGGCCAAAGGAAGGAAGACTTCAGAGGGAAGATAAGTTCGTATGCGCGGCCGGGGACGGGGGCACGGGATGGTGACAAGGAACAGGGACGTGAGTGAAAGGTGGATGGAAGATGGAGAAGGAGGGAGGCTGGGACGAGGACGAGGATGGAAGTGGGACGAGACAGGGCACGCTCCCTGCCGCAGAGACGGTAGACTGGCGTTTGCGGAGGCGGTGGCAGTGCGACGAAATAGGTGGGTGGTGAGAACGCAGAGGGAGAAAGGGCAGAGGAAACCGGGGTCTTTTGTTCGAAATGCGGCCCGGAGCACAGCTCTTTACGAAGTCGATGGCCGTTCACCAATCGGGCAACCCCCGGTTGAGACACGGGACGTGAGACAGGCACGCAGTTCAGGGAGGAAGCAAGAAACAAGACAAGAACAAACACATGGAAGCTTCGTGAAAGAAAAATTATTTGGAACCGGCGGTCACGGTAACAATGTGATCGATAAAATATTGAAAATGGATTCCAAACGGAAAAACCGTTCAAAAATAATGGACATTGTTTAAAAATTATGTTTCCATATATTATATTACAAATAATGTTTTATCAATCACTTGTAATTGTAACTCTTCGATATCAAAGTAAGTGACAGGATGCGTTGCATAGCAAAATTTTTCATATTCTTTCTTTTGGTAAATCTTCATAATTTAGATGTAATGATTGGAAAGAAATGTAATGGTTTACTCGTAAGCAAGTATTCCATCTAGGCAAGCTGCCAATCCCATTGTTTCCTCTTCCGTCTGGTAGGCAAAAGTGAACAATTTTACCGTTTGGATACGTTTTATTTAAAATGTGGTATTTGTAAACGCATCAATTGTCCCCATACAAGAATTTTTGACTAGAGAATGCGAGTATATGTGGGTAGGGTGGAGGAAGGAGACTGCGAACAAGGGAACCGGCATAATGCATCATTCCATTCTCTCAGCTCCCATCTTAGACTTGTGACAATTTTTATGAATTTTGCCCTTCCTCTGAGTATAAAACATCGTGTATGTGGGGATCTGCACCAATTGAAGCCATATTATCAGACTTCTTTCCTGATATGGTACCAAGTTAGAACTTAAAAGTTTCTAATCTGCCAAGTTGACGACGATAAATAACACAAAGACACACAAATGCGCAGCCGTCCATAGAAACAATACGATAAAAACCACTTTGTTTCACTCTGGGACGCTCGAACGATTAGATATTTATTATATACAAGCTTCGTGTGGCGCCTCTGGCGGTTATTTCATGTTAAAAAATGTACAAGTAGTTGTGCAGTGTAAGTTTATATTGAAAATAAATTTTAAACGCAGTAAACATTTGCTCTTAGGCATCCTGTAGAGACTATGACAATCCTTTTGCGGCAGCGCCGAGGGCAGGCAAGGCCGGGCGCGGGTGCTCCAGGGAGCACAGAAGTAAGTGGGTGCTGCGGCCGACGCGCGCGGTGGAGGGGGGCGACGCGACGCGACGGGACGGGACGGGCGGGACCAGTTGGCGGGGCGCAGCCAGCCGGAGAGCGATCGGCCATTCATTCCGGAGCACCGCGCACAGTGGGTCTACTTCATTGCCGGCCCTGCGCGTGGCCCGAGGGGTGGGATGGAACGATTGTTTGGTTGATCGGAGAGGAGAGAGAAGAGGAGGAGGAAAGAGGGGAGAGGAGTGAAGAGAGGAGAGGAGAGGGAGAGAGAGAAAGAGAAAGAGAGAGAAAGAGAGAGAGAGAGAGAGAGAGAGAGAGAGAGAGAGAGAGAGAGAGAGAGAGAGACTGTCATCCAATCGGGAGTGAATGATCGGGAAAAATGAGTTGCGTTGAGTGTCGAACAGTGAGCCAGAATAGCAGCGTGAGGTCCGGGGATCTGTGGTGCAAGTAAAAAGATGGTGCAGGGCTGACAAAAGCACTTCAACAGCCATTCCAAAGCACTAACTACAGAGATTCGTACGTACTTTATTGTACGTACGTAGTACAAGGTTACACAAGATTCTTATCGGCCCGATGGATAAGAAAACTGGACTGCATTCAAGGGCAATGACGAAACTCTCATCACTGAAACGCTTCCGGTCGACAAAGACGTTTCCCTAACATTTGAAGTGATGTGCTTTTCATCCGTAAGGAGTGCGTTGTGAGCCCAGCATTTCCTTACAGAAAATTAAGCCTCGGATCGTGATGTCTACCCTGGTTCTCCTCGCTTCCTTATCACTCATTCGTGCTGACAGCGATATCTTGTGCTTCACGTTGGAAAACGGAGTCATAATTCAAGATTATGTTTCATACAAAAACCAGTACATTCGTATAACGCAGATGTCCGAAAACTGTTCATTGCCCTTAAGATCAGAAGTATAATAACATTTGTTTGACTAACAGTAAGACAATCGATGTTCCAAGAGTCGGCCCTGAGGAGATTGTACGCATAATTTTTTTTAAAGTATGTAGTATTATTTTCCTTGTATTTTTTGCATTGGCAGTGACTTGCACTTGCAGTAACTCCCTGTTTTCTCTAATGCATATGTCATTGCGAGACTGATGAGAAAGACTTTTTGGTAAAACGGCCTTGAATAATATACAAATTAACCACCAAAAGGATACTTTTGAATCATTATAACATCTTGACACTCCCAGTGCCGATTTATATTCCTAAGCATGAAAAGTTGGTCTTATGTTTTCGATGAAACGTTTGACGCTATTGTACACGCTTAAAACAACGCAGTGCAATTGCTCACCTCACTGCCCGACTGCTAAGGTCGCGTGTCGTTTTCTAGTCGGACAGTATCTTTCTCGCCTGCCAAGGCCCCAATGCTACAACCGAGGCGTTACTCGTCACTAGGACTAGGGAGCCTAAGTGACCTCCAGTGCCGAACCTAGATATTATCATAGCGATAAATTATTTTAGAATTAAGTATAAAGACTTCATTAAGAAACGAGCAATTCGATTGACAATGAATATTCGTACAAAACTTGCACTGTTGCAACAAAGATTACACTTCCTGGTAGCATGTGGCTCATACAAAACAGTAATGTAACATAAATATTGCAAAGAGAGCCGTACACTTCTAAAATTTAATTATTTTTGACAAAATATTTGGTTTAGGTGAGGTGTTGTTAACAGTTAGGCACAAAACGAATGGCCGACGAAAGTTTATTTGAAGTATTATCGTAAGTATTCAAACAATATTTTCTTGAAACTTCCGTTATCAGTTTGCACTTGCTTCAAACATAGTCTGCGAAAAAATTAAATATGGAACAAGTATGAAAAAATATATTGAACCTAATATTTAGTTTTTGTTTAATTTTTCAATACATTATGTATTTCTCTTCAATTTGTTATATCTAATTATGTTGTTTAATATCTGCATATTGATTGAAAAAAGATTCATTTTAAACCATATAACATAGGTTACAGCCCTTCTTTCTTTCGTTCATTGATAATTCAACCTTGTCAAAATTCGCAAATTAACTCATCACCAACACCACTAAATATCACAATATACACTGCAAACAAAGCACAAAACCAAACGCTCAGAAACACGATGCACCACGCGAAGATTCGCGAAACTAGTATATTTGCAGAAGCCAGCTTTGCCACAACGTGCAAAATTCCTACATTTCTTCAGTATTGTAATTTGACATCGATTTTATTATCGTTTGAATGAGAAGCAGCTTTTGATGACCTAGCCATCATACGTGACGGCTGAGAGCCAAAATCACTATTCATTTAATCGATATTATAGTAGATTTACATTGGCACCAAAGGCAAATAGTGAATTTGCGCCTTTATCGGGATTATCACTTTGAGTTTGATGCAACAAACATACACATGCCAAGGTAGAGAGCAGTACACTTCGAATTCGTAAACTTCTAACACCCTTAACGTTGGCGCACGCCTAACATGTTTTTAACACGCTTACATAGGCCTACACTGGCAGTAATTCTTTTCTAGTTGTTTAAAAACTGATTTATCAATAGTAAGTCTGATGATGTCACTGCGGTGCCTCTGTCCAGAAGGTCGTAGAGTTCAAAGCCTGACAGCGGCGGGATTTTCACTGGTGAAAGGTAGCTAGGTCGATTTCAGCCGCTGTCTGGAAGGGAATTCTAGCGGTCGGTTTCTCTGATCTGTAGGTTTCTCCCGTCAACACCAAGCGAATGCCTGAGCAGTACCCTAACAAACTAGCCACAGACTGCGCACGATCTTCCCTTCCTCTTATCCCCACCTCTTACCCACACATTTATACGCACAGCATCTCTACACAAGTCGGGAGATTAGAGCTTGTACCGGCTAGGGCGGTGCCCCGCTGATGGGAGATTGGAGAAAACCCCGCAAGGCGACGTTTGGTTAGCACTTGATTTTGCCATCTAGCGGAGGAAGACCACCGCCACCTGACGTGATAGAAACGCATGCACATATAGGAATAATTAAATTTGCAGTTAATCAATAATCCACGTTTGATAGTTTGAAATAAAAGTAAATTTCGGAAAAATTATTGACATTCGAATCTTCTTCACAAGATGTAGAATACTTGAACCCTACATTAGGCCACTGCTACCACACATATATTAATTTCTTTTTCAATTTTCGAACAGCAATTGTACAGAATTATCATCATTAATCATTTTTTCTTTCTCGACCTTACTTCGCAAACAGAGAAAGTATTCTAATAGTACGCCGAAAAAGGGCGAAATTTCGACAGAAAAACTCTTCTTGCCGGGCACTGGTAATGAAAAAGTGGATAAATATTGTTTCTTTTGTACAGTAAATTACTTTCTATAACACGCAAGTCAGAATCCTTATTTTATGGGTCCTTAATATCGAAAAATCGATTGACAGTAATATGTCGTGCTAGCGCCTTAATCGTTCAGCTGATTTTCTCCATGATAAAAACTGATATTTTTGAATCGATAAAAAAATACGCAAAGCCCTGCGATTTTGAACAGATAATTTAATTTTATGGGCTACTTTACATAATGTTTCAAAAACATTTTCAAATTTTTTTCAAAAATGGCTCCACATGTTTGGATTAAACTTTATCCTCAGCTAGTGATAGAGAAGCTTAAAATATGGTGGTTGTCATTTTTTGTCTTAAACAAATATGTTGTAAAAAAAGGCTCTTTAAAAAAGATTGAGCAATTTTTTGATAATATGATTAATTTACGCGCTATTTCTGCCTGAAGTTAACGCCAATTCCAAAAACAACGCTCCATTTTTTTTAGGTATGGAATGAGGAACGCTTAAGAGAATGACGCAGATTTCGATCTCGTTGAACCCTCGCGAAATTTAGCAATTATGCGAGAAAGTATATTACGTTGTATCACCACTAGGTAGTCCAATTGCACAGATAAAAACAAGTAGAATCGTTAAAAACAGTTTTAACAATTGGCTGGCCTGAAACTTAAGTGGTCTATGAAACATTTTGGCTAAAATCCAGTTTATAGTAAATGTGATCTGAACAGGTGAGCATCTATACATTCTAAAGTGGTCTATGTGCCATTTGTTGTCGGTACCGCATAATAAAAATACCACTTTAGTATTGGCAGATGGTTCTAATGTTAAGTCGTCTAAAGTCACATTGTGATTAGTACCACAGACCACTATTGTTCCAGGTTAGCCAATTATAGAAGCGTTAAAAACAAGATTTATGCGCGACTTCTGGCCCAAGTCGGACCAAAGAGCCTTCGATCACCGCTCTCCCAGCTTCCACACGTTTTCGCTTCGTCTGCGCCTCCACCGAGCGCACGATTCGACGATTCGGGGAACGGAGCGATTGTCCGCGCGTCGCACAGCCACTGCCTGCAAGGCAATTACGTGATTATGCGCCTACTACCGTAACAAAGATTTACTAGTACTGTTACTATCAAGCGCAGAACGCAATGGATACGTATTCACTGATTTCATTTGAATGTAAATTCATCGGCAGAATTGTTTACTATCAGCATTACAATGAACAACTTTTACTATCGACATTCGAGAAAGGCATCTAGAAAATAAGCTTGAATTTTCACTTTTTCTGGATTCAGACTGATGTGGAAATACACAATGAGAAGTTGTAACATCTCCAAAACCAAAAACATTGAATTTTCAATGCACGAAATGCAAAAATAAGTAACAAATTCATTCCAAATAATGAAATAGATATCCAGAAAGAACATTGCGTATTAAGGAAGAGGGGAATAATTTTCGTTTCTCAAACTTGTCTTAAATTTTAAATCAACGAGATATTGCTATTGTAATTTTACTTGTTACAGACGTTCGCATATAATAAATGAGGGACAGGCTATGCGCTAAGAAAATTTGGAAGGTAACCGAGAGAAATTGAATAGTTGGGAACAATGTTATGCAGAATATTTGAAAACGTGCTGCATAATTAAATTCTTTTCCCTGAGTTCAGGAAACGTATTACGCTTCAATAGGCGTCTAAAAAACAAGGAGAGAGGCTCTCTAGCAAACTTCGCTTCCGCACAGCACCGACCCCCATTTTCTTGCAGACTTTTGAGCCAAATCTGTACTACATTTTTGAGGTTTCGGCAAAAATTTACTACTTATGCATACATTTGTAAACATAAATCTTCATGAACTGGTCCACAACTTTCATTAATTTTTATGGTGGCAAGATTTTAAAATTTATTTGAAGCAAGGTTTTAAAATGCGTTAAAAATGGAGAAAATTCCATTAACATCGAAATGAAGTTCTAAGGTCCTTTTTGTAACACCTAAATAATAGTATAGTGAAAAGTGGAGATGCAACATTGTTCGTTCACGTCTACAGAAACTTCATTCGTAAATGATTTTTTTTATTTACAAAAAAAACAACAACATAATCTTGTGTGCTTTCGGCGAACTTTCGGGTTTAAAGAAATATATTTTTCATACTCCATCTTGGATTGAAGAAGTAGAAGTCTGAACTGTTTTTCACAAACCTCTATTAATTTTTAACATTTTCAAGAAGAGACACTTCCATCACATAAAAATTACTCCACTTTTAGAATACAATACTGTTTGGAACCATTTTTGACAAACAATTGGCAATATCTCAAGTATTTATTTATTTATTTATTTATTTATTTATTTATTTATTTATTTATTTATTTATTTATTTATTTATTTATTTATTTATTTATTTATTTATTTATTTATTTATTTATTTATTCATTCATTCATTCATTCACTTCGAATTTGGAGACTCTTCAACTATTACGATCATTGGGATCACTGAGTGATAATTAAATTGTAGGCAATAACGATACTAATGAAATGAATGGTGATGAAGAAATGATGGAATGATAAGCGATGGAAAGAGAAACCCTAGAAAATTTGTTGAACTCGTTTTGTCCACCACACATTCTACTTGGATTGACCGGTCCCTCTACCAACGGTGGCATGCGGAAACCATTACCCCATGAGATCCCTCTCACACATCACGTTTAAAATATACCTCGATATTAGCATCATAGCAATAGCAATAACAATAATAACAATAAAAATTACAAGAACCAAAACAACAACAACGACGACGACGACGATAATAATAATAATAATAATAATAATAATATAATAATAATAATAATAATAATAATAATAATAATAATAATAATAATAATAATAATAATAATAATAATAATAATAATAATTTAAAATACCTATCCATTTCATTGACTTATGGGAAAGAACCTGACAATGGATTCAATGCAACGTTGAAAAGTCAATATGGAAATCTTCATTTGACAATAACCGATAAGAGCAGTGTCATAGCGTGACGTATCGTCTCGCAGTCGAGGAGCACCTTTTGCTCTTGTTCTTCGTTCTCATGTCTCCCGTAGATGGCAGCACTATGAAGTTAAGGATTCGCTCGCTGGAGAGCGCGTGAAGCGATAGAGGGATCCGGCAGAAATGTAGAGGCTGCGTTTCAATCAGAAAGGAGGGCTATGACCTTCTTTAAGGCACAGTATTATTAATATTTTTAGGCAATATGATTACTTTTAAATCGTAATATTTATAGAAAATTATATCAAAACTAATTAATCCATTGTTAACTATGTGGTACAATGGACGACCCTGAGCGAGGAATAGGGGCCTTTCAGTGACCCCCCTTACAAAAAACTTTTTTTTTGTAATAATTCAATTTACTCAAATTTTGATCGCATTTCATTCAAAGGAATGTTCGTATTGTGTACATTCATATTTTAAAATTTTGAATTAAAAAAAAGTGTTCGGACTGAAATTTGCCTCTCATCAGTAATAATTCTGGATCCGCCTGCTACAACGAGGACCTCATCACCAGAACAGCACCCTTTTGCCATCCTTCGTTGCGTCAACTGTGTCCAAATATTGCCCAGTGCTCGACACTCGATCTCCCACATCACACTGGCATTAAGCGTCGTATCAGACACTTGAAATATCATGATGTGGCTTCGAATGACGTGCCACATGGTCTAGCTGGTAAAAAGTGGTATGAGGTGGATGTCAATGTCAAAGATCCTTGAAAACTAAATTTTGTTTGATCTTTTTAACAAACTGTAATTATTCTCACAATTAAAAACTCAGGTGGGAAGATAACAGATCATGTTAACCCAGTTATCAACTACATGCTTTAGTACTTTCAGCCTCTCTTTGCATTGCCGCCTCTGTCGATCACACACACGGCCACAAGACACCCAGTGACTTCCAGTCGCTTAAATGAAATAGCCAGCTAAACGTGATCAAACACTTTGAAAATATACCTTATTTGCGTCTTTTAAAGAAGGAAAGTTGATTTTTAACACGGAAATTTTTTTGTATAATAAAGTTGAGTAATAGTGATTTTATTTTTGAGTAACCGAAACAACATCAGCATTCATTTATTCGGCTTAGTTTTCACATACAGCTAACACAGATTCATACTAAGCATTTCCACCTACTCCCATTCGAAACTTGATCTCCTCCTAATACGTAATTCTCTCCGTTAATTTCTTTATCAATTTCCCTTCTTCTTTTGCACACCGTCCCGTTCACATCCTCATCGGTTATACAAATTTTGAAGTCTAGCCTACGCTCTTCCATCATTTATTCACCATTATTCACTCTTCTCTCCCATTAGGTATCCTCGTACCATAGACTAAGTACAAGAGTTCTATGCTCGTACACTTAGAATACAGTTGACAACGTTGCATGTCGTTTTTTGTGGTAACTACATCTTGTATCTTGTAACACCATAGAGCAAATGCTGAAATGTCTTGTTTCTGGGCAGTAAATGTAGCTCTTCTTCTCATTTCACGTTTTGGCGTTCTCAGTTCAATAAATTCAGCATGCACAAAAATAGCTACCCCAAATATATATAACTCCCATCGTAATATATTTCAAAACCTTTTTATTTTAGTATTGCAATAGAGTATTATCCAAGACGCATTCAGAATTACTACCTAATCTGGACTTGACCTTGTGAAAACAATTTTTCATTTCTTAAATATACTTTTACTAACAAAAACTATTAAATGAACTTTCCTGCTCTCTCCTCATTTAACTTAATAACTCTACAATAACTTCAAAAGATATTGTTTCGGTGACTGGTGTAAATTCCCTTTTCCCCCGTTGATAGGGAAAACTTCAGAGCTGAGTTTTCTAACAAGTTTATCATAGTATATGTTACAATGTTAACCTTTATTGCATAACTAAAGGAGTTAAACAAAATAATATGAACATCTGACATAATAAATATTCATTTATTAATAAGGTTTTCGGCCACCACTTGATTTTAGAATACCTGCAATTCACCGCGGATTAGATTTGTAGAGTGTATGAATAGTTTCCAAAGGAATGATCTCACATCTTGTTACAAAACATTCACCAATTGCTTCAACGATTTTGCAGCTAGAAATCTGCTTCTCACACTCTGTTCTAAACCCGTAACTGTTCAACTATGTTGAAGGTTCTGTATCGGTAACTGTTCAACTATGGCGATAGTGCTGACCAGGGAAGACGTTTGATGATATTCTGATGCTCCACAAATCACACCTGAACCCTTTTTGCTGCGAGTAAGGGAGCATTTGGAATATGGCAGTGTTTTGCAACAATATGCTAGACATTGTAAGCACTTCATTGTTGAGGATTTTGAAATGTTCTTTCGCAGCAATTCGGCCAGTGATGGTATTGTTATGACCAGCTGAATACCACGATATAGCCTCCCAAATCATAAGGGAGTCTCCCCAATGCTTTGACTGTATGAAGCAGGCAGGCCAGACTGGACGCTTGTTTTGCGGTTCTCCATACATAAACCCGGGCGTTTGTAGGAAACAATGCAAACGATTATTCATCAGACAAAACCGATTTCTTCCAGTCAGCAGGTGTCCACGTTTAATGACCGTCGCACTACTTCTTTCACAGATTTGCGTTCGTTTCCGTTATGAAGGGATTCGCAATTGCAGCCCTTCCAAGAATCTTGACTTGCCGTTTAGTATAGAAATTCATTTTATGTTACGACGAGACGAAATTATCTATTTTTATGTTGTTGTTTTTTTTCGCATTTTTCGTAGATTACGACTAATAAGTCATTTTTTACCGTTTTACGTCTTTTGTAATGTATTTTTCGCTGATTTCATCGATTTTAATAGTACTTGCTTCAAACAATATTAACGAGGTGGCACAAATGTTCACCACAGAATTCCTGAGTAAGCTATTCAATTTCTTCGCTCGTATATTGTAATGTCAGCTGTTGTGAGTACTAAGTAATCTAAGGTTCGTGTGACATTTCTCGGCGCAATTTTCAGTTCGGCCGATTTCGCGATAAAGAAAGGCAACGATTTTATTTCAAAGAACTGTCCAAATCCAAAGTTTTCAAGCTGAGTTCTCTTGAACAAAAGGAAGAAGCATCGATTACATTAGTAACACATCCAACAGATTGAGTTGTTCATCTGAAATGGTTTTGATCAAATTTTTTACGTCATTTTTCTTTGCTTTTAGGGCATTTTAAGTGCATTTTATTTATCATTTTGGCAATGTTTCAGGTCATCAAAATCCGCCCCCTAGTGATGACGCTATTATTATGCCAAAAACGACTAATACGTCATAGTATTTGCCATAAAATGACATTTTGTGAACGATCACTTGCAAAGGAAAATGTCGTTTATATTGGTATAAAAATATTTGTACAAATGTGCTAGTAAACTTCAGCTCATCAATGTGTACAAATGTCGAGTAGGGCAATCAGTTTTATCTTTCCTTGCCTAAAGATATTCTTATGCATTTACTTTCCGATTTTCTATCACAGTTCATTTTAGAGTTATCAAATAAGTATTAAAAAAGGTAAATAACGATTACGTATAACAATAAATCCACGCCAGATAACAATTTAAGAAATCCAAAATGAAACGCCGCAAGCTCTTCTTAAGCCGCAGATGTTTTTTCTGTTTACGTAACGAAGCATCGGGCAAAAGGCGATAGAGGTCAAGACACTCGATGGAACTATCTAAGGACACGTAAGTCCTCTGCAAAAGGAATTCACCGATAAAGGAAGTTCACTGATAACATGATTTTATATTATTCTTGCGTCCGCAGTAATGCTAATTCCACGTAGTAAAAATAAAATCGCCGTCTGTGACCAGGAGAGGAAGCTATTTGTTCATTATTACTTTACAGATAGTTGAGGTAAGTTTCGTTTAGTTTACGACACACTTTTCGTCTAAGTTTCGTTTACTAAATGAAGCACTTTATTTCAAGTAATCATTTTTCCTTTAAGAGTGTTCGGTGTTATGCAATTTTATACTGGGACAGTATAATAGGATTTCGTTTAACTGATTAGTGATTCCGAGCCCATCAACTGCTAAGGTCATTAGTCCCGCACGTGTAGTGCATGTTTTATCGCTGGAGGCGGTGGTGAGTTTCCCCCCTGCATGGTGAAATCTAGCGTCGACCTACCCGTCGGCTTGGTTTTTTCCCCTATCACGAATCTGCCGTCAGGAGGGCACCGCCCCAGTCGAGACAAGCTCAAACTCCTGATTGGCCTCCCGGCACGTTTAGTAGTGTAGTGCATGTTTAAGTGTAAGTCAGGGGTGGGGATATAACCAGGAATAGGAAGGAAAGTTCGCACGCGCTTCGTGGCACGTTTGTTAGGGTACTGCTCCGGCATTCGCCTGATGTTGATCGGAAAAACCACGGAAAGCTACCGATCAGAGCAGCCGGCGGCTAGAATTATCTTCCAGACAGATGCTGAATTCGACCAAGTTATGTAGCTAGGTCGAAATTCTACCACCGTCGAGACTCGAACCCTAGGAGCTCCCGGTCAAAGGCACTGAAATGACATCAATGATGCCCTAAGCAACCTAGACCGCTCTTGAAGAATTGAGTTTACAAAAGCAATACTCGTGCAGTAGCGGAGCTTCAACAAAACATATTGATAGAAATCTCCGACATTACCACGAGGTCTCTAATAAGTGAGTCACGGAATGTTTAGTCGGTGCCAGAAGTGCAAAGAAGTAGGCGGCGAGCATTCCCAACCTCTGTGAGGGAAGTTGCGTTGAAGCGCGGACGACTCTAGTGGGCACGGCCATGGCTGCAGCGACCGGCGGCGCGCTGGCTGAGCGCAGACGGCGTCACGCGGTCATTTACAGGGGAATCGAGGGTCTGTCACCCGAGCACTCGAAACGACCTAATAGGTCAGTTCTTGAGTAGACACCCCTTAGTATCCGTTCTGTGTTCTAGGTCTTTAGAAAAAGAAGTATCTATGCCAGGCGCGGATCTCCGGGGAGGGAAATGAGGGATGTCCACCCCCTAACATTTTTAAGTAACTATCAATTTTATCTTCTCACGAAATTTTCAAGCAGAAATATTTTCGCATAGTTATTACAACGAATCGCAGTGTGAGCTGAGTGTAATCTGAGACATTTTACAAAATCTGTAATATGGCAAATTCGACCAAAACATTTTTAATTTCACCTCCCAAAATGTGTCTCTGGATCCGCCCCTGATCCGTGCTGTATCTCTAGGCCCTAAAGTCTAGTACATACCTATCAACAAAGTCGCGGAACTTTTGGGGACAGTTGCGAGTCACTGCCACCGGTCTGTTGCGAAAGAACGACCCGCGTCCACACCTATAAAACCTTTATAGTTCAATTCCACTCGATTCCATCCCTTGCAGTAAAAAGTAAAGACTAGTAACCAAATCAGATTGACTTTTGGAGGGGAAGAACCACATTTTTTTAGATTCCATAAGCTTTTTGCTCTTGACTAATTGGGATTTAATGATGTGACGGTTTTTCCCAATCTTATGAAAGGACATAGTGCAGTTTTTAGCCAGAGACTTCATTGCTTCCCTTCTTTTGCCTCCATTTTTAGACTGGGTAGACTTCTCAAAAACAAAGGAAGGAAGGAATCTTCTCAATATTTTTAGAGTATATAGGTTCCATCGCAAAGCAACATAAAACACAACAGCATGTGGCGGCTATCTGCAGACTGGAATCGGCGTGTATAGAGTTGGACTCGCGACATGTTCACACAACATAATGTTGCGCAGCAATGTATCATATAACCCAGTTCGAATGGGGGACCTGCAATATACAACTTCTATATCGCGGGATAAAAATGTCGCAGGGCAGTCTTGGAACTTGACGTGATACGTGTCTCAGGACTTTGTCGCTAGGTGTGTACCAGGCTCTAGGAAACACGGCGTTCATGCTGTGTTTCGCTGTCCCAAAGCCTTAGAAAACGTATAATCCGAGCAGTGTCCTGCTATCCAAGAGCCTTAGAAAACGAATCCACTCATAACTACTCTGCATAGAAACGCACCGATTCGAAACCCAAAGTTGTTATTAATATGCCATTATCCTCTTATGCGGACGCAGATGCTCTATCTGTGTATCTACAAAAACAAATAAGCTGCCATATGGGAGGCGGGGCACCACGCCACGGGGATTATACTACAGACTCGCCCCCACCCGACTCGCGCCGCGCCGCGCCGCTGACGTGGCGCGGCGACGCGTAGCGCAGCAGTCGTGGCGTGACCTTGACAATGAAGCCGGTTCGCTTTATATAGCGACAAAGCGCGGGAAACCTCAGTTGAGCAGAAGCCGTCTTGCCGCGCAGCCACAGAGGTAAGATCCAGCGAGTGTTTTGATTTGCACGCAATGAATGCATACTTTTAGATAACGTCGGTGGACAAGAAAGGTGACATAGCGACAATGAATGCATGTTGTCGACCCTTCAACTTGAGCGGATTTGTTTATTTGAGCGTCAAAAAGTGTTTTCTCTAGGTATAAGCTGTCTAAAGGAACGATCTTTACGAACTTTACTTTCTCGCTTCTGAAATGTGAATTATTCAGTCAATTGAATTCATTGTCTCCAACAGCTCCCACTCCTTTAGAACCTTAATCGTCTAGTAAATTCCTCAGAGTTCTTATGCATCAGATAACAGCTTGGTGTGTCTGAGGTTGTCAATATCTAACTTATTAACACAAACATGCCTTGTACCTGAATTTTTGTTTGACCCCAAATACCGATTTGCTGTATCTACTAACTGGAGAATGGCATTTTAGTACAAGTACTATGAGAGATGAACGATTGATCTAAGAGACCATTTTCTGTCATAAATAATGATAATTTGGTATATATTCCAAATCTTTGCTCAAAACAAAGCACGAAATTAAGTTGTGTGTATTCCAGTTTAGGTTTCGCCTGTTTTGTTAGTTAATAAAAGTAAAGATAATGTACAGGCCCGACGGATAATGTGGGTATGGTGGGTAGCTGTGTCCTCTCAAAAAATTCAATGGGTAAAAATACCCACTCGGAATTTGGAGTGAGAGAAATATTCAATAAACGTCAAATTCCAGGAACGAAGAAGTTTCTAGATACTGTGCATGGACCCAAAACGTATATATTCAATCGACAATGTTGAAGATCGGCTCAACAGTATTGCGATTTTACATGTTTATAGCGATACGGCCGACAAAATCGATTTGCAAAACTTGTTAAAAAAGTTTATATCAAGAAATGCACAGCTCAGCGCTGCTTTTGAATTGTAAAAATGAACTGCTAAAGTTACATAAAATAAATGAGATAACAATTTAATTATGAACATGACAATTTGAAAAAAATGTTTTGTATTTTTCCCTTCATGTACGTTTTCGGTGGGAGATGGAAGGGGGAGGACGGACACTCATCCGACTCGACGACCCACTCGGACTTAACACCATTCGTCGGCCCTGATAATGTACCATTTTAACTGCAGTCACTCCAATTCTAGATCAAATTTTGTCAAAAGTATAATATACAGACTTCAAATAATTATAGTTTTCGAAATGTTTTCCTACGATTAGAGAATTGAAAATGTAATCAAGATCGTGGAATGATTCAAATATTTTCAGTTTCATAATTTGAACGAACCCTCATATTTCATTCGCATATACAGTGCGCATATACTTCGCGTGCTTCTTCCATAATTTCATTGAAGACCATAATACAATTCGTTTGTAAAAACCTGAAATCTTTTAACAGAAATTAAATTTGTTTATTTTTAAACAAAAGTTTTTGTTCACTAACCATTTGAGACTAATTTAGGTGAAAGATGAAAGTGGTATTTCTAATATTCAAAACTTCTGAAGAAAATCGTAATTTTACACCACTATAATAACAATTCTGGTATAAAGAGCTATCGTTATATTTTTGTATAATTACCGTTATATAATGTTTGTATAAATACTTAGGGTTGGCCAAGCCTGTCAGAAATAGTTTCGTTAACAAGCTATATTGATGCTTCACTTTAACTTGACCCAGGAATAAACATGCAGTGGAGGAAAGATAAACTGTGCAGTGTTTGATATTTTATCTCATGCTTAGTCATGAGTGCGTGGTCAAGTGTTCTACATGTGTGATGAACCATTTAACTTATCTGTATTGACTTTTTCATCGTTATAATTCCAACTATTGTCTGCGTTCCGAAAATATAAGTAATTTACGTAATGTGCTTAAAAAATTCAAAACATTGAAATCTTATCTTCGAAATTCAAGCTTGTAGAGTTTCAATAATTATGAGTATGTAGACTTACACAAACACAAATTCTACTAAATTTTCTACGTGATCAATATGATAATGCGAGAAACATTGTTTTTCCAACATCAAATATAGCATTGCTCCTTGGATAGATGCAGAAAAGAGGAAGGGTATTTCAATATTTCCGAAACTTTGAGGTTGAGATTTCGGTATTAAAATCCGTAATGAGGTCCAACGAGAAGAAGAAAGTGTTTTACCATGATATTAGGTTGGGTTCTTTTTACCACGCATTATATTGTGTGTGTGTGTGTGTGTGTCTGTGTGAGAGAGAGAGAGAGTGTGTGTGTGTGTGTGATACGAATAACACGGCAGATTAGAAGCTTTTCAGATCTAATCTGGAACACATGTGAGGAGTAAGGCCTATTAGTTCCGTTCCAGAGATTAATATTCGTGGAAGAGGGAGTTAGATAAAGCATGCTAGGCCTCCCAAAATGCTTCTGTCAAAAATGTTTATCCCTCTGTCTCAGAATTGAATATCCTTTTGATTATCCCCACATGTGTTTTATAACTGCGACACATTTTTCTTGTCATTTCTTTGATCTACCCCTTTTTCCCCCGTCATTCCTTATGAGTGGGGCTCGAAAGTTTGGCAAAATGCACTTTTGTTACTGTTACTATTGTATGACTTTTAACAACTTTACTATTGTATCACTTAATTGTACTTCTGGAGTTGTTTTAATAGATTTCCATATAGCCTTTTCTGCCTATTTTAACTTCTGATGATTATTTTTACCATTTTGTTTTATTTTTGCCTCTTTTTGCCTTTTACATCATTATTTTGCTTTTTTTTATTTTCCTTGCAGCGATCTCAATCAAGTTGGATATATACCTGCAAGTCTGGACAACACGAAATCACGGTAGTGTTTATTCTTTCTGTGGAATCATAGCTTGTGTTAAACATCTAAATGAAAAAGGAAGATTTCAGTCAATATTTCTTTTCCATTGATGCCGATAGGCTTTGTTTGCTCTCAAGGAATCCCATCCTACTCTTGAGCATGGCCTCCGAACCCTTTTGAGGAGAGCTCTATGATTTTGATATGCTCCTATCAGCACAAGCGATTACACAAGTTTGAAAACGGAAAAATAAAGCGTTTTCACTGATGCCATTTGAAGATTCAAAAGGGAGTCCACAAAAGTATTTCGAAGAAACGGCGTCGCGAGTAAAACAAATTCGTAGTCATGATACTGGATGGCCATGTGAAATCAAGTTTACAAAGAAAAGATCGTTTGAGTTAAATGCTATTGCAAATTTTGGTCTTAGAACAAAAATGTGAATAACTTTCATGATTAATTTTTTACAGTTTTCCTTGTAAATGTTGTTTTTGCTTACATACATTTTTGCACCCCTACTTTAGCTAGAAAAATGCCTCTTTGAATGCCTATTTAGTAAAAATAAATGCCTTTTTGCCTACCAATTTTAGGTATCCCAGGTTATTGTTTTCCGTAACGTGTTCGATGTTGGACCCCTTCAATTGTTGTTTCCCTTTAAATCAACCTCCTCACCTTTACTAGAAATCATCTTACTTTTCTGTATGTACTGGATGCTACATGGATATCTTTCTATCACCCAGGATTTTTTTCATATATTCTAAGCACACTATTCATACCTCTTGCCATAATCCCAATCACATCCGCAAACGTCAGAAGCAAATCTTCCTCCTTCATACTTTCTCCCCCTTCTTGCTCTTTATCCAAATACTCATCTAATCCTGTTAAGTTTGTGAATTCAACAATGTTTGGCTCAAGGAGCACCCTTGTCTCAAACCTTTGTTAATCCAAAAGAATATTGACTCCTAATAAAAAATAGTTGGTATTAATGGTATTAGGAAAATATTTTTGAAATATTGTGTAGCTAAATAGCTATATTTATTCCAAATCAATTCAATAACAAAATTCTGCGTTTCTCAAGGGCAAGAAGAAAACTGTCGGTTTGCCTCACATCCCCCGTTTTTATATCTATGTTAAGAAATATCTTCCTGTATTACTTAAATTTGGCGTCAACCCTCTGTCAATTACAAGCCATCCTTGGGACTAACCAAATCTAATCGTGTGCCTTTTCGATTTCCTCGCTTCCGAGAGAGTTAGTTTTCTTCCAAAATTGCGCACATTAGCACGAAACTAGTGGTGTCGCAACAGCACATACGCACTACTGACGCATTATTTGCAATGGCTATGCAATATACTACATGACCTTCAAAAATGTTTGCAACATTAATTTTTTCTCTGCGCCGAGATTCGAACTCTGAGTCAAACGTATCAAGCACATTACCGCTACATCACGCAGTTGCTCGGGAATGCTCACGTTTTTTGAAGCTTAAAAACTAAAAACGTCTGTCTTATTATTCCTGACATGCAGTTTTCGGAACTCGGAAGGTTCAAAGAAAAGTAGACCTACGCCATTTTCCTAAGCGTCGTTTGCTATATCCGTGGACACAATTTAAAAAAAAACATTCAGACTCTTTTTGAGACTACTTTTTCTTCATATAACTTGCATTAACTTCTATCAAATATTACGTAAAAACTAGCTCTTTTTTAAAAATAAATTGTTGCATGATCATTTTTAAATATCTGATTTTATTATAACAAACTTTATTGAATACAAAAATATATATCTTTATTATTGTACTTTTGCAATGTTGATTTTTTGAAATTTTCGGAAATACAGAGAGTTTCCTAAAACTAGGCCCAGCTCAATTTTTTTACAGTTCTTTGATACATACGAGGCGAAAATTTAAAGATTTGGCGTCACAAATAGGGTAGTCATCTCTTCGGGTTTGATCAGGAGTCAATCAGAAGTAATCTCCGAGTTCCGGCTTAATATACAAAATCGCACGGTTATATCAGCAATTAATCAATTGTAAACAATTTAGCAATTTTTTAAAAAATTTGTTAGTGAGCCATTGTCAATTAAGCTATGAAAAAAAGTTGTTAAAAAGTCATAGAATTAGATTTTACGAAATATATTTTTTTTAAATAATATAATCGAATATAAAAATACGTTTTCCGATGTTGTGATTATGTCTAGTCAGACTAGAAGATATGCATCTTTGCTAAGTAACATTAATTTATTAATATAAAGTAAAAAATATATAATTAGAAGCATAATTTAAAAATAAAACATTCATTAGGACTTAAATTTTCTCCCTCCCCCCATACAAAATCTCTGTGTCACGGGCTTCTTAGGAATGATCCCATACCTCCAATAGCTATCGATAAGACCTGTTGTTTTACGACCCGCAGTGCCCAGCAAGGGTTGTATTATTATTATTATTATTATTATTATTATTATTATTATTATTATTATTATTATTATTATTATTATTATTATTATTAATGAAACATGTTTCAGGTCTAATCGTCTCAGCAACATGTTGCCACCGACATTTGTTCCTGGATTCCACAATGAAGAAGCCGTACGAAAGATGCGATATAATGAGCTTGGCAATACCGGAATGTTGGTCTCTCATTTAGGATTCGGAGGAGGTGTCGTTAATCCTCACCTTTTTGGGTACGTTGAATTAAAACTTCACATCTTGAAAATATTTTTTGTACACTTTTTCAATTAATAACTAACCTACTTTAATTAAAACAATATAATTGAAGTAATTAAATTACAATAATTAAATTTTTTTCTATTATAAAAATTGTCAATTAAAATGTTGCGTTTCAACCATAAAGTGAGTTACGCCATCGCAGACCACGACTGGTCCAATTTTCTCATCTCCTCAGAATTCCTAGAATTAATAAAATTATTTTATATTCATTTTTTACAAATCAATTTCTGTAAACAGAGATTATGATCGTGCAGAGGTCATAGCTACTGTGCGCGAAGCTGTTAAAAATGGATTGAATTACATAGACACTGCTGCTTTTTATGGACAAGGAGAATCAGAAGAAGTAATTGGAGAGGTAAAATGTTTTTCTCGTTTTCACATAATTCTCGATTTAATTATTTTTTTATCAAATGATTAATCGTTTGATTTTTCGTTTCCCTAAGGCTTTGAAGGAAATTCCACGTCAAGCATATTACTTAGCAACTAAACTTGGTCGCTATGGCCCTCACATAGAAAATCTATTTGATTTTTCTGCAAAGAAATCTAAAGAAAGTTTCGAAAGAAGTCTTAAGTTGCTAGGTGTTGAGTACGTGGATATACTACAGGTAAAATAAAGAGATATCATTACACGGAAATAAAATTTTAAAAAATATCAATATCCTTGCCTTGCTATAGACTTTTATTGATCAAGAATTACCATTTGTCTTTGGTATATTTTCACAGGCTCATGACATTGATTACGCTCCACCAGGCCAAGTAGTGGAAGAAACTCTTCCAACAATGGAAGGATTCGTAAAAGAAGGAAAAGTGAAATTCATTGGAATTTCAGCATATTCTCTGGATCTTCATAAAGAGACTATCGAAAAATCAAAAGTTAAAATATCCACCGTCATCACTTTCACTAGGGACACTCTCATCGACGACTCTCTACGAGAATTCATTCCTATATTCAAGGTAAGATAAGGCTCGTGACCCTTCAGTTAAAGCAAGGTGTCCGATTCTTTTATCTTCTTTCTTGTCTACTATGCTTTTACGTCTTTGTATCTCTGGCATACCATAAGTATATGTTACAAGAACCTAAAAAGTTTCCTTGTAGTAAGGTTTCACCTTTTTACGAAATTGAGGAAAATATTACAACTTAGGATTGCGAAAAATCCAATTCAATAGATTCCAAGACGTTTTGCCCATGATACAAATTAGAGAGAATAGAGCATTTCTCGTATCATGACAACATCGCAACGCAGAGAAGAAACAACCAAACATTCCGTGAAAATTGAAGCACATTCCTACGTTTATTTCGCCAGGCATGTAGCAGAATTCACTCGGCCAAAGACGATATTTTGGCTTAGATTTTTCAGATTGGCATTTCGAAATCGTTCCTGACAGGCAGCAAGGGAAGTATGTCGGTTAGTCCAGATATAGTTCGTAGACAGAGAATGTGATCCATAGGAATCATATTCATCAGGGTGTCAGTATTAACAAATGACCAAGAAATCGTAGGAATCATATTCGTATGAATCATAAGGATCATATCAATCAGGTGTCAGTATCAAAAGCTCACTGCAAGAAATCCACATTTAATATTACATTTACGTTACTTTACAATTCATTGCCAGATAACATTAAACAATTAAAATGAATACCCAAGTTTCAGTGGCAACTAAAATCTTTTCTATGGTAGTCATTCTACTCAAGACACTCAACTGAGCATCAAGAGGGAAAATGTAATTTATTTTTAAAAAAATATTTAATGCATTAGTTAACATGTGAGCAATAGAATTGTAGCTAGTAGTGCTACAGAATGGATCAGATTTTCTGGCACTAGTTTCTTTCATTATTCTTCATTCTGGGGTATCTTTTCGGTTTTGCATCATCGTCTTCTCAGCTAATATCTATTGGCGCCTTAAGGTTTATTTTTCACGTTTCCTCAATTTTTAGAATCCCTTTTTGTAGAAATATGACTTCAAGCAGAAGAGTAAAACCTGGCCATATATGCCATTTTCCATTGGAAGTAATTTTACCGCCATTTCATACACACGAGAAGAAAATTTAAAGCAAAAAATTGGAGCGGTTTGAGGAATTTTTTCAAGTTTATTTTTAGAAATTGCATGAATTTTAAGAATATACGAAAACTACTTGTTCTTTTGTTTTTTTAATGTGTAAACTTTCTTAAAGAGCTGATTTTTAGAACAGATTTTGTTTAAAGCAAACATCTTCTCACCTATTGTAGTATTGTAGTTGTAAAATCACCGAAAATATTTAAACTTTTGCAATTTTCGAAAAATCGAAAATGTCAACAAAAATTGTATCTGCACCATTCTCCTTTGTCCTTTACGCTGTCCGGGGGCAAAGTTTGGTGCCATTTTTGAGAAAATTTTGAAATGGTGGGCCTTCATTTAAGTAATCTCAAAAATCAAAATATACATTTCAAACTCGGGACCACCTCGGGTTTCTTTAAATATCATTTTTGGAGTAAATCGGGTGAACGGTTTAGATGCTAGCGTTCACCACAGACTGACGTTTTGCCATCAATAGATTTTTCGGAATCAAGGATCCACGAAACGGATTGTGACTTCACAACGTGTTAGAGGAAATAATTTACTATATACTGGAACAATTTATCTACATTTTCCTTACCAGGACCAGGCTATAAGAGCTTTTGAGCCGAAAGATCGCCGATTTTGTCGAAAACTTAAAACTTTTCGGTGAAAAAAGAGCTTCAAATTTAACCTTTTCAGTACCGCTCAAACGATTTTCTCAAAAACGGCTGCAAAGGTTTCAACCAAACTTTCTACATACGAGGTCGTTTTACTTTTCAATAATATTCTTATGCCATATTTCATTTCTACCAATGGGAACAAAAAAATTGAGAAAATGTGAAAAAAATGTACTTTGGGCGGCGATAGATGGCAGGTGGGTAGAGGTGGGGCAAAACCGAAAAGCTAGCCCAGAGCAAATAAATTAGAAAATAAGTACTACAAGAAAGTCTGTACCATTCTGCAGCACTACTAGTTTAACTAACTACAATTCTTGTGGGGCATGCATAATTAGTGTATATGTATTTTCTAAGAGCAAACATTTGATATTAAGAATCGAGTTAATAAAAATATTAGCTATTAACATACCTAGTAATGTTATGAGTGTTATTACTGAGGCCAAAAGTAATTTTTGGATGAGGCAGTAAGAACACTAACATTTCGTGATATGTTCAGCATTTTATCGGTCACCATAAAATCTCACGGTTTATGCGAAAATTTACCACATTACTACAATAGTAAACAAATGAATTATGTTGCTGCAGCATATTAGTACAATACTGTGGAGTGTTGCTTGCGATATACTATCTATTTAAACAACATTCGTATACCGTGATTCGAGAATGATGGATGCAAATGATTCTCCTGAACCTAAAAATAACTAAAGAAATGATGTTCGGTGAGGAACTTGACGCGTAGATTTCCAGTGGCGACACTTTCGTATCGTCAGTAAATATGAAAAAATAAAAAAAACATGGCATGTACAAAACAAATAAAATTCGAACAATTCAGAATAAAAGTAACTCATATTATTTGTTTTAATTTATTTATTTTATGTAGTATATACGACATAAAATAAATAACTTTTAAAACATTAATATGAGTTACTTTTATTCTGAATTGTTCGAATTTTTTTTGTACCCGCCATGTTTTTTCTTAACAAACATTTGATTTGCCATGAATCGATGGTTGTTTATTTACGTTGCTAAGAATGTTAAATTTCCTAACATACCTGTAGGTACAAGTTCACTTAATAGACTAGTAGTATTGCATGTTATCAGGAGTTAAAGACGCATGTGACCGATAAACTTTTTTTACCTTTATTTCTCAGTCTCTGGGGGTGGGCGTCATCGAGGCGGCCAGTCCTTGCATGGCTCTGCTGACAAACGCTGGACCTCGAGACTGGCACCCCGCGAAGAAGGAGGTGAAGGAACTGTGCGCGAAAGCTGCCCAGTACTGCAAGGTAAGGAATCACATTTTTGGTTTAATACATGCAATATATTGTACCGTATTGCTAACGGACCTCACTGCAGGCATGAAGCCCGGTGCCACGCAGGCGCCGAAGTCCTAAGATTAGGGATAAAATCTTTATTTAGGCCTGATTATTTTATTTCTTAAAAGCAATATTACATGTTAAAGTGTGTAAAAAGAAAATCGGTATTGTCTCCTGTCTAGCAAAATATATTGAGTAGACAAATGTAACTAAATTAATTTCAACTTGTCTTATCTGAGAACACAGTTTTGGGACTTTATGAACTTCACTATGATATACGAGTATGACCTCGTATGACCTCTTGAAAGAACCCCTACATTAGTACATATGTTTAACGGTTTGACTATGTCACGCCGCGTCTCTGGCAACTACACTTCCCTTGAAGTACAAAGCTAGAGGCACGTTGATGTCAATTGTCTTCTTTCGTTTCAGGACAATGGAGTGGAGCTGGCGAGATTAGCTATAAATCACGCTCTCTCTCAAGAAGGTCCAGCGGTCCATATAGTTGGAATGCCAGATCGTAAAGTTTTAAATTCCAACCTAGACCTCTTGTACAATGGATTAACAGCAAAAGAGAAGGAAGTGTTGAAAGAAATCAACGCAAGGTACGAGTTCATAATCCTTAACACAGAATGTAATGCTGTTGCTACAATTTTTAGAAGGTAATATATCAACTGGAACGTCTTGTTTCAGGTACCTTTCGAAGGTTCCAGAGAAATCTTGGGGAGATGTTGAAATTAAAGAATACTGGGCAAATATCAATGCCTTGAAGCAAAAGAAGTAGTTACTTCTTACTTTATACACATGATCTGCGAAATGTCATGCCTGTCCCATACACATTTTTTAATACTATAAAATATAATAAAATGCTTCATTCTTTAGCGTTATTTTATTTGTTTCCTTATTCTTGTTTCTTTTGGAAGTAAACAATATCCCACCAGCGTACATGTGCTCCATGACACATCTTAGAAGCTGATGTTTTTTGTTTTTTTTAAGGTAATGGTAAAGAACATAGTTACTTAAACTTTACATATGTAATTTTTGTTACTTACTAATTTATTCTAAGCTTACATACCATACAATAGGGATGAGTCCCATTATGGGTCCTCTAGTGTGGTTCTATGCTTGCGAATTGCTTTGGATACATGGAATGGGTATTTATTTTGGATTCTGATTCTATGGATATGATTTTTTGTGAGTGAATTCAGAGAGTGCTGGGATTAGATGAATGCTATGATAGAACTTTGTGACAAGGTATGATGTAATGATCTAATAGTTCTATTTTGAATTCCTTGTGAAGCTGATTATTGGAAATGAACCATGTAGTTAGTAATGGTTCTCTGAATGATTTGGAATCTGCGGATATTTCTATTGGCTGCATTTATCCATATGGGACAGGCGTGAGTAATTGTGGGTCTTATTATGGATTTATGTAGTGCTATGGCAGTATTGAACTGAACTGTATCTGTTTATTAACGGTTTTAACTGATGGAGTTTTTCCTCGGTTTCTAATATCTTTTATTCAATGTGGTCGTGCCACCGTGTATTGAGGTATAATCCTAAGTATTTAACTGGTTTGTTGGGAGGGTACCATTCTAAAGGAATGTTGTTTATTGTTAGCGGGGTGGGGGCAGTATATGGTCTAAGTGAGAATATATTTGCTGCCGTTTTAGTGGGGTTTAACTGTATTTTGTACTTCGCAGCCCAGCTATCAAGTGCAGTTATAATTGGGTTTCTGCTCTTAGGTCCGCTAGTGAGTTGCCAGAGACGTACAGTACTGTGTCGTCCGCGAATCATGCTATATGTATGTTTTTCTGATTTGGGAATGTCAGCTACATAAAGATTAAACAGGGTTGGTGATAAGGGTGATCCTTGAGGTAGTCCTGCTTTGATACATCTGGGGTTAGAGGTGACTGTTGACATTGCCGGAGAACGTTATATTTCTTAAGAAGTTGTTGATACTCGTTTGTACGTAGTGAGGTATGTCTATTTGGGTGAGTTTGTAGCTGAGTGCTTGGTGTCATGTGCGGTCAAACGCCTGTGCTATGTCTAAAAAGAGTGCAATGGTATAGTGTTTTGATTGAAAGGCTGCGTAAATATGTTCAGTCAGTCTTAACAGTCGGTGTTGTGTAGATATCTTCTCTGTGAAACCGAATTCTGCCTTGGGAATTGAGTTAAATTCTTTCAGGTGAGTTTTGAATCTAGTTAGGATTAATTTTTCGAATTTTTGAGAAGCTAGTAAGCAAGCTGATAGAGCGAAAACTATTTATCTATGTTGCGTTCTTATTAGGTTTCGCTATGGGGATAACTATTGTATGTTTCCATCATTGGGGAAGTAACCAGTTCTGAAGCAAGATATTATTTAAGTACACTATTGCAGAAATGGTTAGGTTTCCTGGCTTATTGTCCGGCTGGTTGATGGGTCAACGTTATACGACATTCACTACCACTGTAGGTCCGCACTGCTCTGCTTGCAGCAGACACGACACGACAGTTCACGACCCCTGTTGAGCTGATGTGACTAAATTCTCGACGAAAAATTCCAAAGTGATTTTATGACTCATAATATTTATATTTTGAAATGGTGCTAGTGTATTTCAAGTTATACCTCAAGCACTGAATACTAAAAACGTATCAAATGATCCTTATCTTAAAAGGCAGAGGTGGCAGATTCCCTACAGCGTTGGGCAAATGGAATTGTGTATATTTGGCCGAAGTCTAAGCGGAAAATGCTCCCGGCAACTCGCGTTCAACTCATTGTACAATAGCTAGAGGATATCGTGGATTATTATTATCCAATTATTATCGATTTTTTGCTAGATCCGCATAGAACTAGGAAAGTTATTATCCATGTGGTTAAAATCGTATGGTGCGAACATAACATTGACTGAACCGGTTTGATGATGGAAGATGATTTTAAAAAATCAATTTCCGTACGGTCTCATTTTCAAAAACAATTTCAAATGTGTCCTCAATATCCCAGTATCCGAGTATAACCGAATACTCCCATACTACTTTTAAAAGTTCGTCTCAGAGGCCTCACGCATCATGTAGCCAGGCTGCGCTGATTGGCTGCGCTACTGCGCGATGTCCGCTGCTAAACCCTTCTCATTGTATAATGGCCCAACCGAACATAGCACTTGGTTTGCGACGACCATGAACAGACCGGATGAGGCCCACTCAACCAACCAAACAGACCTTGACACAAAATAGTTGCGGCAGATGAATAGTTTCACTCGACCGAACTCTGTGGAGAACACTTCATTTGCCGCAACGATAATGACGAAAAAGTAGTTTTACACTGGAGATTCTACAAAAATAAATGTTTCATTGTTTCTTCATTTCAAGACAGGACGAATAAGAACGTGATGAATAATATTAACTTTCAGAGAAAAAACTCTAAGAGAAACATATTCTACACTTATTGAATCTGAATAATAATTATTATTATACTATAATTGTATAATAATTTTAATACTTATTTACTATTGTCATAATTATATGTCATTACAAAGAAGATTTACCTCAACGAATACTAAAATATGGATAGAAAAATGACGGCGAACCTGTCTTATACGAGCTTGTGGGTTTCCCAAAATCGGAGGGGGGATGACTGAGTTAAGCGTCTCCTCAATAATAGAACAATTAAATACAGCAACACATATTATGGCTAATGCTGAATCTGAATAATTCGTGAATCAGTCTGTTATTGTTCAATTTATCCAATACAGGTACATAAAGCCCATACTAGAAACAGCAATAATGCATAGTTCGGACTTGCAGATGAGCCAACACAAGGTGACTATGGCAGGTGAAATACGTTACGGTGACAAATAACACCAGATATTGTGACAAACTTGGAAAAGATAGCTGAAGGGAGAATTCTAAAACTAGTGAGAGGCAAGGTATGCAGTTTCTAGTCCCACTGTCTCAGTCATATGTTTTCCTATGAGTCATAAATTCCCACCTAAACCGTTTAACCTAACCTAATCGAATTCTGCTCTTACATAGGCTATGTATTTTATGCACTTAACATATTAGATTAACACAAAACAAAAGATTCAAGTTGGCTAGAGAAACTAGCTAAGTAATTAACCCTTTTTTATTTTTTATTCCAAAACAATTAAAAACTGTAAGTGACGTGCTATGGGAAGAAAAGTATTCCTTTGACGAACAATTTTCCCAGGCGTGATATTTTTGCTTCATCGTAAGATGTATCAAATATCCTGGCCTATCTTTGTGAAGCTACTGGGAGATGGGGTATTCGAAATATTTTTCGTTCTATTGATTGTCGACTATTTCGTGTTTCCGGGAGCGTGATCTGCTATGATCAGCAGTCCCGTAAGTGTAGCGCACTTTTTATCACGAGTGGTGACGGTGACATCCAGCGTAGACCTACCCGTCGGCTTGCGAGCGCCCTCTTCGGCGCGTCGTGCACTCTTACGGCGGCTCCTCACATTCGGCATTCGCCCGAGCAACGAACTCCTGCTCACCCAATCCCGAATAGCTGATGTGTTCGACGAATGTTTGCTCCCTTTTATGTGTCCTAAAGACCGACACGCGGTGGATAGGGCGAATGCCGAATGTTCGGCGCTCGGCGAATCGTAAGCAACCCGTCCACACTACTCGGGATTGGGCGAGCAGTAGCTCGGTGCCTGGCAAATGCCGAATGTGTGGAGCAGCCTTAAGGCGCCTTAATACTGTTCGCCCAATCCCGAACAGCTGATGTGTTGGGCAAATGTTCTCTCCCTTCGATGTGTCCTAAAGACCGACATGCGGTGGGTAGGGCGAATACCGAATGTTCGGCGTATCGCAAGCAACCGGTCCACACTACTCGGGATTAGGCTAGCGGTTGTTCGGGATTCGCCGAATGCCGCGTGTGTGGAGCCGCCTTTAGGCAGTGCAGCGTGTCATGTTCTTGGCTCTATAACTGTTTACTTTTCCATGCTTCAGCGGAGGGCCTTTGGTGGGACAACTAGTGGGTGCAGCGTCTGGTCGCCGAGCGCGGCGCAGCGTCCGCGGGGAATGCCAATTTTCTCTGAAACTATACATGGGTTTTTTATAACTTGGCGGATGAGTACCTGTCTTCACGATGGAATATCTCACGGCATTTCGCTTCTTTCTCGGTTGTGCCGCTAGATGTCGCATGATCGCCAGCACTGCTCGATACGGTCGCGATCACGGGACGTCTAGCAGCACGACCAAGAAACACGCGAAATGCCATGATATTCAATAGTAAAGAAGACACTCATCCACCAAGTTATAAAAATCCCAGTATCGCTGCGAACTTAATTTTAATTAGAGAGAAATTATTTTCATTTGAGGTTAAGTTTGCTGATTTAAAATGCACATTTGCTGAGTCCTTTGTGTAAAAATTGCCGTTCTGGAAGGAAGTCCCTTTCTGTATCTCACTGTGTGTGCATATTTCCGACACGGCAACAGTAACAGTCTGTGAGCATTGTGAAAACGAGTGTGTGTGGAAGTTTTACTGCAATATATTACCAGGACAGTAAAATTTTCGAATAACATAATTTCATTTGTGTAATACTACCCATTCAATAGAGCTTGTTACAAAGTGAAGGAGTGCGATTAACTTATTTTCGAAACCACGTTATTTTTTGTTTAGTATGAATTCTATTACCGTCAATTGTCTCAATGCATAACTAATCCGCCTCTGTAATGTAGTGCCTGTAAGTGTGTGTATGTGTAAGTAAGGGGTGACGACAGGGCAAGAGAAAGTAAAGATTGCGCGCGGTACGTGGCCGTTAGTTAGGATACTGCTCCAGCATTCGCCTGGTGTTGTTCGGAGAAACTACTGATCAATGCGGATGCCAGCTATTCTCCACACAGCGACTAAATTTGGCCAAACTATGTACACAGTGTCGAAAATCCTGCCATCGTCGGGACTCGAACCTAAAGAGCTCTCGGTCAGAGGCACTGCAATGACATCACTTGATGCTCTGAGGCCCCTCAGTCGGTTGTTTTCGTTAAATATGTTCAGTCTTTTAAACATTCATACAACACTCATTTTTTGGTAATATTTCTCCTGATTCGTTTCTATAAATCTTCTGAGAGGCAATCCATAAATTACGTAACGTAAATTTGGAGTCTCCCCCTTGTAACGCATCCGTACCCCGCGCTTGAACTCTCACCCCTAAATAATTACGTAACGCTTGCGACAACACCCCCTCATGTAAATGCAAGAAGCGAAAATAAATTATAGCACAGTAAAACCAATTTGTGTTTATTTTACTTGTGTTGTATATTAAAGTAATTAATGTTAAATAAATTAGAAATTAGATAGCGTTGTTGGCTGCATCTAACAATAAGATTGGACCAAGTTGTAAGTGAAGGAAGAATGTTGGGCGAGAAATGGTTGATCACAATTAAGCTATGCACACACCGTCATGGATGATGCAAAGGCGAGAGTCAACAGCGTCAATTTAAATTGATTCTAGAATATACTTTGTATCAGTTTTGAGTATTTTCTTCATAATCTTACAGATTAAAAAAAGTTGAAAAATAGTTCCATTTATTGTAACAATTCACAATAACTTTAGTTTATGGCTTTAAAACAAATTAATCAGTTAATATTTTAATGTACAAGACTCAAAAAAGGAATTATTCAGCAAATGTTGAAAAATATTTTTAAAATAGTATCAATGTTTCGAAACACTTAACTAATACCCCCTACCCCTATGTAATGCTGCCTCAGACCCCCTCTCCCCTCTTTAGCGTTACGTAATAAATGGACGACCCTAGAACACTTTAAATCTATATAGACATTGCTTCAGAATTCAAATTAACTTCTCCCCATAGCACGTCACACAAAGTTTTTAACTGTTTTTGTCGTAAATAAATAATTTTTTTTTCTGTTCGTCGTTCCTGTAGTTTAGTTTAAGACTGAGGTGGGAGTAAAACTAAAATTCATTGGATTGCGATCAATATGATCATAATTATTCTGATTGATTGTGAGCTTTAGCTGATTTTCTAAGCGATTCGTTTTAATACTTTTAACTTCCACACTTGTAAACCTCATTAGCGATTCCTTTGCGATCTTCTCGTTCATTTATGACTATTTCTAGAGTGTTTCGTAACTAATATTGATTAAATTATGATTGTATAGGTTAATTATTCCAATTCTTCCCTTACTTTCTTAAAACGCAATATTTTTATTATTTTGCTTGATCATTACTGTAGCTACTGATGCATCTCGCCACTGATATTAGAAAATTTTAAGGAAGTCGTAATAAGTTGAATTACGCCCAGTTGATTTGAAAGACCCGCTACAAGAAATCTAACAGGTGTACCAACATACAGAAGATATTAGAGCATTCGTGTTCTTATTCACCCACGCAAAGACAAACGTAGATTTTGCTTCGAGTGTTTTATCATATGTTATATCCTAACAAATTTAAACCAAGTTCTTTACTAAGAATACGGCACCATTTCAAAACAGATTTCATTGAGCTATGAACCTGTAATTCCCAGTCAATAATCGGAGGTAAGTCTATACACTAAATAAAAAAACAAATACTAGAGAATACTATAGTATTTGAAAAAACTATACGAAAGGAAAATTTACGAAAAATAAATCTTTCATTCTAGAGGAAAGCTAAACTATTTCTCTCGTTTATGAAAATGCATCCTCTTAATGGTTAAGTAACAAGTTTATCTTGAGTAGTGGGTGTGTATTTTTTGAGGACTTTATCTTGTGCAAATGTAGATGACAGATGGTGGCGTGGTGGCACGTGCCGAGGCGCTGTAATTGAATACGTAAGAGCAAAACGGGTGCATCGTCTCTCTCGTAATGCCTAATTAGTATTCCTAATTAAAATGTTTCCAATCGAATTAAAGATATTTTTAATTACGTAGTACTTTTAAAATCAAGAGATTTGTTTTGAGTAAATTTTTGAGAGAATTTTGCCCAGTTCTGCAATTTAATATTTTGCTTCAAATTTGATTGTAAATCTTTACGGCAGAGCGAGTGAAAAATGTAAAAATGATATAAACAGGCTCTAATTTTGGCAGGTGCACAATGCCTGATCTTCCACCTACATATGTTGCTGGTTTTCACAATGAAGAAGCTGTTTCTAAAATGCGCTACAATCCACTGGGATCTACAGGTTTGTTGGTATCTCATCTTGCATATGGAGGAGGGTGTTTAAACAAGGAAGTATATGGGTGAGAAACAATTTTTCCAAGTTTTTAAATATTAATTTATTTAATTTTATATTTAAATAAATAGAAAGATTTACTAATGTAAAATGTATACAGGCTAAGTGTAGTGTGTTCATTTTCAAAGCGAGTTTGATGAAGAAGAAGCTGTTAAGACAATTCACGAGGCCATTAAAAATGGTGTAAATTACATTGATACTGCCCCATGGTATGGAAATCGCTTCTCTGAAGAATTCTTAGGAAAGGTATTCTGAACACTAGCAAATACTATTACATAAATTTGAATTGTTCCCAAATCAAAATTCTTTAGAATAGTTCCTCATAAGCCCACATTAATAATCCAACTGAATGTTTACTTCCCTTTACATACAGGCCTTAAAATGTATTCCTAGACAAGCTTATTATATAGCAACTAAAGTAGCAAGATATGAAAGAAATATTGCAAAAATGTTTGACTTTTCTGCAGAAAAAACAAAGAGTAGCTTTGATCTGAGTCTCAAGTTACTTGGTGTGACGTATGTTGATATAATCCAGGTATAATTTTTTTTTTATTTGAATTAGAATATTTAAATAATCTGAATACTTGGAAGGATACCAATTCTGCAAAGAACCTTTTTACATTATAGAAAATTTATATAAGTAGTCCAGGTTATAAAAAATATTAAATTTAAATAGTATGGAGTAATTGAAATATTTTTATTACCATTATTTCCAGCTACATTACTTTCAACATAATATAATTTTTTGAACCAAAATGTAAATTGCATACACTACATGTTTGTTATTTTTATAAAATAGGTTCATGATGTGGAATTTGCTCCTACGCAAGAACAAGTGCTAAATGAAACACTGCCCACAGTGGAAACATTTGTTAAGGAAGGAAGGGCTCGTTTTGTTGGTATTTCTGCCTATCCTCTATCAATTATGAAGGAAGTTATTGAAAAATCCTCTGTAAAAATTTCAACAGTTCTTTCTTACTGTAGAGATACTCTTATTGATGATTCTCTGAGGGAGTATATGTCTTTCTTTCAAGTATGCCAATAAATGTGTTAACTCAAATTACAAATATAAATTAATATAATCAAAAAACATTTCTTTCTAAAATCCCTCATGTCATAAATCATTCAGTCAAAAGGTGTGGGAGTAATAGAAGCAGCAAGTCCTGCAATGGGTTTACTGACATCTGGAGGACCACGGGAATGGCATCCAGCAAGTCAGCAGTTAAGAGATTTTTGTGCTGAAATGGCAAAATATTGCAAGGTATGAAAGATTTCTTGATTATCAGAAAATTCAACAACTTATTTGAAATTTTGAAATATCACTTAAAAGGCATTGTATTATTTTTGAATAGCTCCCCAAAAAATTCTTCTGTACAATTCATGTAAGAATAAAAATAACTTAACTCAAAAGTCACAATGTTTCAATTCTGAGAAGGTGCAATTGATTTTTTATATTTAATGTGAACTGCCAATTTTAAGATGTTTGTATAAAAAATGTTACATAAATTATATTGTGATTTTGTATGTATACTTTCATTCTTTTGGCTTAATTAGGACAAAGAAGTTGAATTGGGCCATCTGGCTGTTAATCATGCTTTGACACAACACGGACCTGCAACTCATCTTATCGGCATGCAAACCAGAGCCCTTCTTGAAAGAAATCTCAATATTTTATTG
Organism: Gryllus longicercus; assembly: GCA_038098605.1. Lineage (NCBI taxonomy): Eukaryota > Metazoa > Arthropoda > Insecta > Orthoptera > Gryllidae > Gryllus > Gryllus longicercus. Next base: position 2,764,650 of record JAZDUA010000021.1, read on the forward strand.
AATGGCCTTTCTGAGAAAGAAAAAGATGTGTTGAGTGAACTGGAGTCAAAGTATGTGTGATGGCTCAGAGAGTTTTTTAAGATACTGTTGTACTACTATTTTCTTTTTCTTTTTTTAAGCATTTAAATGAAGTTTTTACTTAGCATGATTGTTGCTATTTTCAGATATTTAACAAGAGTACCAGAGAAACATTGGGAAGGCAGAGAACTAGAGACATATTGGGCTCAAATGAAAACATTAAATTGATCAAAATAATCATCCACAAATTTAAAAAAATAATATTCTATGAAAAGTTACAAGAAACAAGCACAAGACTAGTGTTACCATAGACATGTGTAGCCTAAAACAAGAGGGGGAGGCCACATTTTTGGCCACCTGTGGTCCTTTTTCAAATAAATATTTTTATATACTTACAGCATTTGCTTAGGAAATCAATAAAACGTACTACAAGAAGAATGAAATTATAACTTTAATGATAGAGTTAATAAATAGAATTGATATTTTGAATCATTAACAGAGTTGCAGATAGTTTGGAGAGCCTTTTCACCACAAGTGTATCAATTCCCCAAATTATCAACTTCAAGAAGGGGTAAAGTAAGGAATTCATTGTTTCTCAGACATTTAACGCCTCCCTCCTCTGTGCCTGCCAATAAGTATTATAATTGCTCAGGTGAAAGAAAGATGACCAATTACAATACAGATAGCAAAGAACTTTGATAATTTTAACTTTTGTAACTCACATTTTCTTCATTCCCCAAGAATAATGTAATTTCCATTAATTCCATTTAATGATTTTCCATCTATTATTCAGTGTTTTACAATTGAAACTTCATTATTTCACACTATTTTATCAATGCTTCTTTTTTCTTCCTTCAGATTTATATTACTAAGGTTTCACTGTATTTATTGATATAACAGTTATGAGAAGAGCAATAAGACAGTGATTGAAACTGATGCATGTAAAGAATATTAAAATTACTTTTAAGAACCATTGATATTCCTCATGGTAACAAATTTTGTATATTTTATATGAAATGAAATATATTTTTCCAAGTAATAACTTAATTCTCTAGAAACCACAACATTATTTATTTTATCAAAAGCATTCTTCTGTCCAATTATACATAAAAGAAATATTTTTTCTCCTCAAATATATAATTGCATATAAAGGATGTCTGGAAGGAAATGCAGAAACTTCGAAAATAAACTCTTAAGACAATTTTAAGCATTTTTGCTAATGAACTACTTGGATATTCCGAATGGCTAAGCTGCTATAAGCACTCTAAAGTTGGTTTGAAAAAATGCTTTCTAAGCAAAAATTTGCATTGCAAAATATAGAAACACTCCAGAAAAATGTAAATTGTTTAACATGTACAAAAGAAATGAATATATTTGTTGAGAAGGAAACATTAACCCATAAATAAAAAAGCAGTCAAATTGTGAAAATTGGGTGCTTTTTTATTTCTGTGTTAATTTTTCTTTCTGAACAAATATATCCATTTCTTTTGTAAATAATAAACAATTTATATGTTTCTATGCTTCTGTAATGCAAATGTTTGCTTAAAAAGCATTTTTTCAAACCAACTTTTGAGTGCTTCTTGCGGATCAACCATTTAGAATATCCAAGTAGTTAATTAGACAAAATATATTTAAAATTTGTCTTAAGATAGGAACATAATAAATACATAGTGTTAGTGGTGGAGGCTGAAGAGAAGACCTGTTTCTGATACTATCGAGCTAATATGAACATCTAGATATGATGAATAAACTGATCATTGATAAATTTTGTTCCAAGCACAAAGACAATTCATGTTCAGACATTTTATAATAAAATTCAATTGAAATATTTAAATTGAATGAAACAAATATTAGACAAATGACCAAGGCAATTTGATGACATCAGAAAAAGAACTCAAACAAGCCATACAACTGGTGAACAAAACTGTAAAGAAGTTTGGTCCCAACAAAAACTAAAGCAATGGTTTTTAATGGCAAAGATTACATAATGACAAAATAGTAACACCACAAATAACAGAACAGGCATCAACTGTCGTAAACATGTAACAAAATCTTAATACAAAAGCAGTATTTTGATTCATAACTGGCAAATTTCAAAAGAATTACTAAAGAATAAAGACCGATTCAACTCAAAATCACAGAAACAAACTAGTGATGTTACAACACAGGATGGACTTAAATGATGTACTACTAATATTTTAGCCATATGCACTTGATTAATAAAAAAATATTAGGCAAAGCACCAAGAAAAATATACAAATAAAATGACTGGCTTCAAGTTGTACAGGAGCTGAGAATGGAAAAGCCATCATAGAAAAATCAGTATAATAAAGGAGCTTCCATAAAATAAATATGCAAAAATGCAAATTATTTTCAAAACTACAAGCTCAAAATAAATCATGCAACTCTACTGAGCAGGGTTCCTGATTTTCTAAAAAAAAATTTAGTTCTCAAAAAAGAGAAAGAAGTTTTGTATGTAGCTGATACAAATGTATAAGATCATTTTAATTTCAAAAGTAAATAATCGTAAAATCACTAAAACATAAAATCCCTTGTTTATCTGCAGAAGCATTTGAAGAATTTTACAATAGATTAATCCATGAAACACTAAAACAAGTTTTATTTTGATCATAATTTCAAATAATACTGGTTGTAATGAAACATTCTAAAATAATGTTATTTGCTCTTTCCCTTATTTTAGTGTCTATGAGACCTTGAACTATTGTAATTTATGAAAGATTCTGCATTAATATCTTGTAGAGATGTCATACATTAGAAGTATAATTTGTAATGATAGGCTGTGTCCTTTTTAGAAATGTCAACATTGTTTGTCTTTATTATCTCTGAAAAGTTTCTGAAGAACAATGATGCTCTGAAATTGCATATTAGCAATTAAATAATTTAATTCCATGAAAATAAAGTAATGAAATCAAATAAAATCAATAAGTCCTTAGCAAACAGACCCAAAAGTAATATGAAAAAATGGATTACATTTAATTTATCATTGTAAAAAGAAGTGAAAATGTATATTTTCTCAAAAACGTTTCAAAGAAAGTTAACCATGAGTGTAAAACTAGTTTTCATTAAACTTTGGGAAATTTGAGATAAAAATATTTTAAGAATCTTTTAAATAATTTAGTCTGACCTTTCCATGTGATTCATCCAAAAATAAATTTTAAAAAATTAACAATTTTTGTCAGAACTCAAGGAGAAAAGAAAACTAGTTATTTTTAATTAATACAATTTATGGAATTTAATTTTTTGTGCTAAAAAAGGAGGCTGTCATTTATACATTCATTCAATTATGCACCATAATACCCAAAAATAACCAAGTCTGCCAGAAAAATGTACCTGTGGCTTAGCGGTCAGCGCGCTGGCTTTCCAATTCTCCTCACCACGGTTCAAATCCCATCACTTCTTTAGAACTTGTAGAGCACCGATCTGTTTAGCGCGTGGACGAAACTCCTCGGGATTCCATTTTCCGTGCCCTTCATCACCACTATGCTTCCATCATTATTCACCACACCGTTATTATCTACACGAGAAGACATTGACCGTAATAGTAATAGCGAAATACAAGATACCGGGTATATAACAAATAAATATGTACATTCACGATCGTGGAAGGAAATTTAAATTCTCCGGTTCGCCACGAAATCACACTGCTGCCATCCAACAAGTATGCCAACAATACAAAATTGCGCATGCGCAGAGCACTTGGTCTAACTTGGCCACGTCTGAACATCTTACGAGGGTTGCTGTCAACGTTGGGGAACCAATTAGAGAAACAAATACTTGCGAATAGAGAAGGTTTTTCGCAATCATGGTAAGCCATATAATGCTTATATTTTAACTCTTTCGGAGTTTGATGTTTTAAAAGATTTTTTTTTTTTCACTGAGTTATTAGGAATCAGTCGATTTACCTAACCTCTATTTTACTGTTCAATGCCCTTTCATTTTGCGGCGAAACATATTATTCTTAATACTTTTATTAATTACTATTATTGTGTGCTTAGAATTGATGGATTGTTAGTCATACAGTGTTTCAATGTTATGCTAATGTGAATTGCATTAATATGAACCTGTCACTGATAGAAAAGAATACTTTGTAAGTCTGAGATTGTAATTAGATACATTGACATTCCATTTATGTGTCACTTTTCTAGTTAATTAAAAACCGCCATTCAGTTAAATTTATTAGGGCCATTGGAAATCATGAGCCACACAATTTTGTTTAATCCAATAAAAATATTATATGATAAAATTTTTGGGGAGACACACTACACCTTGTATCCAAAAACTAATTTAAACCTACTGCTAAATAAATACCCCAATTAAACACATTGTTGTTAAATTCCCAGAAATACTATAAAATTATATATGCCTCAATTTCAAAAGAGAGACCAGTTTGAAAAAATAAGACTTGAATCTGATAGAAGATTCAACTGTATTGTCAGACTTTGGGATTCAGACAGTTGAGATGCATGATTTCTGAAACCAGACTATATAATATTTTATAAGCTTATTTTTATTTTGTGAAAATTTAATTTTTGTATATTCCAGACGTTATTGAGTGCTTTCATGAAATGCCTACCATAGTGTATGAAGCAAAATAGATCAAAACAGTATCAATGTGAATCTGTGTTCTGTAAAATGAAAATACATCCTATCTCCCATCACTTGTTCTGAGATAATACAATTTACTGAACTTCAGTAGAATAACATTCTTTATTTTTTATGTCCTTTTTTCAGCCTCTTCGTTTAGATATTAAACGGAAATTAACTGCTCGTTCAGACAGAGTTAAATGTGTGGACTTGCATCCAACTGAACCATGGATGCTTGCATCACTGTACAATGGAAATGTTCATGTATGGAACCACGAAAGTCAACAACTTGTTAAATCTTTTGAGGTACATTAATATAATTATTTGTTTGGGGATAGGTTTGTCAATTGATACCACAACATTTGGCTTATTACTTTATTATTAATACATTACAGGTTTGTGATTTACCTGTCCGTGCTGCAAAGTTTGTGCCTCGAAAGAATTGGATTGTAACTGGTTCAGATGATATGCAAGTGCGTGTTTTTAACTACAACACTTTAGAAAGAGCTCATGCATTTGAAGCCCACTCTGATTATGTTCGCTGTATTGCTGTTCATCCTACTCAACCATATATATTGACTAGCAGTGGTAAGTAGTCAAGAAAGATTTTATTCTTCAACTGTCAAATATTGAATAAATGATATCAATATGTAACTTTCACGCAGATGATATGTTGATTAAGTTGTGGAACTGGGAAAAGCAATGGTCTTGTCAGCAAGTATTTGAAGGCCATACTCATTATGTTATGCAGATTGTTATAAATCCTAAAGACAATAATACATTTGCTAGTGCTTCTCTGGATCGTACTGTCAAGGTATGTGCGTTTTCAAATTGGTATTGGTGTGTTGTTCGAATTCTGTCAAATTTCCTAATAACATCTCCTATTTAAGGTGTGGCAGTTGGGTTCATCTACTCCTAATTTTACCCTGGAAGGTCATGAGAAAGGTGTTAATTGTGTGGATTATTATCACGGTGGAGACAAACCATACCTTATCTCAGGAGCTGATGACCGCCTTGTAAAAATTTGGGATTACCAGAATAAAACATGTGTCCAAACGTTGGAAGGACATGCACAAAATATTTCAGCTGGTTAGGAATAAACATTTATTTTCATGCTCAACAAGAACACTTTTATAATACCTTATAAAATACTATTTTATAACATTTTACAAGTGATATAATTTTCAACCACTTTATACTACATAATCTGTTCTCTGCCATAGTGTGTTTTCATCCTGAGCTGCCTATTGTTCTTACTGGTTCAGAAGATGGTACTGTTCGTATTTGGCATGCTGGCACATACAGACTAGAATCTTCATTGAATTATGGCTTGGAGAGAGTGTGGACAATTGCCTGTATGCGCGGATCAAACAATGTTTCCCTTGGGTAAATATTATAATTTAAGCAAAAACTACTTGTAATTGTAAACTTATTCTGTGTCTCTCTCAATATTGTTTTTATTTCCCAGTTACGATGAAGGAAGCATTATGGTCAAAGTTGGTAGAGAAGAACCAGCAGTATCAATGGACGTCAATGGTGGAAAAATTATTTGGGCAAAACATTCCGAAGTTCAACAAGCCAATCTCAAAGCCATGGGAGAGGGAGCTGAAATTAAAGATGGAGAAAGACTTCCATTGGCCGTCAAAGACATGGGGAGCTGCGATATTTATCCTCAGACAATTGCTCACAATCCAAATGGTCGCTTTGTTGTTGTTTGTGGTGATGGGGAATACATCATTTATACTGCCATGGCATTACGTAATAAGGCTTATGGATCTGCCCAAGAGTTTGTTTGGGCTCAAGATTCATCAGAGTATGCCACAAGAGAAGGAAGCTCAACTGTAAAAGTATTTAAGAACTTCAAAGAAAAAAAAGCGTTTAAACCGGAATTTGGAGCGGAAGGTACAGACTTTTAAGTTTTTCCTTCATTGTTAGTTCAGTCTGAACACTCAGATTTTCGTAAGATTTTCTAATTCTTTCTTCTTGCTTGTTATATATGAGGGTTAAACTAATGATAATCTTATAAGTATGATCAAATTGTGTCATGAATGATTTGTTGTTTGGCAACAGTTACTCTTGTGGATCCATCAATAATTAAGATAGTGGTATGATTCTGGGACTGTGGCATGATTTTGTTCATGATCAAATTATTGCAAGTGCAAGTACGGCCTAGCATTGGCAATATGCATCACATTAGAGTAGATCTCTTTTTGTTTGAGTAGTGAAGGTATGAAATCTGTTGATGACTATTCTAGAATGTCAGAACACTATAGTGATTCATGCCGGACCCTGCAACAGGTAGGAGTAGAGTAGAGAGTCCAAAAACTGTGCAAGTTGTATTGTAAATATACCACAGCCTGGCCAGCATTGAAAGGAGAAAAAGCCATCAGAAAAGCAGGAAACGTCACTCCCTTTTCTGAATTCAGTGGACAATTTGGAAAAATATGCCAGTGAACATTCTTGTGCAGGTAAAGATGGTCAAGCATCATCATCACTGTGAAATCAAGAATAAATGACCATGACATTTGGCCCCTGGAGTTTTGTTGGGCTACAATTTCAAACATGAAATTTGAATGTGTAACACCTGTATCCTGTTAGTGGGACCTGGCACAGGTGTTTGTCAAGACTTCAAACCACTCAAACAGTGATAGGATGAAAACATTTCCAATCCTGTGAAGAGATAAAAAACAAAGTGCACAAATTTCAAGAGTAGAAATCAATCTTTTTGAGAAAAATCCTTTGAAGAGATGGAATTTCTAATATTCCACATTGTGGGAACTACTGTATATTAAGAAATGAGACATGATTTTTATACATTTATTGAGTTACTTTATAAAGCTTTTCATTTGATTCTCCCTCATAGTATTAAGTATTTTCTGTTATTCAAGCTGCATTATTCATTCCTGAATAATTTGTTGTTTGTAGGAATATTTGGTGGTTTCATGCTGGGAGTACGCTCTGTTACTGGTTTGGCGTTTTATGACTGGGAAACTTTGGATCTTGTTCGACGTATTGAAATTCAACCCCGTCATGTATTTTGGTCAGAAAGTGGGGAACTTGTCTGTTTAGCTACTGAGGATAGTTATTTCATTCTCAGATATGATGCTAATGTAGTAGCAAAAGCAAACGAGACTAAAACAGGAGTATCAGAAGATGGTGTTGAAGATGCTTTCGAGGTAAATGAGAATTGCTGCATTTTGTGAATAATTTTCATTCATCAAAATAAAATAAAGTTTTAATATGTACTTTGTTTATTTCCAGTTTCTTGGTGAAGTACATGAAACTGTACGCACTGGCTTATGGGTTGGAGACTGTTTTATCTACACAAATGGTGTAAACAGGATCAATTACTATGTGGGTGGTGAAATTGTAACTGTGTCTCATTTGGATCGCACTATGTATTTGCTTGGATATGTCCCTGGAAACAACCGTTTGTATTTAGGAGATAAGGAATTGAACATAGTGTCATACTCCTTGTTACTATCAGTTTTGGAATATCAAACAGCTGTAATGAGGGCAGATTTTGAGACTGCTGACAGAGTATTGCCTACAATTCCCAAGAGTCAACGAACAAGAGTAGCTCACTTTTTAGAAAAACAGGTTTGTAAAATTGCAGTTCAAACAAGCTCAGTATTGTACGTCAACTTTATTTATCGAATAATTAGTATCTCTTTTGTGACTTGTGATGAAAAATACAGAAAAAAACAATATTAGAATGTTTGTGTTGTGTATTAACAAACTAAACATACTAAAAAAAAAATTTGATTAGGCAAATATTACTTCAGTAGAGTTATCTCAGAGTCAACATTGCTGTTTCCGAACTCTGAAGTCAGAGAGATCGGGTCCCAACAATGGTGAATTTTTGACACAAGGTAGATTGATTTTACCTGCTTTCTGGTGGCCAGCTGCTCTCGTCAGTACTTTTACGTATTTCTGTAGCCAATGCCAGGCAAACACTAGAGTAGTACCAAACAAATGGGCCAAGGACTGTGCATGATCTTTCCTTCCTCTTCCTTGTCCTATCCTCCCCTTACATATACACATTTACACTAACATGTATTACACTACCAGCAACTCAGTCAGGAGACCAGTTGGGAGCTTAGAGCATGTTCCAGCTGGGGCAGTGTCTTGTGGGGAGATATCGAGATTCCTAGAGGGGAAAATTTCCTTAAGGGGGAAGGAGCACTGTCACCTCACAGGATAAAAGCATTCACTACACTAATGGGACTAATGACTTCAGCAGTTGGCATGGGTGGGATCATCAGTGAATAGAGCAAGCAAATATTACTTGTTGAAATTTTTTTATCAGAAGTACAATGTCTTTTGAATGTGTAATTAAAAAAAGTATACACTCTGAATTACGTGTACTGGAAATGCTACTAAATTTTTAGTTTCAAGTCTCTCTATACTTGATATATAATTTGTGATTCTTTGATTTACCACTGGAAATAACACATAGTATAAAAACATTAACAAACTGTATGTTAAGCTTGTGTAATCATTAAACAAGAGAAAAAAAATATTTTCTAAATTTTACAATGTTGTAGGGCTTCAAACAACAAGCACTGGCAGTATCCACAGATCCTGAGCATAGGTTTGAGTTAGCTCTACAACTGGGCGAGCTGGAAATTGCTCACACTCTTGCCAATGAGGCTGCATCTCAACAAAAGTGGAGGCAACTTGCTGAATTAGCAACTTCAAAAGGGCAGTTGGAATTAGCACAGGAATGTTTGCATCATGCACAAGACTATGGTGGCCTCTTGCTTCTTGCAACATCCTCTGGTAATGAATTTTTCAGACCTGTTATATTTAAGATGCGTATTGACATTAGAAACTGAAGATCTTTGCCAATTTTGTACAAATTATTTTTTCATCCTGAGAAAAGAATATCAATTGATTTTATTTATTAAATTACATATCAGTTTACTATGTTAATTAGACAATTTTTTATTTCATTGTTTGCTAAATTAAATTAAGCAATTAGGTATATGTTTAGAGCTTTCACATGTGTCCCTCAAAATTCTTCTTTATTTCTTAAGATAATGTACTTTATCAGAAACAATATGCTTTTAAGGTTCATGCAGTTTCAAATGCAGAGTATCAGAGAGGGCAAAATAGGTTAATTTACTCCTATTGTCTCTGTTACCTTCATGAATCGATGTTTTAACTTGGAGAGGAAAATACTCTCTGAACTGTTTCATTTTTGGTGTGCAAAGTGTTTTGCGAAATCTCCTCAGAAAGCCAGAACATCATCCTGTGATGAAAAATATACATCATACATTTGAAAAGGAATTTGGTCAGAAATTTCATAGATCAATTTAGTCCTTCATTTGGGACATTCACTACTTTATTGAAAAATTAAACAAAAAGTACTTGAAGGTAATCTTGGTGCTAAAATTAATTTAGAAAAATATATTCATTGTTAATCTTCAACTATTATTTATTTTCTCAATTATTTGTTGGAAAATGTTGCTTTCTCATTTGAGTGCACTTGTAATGTTAATTGTGACTATTTCTGTACCATGTATAAACAATTTAATTTTTTTTTCTTTATTTTTTTCAGCTTCTTGTTAATTGCACTTTAAGCCAGCAATAATATGAAACCTGTATAACCTGTATAATATGAAACCTTTTCTATTACAGGCAATGCCAAAATGGTAAAGAAGTTAGCTGAAACTTGTGATGGAACTGGAAAGAACAATGTTGCTTTTCTATCACACTTCATTTTGGGAGATGTTGAAAAATGTCTTGACATACTTGTAGCCACTGACAGGCTTCCAGAAGCTGCTTTCTTTGCCAGGTGAGCAGACACATGCAACACTATTTAGTCACTATATAGTTATCATACATTTATTTTCCATACATCTGAATGGCTTGTTTGTAATCTTTCAGAACATATTTGCCAAGTAAAATCTCCTATGTTGTGGGGCTTTGGCGTGAGGCTCTCTCGAAAGTCAGTGAGAAGGCTGGCCAATCACTTGCTGACCCAAAGGATTATGAAAATTTGTTCCCTGGCCTAATAGATGCATTAAAAACAGAACAGTATCTGAAGGCAGAGCGAAGCAAAGTTATTCCTGCTCATATGTATACACAAATTCCAGTGAGTAAAGTTCAAATTCCCGAGCAGATTAATATTGTGATTCTTGACCTTCTGTTGGATACAATAAATAACATTTCAGAATCAAACATAATATATCAAAGAGAAATGCATTGCATAAATCATGCTGTATTGCATTGTAAGAAAGTTTATATTACCATAAAATGTATGTCTTTGTGAAAAAGACCTTCATCTCATTTTTCTACAACATCGTTGCAATCAGTGTTCTTTTGATCACTAAAATCAATTTGCCTATCATTACTGTCTTCAACATACAAAATAATTTGCATTACTTATATAAATTTTGAAATAGGTAAATTTAAGAATGTGTGATCTTCCATGTACTGAAAATATAAGCACTTAATTAATTTACTCTTGCTTGCATGAATGGGTGCAGTTTCTCAGTGTCACAACCAAATGTTGAACAATACATCAGAATTCACTGCCACAATTTGATTGCTACTTTCCTAAAAATCAAAGTTCCCAATAATATCATTTCAAAAATTCATTAAAACACAAACAGAGCCTATCTCTGTCATAGTAGGTGGGGTCTTCTGCCCAAAGACAAGTTTGCATCTCGAAGCTCAATATTTCCTTGCATAGAAAATATATAATTTTAAAAAACTTATTTTCTTGCAGATGAACCATGAAAGGAATCCTATAGAGGAAATGAAGGCAGCAGAAGCTGCTGGAAAATTCCATTACGTTCCAGAGTTTGTTAAAGATGAAGATGAAGACGAAGACGATGAAGATGACCTTACTGAAAAGTTTGAGGAACCGGAAGGATCAAATTTACCTCCTGGTAAGATCTTTGATTTGTCAAAGAAATGAGATAGAGAAAAAACACACAAAGAATTTTAGTCTCTTTCACACAAAAACATTAACAAGTGAATGATGATCAACAATGCTGTACTTCATTCAAATATTCAAAGTTTCTCCAAGAATTTAAACAACTCTTGTTTTTTTGTGAATTTCTTTCTACAACATCTCTTTAATTACAAAATATCTAGACCACTATAACTTCACAGCACAACAGGTGTAAACTATTAAAGTTCTCATTTTTAATTGTTTATCTCCCTAAAGCGTGAATAAAATTAGAATGTAGTTGACATTTTGTGGTCACATGATGATGTCAGCACCGTAACTAGGGAAGAGTGAATCAGAAGCTTTGGCATTTGCACATTGTTGTCACCTAAAATTAGGAAATAAATGTTACATGTAAACAAATGTTATGAACAAATATAACATTTCTTTAAATGTATCTAGAATGAATTGTGTACCAAAGTCATATACAGCCAAACCACATTCTGAAAGTAACTTTGCTAGGGAGAAAAGTCACCTGATAGATATGGTGGCCATTCTTTTATAAATTATGCTGTGTGTGTTTAAAATCCAAATGAGATGTATTCCTTCTTTTTTTGACAGTTATACTGCAGCCAACTTTAGTAATTCCTACTCAAGCTCCTCCCAGTGCAGCTACACCACCTGCTCCTGAAAAGGAAACCTCTTCAAAGTCCCCTCTCTCACTAGATGCTGATATTGCTGCTCTAGAAGAAGAGTTGGAGCTGGACATTGATAATTTAAATATTGATGATAAGATCGACAATTTGGTACGTTGACAAATAAAGCTGTGTGTGATCATGCTTTGCTTTTCATGCTCTTTTATTGCTTCTCATTTTTGTCTTCCATCTTGTGAAAATTAAATATTATTTATTTCACACGTGAGCTTTAATATTTTATTTGCATTGACACTTGCATTCATCATTCATCATGGGTATTAGAATCAAAAGAATATTGTCTAATTCAGAAAATTGATAGAACATTTGTCCCATGCTGGTGGATTGATTCTAAGTGAAGTAGAGAACTTCTACTCCTCCTCTTGATACTTGTAAGTCAAATCTCTAAACTCTGTGTCCTGGTGATACTGTGCTTCATTTTTCTCAAAGATAGTGGAAGGAGATCAATCTATACATTCATTGACTTGTCATCTTCAGTATTTTCTTTTCATCAAGTAAAAAAAGTAATCAGCAAATGCAGACATATATGGTTATTATTGAACTTTAACTTCAACTCTTCTTTTAAGATAATTTTTGTGTGAAATATTTGTTAAATTGATGCATGTTAAAATGTTTCTGGAAGTCCTAAGGTTCCCACATATTTTAGTTTTGCTCAGAGTCCTTTCAGTTTGGTGTGTTCAAAAGTTCACAAAATCTGAGACAGATCTGCTTATAAATCTGCTTAATAATCCCCTGTATTTTCTAAAATCAATTTAATCAGAAAGGGAAGGGAAATGGAAATAAGTATGCCCTCTGGAACGAGCAGCAGCTACAGAAGTTATGAAATGTTGCTACCATGTATGTGTGCAACTTTTGTACCCCTAAATGTTCTCCAGCATTTCATTCATTCCCATTCTCTAAAATATTTCAGCCCCTCTGGAAGCTTTTATTTGCTAGTTAGCCACACATGAATTATCCTTGTTGGAATTATGAATCTGGATTGAGATGTTACAGGAAATCCCCCCCCATTCAAAAATAATAATACGTTCAACATGGTAATAACTTAGAAGAAAGCAAGGCAACAAAGTTTTCTTTTGTTTTAATTTGATTTTAATTATTAAAATTGTTAAAAATGCAACGTCAAGTAATGGCTCATTGTTGTGGTGGTAGTATATTTGATTACCATCAGGAAGTGACAGCTAACAAGGACAAAATTCATTAGATATACTTTATTAAACTGCAGCAAAATACAACTTGCAAATTAAATGAAGAATGGGAATATCACATGAAGAAGAAATCAGAGACTTTTTAACCAATAATATTATATAAAAATTACCATATCATAGTCCTTGTAAATTAAAGAGTTCTGAAATTACAAAAATGTTACCAATTGAAGGTTATCTCCAGGTATATCTGGAGTTACGAAAGAGGAACCCACTAAAATAATGAATTCAAAATTAGTACATGTAAGAATGCAGACTTGTTTAGCATAGGGAGTTGAACCTCTGAGAATTATTTCAGAAATCTGGGTAAGAAAGGAAAATCTCTCTTAAAAGGTGCTGAAAGATGAATATGAAATAGTATTTCTTATTATGAAGTTTTGACAAAATCATATATTGCTACCTTCTTCATAATAATGAAGAAGTAGTATAATGAAGAAGTAGTTAGTTAACTTATTATAGTATAAGAGCAAGGTACGGCTTCCTGAGATTTATGATTGCACTTTCTACCACACTTCACTCAGTTTTCAACTGGTGGTTTTGTTGTTTTTAGTTGAATAAATAATAAACATGTCCTCTTTGTGAAGTAGGACTGTGTAAATCTCCAAATATTTACTGGTAACCGATATAATGTGTGATGGACTAAAACTCACTTCCAGAGGGAGTCGAGACATGCAAAACTAGTGGTGCATGTCTTTATCCCTCCAAATTTTAAAATCTTGAACCACAAGATAGTAACTCAAAACCACTAATATATTTAATGTTATTTTAATTTTTAGTTCTTCAACTGTTGTGTTAGGACTTTTTTGTTTTATGTTGGTTCCTCCATATTGCCTAGAAGTTTTCTCTCTGCTGAATTGAAATCCTTCAAGCCTTCTGACTTTACTGACAAGTGTCAGCGATATGAGTGGGAGGAAAGGGACATACTAATAGCATTTTTGTATTAAGCAACTTAAATTAACCTCATTAGCATACTAGAGAAACGTATTGGGAATTGCATAGAGCAAAATTCTGCCCCAAAGACAAATATAAAATATTCCCGACAAAACGCAATGAAGACTTCTAGGCTGTCCGGGTGATGCCGCGTCGTTGGTAGAGAGGCTGCCTGGAAGTCATGAACTCGAGCCACGGAAGCCTACGTGTACAAAACGTAATGAAGTATTACATTGTTACTTTGTATTGAAGGTTTTCAGATAGTAAGAAGGTAAATGAAAGCAAATGTTTGAAAATTGTCATAGGCTATCAAAAGACAAAAAAAAAACAAAAAACAAATAAATAAATAAATAAAGAACTGGGGGGCGTAGACGCTTCCGCGACCGGAGTCAGTGGCTACTTGGCTGTTCGGGAGACGCCGCGTCCTCTAAAAGCACTGGTGCCATCGTTTCGGCCGCCCCGAACGCGTCATCTCCCGGACAGCCAAATAACCAATCTGGAGAACAATTTTTGCCGCACGCGACTATCACCGTTACTCTACTAAACCTCGCGAGCTCCGAGGCGTAGACTGAATCAAAGCAGAGTGCGAATTGACGGGGATGCCAGGGTTCATCCCCCACCCATCCTCTGGAGAGTTTGAAGTGTCCTACTGAAAAATGTGTTGTGTGTTACATTTATGATTTTCACTCTTTGAAATGTTCAAATCAAGGAAATTGGAATAGAAAACTTTTCAAAAGTGCAATTAGAATTTGTTCAGCCTGTGTGGCGAAAGTAAAGATGGTCCACGTCATTTCGACGACCTGCCTCCCTTTGAACCTCCTCTTGGAGACAATTGCCAGTATGGATCGTGAATCAGTAGTTCAGAAAAGGGTGTCGGTCACTTGTTTGAAAACCGCGGATTCAATTGGCGACTGCTCTTCGCTAATGTACCGCCAGCGCGTGGCGTAGCTGTTCTCACGGAAACGGGTCAGTTGGTTTTCGTCGCGCGCGCAGAAGCGGACAGTCCCCACAAGGCCCGTGGACCGGATGTGCCGCCGAGTGCTTCCCACTACGTCGGAAGAACTAAAGAGCCCCAACGGGCACCACGTGCGAGGATGGCAAGGCCCCCTGGGACACACGTTCAGGCGGGGGAAGGCGGCGTCTTTATGTGGCCAGGGCATAGGCGTGGCCCTCTTGAAAATTTAGAAAGTGGCACCGTTGTTTTTGTAAAAAAATGTATTTCCGTAAATATATGCAATTCCTGATGTTCCCCTTTTTAACCCAACAATTATTGTTTTACACTTGATGAAAAGGTTCTTCCTGACAATCCCGTGAACGTGCAATATAAAAATCAGTTGAATTTATTGTGTCATTGAAGTTGTAATTTTTTTACTCTTCAGAACGTTTTATTTATTTACTAACGAACCGACTTATGTAAATAAAGTATAACTGTAAAAGGAGGGGGGGGCGAAGTTGGCGTCCTTTTCTTGTAAAAATGCGCGGATCCAAGGCCCAGAGGGTAGTCGCACAACGTGTTTCGTATACTTACAGAAAATACCGTATTTGACCTATAGTCCCCGGCAATAGTGAACATGCTTCCTTTTTAATCTGACACCAGTTGGAACTTCCGTCTGCAATCAGAACCCTGGCTACTAAATGAAATTGAAAACATTTTGTTTTTGTAATCTGGAAAAAGGGATGAATTCCCAAAGATATGAGTGGTAGATTATTTCAAAATTTTGACATTTATTATATTTGAAAACAGATTACTGAAAACTGCCACAATAGTATGACTTTCCTTTTCAATGAAGTAAAACATCGGTTTCACTTTTCATACATTTTTTTCGATTTGAATTCAATAAAAGTACACTCTTGAAAACAAATACTCCTGTCATTCAACTAGTGAACAATAATTGTTCGTGACAAAACTGTTTCTTAATGTGTAGAAAAGTCGAAACGTAAAGCAATGAGTATAAACAAAATTCTCACTGAACACTACAGACAAATTGTTTCTTTCCAGAGTGTCAACACTTTAAAATCCGGTTGTAATATAGTCTGGTTACTGTTGTTTTATTTATGTCCATGAATCATTCAAATGAGCACCGACTTCCGACAGGATGAATAACTTCCGACTTCCTGGAGTTCTTGTCAATGAAACTGTTATGAGGGGCACTGTCGTACAGTTGCATTTCAAAGAGTTCTGAACGCGTCCGACGTATGTTAATGAAGGTTCTTCATAGTTTTACTATTTCAGAACATTGTTAATTCAGTGTATTTGTAATAAGCTTGCCTTCATGCATGGATATTGAAAATTGCTATCTGTGGAAATGCACTTACTAAAATTTTCAGTTGCTTAATACTTTGCCTAATTGCACTTTGTTAAACAATCAATGTTGTCTACCAATAAGACGCACGGAAAGGAATTGGATGATTGCATCAATTCATGAAGTCGTGAGGACGCATGACCATTGTAATGAGTATTCACGCTTTAATCCATTGACGATTAACATTGCAAAAAATCTTAATATTAACATGTTTTGAATTAGTTTATATAAATATATACAATAATGAACGAACTAAGAAGTACTGCTTTAAGGCGACCGTGAATAAAATGAACGTATTGAACTGTCCTGCATTTCGTCAGATAATACAAAATATACGTCACGTACGTCACGCTATTACTATTCCAATGAATTACCAGTTCGCAATCCCCTCCCCCTAAAAAATGAACATTGTCGTTGATGATAGACAACCTATAGGAATAAACCAAAATTTTACCGGAGGAAGAAAAATCCTTTTTGAAGTTAATAATGTGCAGTTGGCTAAGTTTCGGCATTCTTCACTTTCTATATAATAGTATTAAGTATTTATTTATTGTATTATTCTTCTGAAAGCACCTTATCAAAACCTCCAATGTGGCTCTTAGCACATACGAAATATGTTATCACCAATAAAGTGTAAAGTCACATAGGAGGTTTTTTTATTTTCTACCTTAAAATCACACTATCTAGTTTTCCTATCAAATGAAAGGACAAGCGAATTCTGAATCATTGATACCAAAATGTAAAAATCGCCAATTCCGTCGCAGAGGAGGTTGTTTATCAACGACGCAATCTAGTTCTGCTCCCTTCCACCCCAGCCCCAGGCGCTTCCTGTGGACCTCGAGCGGAGTCCCCGAGGGCTGTGAGGCGGCTCCTAAAAGCCCTTGGTCGGCGCGGGGCCGCTCGGCCTTTGAGGTGGCCCGCCGGATGCGCGCCCTCTGGCGAGATCGGCCCACGCCACGCTACACACGCAAAAGCTTTCCCTTTGCGGCGATGGGGTCTCATTAATAAAGAATCTGCGGAAATCTGCCTTGGCAGTACTCTACCCCTCCCCCTCCACTCACTCTCTCTCTCTCTCGCGCACACACACACACACACACACACACACACATACATACATACATACATAAAGGAAATCAATTTCTTCATGACCGAAATATTTCCAAGATTTATCAGAGCAGCGAACAAAATTTCAAAATTAAGCATAAGTAACTAAATAAGTAATTGTTAGCCCTTCCTCCCTTTGAAACGTCGTAAGAAACCAAAGCAGGTGTTTTCCCACCTCTTTGCTTTTCCTAAGATCATTCTTTCCAATGAAAAAACACTGAGGAGGTTTCAAAAGTTCACTCTCATTTTCATTTAGTTTTTGTGTTTTGCGTCAGTACCATGAACTCATTCTTTCCGTGTTGCTTATGAAAGTTTCATGAAACAAGACTGTTAGTAAACTTCTACTTGATTCATAATGACTGCTAACAATTGTATTGTTGTGGAAAAGTAATATTAAGAAACAAAATCAAAAATATGATGAACTAACCCTTATACATTGCCTGTTGAAAATGTCTACTGAATACAGGCTAATTAGTAATTGAATTATCGCATTATTTAAGTTTTTTTTTTTTGTTGTTGAAAAATAAGTTCATCTTCACTGTTTCAAGGCATTTACTTTCTTTTATCTTGTATTGTGTTGGCATAATGTCGAGCTTAGCATGATGAATATTTTTCGAAGATAATTCTTTGAAATTTAAAAGAAAAAAAAAGAATTGGGGCCAAATATTTAACATTGCAGAATCAAGTCAATATGTAAGATTGCTCATTGATATTGTTTTAGTAACATTTATATTTCCAATTTTTTTCACAAAAAAGACTAATTTCATTTTGCTTTTATCAATTTGATTGAATACACACCAGAAAAGTTGATGATTTGTTTCTTTTGTTTTAACCCAGTGAAACTTGTATTTTTGTGTTAAGTATTTTCTGTTTTGTTGCTTTATTTTCCATTTTATTTTCTAGGATGTGAACCTTGATGAAGACTTACTAGAAGATGACTGAGTCTCCTAAGTACCCTAAAAGTTACAAATAAGAAAATATGTATAAAAGAGATTTAACTAGTATTATTCCTGCGAAAGTGTTGAAAAGTTGCTTTTTTGTACTAGTTCAAAACACGAACAATAAGAAAATATTTTGTACTTCATAGGTCACTGGTGAATACAAACGGGCGAGAGAGAGGAAAAACGTGTGTATGTAAATAACATTCTATGATTTTTAGGAACAAACGTTTACACTGTTGAAATGTTTTCTTATGGCAGATATTTATTATTATGTTTTAATTGTTTTAAATTGTCTACCATTGTCAGCACTTATTTCAAAGTCCATCTCAGATTTATTTCACTTCAGTTTATAAACATTCCTGGATATTGAATTGTGAAGTGTTTTGTAAGAGAGAAAGAAATGTAATTAAATGATTTTTTCACCTGGTAAATTGTATATTTTCATTCTTTTTTTATTCCCAACATTTTATGAAATGTCAACTCCTCATTGACCTAATCCTTTTTATTTGAACGAGCTCATAACGGCTGCTCATGTTTGTAAGCAAACAGTACGAAGCGCAAACTCGCAGCTCCGACTGCGACAGCAGAGACGATGATCAGAAACATGGCGCGCGCGCGTGTGTGTGTGTGTGTGTGTGTGTGTGTGTGTGTGTGTGTGTGAATGAGCGGTGGTTGTGACGGGGCGGAGAAGTGAGGAGGATGGCAGCGCAAGCGTAATTTGTAACTTATGATCTAGGAGATAACCGTTGCCACGCACAAGTCCTAAAGTTATGTAAACCGCCGGCGTATTATTGTGACACGCGTGTTTGGGAGAGGCGTGTTTTACAGCTGCGTTTGCGCGGAGATGCCTCCTCTCTCGCCGCTGCCGCTGCCGCCGCTTTGTTTGGTAAACACGTGCTCGCATCCCCGCGGCGGATTCGGACGAGGCAGGTGAGGCGCGCGCATCTTCCGAGAAACCGCAACTGACTGGGGTGGATTTGGTTAACGTACGAGCGCGCATGTGGTTGTGGTTGGATGGGTGGGCGCGTGTATGAGGATGTATGTGTGTAGATACAGATGGGTGTGTGTGGATGTGGACGTGTGTGTGTGTGGTCGGGCGACCGTCCGTGTGTAGATGTGCATGGCTGCCCGTGCGTATGTAGGAGAGCGTGCGCGCACGCGCGTGTGTGTGGGTACGGGTGAATTGCGAAAGTGGATTTGGGAATGTCTATGTGTGCATGGTGCGAACGGACGGGAGGAATGCCGGGGGATCGTCCTTCTCTAGTGTATCGTGTATCTCACTGGAAGAGTTAATTTGTTCCTGCCAAAGAGGACTCAATTCATCTCTAGGTACTTTATTTATGATTTCCACTCTTACGAAGTTTTCAAATCAAGGAATCCAAATTAAGAAAATTGGAAAAAACAGAAACGGTAATGTTGTCTCCGTAGATTATTATTCATCAAATCTACAGTTACGAAAAAAATACAAAAACGCTTATTTCGTCAAGTCTTATCTGATCAATTTTACTTATTTTTAATACCATCTGTAAAAAATTACCAATTCATACCTTGTGTGTGTATGGATTTGATGAATGTGTGTGTGTGTCGAACGTGTTCCGTTTATAAACATTCCTGGTGTGAGAGGATTTGGGAAAAAAGTCTGTGCGTGTGTATGTCAAATTTACAAACGTATGTGTGATTGGATGGATTTGACTGTGGTGTCCTCATCTGCCCTCACGTTAGGTTGTTTTAAGAGATGATTGTAATTGGAAACATAGATCATTTTTACGATAGCTTAGGAGCTATATTTAGCTTCTATAATATAGGTAGGTCAAACCCGAGTTCATTTTGCTTACACCTCAATTTATTTCAGTGAACTAATAACTACATAATACTCGTGGAATCTATTTATCCTATCTGTACCAACTAACAGTTGATACAACCGACAGTATCTGTTGTATAAATTGTGGACATATTGATAGTTTTTAGTACGATCGTGTAAAGCTCATGATCACCAAATTAAACAGTAATAAGTATCATCCTACAACTTCCTTCATTGTCATAACTTTTTCCTCCATTAATTTTACTACCTAATTGCTTCATTCGAAGGGAAAGAAAACGCTAACGACAGATGTTTTAAATTGCAGTATGTTATATGTCTTAAAAAATTCTAACAAACAGTCTGTTAAATACCTCTTAAAGAAGATTTAACTGTCTTTTAACACGAAATTTATGTAGTCATATTTGGAAATACAGTGCCGTGATTATTTGTGTAATGTTTTGTAGCCAATACTGATACCTGAAACAATTTTAAATTACTTAAGATGTTCACATTGATAACGTTATGGACATAGAATAACTGACTGAATATATCCTATGTAAGAAACATACTGTAAAATTGAAATACACGACTAAGATAAAGTGGTAGAAATTAAATTAAAAGTACTATGGACACAATTTTATGGGCTTCGGTTCTACGGACATTCGGACGATACCGGATACGCAATGGGAAAATACAAATTGTGTTGGGTATGTGAATCGAGATAGCATTAATATTTTCTCGTACTATTTAATACAGTGAGTATTTTGCGATATTCTATTATGATTTTTTTCTCCTACAAATTTGGTTGAAAAATACGACCTCAGGCTCAAAATTACGTAGGCTTTACCAAAATTGGTTTCGGGTCTGGGTGACATGGATTCCTTTCCCGTGAAGTACACACAATCTAGAGTTTTCTACAAATAAATTTAAAAATGAAGTAACAAGAAGCAAAAGAAGTAACAAATGTTTAGAAATAAGAATATTAGTGCTTGATGTTTCTTAATGTATAGATGTAGCTTAATCTTTAACCCTTTTTAAAGTGTATGTTGACGCTAGAATCATATGCGTATGTGATTAATCAGAAAATATCCTTTCATGATTTCCTTTTTATTTATCATAAAGCAAGATTTTTCCTATTAATACCATATTATAACCTTAATTTCAGCTGGTATTATGTTCTTTTGGCGCAATTCTATCCTCTTCCTATTTCGTAAACGATTCTGAAATATTCTAAACAATATTCAAGAAGATTCCAACATCCATTATGTAATCTTCCGTTTAGACAGAATACAAATAAAAATAATAAAACTCGTTAAACAGAAATGGAATTTTTTCAGAACTCCTTCTTAACCACACATTTCCGGTTCTCGCGACTCTCCAAATCACATTTCTAAAAACATACAAATTTTAAAGAACCATGCCAAATCGTTATCACGTCGCATTCAGTCTCTCTTAAAATAAAAGTTTTATAGTGGCCGGTGAATGTTGTGGATTCTGAAAGATTATTAATAGAGCCGTCTGATCGGAAGAAATATAGGATCGAGAATTTGGTAGCTCATAAACATGCCCAGCTTCTCGACTGGTAAGATAAAAATACGAAAGGGAGAAGGGAAGTCAAAATACGAAGGATATTTATATTTCGTCCTCGGATACTCTTCGCAGACGATTATAACATATAGGGAACATCAAACATACCAGCCATTAAAAGCAATCCTTATTACTAGCGCGTGGAAGATAGGCAATGTTAGATGGGAGCTTCCAAAAAGGTGCCTGTAACGCCTAATTACCCACATTCCCAGGGAACGCGTTCTTTATCGCTATAAATTTACAATCTCGCCATAAACCTCACCACTGGCACAGAAGAATGTCGGGGACACAGTTGTATGCTTTTATCGTCAGCGACACGTCTGCAAATTGCAGTAGATGGTGCCCATGTTAGCCAAAAATGTTCGCGATTCATACTTTCTCTTTGTGGCGTAGCTCGAGCGTAAACTACCACGCGCTTCTAAATTTACGATCAACTTATTTAGCAGCTCGTGAAAGCATCGTCACAATTTTTAAAAACTAATTCTTGCGTGTGGGAGCGTTGCGAATAACAGGTTCCAACCTGTCTCTTTAATACCTCGCGGAAAGAGTTACGAGGTGTCGGAGGTCGGTGGTGGTGGCGAGGATGGAAATAGGGCGGGAAAGTGGTGGCGCGGTAGCAATAATAAAGAGGTGCTGAAAAGCCGTGCCGCTTTGCACCAGAGATCAGAAGGGATCCGAGTGTGGAAGCGCCATTTCCCTTACACCGCGCGACTCGTTCTCTGAAGGGGGCCCACCGGAGGCGTATCCAGGTATTCAGGCCCCCAGGGCAAGCATGGGATGTGCGCCCCTGTCAGAAAACTTCAAATCAGGGTTGATTTTATTTGTTTTAGCTTATATATTTCAAAGTAGCTGTTCTTATGAGTGGCACCCATGGCAAGTGCCATGTATGCCATACTGTAGACGCGCGTCTGGGTCCCACACACGTTCGGGGTGTGTGACAGGTTTACCCAGTGTGCCATTGATTAATTGTTGTTTCCGGCCACGACAACTACTATGGTCATTAGTCCAGTATTGTAGTGTTTGTCCCGCGAAGTGGCGGTTTTCTTCCCACACTTGATGGTGAGTTCCTGCGCCGACCTACCTAAGTCGGCTTGCGGGGTTTTCCCCTAACCAGGTATCTCCCACCCGTGGGGGCACAGCCTCAGCCGGGACAAGCTGTAAGCACCCGACAGGTCTCCCGATGTGTGGTAGTGTAGAGTATACGAGTGTAAACGGAGGGGGTGGAGGATAGGACAAGGGAGAGGAAGGAAAGATCGCGCGCGGCCCGTGGCCCGTTTGTTAGGGTTCCGCTCCAGCATTCACCTCGTATTAACCTGAGAAACCATGGAAAACTACCAATCAGAGCGGCCGGTCGCTAGAATTCTCCTCCAAAAGGCTGAATTCAATTTAGCCAGTGTAAAAAATCCGCCAGCGTCGGAACTCAAACCCTATGACCTGGTCAGAGCCACAGCAGAGTCAGAGGCAATTCTGGCTTTGAAGTAAACCTAATCGGTGCTAGTGTGCGAATTGATGGAGGGGAGTTTCGGGTATCCCCCGCCAAGAGAGTTGGTAGACCCCTGCAGGAAAGGTATTAATTTGTCCTTGACAGGGACACCATATCCGAAATACAATCATAGGTACATTATTTATAAATTCCACTCTTTGAGATGTTCCAATCAAAGAAATTGGTAGAGAAAACGTGCAGGGAAACATGGGATGTTAATGGGCCCAGTTGCATTAGGCATCGGAGCAAGACCAAGGAAATTGTTTTGTGATCGCTCGGAGGGACCAATTACTAAGGTAATACAGGTCACAAGTACGTTTGTGTGTTCTGTGTAGTGTGTGTGTGTGTGTGTGTGTGTGTGTGTGTGTGTGTGATATTCATCACATCCACATTTAGTAAAAAAATATTAAAATGTTGGTTTCGTCGTGCTACCTTTTATTGTTGAACTGCTTTGTACGATTACTTGACGAACGTGCCCCTGGATGAAATCACCATTCGCACGTTACCCGTCCTAACAAACACGACCGACTTCGTCCACAATTGTTTGCAGATAAACTGTCGCCTGTTTTTTGGGATGCGGGTATCCCTGTTGCCGTATCCTGACAGTTTGTGCGCCTAACCCTGTTCCAAGAACAGTACACGCTTGTGGTACTGACAGTTTTGGCCGTTCCGTTCTACTCCTCCGGGTAAACACTTCTATGTCTATGGCCGCAACCCCGCAGGTAAAACTGTCACAAGCGAAACCCATCCTACATTTTTTCGGGATATTTGTGGTTGCGCGTATCCACAAAATCGGGATTCATACCTGTTCCAAGAACGGTCCTCTACCGGGCCTCTACACGCTCTCGCCTACATGAATTATCCATTTGCACAATTTAGGCTATCAACGGACGAGGTGGTTATGGTACGGTCAGAAGGCAGGTGAGCTAAGATCATGAGATGCGGAAAGAGCCGCAACAGAGTAGCCAAGTAAGAGAACAGGTGTGTCAACGTGCTGTTTTTTTCTCGGATTCTGTGAAAAAAATTTTAAGCTAGTGATATTTCAGATTGCATCACGAGCAAACTATATATATACATATATATATATATATATATATATATATATATATATATATATATTTACTCGTAAATTCTGCTATCTTTGTAATAATTTACTATTAAAAATTTTCATTAACATACCTTTCAATAGAAATTTCCCTAATGTACTACGAAAAACCGTTATTCATATAAATATTATCCTTTTCGCATGTCCTTTTATAATTACACAATTCAACTCTTTCACAATTTTAAATGGCCATTTTTAATTGAGATTATATAGGTAATGAATACTCCAGTTGGTAAGATTTCACAATATTGATTTTAAAATATTTTTCAAAATACTGACAGTAAATTACCGGAATAATACCCTAACAAACGGAACATCTACATTTATCTTGCCACTCCGATTAATAACATAGTTCATGTTTACAATGTCCACTGAACAGTGTTAGAATGAAATGACGCTACATTATCTGCTCACTTTGTCCAACTCTTTCACAGCACTATAGCCTCAAAAAGTTTGTTTCAGCCTGGGAGCCACCTATTCTCTTACACCATGGATAACACCGGCAAATCTGTGACGAGAAATTTGTGACGGGGTCCAGACAGGACGACACAAATCCCATCCGCTCGAAAGCTTCTCACTCGCCTCTTTGAAGGAAGAACTACACCCAAGTTCAAAGTGGTTCAAAGTGCTGTAGGGCTAAGGTTTTCCAGGGCGAAAAAAAAATCCTTCACGCGGGACGCAGACAGAAGCGGGGACGCAGACAGAAGCGGGGACGCAGACAGATGCGGGGACGCAGACAGATGCGGGGACGCAGACAGATGCGGGGACGCAGACAGATGCGGGGACGCAGACAGATGCGGGGACGCAGACAGATGCGGGGACGCAGACAGATGCGGGGACGCAGACAGATGCGGGGACGCAGACAGATGCGGGGAGGAAACACGGGAGTGGCGACGAGAGAACAGAGACAGGGGCAGGAGCGGAAATTTGTGCTGGGTCACCATAGCGCAAGGATTGAAACAGGAACGTGTCGAGGAGGAAACAAATCGAGGGAATCGAAGCGAGGGTAAGTAGAGGTTGAGGAGAGGTGTCGTGCGGGAATGGCGAACGGAGCTGGCGGGGATGCGGTGGAGACGGTAAGGGCGCGGTTTGGGAGAACAGGGAGGGCGGGGCGAGTCGGGGGCGGGGCGGGGAGTGGACCGGGGAACGGACCGGGAAGCGGGTCGAGGAGCGAGTCGAGGAGCGGACGGGGAGCGGGGCGGGGCGGGGAGCGGGACGGGAAGCGGGACTGGAAGCGGGTCGGGGAGCGGGTCGGGGAGCGGGTCGGGGAGCGGGTCGGGGAGCGGGTCGGGGAGCGGGTCGGGGAGCGGGTCGGGGAGCGGGTCGGGGAACGGGTCGGGGAACGGGTCGGGGAGCGGACGGGGAGCGGACGGGGAGCGGGTCGGGGAGCGGGTCGGGGAGCGGGTCGGGGAGCGGACGGGGAGCGGACGGGGAGCGGACGGAGAGCGGGGCGGGACGGGGAGCAGGGCGGGTTGGGGAGCGGGTCGGGGAACGGGTCGGGGAACGGGTCGGGGAGCGGGTCGGGGAGCGGGACGGGGAGCGGGACGGGGAGCGGGACGGGGAGCGGGACGGGGAGCGGGACGGGGAGCGGGACGGGGAGCGGGACGGGGAGCGGGACGGGGAGCGGGACGGGGAGCGGGACGGGGAGCGGGACGGGGAGCGGGTCGGGGAGCGGGACGGGGAGCGGGACGGGGAGCGGGTCGGGGAGCGGGACGGGGAGCGGGACGGGGAGCGGGACGGGGAGCGGGACGGGGAGCGGGACGGGGAGCGGGTCGGGGATTGGGGTGGGTCGGGGATTGGGGCGGGGTCGGGGATTGGGGCGGGTTGGGGATTGGGGCGGGTCGGGGATTGGGGCGGGTCGGGGATTGGGGCGGGTCGGGGATTGGGGCGGGTCGTGGATTGGGGCGGGTCGGGGATTGGGGCGGGTCGGGGATTGGGGCGGGTCGGGGATTGGGGCGGGTCGGGGATTGGGGCGGGTCGGGGATTGGGGCGGGTCGGGGATTGGGGCGGGTCGGGGATTGGGGCGGGTCGGGGAGCGGGACGGAGAGTGGGGCGGGTCGAAGAGCGGGGCGGGGCGGGGAGCGGCTCGAGGAGCGGCTCCAGGGGGCCGGGAGCAGGGCGGGGAACGGGATGGGGAGCAGGGCGGGGAGACGGGCCGGGAGCGAGACGGGGAGAGAAGCAGGGCGGGGAGCGGGACGGGGAGAGAAGCAGGGCGGGGAGCGGGCCGGGGAGAGGGGCGGGGAGAGGGGCGGGGCACGGAGCGGACCGGGAGCGGCGGGAGCGCGCGCGCGCGTGTTGACGCGCGGAATCGGGGGCGCGCGTGACAATGCTCAACATTCCGGGGACCAAGATAGCAATGCCCCCCACCCCCGCCTGCAGGCCCGTCGCTTTCCGCTGAGCACTGCCGAAGGGGGCCCGGCGGCTTCCGGCTCTTTACGCAGCGCCAGGCGTTCGGCTTTCGGAGTCAGGGACTTCAGACCAGACGGTGCCACCGACACACGTCCAGCTTCACTACTGCGTCGATTTATACTTTCGTGGAGAATATATCAGATTCATTAATTAGAAAATTTTCACTATAATTGAACCAATACCCAAAAAATATCCAAAATGGTAAGCAATAAAATAAATGTATTTATTCATATTTTTTAAACATAGTTTCGAGACTTGTTAATTATGACTCATTAAAAGTGTTTACTTCAAACACCTGATATTTTTAATTTACAGAAGACATTATAGTATCTTTGAAATTACTGCAGGTACGGAATTTTGAACACAGAAAGCAAGCGAATGGAATTCTAACCATTATCACAGATAACATTGAAATTGATAATATTC
Organism: Gryllus longicercus; assembly: GCA_038098605.1. Classification (NCBI taxonomy): domain Eukaryota; kingdom Metazoa; phylum Arthropoda; class Insecta; order Orthoptera; family Gryllidae; genus Gryllus; species Gryllus longicercus. The sequence continues at coordinate 2,792,178 of JAZDUA010000021.1, forward strand.
ACATGTTCGTCTCGCGATATTCAATAATGAAATGCTTGTATTAATCACATCATGCTGAAGTAATTACAATTAAAAAATAATAATTTGACGTACAAAATTTTTTAGATGATATGAAAATATTCAATCACTATAATATGAGTACCTTAACTGCTCCGTCGTGGAGTCGAGAACCACTTTATGCATATGAGTTGTGTTTTTCAATTCATGTTTCATAATAATTTCATTATTTACCTCTTTGGTTTACAAATGTGCTTCGTATCGTATAAAGCTGCTGGAGAAGCGTTTCCTTACTCCCAAATTCAGTGGCGCGACTAGATTCTCGGACGTTCGGGTCCAGAGACCCCCTAACTGGGAGTATCTAACTCGAAATCAGGAGTTATATATCTAACTTATTTATGCTAGGAAGGCATTACAATATAAATTAAATTGAAGCAGAGCAGAAATCATTCCCCATTTTATCCCATCCAGTTACTCATTATTAATAAACAGTCCTGAATTTGAAAATTGTTTTATAAAATTTCCATAAGGTAGAAAAGTCAGTAGAGCGAAATTGAATACATCGTGTGAAACACGAACTACCGAAGTTTCTCGTTTATTCGTTCTGTAATGTTACCAATTTTACATCGCATTTTACATACGAAAACATTACGAATGCATTTTGTGAACACGATCCCTGGTTGCGCGGTAGATGTCGGATGAGTAGTACAGCTGATAGGGATAGGCATAAATACACAGACGCAGCGACGGACGCACTATGAATATCCCTTCGTTCAACCACTGGCTCTCCAGTACGAATATATTATTTGTCATTGTGATTGATGTATTTTCTTGAAATAATGGTTCCGCTTTCAGGTGCAGGAATAATAACGAATAACCTTAATTAAATATTCTGGTGACGTGTAATTCGTTACAGATTTTTTTCTACAACAAACATTTCACAAAATCTGGAACGGTAACCGCACCTTCGTTGGGTGTTGGCGGGAATGCTTTTTCGAAGCCCCTGACTTCAGGGACCACGGAGCGGTGAATTGGCTGCACCAGACAAATTACCTCCCTGCTCAAAGAGTATCGCCATAAAGTGAAAAATTCTGTCCAGAGCCTAAACATTAATCACCGTATGACGAGTCAAATGTTTGCCATACTGACAGAATAAATAATTATGAATAAATAAAGTTGTTATTTGGAAAACCCACCACGAAACACGTATGGTGCCTGAGAATTCCGCAGCTTGCAGCTGAATCACTTAACTCCGACGATTAACGGAGATTTTCTTAATTACTGGGGGATGGGTCGTTAGAAGATATGGGGAAGTCAATCGCTCGGAGATGGAAGTGACAACAGGATGTGAAAAGGACACTCGCACACGGTAGATTCCCACGTTTTAGATAAGTTTCGATCCTGCTATTTTGCTGATAATTCTCAAAGCAGTAATTTTTAATAAGGTCCTCAGTACCTAACCTATTCGCCCATACCTGAAATGGAAGGTTCTAAAGTATTCTTGATGATGATTGTGATGACTAATGAAGAGACCAATGGTGTTTAAGAATACATACGATATTTACAGATCAGAGTGATTTACAGAAGAATTATCAGCTTTTCATAACGATTTTTCTTATCACCTCCTTCTCAGTGCCCAATTATTAATTGCGATTCATCCATCTTAGGAGACGGTATGTATCGATCCCTATGTTTATTACATCTGAGCGCGCTTTTCCATTGTGATATTCAAACCATGTACAAAATGGTGAAAAGATTTGGTGATGTATACGAACAAGAAATACAATATTCACGTTGGTGTTCAAGAGCAAGCAATATAAAAGTAACTGGACATATGACCACTTCCTCTCTAAAACCGTATCTGCAAATACATCATGAGCATCATACATCCATTATATCCACGTTAAGTTGTACACCTACTGTGCAACAAATTCTTTATCAAAATCATTAAATAATGAAAATAGTTTCTACAACATTCAGTTTTGAAGGTTGTGTATTGAAAAATTGTGAATATAAGTAATTCTTCAAATAAACTCATAAGACTCATAAGATCCGCTTCGCGGGTCCGAGATTTATCGATAATTTCCAAAGCACTTGGGGTATTACTTATGAGAGTATTTACATGATGGAGTATTGGGGAATTGAGAGGCAGGGCAAACGGGGAAACCACTAGAAAATCTGCCACGAAAGTAGCCTTGCCTAACACAATCCCACAAGGATGGACAGCATTTAGAACTCCGGTGATCCAGAAAGTGATCTGTCTAATCGTTAATTCGCTAGTCGCTATGTAGTGTAGTTTCCAGCTATACGAGAAGCTGCTGAAGAAAATCCGCTCCCCGCCGGGAAACTTAAACCTCTGGGTCCACGAAATTCCTTTTGGCGTTTCCCAACAACACTGGCAATTACATATGTAAAAAATATAAATATACAAATAAATATAAAAATGTAAATAATACTTCAGGTGCAAGAAAACCACAAGATTGAACATTGGATGGAGCGAAATTTAATGTTTATCGTCAAAAAACTGAAAACTGTAGCACATATTATTTCGGGAGATGGCGGCGTTCCCTCGTCGCTGAAACGTGAGAACCGGTTCAGACATACACGTCGACATTAGGGCTTTCCCCCCACAGGTATTTCCCTCCAGATGGGCACCGCCCCAGACGGGACAAGATCTAGTTTCCAGGCATGTGTGGTAGAATAGTGCATATAAATGTGTGTGTATGAATAAGGTGAGGATAGGACAAGGAGGAGAAATGAAAGATCGCGCGCGGTCCATATCCCATTTGTTAGGATACAGCGTCGACTTTCGCTTGGTATTGATCGGATAAACCACCGAAAAGTACCGATCAAAGCAACCGGCCGCTAGAATTCTCCTCCAGTCAGAGGCGGAAGATCCAGCACTGTAGGTAGTGACAACAATACTTTAACGTCAAGACTCCCAGTCAACAATGCTACACAGACAATGATATTGCCTGGGTTACCGCAGTTAGAAACGATGATCGAAAATTATCTCGCGTTTGTTCCGATGTTCACTTTGCTTGCGTTCCGGGTCTGCTGTCGCCAGCACCGCGCGTCCACGACGGGATCATAGACGAGGAGCAGCGCGAGTGCGTGCATGCATGCGTGCGCGCAAGCGTCGTGGGCGGCGGCCGCGGGCGTCATGGGAGGGTGCACGCGCACGGCCGGCACGAATGCATCCCTGGGGGACGCCTCATTCGTCGCGGCGTTCGGGACGCGCAGCGCCGCCGTAGGCCGCCGCGGCGCGCCGGCCTCGTGCCCTGAAATAATCGATGTTCTCGAGGAAGCAGGATGAACGGCCGGCTGCGAGATGACCGACGGGCAGAGACGCGCGGAGACAAGCTTATGACTGGCGCCGGTCCTCCGCACGGTACGCCGCTTTCGAAACGTGCAAATCAAGTGGGCTCCCACGCTGCCGCAATCGATTGGCGCGATTTGGTTCGGACTAGCGTACCTGGAGAGGTGGCTCAGGGCAACAACTGATGGCATTGCGGTGCTTCTGACTGGGAGGTTCTAGGGTTCGCGTCCTGACGGCGGCAGGATTTTCGACTCTAGCTCGATATCTGGGTCGAATTCCCGATCAACGCCAAGAGAATACCGGAGCAGTACCCTACCAAAGGGGTCAAGGACTACGCGCGATCTTTCCTTCATCTTTCTTGTTCTATCGTCATCCTCCTACTTTCACACACTTACACTCATGTACTACAGTGTCACACTTGCCGGGAGCCCAGACGGGAGCTTATAGCTTATCCGGGAGGGGCGCAGCTCAGCGTGTGGGAGATTCTTGATTGGGGAAAACCCCGCTAGTCGATAGGTGGGTCGGCGCCTGGTCTCACCATCCAGCGAGAGATCACCGGCACGTCCCAAGGAAAATCAAGTACTACAGGATTAATGACCTTAGCTATTGACACGCCAGGACTAATCAACCTGACAGGTGCGACCTAACCACCGCATTTTTTTATCACAATTGAACTTTTTTTTTAATCTCACTATTTTTCGTGAATTTTTGTATGCTGGGAATGAACCCAGCTAAAGTATATTTCACCAGACATTTCCATGTTTGATTGTTCCTGGGTTCTGGAATACGCAGAACACACATTAATTAAAAAAGTTAAATATCCATTCGCAGGGTGTGGGTGAAATATGCAACACACCACAGTACGGCGTTAAGCTAAGCCAGCTCTTATTATATACCATGAAATGTAAGGCATGAAATAAATGTAATGTAAAATGTAAAACAAGTCATAATTGAGATGATTAAATGTATAATACGTACAGTGTTTGCACGTATTATAGGGAGAGTCGGGGGCGAGGACTAGGGCGGAAACGGAAATAGAAGAAGGGAGAGGTGGGGCGGGGAAGGAAGCGAGTACCTGCAGGGCGGGACGGAGAGAGGTCCCATATTCTTTCGCCATAGGTTCATCACGAACCATCTTCCATCTCGGCGCCCAAGAGGCTGATTATTACCTTCCAGGCTTTCTATTGCCTGTATTTCGCCGTGCGGAGTCCCATCTCTACCTCTCTGAAGAGTTTTAACAAAATTGATCCCGGAACAGGTTCATGTGCCAGAATGAGGACAACCACGAATCCGCATCCTGAAGAAAATCACTATCCTACTATGCGTTCGATCGTAATAATTTCGCAAGGAGGCTTATAGACACAAAAGTGTTGATCCGGCGACTAAAACGTAACGGATAAAACTGTCACGTATTCCGAACGTATTTTGGATACTTTACAGAGCGATTCCGGCGTTCCAAACTGTGGCGCATTCGCGCTGTGTGTGAGGGACCAGGCGGGGAGAGTCGGGGGCGAGTACTTGGCGGGAACAGAGAAAAAAACAGGTAGGTGCGGGGCGAGGAAGGGAGCGAACACGTGCAGGGCTGGGTGGAGTGTGGGTGGGAGTGAATGTGAGGCGGGGACTGAAACGGAGAACGGGGCGGGAGCAGGGACGGATGCGGAGGCGGAAACAGGGGTGGGTGGGAGCGGGAGCGGGGGCGGGGGCGGGGCTCTTAAGCCAGATTGACGCGCGCCAGCTGAGGAGCCCACTCCTCGTCGAAGAGGTAGGGAGGGGGGGGAAGGGGAAGGAAGAGGAGCGGCCCAACAGTTTCCCGCCCTGTTACTCCACGTCGTTGCGGGCCGCCATTGCCCTTCTGAATCCCCATCCAACTCCCTGGATCCGACACCAAAGGGCTCACACACTTGCCATTGAGGAGTTATTGTAGTTATGTGGATGAAAATATTTACGTAGTTCGGCGGAAAAGCAGGCCGTACGGCCTGGGCCTCGCCAGAAATAGAAATAATAATAATAATAATAACAATAATAATAACAATAACAATAATAATAATAATAACAATAATTATTATTATTATGTATCACTATGACACCTCGGGAAACAAATGAATGTCATGCAGGACGATGTTATTGCAAGAGATAGCGATAAAGCCATTTACAAATGAGCTAACAGTAAACAAACACAAAACGAATACATAGACATAGCCTACATTTATGTTGTCAGTTACCAAGCAGTAGCTTTCAAAGTGGTCCCTTCTTATAGTAATTTCTAGGGAGTGAATTTCTATGATTCTGCATATTTTTTGTCCGTTGCTCATTTCGAATATCCTTCTGAATTTTTTCAGGAAAGATTTTTACAGTAATCGTGAGTTCATTTGTAAATGGCTTCATCCCTATCTCTTGCAATGACATCGTCCTGCATGACGTTCATTTGTTTCCCGATCTGTCAAAGTGGTGCCTTATAATAATAATAATAATAATAATAATAATAATAATAATAATAATAATAATAATAATAATAATAATAATAATTCTTTACTTCTGGCAAAGCTCTGGTCGTAAGGCCTGCTCTTCCGCCTTAAATATTTACATTTACATAATTACTATCTCTCTATCGCATGAGCTTTTCTTTCCTTTACAAAAAATCTTTAAAATTATTTAACAACTATAATAATGTTCTCAGTTTTTTATGAATTATTATAATTTTCTAGTTTTATGAGAACATAGAAACAAATAGTCAGTTATTCTAATGTTATTATTGCCAAAGCGTGTAGTTATTATTATTATTATTATTATTATTATTATTATTATTATTATTACGCCCCTCGGGTGGTTCAGGGAGTACTTGCTAGCTTTCTGTTTTTCTGAGTGTATGTGGGTGTAAGTAAAGCGTGAGGATAGGGCAAGGAAGAGGAAGGCAATATCGCGCACGGCCCTTGGCGCGTTTCGTTAGGTGCCGGGCGTTGATCGGAGAAACCATGGAAAGTTTCCGATCTGAGCAGCCGGCCGCTAGAATTCTCCTCCAGCGAGCGACTGAATTCGACCTAGCTGATCAGCTAGTGTCGAAAATCCTGCCACCGTCGGGACTCAAACCTAAGACCTCCCGGTCAGAGGCACGGTAGTAACAGCAGTTGATGCCCTGAGCCATATATGAAGGTATGATGGTGGCGATGTTTATTATTATTATTATTATTATTATTATTATTATTATTATTATTATTATTATTATTATTATTATTATTATTATTATTATTACGCTCTTTATATAATTCTTTAAACAAGAAGGGTGTCTTTTGTTATCTTTGAATTACTTTTTCAATACCACAGTTCAGTTCAATGGGACATTGCTTGCGATGTTTTTTGGAGTTTCTAAAGAATTGTATACCATCCGAAGCCTTCCATCGTGGACTTTCATAATACTACTCTGTAGCCGTGAATATACGACAAAGAAAATGAAATTCCAAAGACGTGCTTGCCAAATATTTTCGGAAAATGCGGATCAACAGATATCAATAACAAAAACAAAAAATACTATTTTTATTAATACTAAATATTTCATAAAAGTAAGCACAATAGCAATATTATCATATGTTTACAAATCCAATTTTTAGATTGATTTATGTTGATATTGCACTTTTCATTGTGCGATTATAATTTGTCACACAACTAGTATAATGATTATATTATTAACGGTCGCAAACTCCTGTACGCTGACCACTGTCGTTCGGAACTGAGCCAATTTGACTGAGAGGAAAAAAAAGAGATGAGAAACATGAGACAGCTTTAAGACATAAACGGATATGTTAAAGAATGTTACGTTACCATACATTTCTTTCATGATCGATAAATAATTTACTGTCTCTGAATTAAATACGTGTGTTCTGGAATTAATAATCCATATTTGTAGGTAAGTTATTTGAAGTATCCATTACTCCCAATTTGTAAGTTAACATTATAATCTTGCTACTATAGATGAGCTGTAGGCTGCAGACAACCTTGAGAGTTTCTTTTCTCACTCGAAGCAAAGGAGGACGATTCGCTTAACATGGCATGACTATCTCAGATGACTCCTAATTGGCGCCATGTGTTGTGTGTGTGTGTGTGTGTGTGTGTGTGTGTGTGTGTGTGTGTGTGTGTGTGTGTGTGTGTGTGTGTGTGCGCGGGGAGGCTTGCGCGCGCAGGCAACATTCACAGATAGAGAAGACGTAGCAACAAAATATTGAGTGGGCGGGGCAGGTCGGTGGCAACTGCTGGACGGATCTTAATTCCAAGAATTTTATGAGGATTGATTAAAAGAGATATTTTTGAAACTAATGGTCTGATAGTAAGGGTTTTGTCCGAGCCTAAACGGAACAACGAAAGGGATTTCATTTAAATTACAATAAAAGTAACCAGATATGTAATTATGTGCCACATGTTCGAGATTTAATTCATTGTGATGTTGGAAACGAACCATCGGATGTTAGCTTTTGTTTCAAGGAATTTATTCTCTATTACTTGAATTTTGTTTTTGTTGGTTTTGGACGCGTTAATCCACATTGGGTAAACGTAAAGAAATGGAGGCCATATGATAGTTTTGTAAATTATCAGAGCGGAATAGTAGGATTTTTTTATTTTGTGCGATTTCTGAGAGTTACTAGTTTTAGCTGCAATAGTTTTGCTTGTATTAACTTGTCTGTGTGTTTTTTCCGATGTAAGATGATGAGTATGTGAATATCAAGGTATTTATTCATTTCTTTTAAACGGGAAAGGATAAGGCCCCGCCACGCCCCTCCACCCCGCCACCGACGCCGACGCCACCAACCCGCCACCGCCGCCCCTCCCCGCCCCGCGCCGCCACCCCCGCCGCCGCCACCGACGCCGCCACCGCCACCGACGCCGCCACCGCCACCAACGCCCCGCCCCGCCCCGCCCCCGCCGCCGCCCCGCCGCAGGGCGCTATTTCCAGAGGCCCGCTTGCCGCGCCGAGGCAGGCCTTGTAATTTGCGGCTGCATTAGGGCGCCTCGCGAGCACTGCCGCTTTTCCCCAACCCCAACCACTCTCGCAGCTGCTTCTGCTGCTGAGAAACCTTTCGGCAGGATGGGGAAAGATGGGAGACGAACGCCATTAACTAATAGAACGTGTGTTATTGTGAAATCGTATAAAACGGTTTTAATGTTTTCACTTTGTTGTTTTACACATTTTCACACAGAGTCACGAGTGTTTTTGAGTTTTTGAGATCTTGATGTATCTCTGGCAGACGTGTGTTCGATTAGATTTACCTGCTGCTTAAAACTATTTTGAAAGAAAGTTATACACTGTCAGTGTGTTTGGTTCCTCTGATTACAGAATTGGTGGTTTTCTTTTATTAACATGATCTTCAAATCATATGAGAGTCGACATCAACACGAATTGTAATAAATTCAGGTATCGCATTAATTTTTTATTGATTATTTCATAAATATAGGCAAAGAGATAATGGAATTCTTTTTACAGTTTTGGAACAATTGCGAATTGGATACTTGATAGCAAGTTCTAGTTTCATCATTTTATAATCAAAATAAATTTTGTACATACATTAGTTGGAAAGATTTATTTGTAAAAATAAATAAAGACTGTCATTAACTATTTCAGACATTTACCCAATTCATTACTGTAAAAAAATGAAATTTCTATTCTAATTATATTAAAATTTCCAATTTTTAAGACATAATAAAAACAATTTGGAGAATCCCTTCCGCCAATTAATGGAAAGACAAATTAACAGAAAAACAAATGTTAATAAGTCTGTGTTGAATACATTTGATCATTTTTTTAAGCGCAAAGTATTAATTTTGAGTCTAGTAAAAGAGCATAAGAATTTCACGAACACCTTCCTCTTTTATTTTAAAGAATGTATTCCGAAACAATATGACGCGAGTGTTACGTATATTGACATAGTGTTAGGGTCGAGAGCAATGAGAATATTTTTTTACTCAATATTTTCTTTATTTGATACATAGAGTCATTTTTCTTTCAAAGAACAGAACAAGGGTAGTGCATTCTCAATAGCAGCTTTAACAGTATTAGTAAATAACCACTAAACATTCAAACTGCCTGAATCGAATTCAAAATCCATCAACTTCTCACGCCGTTAACCAATCGACTGGACACACCAAAAGGAGATAAAACAAAATCACGTACGCCTGTTATTCAAACAACAGGATCATTTCCGCCTTGAAAAGCAACGCCACCACTACATCATCGGCCAAGGGGTTCGCCATCGCCGTGTGTGACTCCTCTGACAAAACAAGTCCCCTTGAGGGCCCTTCAACAGGCTCTCGGACGCGGTGTTTCAAAATAAACGCCCCCCCGAGGGCCCTCCGCCCGACGCCGTTGAGTGATTTACGCGGCGACCGCCTCCGATCCTCCCCGAGCGCGCCGTTTCGCCTCGCCCAATTAGCCGTGTAAGGAATTCCGCGATATCTGTTCTGCATTGGTAAACACAAACGTTCCAAGAGACAATCGTCTCACAGTTTTATTGAACAAAGAAAACTGCGTTTGCCCCGACGAATCAGTACCATTGATATAAAAGGACGCTTGACGAGTATGTAATGTACCATTACGATAAGAGCTGGGCATAAATCAGATTTTCGGGGGATGGGGAATGAGCTCCCTGACATGTGTGTTACACAACCGGTTGCTAATTACGATTTAACGCCTGACCGCTCTGGGGCCTGCTCCACACGAGTACATCCTCAAGTGGGTCACGATCAGGGGCTGCGGTTTATCGTATTCGATATTCTGAACCACTTCGCACTGAAGCAACGAGCCAACCCCTACATCAGTGATTTCAGAGTGGTTACCACCAGCGAGACTTGGTGGCGAGGGTGTCACAATGAAGTTCCCCTGTTCGCGCAGTTGACCAGCTCACAAGAAAGCAGTTGTGGAAGCAGCACTGGGACTTGCACGGTACACATTTCAATACCACAGAGCAAATGATTCATACAATTCATTGTGTCATCCTACACACAGTTATTAGATATCCTGAGTACGTTAGTGTGTTCGTGACATACTTTCCGGTCCACCACTCGGGGCTCGTAACTCAACGGGTATGGCTTCTGGTGGAGGATTGTTCTGGAACGTTTTAGAACATCAAAAGAGTCTGAAAAAGCCTTTTTTACGATTTTTACCTCCACGAAGATAGAGTGCGCAACGTAGTCAATTTTATACGTGGATTACGAATATCAAAATAAAAACGTCATATCACGTTACAGTTTTTAAATATACTTTAATCGTCTCATACCGTATTTTGCTATGAATGCAAATATATGCACATGCATGATATGTACATATATGAACATATATATGTACATGTATGAATCAATACACACAAAATCTATTTAAAAATGAAATATTTGTTCAGTTTATCTAAGCCACTTTCATAAAATAACAAAATTAGGCTTTTGTGATTTTGTATCTTCTTTATTCGAAGATTGGCCACTTTATTCTCGCGTCTGGTAGTCGCGCTTAATTACGAGTAGGTCTTAATAGTCTTAGTAGGTATTAGGGGATGTTTTGAAAACAAGTCACGTGCACCCTCCTATTTCCTATTGCGCGTCACCTTATCGCAAGTATACAAGTATCCAGCTGTTGGGGAAAGCAGATTCTGTGTCTGTCGGTGTCATGCGGACTGTACCCGCAGTGCGCGTGAAGTTCGGGTCTGGTTTGCGTATGCCTCAAATACATTAGTATATTACAGTTCTGTGGGTTTTATAAAGTGAAATTCGCCACATGATCTTTTGAATTGAAACGTTTCGATAAAATGATAGTCATTTCACATTGAAAATGTGGGAATCAACACTATATCTTCGATTACGTTCGAGGAAGATTTACATCCAAACTTCAAAGGAAAAAAAAATGAAATTACAAATCTTGCATATTCTTTATACTGTGGCTGTTGTGTTTGCGATCAAGGAAAACTATGGGCTGCTCACCAGTGTTGTGTCACCCGTACAACTAACCTTAAGTTGTGGTTGTATGGAACCCCCAAATCATTGTCATTCGCTCTACTATTGTGGAGAGTACCAACACTATTTTAATGATTGCATATTATTGCACGAATATGAGTATTCCATTGATAACTTGTTTTTACCTCGTATGAATCATGCCCATAAACTTATTATAGCAATATAACCGGAGTGACAATGCGGAAATTAGAATTAGGATTTTGTTTATTTCCAATACTAATTACGTAATATGTAATAAAAAATGTAAACATAATTCAAATCTCGGTTCTTTGACAAAAGTAGAGGAAATCTGGGGAACATATTTTCGTGTGAAGCCACAATTCTTCGCCTCACGCCGATTCAGCTTGCGGAATAGATCCCTTCTGTGTTTGGAGGGGAAGTGAGGGCGGAATCAAGAGACGCCCATGATCGTAGGTGCACCGGGCTTCCTAGACGAGCAAGCTCGTACGGACGCAATTTGACATGTCTGTACCTATATTATGCTGGAAGAATTCTAGAAATAATTTTCGTGTGTTCAAGGCATTTGCAGTGGTAAACCCCTTTGTGTATACTGCCTTTCCGGTGTAACGTGAATCGTTACATCTTGGTTCACTAGATTGTTCATAATTAAACCTCATTTTGTAATGAAAAACATTTTAATAGCCATATTTCTAGCAATACTTTTTCATGTAACTTTCTATTACCAGAAGAGACGAGTCTGGTGGCCTATTATGTTTAGAAATTCTTCTTATGAACTTGGATAGCACAAATAAAATTGTTGAACAGTACTATTCAACCAAACGCTTCATATTGGGCTAGCCCCCGGCCCACCTACAGAGGGGATTGTAAATTCATATGAAACCTTGGGAAGTGTATAAATAATTAAATTGGGTCCGTCTTCCCTATGGCCTGCGGGTGGTAGATGTCTCTTCTAAGGTTTGGTACCGAATGTAAAACTTCCCGATCATCATGTTATGTGGTCGTTGACTAATTCTCAAGCTTGGGAAGTTTGTTGTACGAGAAATGTTGTGTTAAAGAAGATTCACTCCATTTAATTTCAATTTAAATACTTTAAAATGTTTGTAAATGCAAAATATACATTTACTTTATCTTTCATTTTTTCATTTAATTAATTGCTGAATAAAAATATCTCGCGTTAAAACTGTTGTTTTGTGTTTTGCTTCATTTCTTTACAGAAAATTAGCCTTGGTGGATGTTTTTAATTAGTTCACTATGTAGCTAAAGAACAATGGAAGGTATATTCATAGATTTTTGTCACTCATATTCTTGATAAAGAAAAAAACCAAGCCATTCAGATTGTGTGAATTCGGACATCACATCAATCACAATCAATCATTTGACGCATGCGCAAGGTCAAAACATTTTAAGAAGTTATTTATACTATGCGATACTCGTATCCTATCTCTATCATTGATTTCTCATTTGATATGATGATTCAGTTTCTACTTTCTCGTAGACGCCGTGTGGAGACTTACGTTCTACTGCGAAAAAAAATGAATGTCGATATTTCGTCGGAAACAGGTCGGTTTGGGGCTTCCAGTCGAAGACAACTCTCTGAACAACACTAGCGCCTAAACTAAAAACAGAATTTTCAGGATTGGTTGACTGATTACGTGTTTTCGAGCGCATCAGCTAATATGGTTATTAGTCCCGAAAGTGTAGTGTTTTTCACGGGAAGTGGCCGTGATCTTCCACAGCTGGATGGTGAGATCCGGCACTGACATACACGCCGGCTTACAGGGTTTTCCGCATCCTGATAGGACAAGGAAAAGGAAGGAAAGATCGCACGCAGTCCGTAGTCCGTTTATGAGAGTACTGCTCCGGCATTCGCCTGGTTTGGATCCTAGAAACCACGGAAAACTACCGATCAAAGAAGCAGGCTGCTAGAATTTTCCTCCAGATAGCGGTTGTTCTCGACCTAGCTATCTAGCTAGTGTCGAAAATACTGGTACCGACGGGATGCGAATCCTATGATCTCCCGATCTAAGGCACTGCAGTGACATCAATTGATGCCCTGGGCAACTAAGCTGGTAAGAATGTTCATTAAAATAGATATTCCCACTAGAAATGCGACATCGATATTTTTGAAAAAACATCGATGTTTTAAACACCGAAACACAGATGTTTTTTTAAAAATCTATGTTTTGTGATCGTTTTTTTTTTCTTTTCCGATGTTTTGTTTCTGAATGAAAAATTCCCATGACCACAATATTGTAAAAGATAAAATACGAAATAATAACAAAGTAATGTGCGATTCCGTCATTCACGGTTAGACCACTTCTCGTGCACCAATCGAGACATACGATATGTCATTGACGCGTTTCGGTCTCCTGATGGGGAACTGATTAATTTGTTTTCGAATCCGGACAGAAAATTCTAAAGAAAATTCCAAAAACGTGTTTTTGCGTGTTTTAGCGCTGTAATCTTAGTGATAATGTATGGAATTAAACAAACGTCGGTGGTAACACTAATGTTGACATCTTTAAGTGAACAATTGAAGTACCAAATGATTCGCGCTGCTAATTTCAATTTTCATTTGAAATATCGTATTTAAAAACACAAATTTGCGAAAAACTACGAACAGTATTGCTTCAAAGCTTATTAAACTAGAAGAATTTCAAGTGAATACGGAGAAAACAAAACTGTGAGTAATGCTAGAGAATGAATGAACGCTATGTTCGACTTCCCACGTTTACGTTCATATATAAGTGTGCAAATAGCGATTTTCAAATAAATGTTGCCCACAACTTAATATAAGTAAATATTCACCTTAGTGAAGTACTTCGTATGTCTTTTGTTTCTTCTGACTGATTTAAAAATACATATATCAATGAATATATCAAGAAATATCCTACATTCCACAAGTATTTTATCATCTATAGAAAAAAATGTAAAACCCAAACTGTGATAAGCTCCTTTGAATCAAGGATTCTATGAAAAGATAAAATGTTTTATAGATAAGTGTCGATTTTAACGAAATATGCTATATATATATATATATATATATATATATATATATATATATATATATATATATATATATATATTATAATACATTATGTAATTATAATACATTTGATGTTTATGTTACTATTAGTTCAACTGGTATCGGAGTTTTACGTTTCAAAGATCCAGTTGATCCAGGAATTATTTTATTAAGATAAATGTTCGAATTGAATACTGTTACAAGGAGAACTCTTAAATATTTAAATTATATATTGGTATATTGAAAATGTGTGTTTGGAGCGTTACTCAAGAACTGTTCGTGTTTCTGCTACCATTTGTTAAGACCAACAATTGCTTTCCGGTTATCAATTTTACTAGAGAATATACAATTGTTGTACCATTGTGGCACAATTAGTTTATTTCAATTTAGAAAATGATTACTGCATAAATTAATTTGCACACTAAAAATTAAAGAAATGTACTGGCGTATGCACACCTTTAGGTCACGTGTGCAACTGCGAAACATTGTTGTGGAGCATTCCGTAATATATGTCAATAACATGTTAGATTTCAAAAAGAGAACTAAAATATAAGGTGAATGGAAATAAGAAGATTGCACTTCAAAGGCTGAACTCGCTTCTTGGCGAAACTTACTGTGTGTATTTGCTTTTAAGATAGAATTTTGCAGTCTCATCAAAACTGCGTTTTAGTCCCATTTAGTGCTCAGATGACCTTTTAAGTCACCAATATTATTACATGAACGACATAAGCTACAACACAATTTTGCCTCCCCGAATTTCATAGTCCAGGTTTGCCCTGCAGCTAGATCGTTTTTTTTACCCGACCTCGTTGATATCTTCTGAGCACTGTTGCATCGTTAAACGAGTGTCTCGCATCCTCCAACCATTGCACCGCTACGATTTAATAAAAAGCGGGACTGGGAGTAGCGCGGCGGCGGCTGCAGCGGCTGCAGTAGGCCTGGCGTCACGTGTCTGCTGACGAGTGGATTATTAACCGCGTCCGCCGTTGCGTTAATAGCGCGACGCCGGGCGCAGGGGAGGGGGAGACCCTCGGGAGCGCAACGCGGCGCCCGAGAGCACGCATTTGTCACGGCCTCGTCTGCGGCGCGCGCGACGACGCAGGGAGGGGAGGGGAGGAGCGGCGACAGCCAAAGCGATGGGGTCGTCGCGGGGGGAGGTGATGGTGTTGGCGGCGGCGGGAGCGGAGGTGGCCTCGGGAGCAAGGGTAGCGCAGAGGCAGCGAGAGTGGAGCCGGGGGTAGAAGCGGGAAGGGAGAGCGAGAGCGCGCGGAGCTGGCTCGGGAGCGGGGGCGGGGGCGGGAGCGAAGGAGGAGGCGGAAGCGGGTGGCAGGATCGGGACGGGAGCGGGGAAGAAAGCGGGGGCGGGGGGCAGGGACGAGGATGGAGGCGGGAGGGTGGGTGGTTGGTGATCGGGGGCGGGATCGTGGATGGGCGTGAGCGGGATTAGGTGGTGAGCGGGAGCCGGAGCGGAGCGGTGGCAGGAGAGCAGGAGGACGATTAGGACGGCGGAAAGCAGCGGGGAGTGGTGGCTGGAGCGGGGTCGGCGGCTTAAACGGAGGCGTGGGCGGATCGGGTGCCGAGGAAGGGAAGGCCGCTGTGGGGCGCGGCGGTGACGGCAGAGGGGAGGCGTGGGTGGAGTGCCAGTGGGGCGGAGGCCAGGGAGTTTTTGTGGAGAAGCGCGAGAACACCAGAAGCCACTTGCTTGGCCGGCGGCGGCCTTTGCAGAAGGCGGCGGAAACCCTTGGCGCGGGGCGACAGCTGCGAATCGGACGAGCGGGCTCCGTCGGTGAGCGGTGGGAATGGGGGAGAAGGCAGTACTATAACTCAGGGCCGCAATGGGGATGGAATTTGGCACAAGCCTTCGTTTAAAGCCGGCCGATAATTATGTCAATTTATCAAACTCTATATGAAAATGCGACAATTGAACCGCGGTGTATAAGTCCAAACCGAAAGAAAAACTGAACACTGCAAAATTATAGCCCTCCAGAGACCTGCGGAACAGATATAGTCTTCAAAATAAATAAACGCTATTTTCCGAAGATTATTACAAGTTTAGCAAAAAAATTAATGTTAGGCCAAAAATATGTATGATAATAACGTAGGAACAGGGCAAAGCGAAAAAATCATTAGAAATATGTCGAGAATAACAAGGAGAATTTATGTCAAAGTTTTATGTCAACTGTTTTGTCAGTAGTCAAATACTTTACTCACTACGCATATCAGAAATATTTACTTTTATGGTACCTCGAAAAAAATGCTCTTCGTATTTGTTTACTTCAAATTGAAGCAAAATTTAATTTAATTTTATGTATTTTATATTATTTTTTAAAAACTTTTTACATTTCCTGCACTGAAAGATGTTGGATATTGGATATTTTGGATATTTTGGATATTGGTACACGCACATTTTATAAGAAAAGGTAAGCTGGAGCAAAAAATGCAAGAAATATAGCCCCGTGGTCTTTCAAAATAATGTTTTCACCTACTCTTGTAATGAGAAAATATTTTTCATAACAGGCCGCCACCACCACCGTTTGAACCATGGACAGTTACAAAATGGGGTGAGAGAAGCCCTTGGATACAATTCCGACGAAGTCGAGTGAAAAAGGCCAGTATGAATTACAATATCTTGATACACACTGGTTTTCGAAATCTCTTCTCACAGGCGTCAGCCACACTGACTTCCAGTCCATGTATTCTGTGCGGCAGCTACTGATACTAACATGCGCTGTTTTCTCCTTCCCGTTTAATCGAATAGATGCAATATATATTTTTCAGAATTCTTAGTGGAAATACAGTGGCGTATAATCCTTAATGGAACTAGAAATAAATTTTCCATACGGAACATTATGCGGAAGTGTAGTGATGTAGTTTTTTTCCCCTTGGGTTCGTGAAATTACTTTTAGGAGTTATGATGGGTCCACTAATTAAATAGAGACCACGTTTTAACAAATTTGCATCATAACATTACAAGAAGAGGTCGCGAGGTAAAGCTAATTTTAAAACCAAGGAGCATCAAGCATCGGTCACCTTCGCCAGCGTTCAAGCACCAAGGTTGATAGATTGGTGTTTCCGGGCACGATAACTGTTATGATCATTAGTCCGTTAGTATAGTGAATGTTTTATCCGGTGAGAGGGCGGTGTCCCTCCCCAACTGGATGGTGATAACCGGAGCACATCTACAAGTCGGCTTGCAAGGGATTTCCTCTTCAAGTATCTCCCCCCAGCGGAGCACAATCCAAGACGGGACAAGCGCTAAGCTCCCGACACGTATAATAATTAAGCTGCGTAGTTTCGTCAATTTCCTATTTTTTCCTTCAATTGGAAAAGCAATCTTTAAGATGACGTATTCATTTTGAGGCATTAGAAGTATTATATGCGAATTTAACAGTGCCCATAAATACCTATTTCACTAATAAATGCAAATTTTGTGTTTAAATGCCTTAATGTTGCCTATTCTCGCATTTACTGAACAAATTCAATTATTTTTAACCAAAAATTTTAAAAAATTGAACATTTTTATCCTGCAGATTAGAGAGAAATCTAACAACTACCGATAAATCTATGTTCAGTTTTACTGCCACTACAGTGCGGGCACTTCGTATTACGAAACACGAGCGAAATCGTTTGGGTTATTTTTTAATTCGAAGTTTTAAACAACTTTTAAATCAAAAAGGCTTAAACTCTTTTCTTAAAATTTTCTCCTTGTATGTATAAAAGGACAGTATAAAAATTGATGCTGGTACCATTTTTCGCGAACACTATATTCTCGAAAATTGCAAAAAGTTAACATAGCAAAAGTACAATATTGAATTCGGAGATTTTTGTCTTAAATGAAATATGTCATAAAAATCAGATCTTTCGGAATTTCTGCTTACATTTCATGCTAATTACAAAAAATATATCAAAAACCACTGCAAATAATAGCTTCAATTTGTTTCAATAGATAGAACAAGGGGCACTTAAAGAATGGCGCAGGACTCATTTTCGTTGAACTCTCTGAATTTTTGAAAATGGCTAATTCTGAAATACATTTTCAGATATAATGCGAGAAAGTATGTGCTGTTGTAACACAACATTGATGATATGGCGATTAAAACTAATAGTACATATTTTCACATATGTTTAAATTAAATGTGAGAAAAAAGACCATTCTGTGTGCTTCTATTTATACCGTAGAACGCCGATGTCAATGCGGTAACTTGCGAGGACACGGTGCGTAAATATTCGTAAATGTTTCCACTCCTTTTAGTGCCATTGCAAAAGTACTTGATGCTAATCTAACTGCTGGTGGGATGGGGAGAGGGGGACGGGAAGCAGAGAGTAGGAAAGGAAGGACTGGTGTAAAGAGTACGGGGAATAGGAGAGAATCGACGTCTTTTGATTACAAAAGAGATTGGCTTTGAAATTAACAAAACTTACTTATTCAGCGCTAAAGTATTTGAGGTAATAACCTCCAAAAAATTAGTTCGCGGTTCCGTATCGCACGAATACATAAAAAATGGCGTATATTTCATTCGTTCCGCACACGCAATTCCCATTCACTTTTATACCTATCTACTTTTAGTGCCAAGTTGATGCTTTGCCACGAATTTCCCATTTGAGGGCGACGCTTGAGCCTTCGATGCACGCAATTCACATAGAGAAACATTCAGTGTGGGTAAAGCACTATCACAAACGCATTCTTTGCAAAAGTACATTCAGAAAAACTCACCTCCAAAATCCATCCAGATACCACACTAAACAGCCAGAGTTTTGTGTTTGACGTTGCTCTACAAAAACTTATTGAATAATCACTACTGTAGTTACTACAGTAAATATGCTCACAAGGTACGCTTCAAAGTTTCGCGTGGCAAGAAGACATGATACGATGTCAACGTCTCCGTGAGCAAGGGCGGTCTGTGTCTGTGTTCGGATCGATGACGTAATGAATATAATGGCCAATGAACATTTCAAGTTGTTTCATTCGTGTAATTTTTAATTATATTTATTTCTGCTTCGCCAGTCTCTGACGAAACTTCTCAAGTCGTACTATTACAATTATTTACTATATTACGTCTATTTGTTCATTACTCCAGGCCGTCAAAAGCTCTCCCTTAAAATCTACTG
The DNA here is from genome assembly GCA_038098605.1 of Gryllus longicercus. NCBI lineage: Eukaryota > Metazoa > Arthropoda > Insecta > Orthoptera > Gryllidae > Gryllus > Gryllus longicercus. The sequence continues at coordinate 2,811,572 of JAZDUA010000021.1, forward strand.
CCTCTTTTCCCCTCCACCGTGGTTTTCCTTGTCGTCGGAATGGCACGATGGAGGTTTCAACAACTTCCGGAAGTTGCACGGAACTCCTCCAAACAACCAAAAAATCGAATTAAATTAAAAATGCCCACAAAAATACCAATTAAACAGAAAGCATTTCTCATGACAGAAATTAAATATTACGTTTTCCTGCTTCTTACAGAATTGAAATACATACAATACAAAGATTTGTAATATAGGTACAGAATTGAAATACATACAAAACTATAAAAGAAATTCTGCAAGTTGTTTGTATATTAAAATTCTAAAACTTTATAAATCAAACCCCCACTGTTTAGCCAAGTGAACCACAGTTCATCCTAGACCATAAATCGAGAAGAAGAAAAAACTTGAAAAATTTAATATAGTAGACCCACTAACAGAAGTTAAAATCATTTCCTCATTGAAATTTAAAATAAATTAAATTTAATTAAAAATCTAGCAATTTCATTAAAAATCAGAGGAAACTACTCATATCTTATGGATGGCCATTGCAAAAATGTGACTAAATTCTGACATAAAATTACATCATTTGAAAGATTGTACAATAATATTTTTATAAGTTGAACAATATCTGTAACAATCTAAGGCTAATCAAGCCTTTTTGGGTATAATCATTTCTGTACCTGTTTCATTATTATTTTTAATATTTAAAATATTTTGCGGTTTCATTTAACATGTTTTAATACAAAAAATGTATTAACTACATAGTATTGTTGTTCTAAAGTTTTAATTCTGTTTCACGTATTTTATTCTGATACATTCCAAATTTATTAACTTTTCCCTTATGTTTGTGGAAATAAAGATCTTAATTTCATCACTGTTTAACTAAATTTTTGACAACTATAGAAGTAAAATATTTAATTTTGATTTTTACAATTGGCCATTTGAACATTGAGCATTTTTACTACTTAAAAAGTAGTAAAAATTGTAAATGTTTACAATCATTTTAGGTTATTCTACATTTGTGGTCACCAGAAAGAATTGTTTGCCCTCTCCTGTAATATTTCATTATCCGAATTAAGGTCTTTTATTTCCTTGACGGAATTATTAATCCATCATGAGGAAAATAAGAGACCAATGCCATATCGTTACTTGTTATTATAGACTACTCCCCAGATAATCTGCAAAAATAATTCTTCAAATGAATGTAGGAATATCGTCCTTAATGCCACATTCTAATTTACATTCCGGTATAATATTTTCAGATTTGAACGTTTCCATACTCCTCTGGGGTGTTTCGAACTTGTAAATAAGAATTTCCGCCTTGCAACCAGTATTTTGGAGCACGAAGAAAGCATGAAGATGCGTGGTGTTCTTTCCATTAAATAAAATTATATACCAATAAATGAACTTTTCCTCTTGTAATTTATAAATTCATATTACATGATATTTTCAAAGAGATTACAGAATATGAGATCTTTAGCTCTGTATAAAACAGTGAAAGAAACGGTACACAAATCACTAATCAACGAGAATGAAATTCAGTACTTACCTATAAAATCTTGGACTTCATCTTCTTGCATCAGCTTTTGTTTGTACAAAGAAAATCCAGAGTAAAGTTACTGGTCCAAATGTACTGATGTCCACAAAGTATCTTAATTATATGAATCTCCAATACACTAACTCTTCACCTAACAAGTAGAACATAACCTTACACATAGGTCCTGTAAATCACCACACCTGTTGGCGAAGTTTCATTAATCTCAAGACGTTACTTTGCTGAATGCGATCAGCTTTATATGTAATTGAATAGCAAACATTCACAATAATATTTTGAAACCACAAATTCACAGAAACTTATTGCATTGAAGCAGTACTTTCTATGCATACACCCAGCGTGATATACATGTCTTCTTCGATACTTGAAAATGTTGTTCCTCTTCTGTAAAATCTGATGGCTCCTTCCACATTTGATCGCGTACTTCACCACACTGAATAATCTGGTCTACACAATTGAGCACCGTTTTTGGAACTGGTCGGTGGTACGTTTGTCAGGACCATGACGCGCCTAGAACCAGCCAATGAAATACCTTTCTTTCTCTCTCCATCGTATTGCTGTTTCTTGGGAGGTCAACAATTATTAAATGTCGATCTGGATAACCAAGGTCGCTAAGGCTGTAGGGCGGTAGCTACCTCGGCTCGAAGGGTCATGGATTTGAATCCAGCCTCCGGCATGGTTGTTTGTGTGTACCCGTGTTGTCCTTACGTGTCGTGTTCCCCCTACAGTTACCCAAATGTAAACAATCACAGAGATCGCTACGTGTTCTAGTAGTTAAAAGAACGACCTTAAAGTAATATTATTATTAACAATAATAATAATAATAATAATAATAATGAGTTATTAGAATAAATGATCTCTCATAAACCAGGGATATAAATGACATTTTATTTTGCGAGAAGGAAAAATTGATAAGGCGATTGAAACATCACATAGGCCGATTGGCGCAATACTGCGAGCAAAATAAAATCACTTTTCTCACGTGAGTCATACATTTTTTTAGACAGCCTTACTGACTTTCATTTAATTTTAATTCAAGTACAGAAATCACTTAATTATACATTAAAGTCGGAAACATCTGATGCGGTCAAAAGTATTTTGTTTTCTTTATTGCATTCACAGATTTATGAGAGCACTTAATCATCATCTCACTTGAACAACTAGTGCTAAAATCTGAATTTTTAGTACGCTATGCATACCGTTTTTACTAATGGCTGTCTAAAAACGCTTTCATTGAGTAATTTGGCTTTCGCAGCTGTTGGTAATTACGTGTCGTTTATGAGTCGAGAGAGAAAAAATGGTAGACTGATTTTTGAATTAATTTCGACGTAACTGATGTGTACATCTTCATTAAAGATTTATTCAACCATGCATCTGCAAACGCAAGGGCATTTTTCCCCGATTGTTAGGTCATAAAAAGAGACCCAAGGTCATCACTGTCAACTGGGCTTAAATATCGGCATCTGGTAATACTGAAACCACACGCTAAAGCTGTGATTGTTGCACTAAATAGCTCGAAATTAGAATTTCGCAGCGCGTCTCTTAGCTGATGACCTGAAAACGTACAGTGTTTGAGTGAAGCACATTTGGAAGCACAGAGACGTGCATGTACTACATAACACATTGAATTACTCAATCGTAATTGAGTTTTCTTGTTCCTACCAATATAGTTGGATTGAACGACTTATTGTTGTGAAATTGATGCAGGCAACTAGATTACGTGTTCTAAAATTGCTTTATGTATCAGGTACTATTTACTCACTTTTCTAAAACCGATATTTCCTCACTAATGTTAAAAAGCTTCCAAGGTAAAACTTGCGGCACATTTCCAACTTTTTTTATGAAAACCAAATACACACAATCAACTCCAAACGAACCAGCATATATACATTCGTTGCATAATTTTATATGACATGTCATTATTCTCGGAGGATAATAATATGGTGTTTTTAGGTCGCTTTTTAACAAGTTGGTCACATAGCGATCTCCGTTATTGCTTTAACTGTAGAAAGAACGTTACGACAACACAGACAGAAACATTCATGAACGAGGCAAGATTGGAACCCAAGACCCTTTGGGCGGAGACAGATACAGCCCTTCAGCCTTAGCGACCTAGTCTATCCAGGCCGGCCAATGTTTGTGTTTTTTTTTTTTTTGTTATTTAAGGTCGCATCTACTTCTAGGTCATTAGCGACCACTATTGCTTGTAACGGTATGGTAACTGTGAGGATGACACGATATGATGATGATAGGGGGTGAAAGGACGAACACAATACAACCATGCCTGAGGCGGGACTCGAACCCTTCCTTCGGTTCGAGATCGCTACGACACTACTGCCTTAGGATCTCGGCCACCGGATGATGAGCTTAATAACCCAAATTCTCTTCTAATTTGGGCGTTCGAAAATTTGACTTCATTACTGTTCCAAAATTCATACCCACTTTCCAGGACCGATTTCCCTTCGAGCAAAATAAGCATTTGCTTTAGGACTGATGTCATAAAAGACATTTTATTTGTAAAAAGTATTGTCAACAAAATAGTCTACCGTACTAAAAAGTTATTCTATTATAATTAGTGTATTTAAAAAAAATCTGGAAGGATCATTAACACGAATTTATTCTTGAGGCGTCGCAGAACTTACATTCGGTTCAGGTAGTGTCTTAATTAGGCAAATATTTAACAGAACTGCGATTTTTACACACACTGTTCAAATATTGGCGTGAATCGTGACCTTGAAACTGGAGAATGAATGCAGCAAATTCAGTTCCTCAGCATGGTTTTGTGCAGTACGAGCGACAGCAATACAATGGCTCTTTCGAACAATAGTCGCTATTACTCTTCGCTCGTGGAGTAATGAAATGACTTATGTCACTGTTAAGAGGGAGGTGCTTTGTTTCACGGAACGGAAGAACGCCCGAGTCAACTAATGACCTACACGTGCATATGATTGTGCTTCAACGCTCGCGTTCATTTGCTGCTAAAGACGGACAATGTCGGAAGTATTTTATTACTCTTTTTGACCCTCGAATACTGATGCTTTGTGTATGAAAATTATAGATATCAAACTTTTAAAAAATTCGTATTTTTATACACTAGAGGCAGCGTTGTATCCTTTAAAGTCAATCATTTGATAACGAAAATAAAAGCAATTTTTTAACACAATGATAAATAAAAGTGACATCAGTTCTTCACATTTGCTCTACCAACAAAGTATGAACTCAATAATTGTATTTTTGGAGTTTACCATCCAAATATAGACTAATGAATTTTCCTTCTAGAGTTTTTTTTCACTTCAGGTAGAATACTCATCAGTGTATTACACGTGATATACGAAATCGTGGTAAAAGATCTTCTTACGAAATGAATTAACTGGTGTTCGAGTCGTCAAGCTGTGTACACACCACTTGCCCATGTACAGACTTTAAGGAGAATTCGAAAAGTCTAGAAACTGATTGTAGTTAATTCAGAATTACAACATTCTAAATTGTTGTAGTGTTTTGTTAGTATTTATCATTTTAAATAATTTCTGCATGCACGTACGCATGTAACAAATGTTTCCAATTGCTTACGAGTAAACCTGACTGTTACCATCAAGTATTTATTGCCACCACTCTCTAATTGAAAATTTCGGAACGAAACATTGGTAGTAAAAATATGTCCAAAACGTTGTTACATAGCATGTCTAAACATATTCGTAACTGTTCATGGAAAAGGAAGAAAAGTGTCGGAATGTGGTATTGCTTCAACTCCAATCTGGTTACAAATCATCAAGACATCAGTAAAATGTCTAAAGTAACGTAATCTGAGAAACTAATCTAAAATAAAAACTGAACATCACACCAATGAATATTTTCAACCTATGTGTTATTGAATCGAATGCTGTAATCATATGGAAGGATGAATAAATTACAATCGAGATATTTATATTTATGATATCCGATCCATCTTGTTTTATTTTATCCCTAAATTGAAAGTTCCTAACCTAAATGGCACTGGCATTTGCTGAGGCAACTGAACTGCGGTAAGATTATTAATTAATTGTATTACGATTTCTACCCATCACCTCCTTCGCCACCATCCCCCCTCCACCACAGCGGCTGACCACACCCGTACGACCACAGCGGCAGACGATGGATCCGTTACGGTCGCGCCCGTAAAAACGGATTCATTGCAGTTATTTGCACGCTAACTTTCCTAGTGGACAATATTGTGTTCTTGAAGAAATTTTAAACCTGACACCATACTGAAACAAATATCGCAGAAACCCACGAAATGAAACACGAAGTCCAACCGCGCACATTCAAACTACGAAACAGCAATGCCCTTGTTGCGGCGCGTTCTCGCAAGTCGTTCTTTGCTTTTCTTTTCTGATCTCGTGACCTCGGGAGGTGATTTGTGATTAGGAGCAGGTTAAGGAATAAGAACAGTTATCTTCTATACGGTTCACCTACAAGAAGTCCCATTATTTGGACCTGGAGTCTCCATAGATGAGTTGGATACAGCGGATATTGCACACTTGAACACTTACCGCGAAACAGTTTCGTAACGGGCTTTAGGAGCGGCAACGTAATTGAGAACGCCAGCGTGTTTGTGGAAGAGGATTTCCAGACGTCTGATTCGGTAAACTTCGTCAATGTCTCCCGGCGCATGCGCAACGCAGCCATTGCGCCGGCGCAGCGAAAAGTGCCGGGGAGGTGCGTAAGCGGGAATCCGCGCGCGTAGGCAGTTGCGACAACGATAACAAAACATCCATGTTAGGAAACATCGATGTTCAAAATTAAAACATTGATGTTAAAAATACATCGACTAAAAACCATCGATGTTTTTGGACTGGATTTGTAACCTCTAACTTTAAATTTGTGTGCATTCAAATTTGAATTGACAGTGGTTGTGTTTATCAATTCGCGAAATAAGGATATGAGAATAAGGGGCAGACCCTACGTTCACAGCGTATTTGTTGCATATCTCAACGTGTGAAATGAATATGAAGACAGAGGAAATACAAGGACAAGGAGGTCACCTCGGGTGAGAGAGTTTGGTCGAAGAAGGTAGTGCAAACTGCGTTCCTTTAGTTCCAACTTATAATACAATTTCCATGGTGTGCTTGAAACACTAAAAAATTGTGTTGAGTTTAGTGTTTAATAAAATCACTTCTTCTTAAATATATGAAATAATAAATACACAGTATATACTACAGTAGATGTTATTTTAATGTTAGTCATTATTCTTTTCATTGAGTCCAACTCTGTAAGTGAAGATTATAATTGCTTATTTAGGGATAAACATTACTTGAAAATTTTATGAAATATCAAACTACTGTGCCGCGACCTATAAAATTGCGATAACGATTTTCACGATTTCAATTTTTTACTAATTTTTTCGCACCAATTCCATCATCGAACCCCTTGACTTGCAGGGCCCCGGGCGGTCAACCGGTCAGCCCATGCCTAGCGCCGGCAATGGTCGCAGGCCGACCGACTCCGGGCAACCATCAAGTTGGGGCGGATCCAGCCGATTATTTTGGAGGGGGCCTTCGAAGATTGTTGTTAAATAATAATGCTTACTATTCTTCTTTCTAAAGTGCCATACACTTATAGTGCATAGACTAGTCTCCAGAAGCACCTAGCTCCCTCTTGTGAGACTTGTCCTGGGCAAAGTAAACCTAGGGTAATTTGTCATTGCTTTCCCTAGGGGCGCTAGCGAATCAATTTTTGACGTTTGATTTGAATACAGGAGAACGCAGACCTAGTATTTTTTTACATGCCAACAAGCGTCCGCATGCACACAGTCGATTTTTGTCACTTAAAGATCCCCCTATTTGACCGGGTTTGAACCCGCGATCTCCACTACACCATCAAAGCAGGCTATATTTATTATATTGTATATTATTTATGTACTGTAGATATGATACTACACAATATTATTGTTTAAATAAATTACGTATTTCAAACATAAATGAATATTTAATTCAATTTTGCCACATAAAGGAAAGAAAATGAAAACTCTAGGCCATTTGGGGGGGGGGAGGCATTCCCCCCTCCCCGGATCCGCCAGTTCTCGGTAGCGGGACCGTTTTACATATCTATGGCTTAGTGCAAGAAGGGTCAATATCATTTTTTTTGTGATTTTCTGTTTGTATGGCCAATGCGTGCTTTAAAGTCCCTTCTTTCAATGCAAGAGTAGCCAAAATCAAAAGTCGATCCTATCTCGTAATTTGTCATTGCTTGCATTGACCTACGATTGTTTTATCATTCTGATAGTGTAAGAAAACCATCCATTTTGTAAAATTTTGAATATTGACATTGCGCCTTCTCGCACCAAGCCACAGATATAGCTTGCTCGATGCTTGGCCTGAGGGCAAGGAACTGCGAGAATGAAGAGAAATCTTTCCTACCACAAGTCTCTTGCAACTATCGCATAATTTGCTCACTCAGTACCTCGAAAATCTGTAAGACAATTGTGTGGGAAAGTGCTGGCAATGTTTCTTTAAAAAACCTTTGCATTTGAATTTATTAACATAAATGGTTTAGGTGGCTCAGTGCATCAATTGACGACACTGCATGGACTGGGAGGTCCTAGGGTTTGAGTCTCCAAGGTGGAAAGATTTTGGACACTGGCTAGACAGCTAGGTCGAATTCAGCCGTTGTCTGACGGAGAATTCTAGCGACCTGCTGCTCTGATCGGTATTTTCTGTGGTTTTCCAATCTAGCGACCTGGTATTTTCCGTGGTTTTCCAATCAACACCACACGAATGCCCTTGCAGTATCCTAACAAAGGGTCACGAACCGCGCGCTATCTTCCTTGTCTTATCCTCACCTTACTTGCACACACTTAAATTTGCATGCACTACACTTACCACACATGTCGGAAGCTTAGAGATTGCTCAGGCTCCAACGATGCCGCGCTAGTGAGTGATACCTGCTTAGGGAAAAACAGCAAGCCGACGTATAGGTCGGCGACGGATCTCGCCACCCAGCGAATATCACCACATCCAGCGATATATCAAATACTAAACTTACGGGAATTAGCCGTTGACGCGCCTGGAAATGCTTTTCAATCGGCAGCTAATCAGTCAAAATTATTCTTCGAGACATTACGCGGGAAGTGAAGGAACTTATCACGTCTTTTTCGGCCGTGATAAGTTCCTTCGACGCGCATATGTGTACTTCACCAACGTCATCTACACTTTATTGAGTAAGTGAGTTGACTTGATACACGAGTTTGGTGGCAAATAGCGGAAAATGCATTAAACGTTTGTGATGCATGCGCCAACCGCGTGAGGTCGCTGAAGTACAAGTTTGGACGTTCAGCTCCCTTAAGTTTACTCACACTCTACTGTCGTGATGTGCAATTGCGTGGTATCATGCAATTTTGAAGAATTATAATATTGGAATAACTTTTATTGAAGCTGGTTCTAGATACTTCGAGGCATAAGGTTGTTGGAGAAAATTCATAAATTTAGGTTATTAAATTACACAAATACATGTTTGCTTTCAAAAAATTTATTTCATAAATTGACAGACAGAGATTTCTTTGAATAACATTGAATCCTTGCTAGAGTATATTGGCAAATTAAGTGATAAATAACCCACAGAATGTTTACAAATTTCATAAAATTAATCGAATACTGATTACGTTTGTACTGTTGTGGCTTTTTGATGCAGGTTTTGGAGTTTCTGTCGTCAGAACAAATACGACTTCAAAACACAGCTTCTTAAACTTTCTTTTACATGAACTCTTAATGTACTGGCAAAAACTTTTATAAGTTTATGTCTAGATTCCCTGCCAAAGTATTTGATAATACAAGTTAATGAGGTTTATTCATTTAATGGTACGCACCGAGATATACATAAACATTGAATTTTCTGTTAATTATGGACCCTTTTACAAATATTAATCATAAATATATTCACTTTGTACGCTTTAGCATGCTTGAAAGTCTTCCAAGGCTGCATGCAAACTGACATCAGTACCAGCGGAAATGCTACCTCTAGGTTTCCCCCCACAATTTTACTATGACATCCCATAATGGCATATTTTAAAACTTCTGAAAATGTCGTTTAAGAAACAATGATTTTAACTATCAAAACATGCATCACAGTACTACTCTTACAAATAGAACTCGAGTAAAAATCGAATCTCTGAACTCACTTCATGTCAAATTTCAGAGAAAACATAATTAATAAATGAATAATGTGAATTTAATGTATTCAACTTAACCAAATATTAACTTACTTAATATACAAAATGGACGGAATACTCGCCAATAAAAATCTAGAAAGTATAATAAAATTGCTTAGTTAGAGGAACAAATTTTTAAGACAAGAGGCAATCATTCAATTGTAGAATAAATCAATCATGTAATATATACATTGTCAATCTACACATTAAAATAATCTACACATTCACACAATTTCCACATGAATGAAAGGACCGACTGGCCAAACGTCCCACTTTACTCTATCGTATAATGGTTTCGACCTTCCATTTTCAGGTATTCTTTGGAAACCATTCGAACACTATTGAGCGCACTCTTTGGGATGATGTTCTTTGGAACATTCTTTGGAATACAAATTACAACAATTTCACGAATTTGTTAACTTATTTAGCTAAAACTAATTTGAACACACAATTTTAATTAGTTTTACATCTCTCACCAAAAACGTACATAAGAACACACACCTCACACTCTCTTATGAAAATTCTGTAGAATGAATGTATTTTAATACAAGAGAGCTACATGATAACTACATGGATCAATATAGTTTCGATATTTTACACAGAATATTGCAAAGATAAATTGTAAGTAAATTAATACAACTAGTGTACACTACTCTTATTTCCAGGCACCTAGTTTACAGAATGAAAGAAACGGGACCACGCCAGTAGACACCCTCTCTACCGAACATCAACCGGGGACGGAAACATCAAGTTAAAACGAAATTCGAAGAGATTTTAATTTACACCCACAACGGTTTTAATGGAGGCATTACAAAGAACATAACAATACGCAATAAAATGCATTGTTTGCTTAATCGACATATTTTGCTTTCATTTCTGTCAAACTTATTTTTAAACAAATGAATGGAGTGCACTGAAAAGATATTCAATATATTCGTAAAAGGAATATTAGAACTCCCCGACAATATGTATTGCGTGACTGAAAAATAAAACAGAAAACAGCAGTAGTTCACTTGGAACCTTGTCCTTAACGAGCCTGAAAACCGGAATTATGGTAAGGGAAGCTATTCCGTGGGTTCTCGATTTTGCCCCCCAGATCTGTGAGCATTTATGTCTTTAATTGGTATTTTAAGAGGCATTTATATTAGATTTTGTTATTGGTAGTTTTGGATGGCCTTTTGGAGAATTTCGGCAGAAATAAGAATGTAGACCCGTAAAATCTGTAAAATATATAAATTATCTATCTTATTCTATATAATTTTTTATTTCATAATTAAATGAATTATAATAATTATAAATTTTAAATGAATTTCAATAATTATTAAACTATAATTATTAGTTTCATTGTATTTTGAATTTAAAAAAAGGAATAAAAACTTCCTGTAAAATTATATAATTTAACACAAAAATTCTTTAACTTTTCTTCGAAAGTTATTGTTCCCAACACCTTTTGAGGGTGAAGGGTTGCCAGCATCTACGACACTGATTCGAATTAAGAAGGTGGCCACTGTAGAAGTAGTATCTGTCGCCTTTGCGCTTCCTTCTCCCTCAAATATCCAGGCATCCCTGTTTCTGAGGCTCTTCCCGCTCGTAAATCCCACTCCCCGACGTAATTTGGTCCCGAAGTTGGCAACGAGCGCCACTGCGTGTTCCGCGTAGCCGAAGCACCTGTGAAGTCGTACATCGCAGCGACCAGAAGTCAAACAAGTCTACGAAGGGAAACCAACGAGTAGCTACATATCTGATCTTGACAGCTCTATGTTCAAGGCGAAGAATAGAGCTCCATGGTTCTCATGGGCGGCACCATAGCGTGGCATGGAGATCATTCGTCCCTCCTTTAAATTGTACAGATTAAATAAAACATTTGAAACCAATTATTAATGTGCGTTAAATGATACATTATTGGTAATTTTATTTAATAATATTAGCCATTTCAGTATTTTTAAGCATACGATGCTTCAATTTTTTTAAATGAGCACTATTAAATATTTTCTGAAGCAGCCCATACTACGTAGTTCCGACAGCTCGCAAGGAGTCCTACAACTGCGGTACGAGCAAATATTACCCGTACGGATGTACGCATTTCGGATAAATGCGAAACCTGAAGGTGCCCAGTTCAACTAGTCGGACTAACGTTTCTCGTTCTTAACGGAAAATGGTATGGCTTAACAAAACTGTATCCATTACGGGTTTGCCTTCACAATATTTCGGGTTAATCACGAACCCGCAATCTTGAGAAAAGTTAAATTCAAAGGGATTTGTTCGTGACAGTTTCATTCTCGAGGTGGAGGCAACGGATGCTCTGGATATATAATATAAAATGCAAACATAAATTGCACTACATATTGAAAATTGACTTGGTGTTTTTCATAAAATTCCTTCATTTTTTCGGACTAAAACAATGTTTCACATATTCAAAAAAGGGCTAAAAATAAAATGTTTGTTGTAAAATATATTTGTTTAATGAATGACCTAACTTAATGCCGGTACATGCAGAACTAAGAGAATTGGTGTATCGAGACCTAAGTACCAATTAAATGATAATACAATAGCAATAAGATGTATTGAAATTTATTTAAATACGAAATTATTATATGATAAATTGCTTTCATGAATTCCCATTTGAAATGGTTAATAAATACATCAATAAATAAATAAATGGTCAATAACATCGGCAATAGTTACGACGATGTATTAAATGTTCTGTTTCCTCTTTTTCTGTAGCTCTGAATTAATTCAAGGCTTTTCATCCGACAATCAGATTATGAGACATTTTTGATTTTCTTTTCTTTAAGAAACACGCACATTAAGGTTATTTCTGTAAATATTTTATCAATGTCTGATTCAAAGTTTGCAACATAAAAGACGAAAAGTAAGTCCTACTCAAACATTTCAACCATTCAGGATATAGAATACTAAGTACGTATATTACGCATTACGAGCACCCATTTTGTTTAGGAAACGCTTTCTGAAGAAAATCATACATACAACGCACAAAAGATTTTTCATGAAACCCGTTATATAAATAATGATGCAGAATATCTAATAAGAGTGACACATAAATGAGGCCCCTAGAGAATATCATTGAAATACATCCCGCCCGAACACAATTCACGGCCAGTCTTTTTCGGGCGAATTGTAATAATTTGCATAATAATGCTTTTTGCGACCATAGAGTGGCAGTTGAACCAACTAGGCCGCAGTTAAATTTATTAGCACCTACAACAGCTAGCAGCAGTACTGCTTGTACTTCGTCGAAGAAGTACAAGGAATACTAAATATATGTAGACATAACATATTAATGCATAATAATATTTATGAACAAAATTACAAACAAAATTTTATGTGTTGAATAGACTGCCTTGAAAGTAAAATATGCTCATTTTCTTAAAGAAATTTTCAATATAGTTCACTTTTTCTGGAACAAATTGAAATTATTTTCATCGTCCTTTCTCTTTTACTAATCCTGTGCCACTTTCACCACAGTTTCGACGAAACTTATTCGCTAGAAAAACAAATAAGTATAATCAGATCGGAGAGAGTTCTACACCGCATTTGAGCCCCACAATGCGAAGTATTTGAGATCCTTGATGTGTTGCGGCACAAACCCACTATGTCATTGCATTCAATGATGCAAGGAAGTCACATCAAAAGTGGTTGGCATTTGTAACCTACTTTTGCCCGACACAAAAGGGGCGAAAAAGAGGTCGCTGCAAAGCTGAGCACACATTGTTCTGCAGTGGATTGTCCACACCCCTGCAAGCTACGCAAGGTAGTCACGCACTTCACAACTTCGCAAACAGCGAGGCGATGGAGAAAAATGGCGTCGATTGGATGATGTAACAGTAACATAAAAGAAAGGTCGTGATAAGGAAGCATAGTTTTAATATCTGAGGGTAGTTTCTACGATCTTGATCACATGGAAAACACTTCGTTCTCATCCAACTGGATCATTTCGATTTCCATGCAAGACACACGAGCACATTAAAAGTTGATGCAATAATGAGTTTGACTCACTTTACAAATTGCAATGTCATTCTTGAAAACTAACTATTTTAACTCTGCTTATTGAAAGAAATCTTGAAAATCGTAAAGCAAGACAAAGATATGTATTTCATGATATTAGATATCATGACACATGCGTTTCGTAATCGGCACAACAATAAACAATCAAAAATAATACCGCACGTGCTTCTATGTACAGAGCGAAGATGCTTCACCAAATCATTAGTTTTTCAGTGAATCGCAAGTCTTCGCTGAGTGATGGAACCAGTTCTAACAGTGCTTCATTAAGAAGTACATTTTGTGCCCAGCTTTAAGTTCAATATCATCGGTCTTTGGTATGCAAATGTCATTCACGAAATCGTCACATATGTCCTCTTACGAAACAGATGGAGCGTTCCTGCAGAGCCGAGTGGCAGCCGCCGGCAGTGGAACTAGCAAGCACGTGATAGTGACTGCATGGTAGACTCGTACTGTCGAAAATATCACCAGAACAGAGTGCCACCAGGTGAAGACGTCGCCGGGTGTCAACGTTCCTTCTCAAGGACTCATCAGGTAATGATATTTTCAGGTGATGGAGAACTTTCTTGAGGTGATGTCTCATGGCAAATGCACCAGCAGATGATGGCGTCGCCAGTCCATTCTAGATGCGGACGTCACCAGGTAACAATATCACCGCGTGAAACCATCTTCAAGAGACTGCAAAACCATGAGATACTTCCCAGCGACAGACGTTTGTGATGACTGGAGGGCGTCAATGATTGATAGTGCCACCTGGGGATGACTTCACCATATTCAGGAGCCGTTACTAGAAGAGGATGGTACCAGATACGGGGATGAAATCTCCAGTAATGCCTCGATGTGAGATTATCAGGTGATGGTGTTACCAATAATTGCGTCACAAGACGTAGTTAACGTGTGACGGCATCACCAGTCAAGGACTAAGAATACAAGGTCATCACCACGTGGTGTCAGCAAATGTTGGTATCACTGCGGGAGGACATTACAAGTTGATGAATTGATATCACCGTATGTCGTCACCGGATGCTGTTGTCATCCGACGATGGGCACCAAACGAGGACTTCACTAGGCCAATTCGCCAACAAGTGGGAAGTCGTCACCCGGCGACATGCTCACCATTTGATGTGGTATGGTGATGGGGCCATCTCATGTTGACGTCACCAGGTAACGACGAGGGCCACCATCACCAAGCTCAGCGGTCAGCACTGGGCGTCGTCACCAGTCGGTGGGCAGGTGCCATCGCGCAGCGCGCACGGCCTCCGGAGGCTGGGAGGCTGCGGGAGGCGCGGCGAGGGAGGGCGGGCCGGGGGCCGGGGCAGGCTGCTCGACCACTCACATGTAGCACTTGGGGCGCGCGGAGGCGGCCGCCGTCAGGCTGAAGTCCATGCCCGAGAAGGAGCCCAGCCCCACGCCGCCGCCCACGCCCACGCCCGCGGGCAGCCCGCCGCCCAACCCGCCGCCGATGCCCGCGCTAGCCGCCGCCGCGGCCGCCGCTGCCGTGCTGCCTGGCTCCTCCTTCACGCCCATCACTGCAAACGGACGCAACAGCGCGTTACAATACGGTCACTGCTGTAGGCGGAGTTAGCACAACTATAGGGGAGTTTGTGCACACCATAGCGTCAGCACTATCGCTCTTCTGCGCATGCGCAGATGCACTCAAGTGGTGCGAAACGACTTGCGCATGCGCAGAAGATCGATAGTTCTTTAACGTTCGAGGCGGCACAAACCACCCTAATAATTGTCGTCGCTGCAACTACTGTGACCGAGAGACCACAAGGATCAAGTCCCGACTGTGAGGAATTTTCGAATCTGACTACATTGCTAGATAGAATCCAGTCATTGTTGGGGGAGAATTCTAGCTGGCTGCTCTGGTAGTTTTCCATGGTTTCTAGCATCAACACCAGGCGAATGCCGGAGCAATACCCTAACAAACGGGCTACGAAAGGCGCGCGATCATTCTTTCTTCATCACTGCTCCATCCTATCTCACACACATACACTTACAGGGATTACACTACCGCACACGTCGAGAGACCGGTGGGGAGCTTAGAGCTTATCCCGGCTGGGGCGGTGCCTCGCTGGTGGAGATAGCTGGAAGAGGAGGGACGTTCGCAAGCTGAAAAGTAGGTTGCGACTTGTCTCAAGTGTAGCTGAAAAATGAGCACCGACACCTCCCGCGATATAACATGCACTACACAAATGACCACAGCAGCTGACGCGCCCGGAAACTAATAAATCATGGTCAAAGCTGAGTCGCAACAGAGATACGGAGCTTTACGGAGGGGATAACACAAGACTTCCTTAATTATACACACAAAAATAAATATTTGCCTACAAATTTGTTTGTTGTGCAGTCACAGGGGAACGCAATCCACGATTTATTCGCACAACTGTTAAAACCTGTAGTAAAGAAAAAATAATTAAAATTTTGTTGTTGAATAAATGTCTAGTTTTTTGAACAGTGCACATGTGATTTATGTGGTGTGAAAACATTCCACTAAACACTATGAGCGTGTTTGCGGGTGCACCTTTCCTATAGATAATGGTCTTCAATTATCCTAGGCAATAGGAGTGCTTTGGAAATTGTCTATAAATTCCCGATTCGCGAAGCGAGAAGGGGATTTATTTGAGAATTTCAAAGCAATGTAGATATTTAATAGGACTATTCCACTAGTGAAATTATGTACAATAGAGTTCCAAAATGCGCCAAATATTGAAAATAACTGAAAGCTTATGTTAAAATCAGAGGTCATGTTATAGTACAAACGCTGTTTATTGGACGTCAACATAGCAATCGATGTATACCGCCTCCTAAGATGGATGAGTCATAGTTTATGATTAGCCAGTATGTAGAAGCCTTAAGAAAAATCGGATGGAAAAAGCGATAAACTTTTTGAGATTCGTCACCTTAATTGGGACATTTTGTATATATAGTTAATCACTATTAAATTTAATTTTACGAGTGGAATAGTCACTACAAAAAAATCATGTAGACTCTTGACCTAGTATGAGTAAGCCAAATGGAATTTGTTTTCCGCCGAACCTTTTCGTTTTCGAGAAAAGTAAACTGCTTCGCTACTTTCGACGCGCAACTCAAATACTCTGCTGTGCACGGTCTCAAGCTTGAACAGTATGGTATTGAATAGTGAAGGTTAGTAACGCGACGTCTATGTTTTCAAATACGTTGTACTTAACATCGATTCATTGAAACCGACGTTTTTTAGTCATCAACGTTTTGTGCCCGATGTTTTTGTGGTCTATATTTTATTTTAAATGAAGAATGAACCTTGACAACAAAAATACTGTGATAATGTTCATATATTTATAAAATGAACATTTTTTCAGACCGAAGTGACCAAGTGAAGCTTTCGTCGACAATTGTACTCATATTTCCGTATGTCCTATCAGATAATACAAGTTTTCTTAGCGTTTCTAATTATTTTTGGCATTGTTGATTCAGTTCAATCTTAATTATAAGTTATATTAAACATGTCCGCAGTCAAATCGCTGTGACCATTCGCGCGAACATTAATGTTGGAGGTTACTAAAGCCGATATAAAAAATCATTAAAAACATCAAACAACATGTTTTTTGTGACGATGTATTATTAACATCCTTGTCTTCATTCTGAACTTTGATGTTTCGAAATATCGTTGACTTGGCGTTATCGCATCCCAAATCAAGGTAAGTCAGCACCTCTTGTTCCTTCTTCTCCAGAAAATGTCCAATCAAGACATATGGCAAAGAAGTTGCGCTTTAGTGATTATCTCTTTTATTTCACCCTTAAGACAGCCATTTGAAAAGGGTACATTTTGTCTCAGAATGATTGATCTTTATAGGTTTGTAATACTCTAAAGGGCAAATTGTGAATGACATCGCTCTTTGCTGAAACTCACGACATAGCAGAACATGCGATCACGATTTGCAAGACGACATCCACAGCACATATTCTCGGAGCAATATCGCAGCATTGTACTACGAATATGGTCGTAAACTTTTCAAACGGCCGGCGTGGGGCCGTTGGCGGCGATGGCGATGGCGGGCGCGGATTAAATGAGAACTCCTTATTGTAAGTAAGATCAACTGCGCCGCTCGACGGGGCGGGGGCCGTATGTGATCATGGGTGCGCATGTGCTCGTGTGGATATGTGCAGAATTTTATTCGTGACAGCTTGTAGACCGCCGCTGCGTGACCGAGTTGAGGACCTACTTTCCCACCACGTGCGTGAATCTCTATAAATACTAGACCGCAGATGACTCATTAGCCTAAGTGTAAATAGTAGATTAGAATAACATATTGATAGAATAAAATGAGTCGTTTAGTTAATGTATTGTATACAAACGTAAATGTGGGAAGCCGTAGGCGAACTAGTACACGGCCCGGTTGTGTTGCATAATTCAGTAGGGAATCAAAGGTAATGTATAGCATAGGCAAATGTTCGCACAAGCGAAAGGACGCTGTTTAAATTAGATAGCGTGCATTCTCACAAACATTTTGAGACATCCCCCAGCAAAATCGGCCTAATAATGGCTACTACATGGATTTTTTATATGCAAATGTGTATATTCACGCTAGCCACAGACGCCATTACAGTCATGCGGTAGCGTCCCTCCCCAATGCCGCCATATTGGAGTAGCTAGCAGTGTCGCTAAGAGCCCCCACCCCGTGCAAGACGCCCAAGCGAGCTATGCCACTAACTAAATCACAACAAATATTATGCCTCTCACTAGTATTATTAGTAAATAATTGCATGCGCCATTAATTGCCATTGCTACAAGTACTACCCACTGTCCTTGAACCGTTCGCATATCAACGACTTTTTGACAGCGAGCCTAGAACTCATGCCATAGCGTAAGCGGTTGAGGCACGGGTCCGTAAACAATAAGTCTGCTGGTTCGAGTCGCCCCCGATCCGGGGTGATTTTTGAAACACCAGCCTTCTCCATCTCTTCCCTCGGAAGGAGAGAAACACGACTGAATAGCTGAGTCACTGTAAATGTTGGATGGCATCCGCCATCAACGGCCTGAGATTACAGCGCTACCTATGAGCGCAGTATCCAACTAACTAGCGCGAAGATAGGCACTAGCCTAACACCCCCTGACTGTAAACGCGTGGAACCTTGTCCATCAAGGTTCCCATCTTAGATCACAGAGTTCGCGCAGGCAATACTCCCCCTTCCTGCCTCGGTCTAATTACATGATAAGTCTGCACATGGAAGCACGGGCGTGCGTGATGTGATCGCTGATCGTCGCCCGCCGCCCCATTCGGTTCCTCGTCCGCGTTCTGCCGTCGGCTGAGCCTAAGAATGTCGCCACGACCCCGCGTCGGCCCATTCCTCTCAATAAGTCCCTCAACGCATCGAAGTACATAATTATTGTGGTGCACGCACTCGAAGTGATACCATATACTTATCCCATTTCGACACCCAAGCTAGACTTGCACACGTCCGAGTGGTATCTCGCTTAAGAAAAACGCAACAACGAAATACCCGCCTGCTGAAAGAAATACCGCTCCCTGAAACGACTTCACTGACGCTGATGAAATCAAGGTCATCACCACAAGAGAACGTTCTGAGGCAAGCTTGAGAGGTTCCACAAAGAAGAAAAAGAGCAGGGCCATGAATAAGCTCCGTACAAGAAAACACGAATCCATGCGATACGTCTCCAGAGACGAGGAGCTCAGCAAAGTCAGGATAAGTCTGTTGAAGAAGATGGGTATCTCGTTAGAGGTTGACAGTTCGAGCAGCAAAAGAGATAGCCCCTTGCAGAAACCGGACACCCCCGATAGCGGAGCTATCAGTACCAGAACGAGGTATAAGACCAAAAAAGCCTGCAAAACTACGCCAAAAACACACCGCAGCATAGACAGGAGCACAAGAGCAGCCAATAGGCGCGAGCGCCGAGCCAAAGAGATACGCCCGCCACCGCCCTCACCCACCTCTTTGGTATCGGGGTCCCATACCCCCTGTGGTCTGTTCAACGTGGCAGCGAAGCAAACACAGAAGGAAACGTGCACAGAAATCCGTCAACCTAATAATGACCACTTGCTGATCTCTTCTGATGTTACGGGAGAAAATGGCGGGGACTTTGCCGCACACAAGGACTGCAACACAGCCCCCCACGCACCTGTTGGCAACAGGGAGGAAACGACAACAGTAGATAGAGATGGCGGCGCATTTCAGGTGTCTGAAGGCGATGTGGAACCTGCGGAAAGCGTTCAGAGAGTCCAAGCAGAAGTCCAGGCAGACGGAGGCGCTGTGTCACTATCCACGGATGACAGCGGTCGCCCGGCGGGTAAGTATAAAAGCGATTCGTACGCTCCAGCTAGTCCTCCACGGCAGTACATTCTCCCTGCCACCCCATCTCCACCTCCACCCATATCCCGACCATCACCGCCAATAAACATTACAGTCCCCCCGCCTAACAGCAACCTATCCGTTAACACCACGCGGTCAGTAGAGGTAGGGCCAATAGTGATCACCCCTTCTGGCCAGATGAGAAAGATCATAACAACCTATACTCACGTAATAAAACGGGATGACCACCCAGATATTAACATATTAACTCAACAAACCGCAGCCATCCCCCCCCCATGTAAATCCGCTGATCACGCCGCCAGGTCTTGGCCCCGACCCATGCGACCCCACCACTGTCAATAAAATTTTAGGAATCCGACTCTCTAAACCTCAGCCCAAAAGAAGGTCCGCCCATAGCACGCCCGTCCAGAAATGCCCCTGCCTAGCAGAGGATAGCAGCCCCCAGATTATTGAATGGGTAACCATTGATGAAGCCCGAGAAGATAGTCCGATTTCACCGCTGATAGACTTAACAGGACGGAGTACACCTTCCCAGAGCCCGATCAATATTGAACTATCCACTGGCTCACCAATGGCAGACACATCCGACCTGCTTGACACCCCCATGAGAGCTGACTACCAACTGCCCTACCAGACATCGCCGCCTCGCCATTATCGCTCTGCCACGCCTATGCCAGTCTCGAGCGACTCAAGCACAGGAAGCTGCTCCATACTTACATTACCAGAAATATTGGACAAGCTCGAGCGAGAACGGCCGAAAGCAAAAGCATTTCGAGAAATGGGCCAACGCACCCGGAGCGCTCCCCCCTGCGACCGGGCTACGGAAACTCCGACAAAAAGGCGACAACCTTGCGACCAAAGGACACGTCAGCCCGAAAACATGCACAGACCAGTAAGTGAATACTCGCCAGGATCCACACACGAAAGCATGAAATGCGGATTGGACATGGAAGATGACACAAGCCGCCCCTCCACCCCGCTCGCAGAGGCGACCGCCACTGCAGCACGCACAGTCAGCCAGGTAGCTCATGACGACGACAGCGAGCCCCGAAACGTAGTACATAAGCACATTCCAGAAGTAGTCAACGTGTCAGAAGATGTGGCCAGTACGCAAATTACGGAAGAAGCCCCGGCAATATTGGGCTTCCTCCCCCCACGACTAGAGAAGGGCAAAGTGGTCATATTCCTCCCAGCCCCTCCGGACATGTTCTGCCCGTGCTGCCCTCAAAATTACCCGCCACTGATACATAGAAAGGGGCTAGGGGAGAGAGTTAGGAAGATGGAGAATCACGTATGGGACAGGCACCGACGAAGATCCATCATCCGGTGCCTTGGCTGCGGAGACGATGTCAACGACCGGCGCCACATCAAGAAATGCCGGTTCCTTAAACATAAGCTAACCACTTTCACGAACCGCCCAGCAAGATGGCGATATGTAGCCGGACCCGCCCGTGACACCAATGGCAGGCTCATGCGACCGGCGCTGGAAGAACACAGAGTAATCATCCCCATCCCGGCCAACGAAGTGCTAGTATGTCCGATTTGTGACGATAGAATATCCAGCGCTATAGCCGAATCTAGCCGAAGATTCTCACTAAAAAAGCACCTCTGCAGAGCACATGGAGTAGAAGAAGTTGCCCTCATATGCGGAGGCTGTGACACCGAGGTGAGAGACTGGAGAACACATAAGAAGGAGTGTGAAAAAGGTAGAAAAATTGCTCCCCCACCCACGCCGCGGGAAATGATGCCGGCCCGTTGCGCGTACCGCGACTGTAAGCTCCTTTTTGCAACAGCCAAACAAGCAGCCCTCCATTTTCGGGTACACGCCACGGTGCAGAGACGACAAAGGGCGGATGCTAATAAGTTCAAACCTAACACAGCCAGGGCAAGAAGTCAGAGGATACTCGAAGCTATAATCGGACCAAAGGGTATGCATCAGACAAATAGTGAGAACGACATAAATGAGGGAGACAATAGAAGCGACTGCAGCAGAGCATCCAGAGAGGAACCCCCTGCCCCTGCATTGGATGACAAGCAGAAGGCCGATCAAGAGAGCACCTTGCTGCCACAGCAGAATACCCAGCAGCAACAAGGTATGGATCCAACTCAAGGCAGCACATCAGCAGATCGACACGGCCACACTCTACATCACGGCCTAACAAAAGCCAAACACCAAAGAGGAAGGCGACCAGAAGCAGGCGTACGCCCACCGACGAGTAAAGCTAGTAGAACCTTTTTTAACTCTGCACTTTCCCCAGAAGAAGTGAACCGAATACAGGACCAACTGACCAACAAGGCCCCCCAACGTAGCAATAACAGGCAAGTGCACACGCCACTGGGTAGCAAGGAGGAAAGAAGAGCCCAAATGGCCCCCGCCCCCACTGAGCAGCTGAAGAGTGGAATAAATAATCACAGAGGACAAGATGCCCCGATACAGATAGAAGCAAGGCAGGTTGAACGTAATAACAAAGAAAGAAGAAGAAAAGTGAGAGGGGACAACACAAGGAAGCCTGACACACGAGCATCTACTGTTCACTCCGACCCCCCTGCTGGCCCAGCAGCAGAAGCCGGAGTCGACCTGAATAGAATCGCACAACAAACTCCCCTGCAGCCACACACAATGCCTTCGACAACACAGGAAGCTGACCCCACCTCATCATCCCGCACGGGTGAGGAAGCCAGGCCGGAAGAGCCGCTCAGAAGACCAAGAGGCCAGAGGCCAAAGCGCACTTATGAGTGGACCGAGGGTCTGCAAAGCTCCTACGAGGAGACCGTTGACGCAAACAACTCAAATGACTTATACATAACAGAAGATAGACTAGAAGATCTATATAACCGCCTGATAGCCGGCCTGCAGGAAACCGCCAAGATAAAAATACCCCCGGGCGAAGCTCCGAAGCCAACTACGACAAGAAACCGCCAACCACCGATCGCCGACAAGCACAGAATTAGAAAAACTTATGCATCCCAAAGACGTAAGGCAATGCGGTGGATTGCTGGGAGAGACGGAGAGCAATGTATGCTACCAATTGCTGATATCGAAAAGTACTTCAAGGACATTAACGACGCAAACAACCTACCGTCCAGCTATGACCGAAACATTTATGTGGAAGTCACCGGGAGGGAGCCTGTTGACTACAGCAACTTTTCCCAAAAAGAAGTGCTTCTAAGACTATCAAAGGCGGAAAACACTGCGCCCGGAGAGGATCGAATCACCTATAACCACCTACGACAAGTGGATCCGGAAGCAAAAATCCTTACTGCAATATTTAATTTGATAAAACGGGCTGGCAAAATTCCTGATGCATGGCGCCGGTCACGCACAATCCTGCTATTTAAAGGAGGAGACAGAACAGACTTAGCTAACTGGCGGCCAATCACCCTGGCGCCCACAATATACAAGATTTACACCGGTCTCTGGGCGAGACGACTCGGCGCCTGGTTGGAGCAGAATGAAGTGCTCTCTCCAGCGCAGAAGGGATTCCGACCGTTCGATGGGGTACTGGAACATAATTACGCGCTGCAGCGTCAGATAGATCGGGCGAAGGCGGGCAAGCGCGATCTAGCTATAGCACTCCTCGACCTAAAAAACGCTTTTGGTTCAGTGCCCCATGGAGCTATCCGCGACGCTCTGAAAGCGGCGGGAGCTGGGGAAGAGTTTATCAGAATTGCGGAAGACATTTATAAGAACACATTCACCGTAGTTCTGGCGGCACAGGGACCTACCGACCCGATCCCGATAACAAGGGGTATACGCCAGGGATGCCCATTAAGCGGGGCACTCTTCAACTTAGTGATTGATGCCTCAATCAGAGCCGCAGCGGCTGCCTCAACCAGTCCCAATCCCATTCTTGCGTATGCTGACGACATCGCAATAATGGCAAACAGCAGGGAAGAACTACAGCAAACAGTGAATGCTGTCCAGGATAAGCTAAAGAAAACGGACATAGAGGTTAAACCGACTAAATGTGCTGCGCTAGCGATAGTAAGGAGGAAAAGGCTCGATACAGATTTGAGGATAGATGGACAACGGATTAAGGACCTCGACATTGATGAGTCCACAAAGTACTTAGGATGCCCGGTGGGGTTTAGTGTAATTACAGACTGGACTGGGCTCAGAGAACAGGAAATCGTTGCGGGTCAAATAGCAGACTCATGTCTATACGACTGGCAGAAGCTGGACGCCCTCTGCCAGTTCGTTCTGCCCACAATGATCTTTCCACTGAGGATGGGAAGGTATGCCAAAAATAAGCTAAAGGTAATGGACACGGCGATTAGGGCAAACGTGAAGGAGTTTCTCTCCCTTCCTGAACGCGCATCAACCTCCTTTATCTACGGCCACAGGGACGATGGAGCGATCGGAATGCAATGCTTGAGCGCGGAGGCAGACTTCTGGGCAGTCGACTCTGCGTTCAAAATATTGACTTGCCGAGATACGTACACTAGAGAAGCAGCTCTACAAGACGCAGTTGAGGAAGCGGCGTACTGCCTTGAAAGTGAGCCAGGCATACCTTCCCTCCTACTTTATCTAAACAATGAGAAAACAAAACGCAGCTATGGACCGCTAACATTCTGGTCGCGGGCAAGGCAGGCATCCAAACGACTTAAAATAGAATGGAATTTCACAGCAATAGGGAACACCCACACTCCTGACATCACACTTCCCCACACCTTCCCCCTACCTGCGTACGAACGGACGAAACCCCCGCTGGGCCCGACTGGGCGCAGCATAGCGGAACCGCGAGGAGCGACCTCTAGCACTCCCTCTCCTGTCGGGGCCGTCGACCCGGAGCTGATACCAACCATAGGAGCAAGTGCGGGCGACGCCGCCGGTGTGGAGTCCCATCCTCGAACCTTCTCGACCCGTCCGGGCTGCAGCAGCACCGCTGGGGATACTGGTGCCCTCAGAGACTCCGCCACTTCCTGCGGTGATGCAGTCACCTGCCGACTGGGGACGAACACGGAGGAGGGGAATGGAGATGAGAACAGAGTGACATTGAGCGCCAAGGACCGGTCATCGCTGGTGAGACGCCTACGTGACGCTTTCCATAGGGCACACTCCCAGCGCTGGCTGGAACAGCCCGCCCAAGGCATATATGCAAGCGCTCTCAAAGGGTTGGGGAAGGAATCTACTTACTTCCTACAGTCTGGCAGGAACATGAAAATTCCCACCTATAAGTTTCTTTTTCCGGCCAGGATCAACTCCTCTCCAGCTCTCAACTGCTGCCCAGGTAACGTGACCAAAAGTTGTAGAATGAAATGTACGTGGAACAACGGGCAACCAGCATCCGAGAACATTGGTCACGTTACCACGGGGTGCCGCTACCTGTCACCTTTATGGAACGCCCGACACAACAACATCGGGGCCATTTATAAAGAAGCAGCCATTGCAGCGGGGTGGCAGGTGCTCCGGGAGAATCAGGCAGTGGTGGGCAGCAGTCGCCCTGATCTCGTACTCGCGCGGGGCAGAATGGCACTCGTGGTAGACTTCGCGGTGGCTGACGCACGAGAAGGCAAACTTGAGAAGAAATTAGAAGAGAAGCGCCTAAAATACGAAGCCACCCGCGCTCACCTCATTACCGTCGGGTACCACAGCGCCGAAGTACTCCCGCTTGTGATAGGGGCACTGGGAGAATGGTGTGCGGGTAGTGACGCCGCACTAAAGAAAGTTGCGGATGGCCTCAAACTAAAAGCTTTAAGGGAAACAATAGTCACTGAGGCCATTGATGGCAGTGCGGCATGCTACTACACGCACACCGGCAATATACACCTGGCCCCGCGTGAGTACAAACAGATAGCGCGGGACAGAGTCCGCAGAGGCGCCCTCCTCCACCCCGTGCCACAGGAAGCTAGCTGCGGAACAACAACACCAACGACAACAACGATCTGCAACAACACCAGACGACAAGCTGGAGTCCCTGCGTAGATCTAGAATAGATTTATGTATCATAAAAAATATATGTATATATGTATAATACTCATAGAAGTAAGAATTTTCATTAAGCCAGACGGCAACTAAAATGTATAAATGTATATATGTATGTATTAATGTATATATTAGATTAAGAAATAAATATTTGTATATCATTCGGAATGCTTTGTAATCAACATTTATGATGCTTCTGCATTGCTGAGTAGAAGAACTTTGCGGACTGAATGAGTGGCAAATAAAGGAACGACCTTGTGAAATTATGACTCAATTTGTCTGCTCTAGTCTAAAGACCACTAATGTTAAAAAAAGAGTTTGGGGTACCAACGAGTACTATTTAAATTATGTAGTAATATACAACATACTATATCTGGATTCAAGTAAATACATTTTGTAAGAAATATATTTTCCCCTCAAAGTTCATTCCAAGAAAAAAATTAGAAAAAGTATGCAAATATGGTGTCAATTTGTACGACGAAAAATCGAATTACTAGTACAGATACCCTGGGTATGAAGCGGCAATGCGACTGATCTGATCATAGATAATATGTATGTAGATATGAAATTGGGAAGCTGATTAGCGAGTTATATTTCATGAATTTGTCGATCCAGGAACTATTTTTTAAATAAACGAACATTACTAGACGGGATTTGTCAGTTAAAACGGTTGTACAACAGCCCTACAGTAGTGTGCGACTTCAAAGAATGTTGTAAGGGATTTAATTTAACAGATAATAAAAATGATAAACAAACATAGAGAAGACAATAGAGAGAGGGAAATGTATTTGTATTGAATTTGTGTTTTCAAAATGCTTGGTGTGGTTGTTCATGAGAGTTGCTCCGGAAATTGAATTTCATACACAACCACTCGGAGAGTAATAATGTAATCGTGATATATCATGGTGAGATATTGAGATGACTAGCGATTATGCAGAACATATCGGTTACGGAGACTCATTTAATTATGACATTTACCAATATTCAATGGGGAAAAAGAGACGTATATTATGAATAGACTATCTCTGTACCATAGATACGTTGTAGATTAGCAAATACGTTGTAGTTGGCAGATTTATATATGAAGTGCAAAAAATGGAACAGGACGATACTGACATAAGAGTGAATCATGTCATAAGATCTCGTAATTGAATTTGAAAGTCTAAGTATTTCTCTCGTGTAGTAGTAGGACAGAATGGTAGAAAAATGTCAATGCTAAACATTACGCGTAATGGCTGCCAAGCTTGCATTGAGTTAAGCTTTAGTAACGTTTGAACAGCGATATCATGAATTCACTTTTGGCATGTAGTAAACAATGTCCATATTATGCGCGTTGGTCTAGAAATGGCAATGAGGCACCAATTTTCCCCTCAGGTTTAAACCTGGGATTTCGGTGTGATTAAAATCGACCACTTTAAATAATTAGTAGTGATGGTGGAATTTAGCACTAATTTAAAAAAAAATTATATTTGAAAAGAAAGCTGTATCATTTTATAACATTACAAAAATAAAGATATAGTATTTAGTAGCATTTTTTGAGAAAATTATTAAAGGAGAACTCTCTGAGATAAAAAAAATATTTTGATGCTTTTTAGATTTCCCATTGAAATAAAGAAATAAGGGAAACTAATTTAATATTTCGCCATTTGTGTACTTCAACAAATATTAAAGCGGAAGACAGGTAAGATGTAATGCGTGCGCCGTAAACTTAGGGCCTTCCTCGTCTTCCCGTGATCTTCTCCGTACAGGGAAGTTGTCACCCCTTGAGATGGGTCTGAGCGCTCAGGCTTTCAGGATTAGTTTATATTTGTTTTTCTTTTTTTACTTTGTTTTGTCAATTAAATCTTAATTATAAATTAATAAACACGGCCACTCTCAAATTAAATGTTTTTAAAAATCAATGTGCTGTAGTTGATGTCTCATAGCTAGTTAAGAGCGAACACGAAGGTGACCATAAAATGCAATTTAACAATTATTTAGAAGATTCACGACCATTTTGCACTTTATACGTGATTTCGCATTTTGCGATCAATTTCGCATTTTATTGTAGACTGAAAACCAAACTTCCGAAGTATGCTTCACCAAACATAAAATTCCTAATTTTTTCAGCGTTTGGTAACATTTTGCATTAGGTATGGTGTTCGAAACGCATTGGCCCATCCCTGATTGGTGTGTAATTGAAATTAAACTAGTGGTGGTACTGAATGGCACACACACTCTCTTGTATTAATTAGTCATTTTTTTAAATTTTATTATTTAATTTTTTAAAGTCTGTGTTACCTTTGAGGTTGCACCTCTTTCTCCTCTAATTATTAGCGACATACCTAAGTGACCTCCCTGACCCTCCTGCGGTATCTACCGCTCCCCTGGGGAAGATTCTCAATGAAAAGCTTCATCGCGCACTCCGAGTATCACGCTGAGGTAGCTCTGAGATTGATTGATTGGTAATCTCGAGATTCTGGTTGAGGCAACTACTATGATTTTAATCTCGTAAGTGGAGGGTTTGCTGTCATCGCGGGAGGTGATGCGTGTTCTTCCCCAGCTGGAATAGTGAGATCCCACGCCGACCTACACATTGGCAAGCAAGGCTTTCCAAACCCAGGTGACCTCATCGGGGGGATCACCGACGCTCTAGACGGGACAAGCTATATGTGATAGTGCAGTTCATGTAAGTGTAAGAATGTATAAGTAAGGGTTGAGGATAGACAAAATATAAAGAATAATTCGCGCGCAGTCCTTGGCCCGTTTGTTAGAGTACTACTCCAGCATACACCTCGTATTGATTGGTGAAACCACGGAAAACGTCCGATTAAAGCAGCTGGCCGCTAGGATTTTCCTCCAGATAGAGGCTGAATTCGACCTAGCGATCTACCCGTTGTCGAAAATCCTGCCACCATTGGGACACGAAGCCTAGGACCTCTCGCACAGAAACACTGCAGAGACTACAGTGTTTCAGACAACACTACAGATGCCCTGAAACACCTCAGCTAATAGGTAGCTCCAGAGGTCCATTTGTTCCTTTCATATTATGTATGATTGTGATAGCCCATTGGATTTTTAACACTAGCTAGACAGTTAGATTAAATTCGGCGTCCGGAGGAAAATTTTAGCGGCCGGCTGCTCTGATCGGCTGATAGTTTCTCAGATCAACACCACGTGAAAGCAGAGCAGTACCCTAACCCACGGGTCACGGACTACGTGTGATCTATCCTTCCCCTTCTTAGTCCTATCTTCACACCTACATTTACATGCACTCCACTACCACACACGCCGGGAGACAGGTTGGGAGCTTAGAGCTTGTTCCGGCTGGGGCGGTGCCCCGCTGGTAGGAGATACCTGGTTGAGGGAAAATCCTGCTAGCCGACGGTAGGTTGGATCTCATCATCCAGAGGGGGAACATCACCTTAAAGCAGCATGACCTTAGTAGTTGACGCCCCCATACCAGTCAATCCATTCAAAGGTGGCGTGTCAATCGTATGGTAGGGTGGGCGCTGGGGTTGGGAGCGCGCAGGCGCGTGCACTCACCGTCCGACCAGTAGGAGTAGCGCATGGGGTCGCCGGGGGCCTCGTGGCGCCGGCTGCACGGCGCGAAGCTGCTGGGGAAGCCGCCGCTGGTGGCCGTCGCCGGGGAGCCCGCGCCTGCGCACAAACAACGTCAGCCTCCCTTCCCCGCCACCCCTTCCGCAGTACATATACGCTCCGTGGCCTAGCAACGACGCTCCACCTCGGCAGCGAACGCGTTCGCTCACAGGGCGCACAGAGAAAACTTGGGTCAGTTTATACACGGGGGCCCCTCATTTTAAACAAACAAATATCCTCCTCCCCAATCCATCAAGAAAATTCATTTCTTTATATATCACAAATAATTTAAGAATTAAATATTGAATCGAGATTATTACATATTTTAAAAAAAATGTGTGAAGAGAAAATCGGGGCCCCAATGAAGTCGGAGTCTCGGACAAATTGCCCCAACTGCCCCTCCCGCTTTTGTAGTCGCCCCTGTTCGTTCAACTACCAGCACCTTCTGTCCTCGTTTAAAATGTGCGGCTTTGACAACGCGTAGACACGCCCAGGCCCTTAGCGCCTTGTGCTCCCCGCCCATTCCCTGACAACCCGTGACTGTCGCCCTCCCTGAAATGTGAAAGCACACATGACACTAGCCTCATTGAACATCATGTATTAACGTTTAATCCTTTCCGCCTTCCTGACGTACTGCATTTCTCTTTCGATTACATCGGTCAGCATCGTTTACATCAACCGGCCAGACGCAAGTTTAAGTTTCCAACTAGTTCGGTCTTCTCTTTCGTTTACATCGGTCAGCAACGTTTACATCGTCCGGCCAGTCGCAAGATCAAGCGTCCTACTACTTCGGTCACTGCCCTCTTTGCATCCGCGCGAGTGCGGCTTTATTTCCGTCCGCCCCCGGGGCGCCCTGGCTGAGCGGCGTGTAATGAGGGCGCGCCATGCAACCTTCCCTGCCCTCCAGCGGAGGCTGCGGCCACCCCGGAAACGAACGTTAGCGGTGGCACGCTCACAAACAAGGCCGGGTTAATAAATTACCGGGCCGTTAGTTTGACCTAACTACGGGCAAAGACCTAATTATACCGAAATATTGAACGTGAGTTATGGTCTTGAAAATTACTATTGCGTTTGCAATTTAAAAATTTAATGCTAAAATAATGAATACAATATAAATATAATTTTAAATACTTTTCATCTACATTTATAAACAGCAACGTTTATAAAGATATATTTTTATTTTAAAGCCTAAAAAATGTATAATCAAATAACTACAAATTTTTTACATATTTATCAACTAATAAACAATTTAAAACATATAGTGGGCCCCCGACCGAGGAGAGCTAATCATGTGCTATTTCTGTTTATGTATTAATCCATCCCTGTCGAAAAAAAAATGTGGAGAAAAAACCTACACCTACACTGTGGCTTTGCAATGCTGCGGCTCGGTTTCTAACATTCTTATCTCGAGCAATACTCGAGCAACAATGTATTATTTACCGAAGCTGAAAAACTAGAGATTTCTCGGACAACCAGTTCCCCCCAATAGCAAAACACAATAGATTCGAGAATGATAGAAAATTATTTCCCAAGCCACAACTCTAAGTCGAATTGTTTATTTCATTATTACACTTTAATGAAATTACTAACTAATGTTTTCTGAATTTTACTGAATTAAGTCAATAAAGACGTCTTACTCGACAAAAACGAAAAGTAAATAGGAACTCGGAATTAAGAACGAAAAATAATATAACCGTTACGTGTCTTGAAATACAGGCGTCGTTTTTCGAAGATGATTTTCGTACATTGTCAAAATTTTGCGGTCCACTTGTTTTCAGAAATAATTCGTTTCGAACACAATCGGTAACAGTAATTGAGGATAATACTAAATACACTTACCGAGTTTGGCTTTTTCTCGATCATCCATTTCAGAACCCCAGTTACCTGAAACGAAAGAGACCATTTTCAATAGTTAATTTTGATAACAGGTTTTGAACACCTCGATAAAGTTTTATAAAAGGCGATTTTAAGTATGTTATTTAAGATAAATTTGTCATGCAACATACAAAAAACAAGAGAGCTAACTTACCGAGACCGGAACTTAGTTGGTTGTACCCATTCATGCCATTCATAGCTTGCAGCTGCATAGGTTGTACAGGAGGCAACTGAAAAAGCACGAAAAGATCGTCAGAATTGTGGAGTGTTTACATAACTTTCCTAAATGTAAACGAATGTTCTACATGCAGGGGACAAACAATCTGTTTTGTCTGTATTTGCCTCACAGATATATTCCTTCTTCAAGAGAAAAATGTTGCATTGGATTTATTTCGTAAAGATTTTTAAAATGTTTAATATTCCATTACTGTTAATTCATGGAAGATTTGGTATAGCAAGATACTGTGCGCAACATCAATGATTACGCAGGTTCCCAATTCAACAAACTGGGAAATTTCAATTTATTTGTTATATACATTTTTTGGTAATGATATTCTGTATTTTATATGATTTCTTCTATATACATGGTGGTATACATTGGGTGAGTGGAGTAGAGCGATTGGATGTGTGTAGGTGGCGCATGTGCGGGGTATATAAGTGTGGGGATGCGTCTGAGTACGGTGGGGCATGTGTGAATAGGGGGTGAGCGCAGGTAAGTGGGTGGGACACGTGTGGGTGCGGGATGTATACAATACAGATGAGTCTTGGTGAGTGGGTGGGCCACGTGTGTGTGAAGGGTGTATGGAATAAGGATGGGTGTAGTTGAGTGGAGTGGGGGAACGCGTGAATAGAGACGAGAGTGGGTGGGGCACGTGTGAGTGACGGGTATAAGAAATAAGGATGAGTATAGGTGATTGGTGTGGAGGCACACGTAAGTAGGGATGAGTGAATGTGAGTGGGATTGGACCATGTGTGAGTAGGGGCGAGGGTAGGTAACTGGATGGGGCATGTGCGGGGTGTACGTAGGTAGGGATGAGTGGGGCTGAGTGGGGCGGGACAATGTGTGAGTAGGGGTGAGTGCAGGTAAGTGGGTGGGGCAGGCATAGGAGCGGGGTGTATGCGAATAGCTGTGAGGAGAGATGTATACATGGGGCATGTGTGGGCGAGGCACTCACCTGCCGCTGCAGCTGCGAGTAGGGGTTGAGCGCCTGCGCGTGCGGCTGGTTGGAGGCGCGCGCGGCGGCGGCGACGGCGGCGCTCACGGCCTGGCACGAGGCGTAGGGCGTCTGCACGGGCGGCAGCGACCACGCGCCGCTGTAACACGAGCGCCACGCGCTGCTGCCATGCGCTGCTTCTCACCCGCCTCGGCACTCGCGCCCTGCTCTCGTTCGTCTACCTGCCTCCCTCTATCTACACCCCGCACCAGCACATGTCCCATACGCTTATCTATACTCACTTCTACTTACACACACCCCGCTACATTCCCCACCCATATATCTGCTCACCTCTACACACACCATTCCGTACCCACACATGCCCCACCCACTTAATACATACCTCTACTCAAACTTGGTTTCTCCTCATCTACCAACTCTCATCCCTACTCACGTACCCACACATGACCCACCCACTTGCCTACTTTTCTTTCAACAGACTTGTATCTTCTTTTCCGTCCGCCAAATACACCCCATCCGTGTGCTAAACTATCTTCCCTTCTGTCCGCTCAACTATCTCGTCTTTCATTAGCCTCCCTCTATCACCCTTTCCATCAGCCTACCCCTATTTCCTTTTTCTTCAGGCGAGAAGCGATCTCATCTGTGGTGGTACTTTGGCCAATAGGCTGGTGAATAGAAAAAAATTTCGCGCCAAACATTATTTCCGGAGATTATAAATCTGATACAATAATGGTAATATCAACGTTCAGTGCACATTAAGTGAAGTTTCATTCTTTGCGAGGTCAATTATGGTCAATCGGTCGCACTCAGTGATAGTAGACGTTACATTTACAACTGCAGCAGAGAAAAATTATTGCTCGCATCTGTCCGGGTCTCATTTCCATTGTCCATTTCTATTGTCCATAAAACAGACCACCGGAAGACGCGCTAAACGTCTAACCAGCGTACATCACAAAGGTGATTCGACAGCTCAGAACAATCACACAAGGCTACGATACGGGGTTGGACGACACAATTTTGGTGTGTCGTTAAATGTCCATGCATTTTAAATGTCCTTGTCATTTCAGGTATATAGTATTTCATATTATCCATCCGTGGTTTATAGTACGATTTACTTAGTCGTGCACTTGACGAAAGGCCATATAAGCTCCCAATGAATGGATGAAACCGTGAACAGCTGATTTACGTCAATTGCACGGTTAAATAAATCCTATTATTTTCTTTAAAAAAAGTATTTGCCATTACTTATGCCCCAATCTTTGTATAAATAAACGAGCGTAAGTCGCTGGGTGGCGCGGGGCAGCGGTCTCACCTGTGGTCGTAGGTGGGCGAGTAGGCGGGCGGGTAGGAGGGCGCGTTGCCGAAGAGGTTGCGCGCCGCCAGCGGCAGCTGGTGGTGGTGCGCGTGGTGGGGGCCGGCCGCCGCGCCGAACAGCCCGTTGGGGTAGGGCCCCGCCGCGCGGTATCCCGGTCGCTTCATGCGCCGCCGCCGCCGGTAGTTGCCGTTCTCGAACATGTCCTCGAACTGCGGGTCTGAGCGCGCCATGAGGGTTAGCAGTCGTGCGGCTAACCGCTCGGAAAGTACGCACACCCGCTCAAGACAAGAGATAGTGTGTCACATAAGTCAACTCTTTGAGAAATCCCTAGCTAATCAATGCTTAAGAGAAAATGAATTAGCCTCTATCGAGCACGGTTAAACATCAGTAGTACGGTGTCTAACAGTGTGAAAAGTTCAACCACTCGAGAAAGATAAAAAGTATGGTTAAGAAAAATTAAGACTTAAGAAAAATCTTTACTTATGAACCTTTGCTAAGAGTGTACTAGTTGCTGTTCTCAAACATGTCCTCGAACTACGGGTCTGAGCGCGCCATGCTGGTTACAAGTCGTGCGACTAACAGCTTGGAAAGTACGTACATACGCTCAAGACAAAAATTATGTTTGTGAAATGCGGTCAACTCTTTAAAATATCCGTAGCTGATCAATGCTTTAGAGAAAGTGAATTAGCCTCTCTCGAACAGCGAGTCTGAGCACGGTTAAATATCAGTAGTATGGCTTTTAGCAGTGTGAAAAGTTCAAACTCTCGAGAAAAGACATTAAAAAAGTATGGATAAAAAAAATCAACGCTTATGAAGAATGTTTGCTTATCAACCCTAAAAGAGAATGTACTAGTTCCCATTCTTGAACATTTCTTCTAACCGTGGATTTAAGCGCGGCAGGGGTTGGAAGTCATACGGCTGACAGCTAGAAAAGTACAACGCACCGGGACGAATCACGAACTTCTATTACTCGTCTAAATGAGCTTTAAACAAGAAATCAGAAAAGTGTGTCCATGAATAAAAGAAAACAAAACATAACTGATCAATGCTTTAGAAAAAGTGGACACCTCCCAATTTGACTTGGCGTAAATGGGCGCCAAAAGCATTCGGTTACCCGACCTATCCTGTGCAATATGCACCTACAGCGGAAGCACTCACCCAAGGTCCAGTAGTTGCCCTTGCGCTCGCCGCCGCCCTCTCGCGGCACCTTGACGAAGCACTCGTTGAGCGAGAGGTTGTGCCGGATGGAGTTCTGCCAGCCCTTCTTGTTCTTCTCGAAGTAGGGGAACTTGGCGAGGATGTAGGCGTAGATCTCGGAAAGGGTGGCGCGCTTGTGCGGGCTCTCCTGGATGGCCATGGCGATCAGCGCCACGTACGAGTACGGGGGCTTGGTGTCCGGGCTGCTGGTGGAGGAGGCGGCGGCCGCCGTGGTGGGGCTGGACCCGCCGCCGCCCCCGCCCCCGCCCCCGCCCCCGCCCGCGCCCGCGCCACCGCCGCCGCCCGACCCCGCGCCCACGCTGCTGCGGGCAGAGAGGCAGCATTCAAGATTCACAGCCATAGGGCGAGAGAGAGAGAGAGAGAGAGAGAGGGGAGGGGGGAGGGAGGGAGGGATGGAGGGAGGGCGAGGGAGAGAGAGGGGGAAGAGAGAAGAGAGAGGGAAAGAAAGAGAAAGCGAGCGAGAAAAAGAGAGAAATAGAGGAAAAGGAAAGAGAGAGAAAAGAGTAAAAAAGGGAACTGAGAAAGGTAACGACAGAGAGAAATGAATTGATTACATACGGCATTAATATAGTGTAGTGCATATTATATTTCAGAATGTAGCGATGTTCCTCCCCCGCTGATATACGAAATCTGGCGGAAACCTTTATGCCGCCTTGCAACGATTTTCCCCGCCATGTTCCTCTTCCAGCGGGGCAAGCTCTAATCTCCTAACTGGACTCCCGTTGTGTGATAATGTAGTGCATGCAAGAATACATGCATGGGGAGACGGGAATAAAGATGGAGATGGAAATATTCCATTTGTTAAGGGGTAGTGTTCGTAGAATCGATGGAAAACTACTGATCA
Source organism: Gryllus longicercus (assembly GCA_038098605.1). Classification (NCBI taxonomy): domain Eukaryota; kingdom Metazoa; phylum Arthropoda; class Insecta; order Orthoptera; family Gryllidae; genus Gryllus; species Gryllus longicercus. The sequence continues at coordinate 2,847,561 of JAZDUA010000021.1, forward strand.
GAACCTTGGAAACTGTTACATTGGAAGTTACACCGACACAGGTTGATTTTGTCCTTAGGCTACCCCTAGTTCAGCTGGTCATGCTCTAATGCATTGAAGAAGATTTTAGGTACCTGCTGAACTGTGCAATTGGGAATGCTTAAAATTCAGTCAAAATCCACATGTATAAAATGGTACACCTCCGTTTTAGGTATTTTCCCACTTTATAGGCAAAAAACGAATATTTTCGACCTCCCTACAAGCCCCAGATGTAAGTAACATTCATTCTGAGACATCCGTGTCTATTTCATGTTTAGAGCTTTCTTAAAATAAATTTATTGTTAAAATAATATTGCGTTAACAATTAAAATAATTTCTTCCTTTTCTTTGTGTGTTCACAAATACTAGTGACTAAAATGTATTGTATTGTTAGACATTCTACGAAAACAAAAAATAAAATAAATAATTAAATATGAATTTTTCGTCAAAAATTGTACGTCTTGTATGTTTATATTGTTCTTTATTTTGTGAAGTTGTATTGACCTCTATTAGGATGAAAAATGTCGGCAGCACATACGAACATCGCTTGCGCCTGCCGATAGGCAGCCAATGCTGCACAAGAACGAACATGTTGAGCGGGCTGCCTGTTTTTAAGGAGGTGTCCATGAACTCTCAGACTACGTTATGAGAAGAGTCGCGTTTATTAGTTTAACTGGCAGTTAAACTATTTACAGTACATTCGAGTTTCACGGCTAGTATGCGTTCTCCTCAGAAACTATTGTAGTGAAATTTGTCTCAAGGAGTGGTGTGATCACTAAGCTTTCCATTACACTGCCAAGCAGCTTACTTACAACAGCTTCATAAGACGTTTTACATCATTTACATGTTTTGTATTACTGATAGTGTACACAGTGAGTGGATAACGAATTAGGAATTTCCATAAATACTTATATTTTATAGTTTTATTTCAGTTTGTACATTACATTTACAAAGCCCTTACCATAATTCACAAGTTATTAACTAATGTACTTATTTTCACATTACTTGAGCAATCTAAAACATCATAGCGCCCTCTTTTCCTTTAATAACAGCCGTAATACATCTTAGCATGCTGATGACACTCCGTGCCACAAATTCAGCACTAGCAGCATCATGATGCCATACTCCAAGTTCAGGAATATTGGTGATAATGTGACTACTGATATTATTCTTCGTAATATTCCATAACTACTGTACAAGTTGACGCGCCCGAATCCCTATCAATCAATTAATCGAGGGAGGACGCGCCCGAAATATTTAATCAACCAGGAAGTGATGGCAAATAGTTTGGTAACCACGCTCTTAACCTTAACCCTGCGGTACACGGGCTAGGTAAAAGTTATTTCCGGACACGCGGTGATCTCTCAGATGCATCATTTTTTAATTTTAGCTTATCTTGCTTCACAAAATGACTATTGGGTGTGTTAGGTCCAAGCACACATTTATTTATAAACCACAATATTTATTAATAGTAAGAACAAGGTATACGTTAACAAGTTGAATCATTTGTAAATGTATTACATGCTCCGGCCTGGGATATGCTGCACAGCACACGATTTTATTTTGATTATTCTGGTGACCACAGTATAAACCCTATTGGCAAGAACCGGAAGATATGACATCTGAGTAAAATAATAGTGAGGGTCTGAGGAGGACGGTGTTCTCAAAACATTCTATTTTTCTCTGTCACCACAAGAATAACCTGATCGAAGCCATGGATTTTTAAGGGTGAAAAAATCCTTCGTACGCCTTCCTTCGGAGGGGAAGTACAGCTTGCTGTCCCATGTTAGTAGATTTACTTGCATGTAAAATATCCTCAAGCCTAAATGACGCCTCTGTGCTACATTCACATCACCTGTTTCGTCGCCCTAGAAATACCTCATTTCTAGGGTAGTTGATGAAAGGAGCGTAGCGAAATTTGCGTCGCCAGACGCGAGAGCGGGCCTGATGGCCCGAGTCTCGCCTCGTAAAATAAGGCATCAATTCAACTCTGTCACCTGCGAGATCGACCGCGTGTGCCGGAGGACTAAGCGAGGGATGCGTGTGTGTGTGGGGGGGGAGGGGCTGGGGCGCTCACCTGGAGACGGCGGAGGCGCCGGCGCCCTTGTCCACGTCGCTGGGCTGCGGGGGCGGCGCGGCCACGGCGGTTGCGGCTGCGGCGGCGGCGGCCGCGTCGTCCAGGGTGAGGGCGCTGTAGCGGTGGTCGAGGCCGCGCGGAGCGAGCGGCGCCTGGGGCTGGGCCACGGACGCCGACGAGGCCAGCGGCGGCGGGGGCGGCGGCGGCGCCAGCCCGCTCGACTCGGCCTTGATGGACGTCAGCGGCGACGCCGGGGGCACCGGCGCGTCGGCGTGGCCGTACCCGCCCACTGCGCACACACGCCATTGACAAAACGTTTACTTATTTGTTCATTTATCTACTTATCTAACATGAAAAACAGATAAAAGCTGTGTCATGCGTGGTACTATATTGTCAAATAAAGTACATTACTACAATACATTACTTTACTATACTACATTACTTTACAATACTACATTACTTTAATGTAAAATACAATAAAGCATTTATGAATGCACATTAAATTCAATGTACACAAATACATTAGGACGCAAGATTCAAAATCAGATCATATCTGGTTTGAATCTTGTATTTTGGTGAACCGGTGCACGTGGTAAAATTATGAGAGGCAGGAGAACCTCTATATTAAATACACAATGATTTTAATTTAAGCATTACAATTAATGTGCAGATGTATAAAGCTCTTTTTTATGTTCATGTACATTAAGTTTCATGTACACCACTCTACACTACTAATGACGTTGGGGTTGTTGACGCGGATGAGGTGTTATGGGAAATACTAAAATTGAATGTGATTGGTGAGAAGGCATGAATAATTTGGCTGGTTGTTGACGGTTCTTCATTCTGACGACGAAATCTGCAATATCAGTACGTTTTCTAGAGGATTTGGGACTCTGTCCAAGTTCATAAACATGGAAGTTGATTTATGAATACAGGCAGCAACGAGTGGTTTCTCAAAACATTCGTTGTCTATATTAACTACTGGGTAATAAAAACTATTTCGAAACGCAAATCTGCTGCAGATTTTGACAATTATTCCTTATCTAACCCTACGTGAAGGAATCGATTTACTGCTACGAGAACATAGAGAACGATTATTTGAATTAATGTATTCTCCAGTGACCTCAAGGAAACTAAAGAAACAGAAAGTGAAGCTACATTTATGTTTATAAACAAAATAAGGGATCATCTTAGTATTTGCTGAAAGGATCAAGGAAATTGGAAGAAACCTCATCGAGATGGGGGTCCTTGATATACACGGTGAGGCACAATACTTGCTATTTGCTAATGATATTTACCTAATAACTGCCTATTTAGTGTAAGTATCTCTCTCTGCCTATAATAAATAACATGATTGTAAAATAGCATAAGGTGTGGATTATGATTTAATAAAAATTGAATTATGCAAATACTATTGTTTTTTCAATTTTAACCAGCAGAGCGCAAAAAGGTTGACTAACTATCGAGAATCTTGTCTTGCGAAAACAGATTTTCATAGCATAAATAATTATTATATAGTATAAATAATTATTAATTATACAAAAATCGAGTTTGAAATTAAACGTTTCGAGCCTCAATGTAGATATAAGATAATTCCAGCTGTGGAAGCACTCATACGGAGACACAAAGCGAATTGCGCGGACGACGTGTGTCAGACAGACCATGTAGACTACTAATACAAAATGTAATAGCCAATGTTACTATTCAACTCCGAATATTTACGTCAATTTGTTCTTATCGTAAGCCTTCGCCCATGAGGAGCCGGGGGGAGGCGTGGCCTCACTGAAAATTTAAAAAAAAATGCCGGTACCCCTATGTAATAAAATATTTTATCTCCGTAAACATGATTAATTGCTGTTTTTTTCTGCTGACAATTAAGGGGAATTGATACACAACCTTTTTTCCTTTCTTTTTTTTTTCTTTCAAATCATCTTCCACTTCTTTAATACTAACTCAACATAAAATCACTTTATTTATTAATTGTATCATTAAAATTAAATTTCTCTTCATGTAGTGTGTTATATTCATTTACTACTAAAATATGTTGTATATAAAAAAATCGAAAAGTGGGCCCAGAGGAGTCCATAAATGTAGTCTCTTCTACTGTTTCAGATTTCACACGTCTATGGTTCTTACTGAATGTGCCATGTCGATATAAGCTTCTATTTAAAGTCATCTTGAAAACTGAAATGGAAGCTGGTTGAGTGAAGTAATAAAGGAGGGAAGATTTAGGGCGCGAGTGTTGTAACACTAATCATGATTCTACAGTTTTCCCAATAAAAACTACGTAACAAAAAGTGTAAAATATTTACACTCGCCCAAACATCTTATAATATACTCTATTTGACCAAAATCCCCAAGATTTGTTCACGTTTTCTTTATTTTTTTTAAACGTTACAACTACTCTTTGCATACCTGCAGTTAAACGACCTTTTTTATTGCAAGAAATCATTCGTTAAATGGCATTTTATGACACAGCCCGTCCTCTCCCCTCTTTTTCACTGCCCATCGTCCTAGTCGTACTTCCCGCCCGTCCTCACTGTGTGTCATGATACCAACGTATATGATGCCAACTGCATAACTGATTTTGAATTTTTTTCACAAATTATATTTTTTTATAAATCGATAATGCTGATATACAAAAAATAGAGCATGAAAGTTGTTAACAAAGTTGTTTATTGCATTCTCATAAATTTGAAAACTAGTTCCTAACTTCGCTTCTAACTACGTGTTATTTTCATAACACGTAGTACTACTACTTAAGTAATTCGGTATAACATTATGAAGATGCTACATAAATTGTGCGCGATCTTTCCTTCCTCTTCTTTGTTATATCGCCACCTCT